>OX940983.1:28836371-29489944 GCA_954871275.1 Leptopterna dolabrata
AGAACTCTTGGAAAATGGTAGGTAACTAGTTCGAAGCCTGTTTTCAAAGATAAGCGGTAGTTTTTAAATGAGTGATTAAAACTGAAAAAATGTGGCAAAAAAAAAACGCTGACATCCGAGTGTCTGTTGGCTAAAGCACTAGCAGGCGAGGAGAGTCTGGCCAGAGCCCACTCCGGCCGGGGGTGTTCGGCCATTTCCGCGTGGAATTTGCTCTTCCGTGGTTCCCGCCTTCCGCGATCGACTCCTATCCGTATCAGGTTATCAGTTTACTTATCATGATTACTTATTTATTATTACTTTATTTACGTCAGTGATTATTACTTATTCATTACTACACTTATTATTACTTTATTTACGTCTGTGATTATTACTTATTCATTACTACACTTATTATTACTTTATTTACGTAAGTGATTATTACTTATTCATTACTACACTTATAGGTTCGTTCGGAGAAACCTGCCCTGGACTATCCCGAGCAGCCCAGAGCTCTAACAATCCTGGACTCGTGACGTCACCAGAGTAATTCCGGATCGTCCCTTTCGTGCCTTGTCCGAACGCTTTTTCTTTGTCCAGGACTGGAAGCCGTATTAGAACCTCCCACCATTTTGTTTACAAGCTGTCGTGCGTTCTCATCGATTTAAACTAAAACTACATTTACTACTACCTACATCATTTAAACTAAAACGTTTTCAACTTTTTCAACAATGGAGAAAAAAAAGTCACTTCGTTGTCCTACAGTCACTTTGTCCTTCCAATTAGCGCCTCTAAGTGTCGCATAGGTTTTTTTCTTGAGACTGATGTTTACCTGTCTCAAGTCTCAACCTGATGACCTTTATAAAGTCATTCTCAGTTATATGGTTAGTAATAAAATAAAAGGCACCTAGAATCCAAATCACCACCACTCAGACAACATCACTTGACACAAATCAGACACCACTTGCTCAATATCATTTCTTCTTCATCGCCGTCCGAAAAATTGATGTCACCCTCATTATCATCGTCGGAATAATCCGTATCAGACAGCATAATTATTATCTAACTTAATCCGTAACTGGAAATTATTACACACAACAAAAAACTGTAACGCTTACACTGTAAACAACTGTAAAGCATACGTAAAAAAAAAATACGGGTTTGGCGTGTGTTGGTTTGAGTTGTGCTTCGCGGGAAAGGAAAACATCGAAGTGAGCAAGTTAGAGGGGAGGGGTAAAAATAGACCGATGCGCATGCTCTGGACTTTCTACTCCACGCCAGAGCTGGAGTACCCCCTGGACGATCCCGGGCTGCCCGAATTCACAATCCCCGCTCTCTCCGAACAGCGGGCAACTCGTCCGGGATCGTCTCTTGTCTTCTCCGAAAGGCCAAAAGTGGGGAGGGGGCAATCCTGGGCAGTCCCGGACGGTTCTCCGAACAGACCCTATTATTACTTTATTTACGTCAGTGTTTTTAGTTAAACTTTTTTTTAAATGCCCCGTTGTAGTAAGAGCACTTATTACAGTGACAAGTCATTTACGTTAAAACAACATGAGAATAGTCATGGCAAGGAGAGGGCTGATCGGAAATTATACGCCTGCTTATTATGCAGCGGATTCGAGGCGTGCCGGAGTTTGAAGGACGATTGAGATCTAGGTGTTTTTTGAAACCATTGAAAAACACAAGCTTTCAACTGCCCTCAGACAGTCCTCATCACGTGTACCAGAATTAAGATTAGTTTTCTTATAAGGAACAACTGAGGGCAGTTGAAAGCTTGTGTTTCTCAGTAAATAACGGTTTCAAAAACACCTGGATCTCAGTCGTCCTTCAAACTCCCATTAACCTGCATTGAAAAAGAAGACCCTACAACATTAATATAAAATTAATATAACATTGTTCCCAGTCACTAGATATTATATTATTGATAACTCTGTAATATTAGCGTGATATTCTGGTTATTTTCATTAATTTTGGCTATTTTCAACCGCATCGAACTATATTCAATTTTGGTTATTTTCAACTTATTCCTTTAGAATCGAGCATGATAAAAAAATGTTAACGCCCCCTCAAAATTTGATGGTTTCCGTTCCAAGGTACGTAGACTCCGAAAATGAATAAACAGATTTCTATCCGTCCGCCGTAATTCGCACTTTCCTTAGTCACCATGAACCAAAATGAGCTAAATTTTATTAAATAGTAATGATTATAGCATGATTCGAAGTCAATACTTAAAGAATTGCTGGACAAAGCAGTCGTGATTGGTTGATTACATGTGATATTGTCATGCCATTATAATTTATAATAATATTCTGTGATAGTTATTATAATAGTCAAAAGTTCCATAAGTACTTACCCAATTTCTCAAGAATAAGCTGTGAATTTTAATCTCGGAAATGAGTAAAATGCATTTAAATGTTCATTGAAAGGTTGATTACTTGTGATATTGTCGTGATATTATAATATATAATAATATAAAAATGAAGCCGTTGTCTTGGGGTCTGTTCGGAGAACTGTCGGGGACTGCCCAGGATTGTCCCTTCCCCACTTTTGGCCGTTCGGAGAAGACAAGGGACGATCCCGGACGAGTTGCCCGCTGTTCGGAGAGAGCGGGGATTGTGAATTCGGGCAGCCCGGGATCGTCCGGGGCTACTCCAGCTCTGGCGTAGAGTAGAAAGTCCGGAGCATGCGCATCCGTCTATTTTTACCCCTCCCCTCTAACTTGCTCACTTCGATGTTTTCCTTTCCCGCGAAGCACAACTCAAACCCACACACGCCAAACCCGTATTTTTTTTTAACGTATGCTTTACAGTTGTTTACAGTGTAAGCGTTACAGTTTTTGTTGTGTGTAATAATTTCCAGTTACGGATTAAGTTAGATAATAATTATGCTGTCTGATACGGATTATTCCGACAATGATAATGAGGGTGACATCAATTTTTCGGACGGCGATGAAGAAGAAATGATATTAAGGGAGGTTTTTTTCCCGAATTTGAGACCAAAAAATCAAAATTATATTGAGCAAGTGGTGTCTGATTTGTGTCAAGTGATGTTGTCTGAGTGGTGGTGATTTGGATTCTAGGTGCCTTCTGAATAAATAAAGTTCTTATAACAATGACAGCCTTTTATTTTATTACTAACCACATAACTGAGAAGACTTTATAAAGGTCATCAGGTTGAGACAGGTAAGAACATCAGTCTCAAGAAAAAAACCTATGCGACACTTAGAGGCGCTAATTGGAAGGACAAAGTGACTTTAGGACAAAGAAGTTACTTTTTTTTTCTCCATTGTTGAAAAAGTTGAAAACGTTTTAGTTTTTAATGATGTAGTAGTAAATAATGTAGTTTTAGTTTAAATCGATGAGAACGCACGACAGCTTGTAAACAAAATGGTGGGAGGTTCTAATACGGCTTCCAGTCCTGGACAAAGAAAAAGCGTTCGGACAAGGCACGAAACCGGGACGATCCGGAATTACTCTGGTGACGTCACGATTCCAGGATTGTTAGAGCTCTGGATAGTCCAGGACTGCTTCTTCGAACGAACCTTTGGGCAATTTTCCTCTCGATTTTTTTTTTTTTTTTTTCACGTTCAGTATTTTTTTGTAACACTAATCCAAGTACCTACCTAGTTATAACCTAAAAGAGACTAAAAAATTGTACTAAGTATTGTGATTGATAAGCTTTCTCTAGAATAACATTTTCAAGAGGGTGGGTAATGCTGAGTCTAGTGTATAATTTTGTCATTATCGTTAATTTCTCCAAGGAAAATACCTATATTTTTTTATAATTATGGGAATAGTCAGAGGTTCCATAGGTACTGTTAGCATTGGTGTGGCAGCCCTGCTTACAGTCTCGGATATAGAAGGCAGAGAGAGATCTGAGCTGAGCCTTGCCTCCGTTGAGTATTTGGGGTCACGAAATCTTATCAAAACCCCCAACTGGGCTGAGGTTTCGAAATTCATTAAACTAATAAACGACTGGTTCGACGTAATGAATTCAAGGGTACCCTCAGCCGATTGCAGACCAACCAAACATGTTGCTAAAACGCAAAAAGTACCTATTTTTACACACATTTTCACTCACAACACCCCTGGGTATATTCCGATCGGGCTGAAAAGTTTCGGGACACAACTAGGGCCCAAATAGAGCATGTGTGCGAAAGAACGACTTTTTTAGACCGAAAATAAAGCCTGTACACGTGATACGGCGGACGGCGGACGGACATTGCATTTTTTGAATCTACGCACCTTGAAACGGAAAAGAAAAAAGTTTGAGGGGGGGTTATAAAAATTTTTTGCTGAGCGATTACATAGGTGTATTATTCAGAGAATAATAAACCAAAAAGCATATGGACTTGCTCTGATAGAACAGAAGAGAATTCTTTGTGAGACTTCGAATGTGGTGGGCACCATGCTTGCTCAGGGAAAGGGTGCCTCCCCTTCCAAAAAGGAATAATAGTTAGCAATAGATCTGTGACCGAATTGTACGATTACCTAAAAGAGAGGTACAAAGTAACATACCTGCTCACTTACCATCTCTACCAAGACGTCCTCGAAAGCTTCTTTTCGCAGATTCGTTCAATGGGCCGTACTAATGATCATCCTTCCGCTTTGGAATTTAAATACAGGTTCAGAAACCAGATAATAGGGAGAAATTGTAAATTCATCTCTCCAGGCGCCAACGTCACCGGTGACAGTTACGGAAAACATGGACCTCTTCAAACATCTGGTGGAGCAAAATATAAAAGAAACGACAACAGTCACATTCATGTCGGTTGACTTTCTCGATGACCTGATGTTGGATGACAGCGTCACTGATCCTGAAGATACCTCGGCGATTGTGAATGTAACTTCGGACAATCACTTTGATGGTAATGAATGTCAAGATGGAGGTCTAGAATATCTTGCAGGATATTTAGCTCGTGTTGGAGCTACCAAGTATGGAATTTCGACCCTTGGTTCCATTACAAATAATGTCAGTGACATTCAACCACCTACTTGGGTCGATCTTATCTCAGAAGGTGGCCTTCGAAAACCTACAGAAGAGTTTTTTGCTAAAGTGAAGGTAATGGAAGCAGTCTTCCTGAAGTAGGTACCACGGGCCCAACGACCTAAGTCGGGATCATGGTGTGGTTAACAACCTTATTAGTATAATAACTGAAGTAATAGAGATGGATGAACGAATCGTTAAATTATTTGTAAGAACAAGAACGTTCATAAGAATCAGATCCCTAAATTACAAAATTAGGAGCGACAACCTAAAATTATTAATGACGCCTAAAAGACTGCACAAAACAGTAGTTTGAGTTCATAAAAACAATTTTTAATTCTATATTTCGTTGTTCTGTTTCCTCTCTGAATACCTATAAGTACAGTCACCCTTCAATTTGAGTACGCTGTCTCCGAGTTTCGTTCTATGGTAAATATAGACCTTTTATTTCGAGATAGCTAATACAAAAAAGCTGATTTATTCTTATTGTTTCTTAGCCATAAATTATATTACTTGCCTTTTGGAGTACTTACTTGGGATAAGAGGCCAACCTGAGATAGCTGTTTTATTGTTACTTTTGCTAAAGGAGTAGGTAGTTAATAAAAAATTATTTCTTAAAACATTAGAGCTGACCGTTCTTTCAATTTCAAATCAATATTTCTACGATGGAGAATGGTCACAACGCTTGGGAGGTCATGCCTTATAAATAAATTCCCCAAGGAACGGGAAGTCATAGAACCACCAATTACAAGGTTCTTTCAGAATATTACCACTGCGTCGTAGTTCAAAATGTGAAACTCAAAATTACGAACCATTGGAAGAAATTAGTTTGGAGTCCAGTGGGTCGAGCGGTCGAGGTAAGTTGAAACAGCAACACCCAAGGTGAGTAGGTACCTGCATAATATCTAATAACACCATGATTAAAATGAAATAGGGATGTACTTACCTATAGAACATTTTTTTAAAGAAATTACACCTATATATATTAAAAACACCCAGATATTTGGAATTTAAACTTTGTTGTCTACTAGTAACAAACAGGAAATTTTCAAATGAAGCCTTGAAAGTTATTGTGGGTAAGTATTAGGTAGCTACCTACCTAATTTAATACCTAACTTACAAAACCAAACTGTGTATTAATTTGTTGCTACATTCATCTAGTAGTAAACAAAATTACTATTATTAAAATAAAAATTATTATGATGATATTTTGAGCATTGTTCTCAAAATCGTGTGTTCACTGAAAAAGTTGGAAAGAGGCTGGCTGGACACTAGGTTTGTTCTTCTATCAAGCAGAATACGACTTCAAATTGCTTGTTTTATGAAATACCTCTCGGTTTACTGGATAGTAAGTAAATGTGAAATAATATTTTCGCAAATAAATAAAGGTTCGATGCTCGAACATTTGTATATTAACTACTAACATCGGAAAAATTAGGCTGTAGACTAGGTTTATGTAGGAATTCTGTGTTCGATGCGTCGAAGCTGACGTCATCACGATCAGCTGAATGGTCGACCCCTGCTATCTCCCTCAAGGTCATCTGCGCGGCGGCCTGCCTGTTTTTTTTTATTCTACCATCACCATGAGCCTTCTCGACTTCACCCTTCACCAGTGTTGCCAGAACGTACGGTAATTGTGGGGGCGTACGGTAATTTCGTAGATGCAGGATGTACGGTACCGTACGTACGGTAATTTAGGGTGTGGTACGGTAAATTAGGAACAGTAAGTTTTTTTAATAATTAGTAGGGATGAAACTCCGGAGAGGAAAAAACGCATTCGGGGTGAGTCGAAAATTAAATTATCTCACAGATCTCAAAACTACAGGACAGAATGGGAGTCCACTCCGGAATTTAAAGGGTGGCTACAACCAGTAAGGAACCAACCACTGAAAGCATTTTGTTGTTTGTGCAATTCGATGTTTACTGCTGAGCTTTCTATTATTAAAAGGCACGCTGAATGTAAGGCCCATCTAAAGGCTTGTATGAGTGTTCCTACCTTGCAGCCAACCTTACAAAAATTTACTGTTTTTGATTCTGAAAAGAAGAAATTCACGGACGCTGTCAAGACAGCCGAAGGCAATGTGTTTTTTTAGCACAACAAAACATTTCATTTAGAGCGATCGAACCATTGACTGCCACTAATAAGGCTAGCTTCCTTGACTCGAAAATCGCACAAAACATTGAATTGAAGCGAACGAAAGCTACTGCTATACTTAGTGAAAAATGTAATCGGGAAGTGTCATGCTGAAGAGATGGCGGCAGACCTTAGAATCAAAAAGTTCAGCATCATTATACCTAGATGAATCGACTGACATTGCTAGTGTCAAAAACTTGTGTATATGTGTTCGATACTCAAAGGATGAAAAAAAGGTAGTAGTAAAATGCATAAATGGCAATAGATTCATAGGTAGGTAGGTACATAAATTTAGTTGGTGAAAATCTGGGCGTACGGTAATGTACGGTTACGGTACCTAATTTCAGCCAGCTTTGTACGGTGAAGGGGGGGGATCTGTTACTGGCAACACTGCCCTTCACCGCGATAGTCACTTGCTTACCGCCTCTTTTAGTTTTCAGACTGGGAGACTAGTATTAATATTCTTAAGGTGTTTTGTTCATTAATTTGTATTGGTTAGATTCTTCATAAATATAATAAGTAAAGTCCGAATTACTCGAGAACGTCTTCTGGTGAGTAACCGTAAGTTTATTTAGATCCCGACACGTATACGTGCGGTAGCTGATTGTGCGATTGGCCAACGTTGCCCAACATTGCCCATTCTTCTGAGTTCGTATCAAACTGACTAATAAAGAATCCAATAATGAATCTATACAGTACAGAGTATCTGCATAGTTCTCACTTAGATAGCTCAGTCTAACTTAGTATAAAGTAGGCAAGTCAAGTTTGAACATAAAGGCAATATAAAGAAAGAACCACTTGTGTGGAGGTTGACGAAGGAGTTTGTATATTTTGACATTTAAAACAATGACTGCTCAGCTTCCTAACTAAAGTTCCTTACTATGATTTCGGCAGGTAAAGGAAGCACATAAAGAAACTGTTATTCTGAATACAAACTCAAATAAAGCGTTCGGATTCGTTACCTGAATGGTTACCATGGAATAAAGAGAAAGAGCGTAGAGTGCACTCGCAAATCGCAACAAAAATGAAAGTGGGTAACGCCCACATGGAGTTCACATAAAGTTGGGCAAATAAAGGACTATGAAAAGAATTTGTTTTCTATTCTTAAAATAAAGAATTGTGTTCACATGAATAAAACAAAGACTAGGTGTCGAGTGAAGTTCTCATTCTTTCTCGTGCGTTTGAACTCCTGAAAGCCCATATAATAAGTACGTAGGTATTATTATATGGCCGAACTCTTGAAGAAAAAGGGCTCAGCAAACACGCGCGCCAATCATAATTGTTGTGGAGGTTGATAAATTACTAGTACCCTACCTAATAAAAATTGAATTAGCTTATTCTTTTGTGTGGGTACATAGTTAAATCTAGGTCTCATTTTCGTTTGGTACATTGAGAAAAAGATAATGAAAGGAAAATAAAGTCAACAACACGACAATTGGGATACCAGGCTCCAGTGGCGCTGGTTGCTGTCCTCGGATTTCCAATGACCTCCAGGTGTTTATCAGAGTTAACGTCAAAACGCTCTTTGGTGAGCAGACTGGGTAGGTAGGCGATCCTTGGATGGAGTAGTCTCACTGGGCCTACAGCGTTCTCGCGTGATTATGAGTAACTCAGCAGTTAATAAAGTTAAATTATGCTCAGTTGCTGCTACATTAATAAATAAAGAGTAAAGCAGGATTCACATGGAGCGGAACGAGTGCGGAAAGCGGAAGGACGGAACGCAATCTGATTGGCTGTTGGGACAGGGTGGCCGCCATGTTGTCGGAAGGGCTAGACAGCGGTCGGCGGAAGAAATTTTCATACCGCGTTCCGTCGAGCTCCGCGTAAGCGCAGTGGGCAGGAATGTTGACAACCGCAAATAGAGGTTGCAATCTTTTCGCGTCGTGTTTATGATTTATGTTGACGCTTGAAAATAATGAATGGAAAACTGAACTGAAAATGATGAATTTCAACGAAAATTTGATTGAAAAACGCTGCGAAGTCCTTGTCACATGGGTTTATTATTCTATTGGACATACACCTACAGAAATCGCTGTTTATTTATTGTTTCATTCATATAAAATAATTGAAATAGCCATTTCTGGTGGTTTCCACCAATTTTGGCCCCCAAAACACGAATTAGGTACCTAGGTACGGTCCTTTTTTTTTCTTTCTTTTTTTTCAAATTATCTTTGATCATTGATAGTACCATTTAATCGTCTTGATCCACCTGTTGACACTTTTTCTAGTGTTATTCTACAAATTGGTGGTGATTTCAGACGATTTCCCAGGTTTTTGATTCATAAAAACGCTGCAAAGTCCTTGTCACATGGGTTTATTATTCTACTGGACATACCTACAGAGATGTTGGCTGTTCATTTATTGTTTCTTTCACGTGAAATGATTCGAATAGCTATTTCTGATTGTTTCCACCAATTTTGGCCCCCAAAACACGAATAAGGTACGCTCCTTTTTTTTTTAAAATCATTCATTGATAGTACCATTTAATCGTCTTGATCCATCTGTTGACACTTTTTCCAGTGTTATTCTACAAATTGATGGTGATTTCAGACGATTTCCCAGGTTTTTGACTCATAAAAAATCTATTTCGGGAGCTGAACATCTGGTAGAACCTCAATTTTCTACTCTTTGGTCAAAATCGACTTCATATTCGGTCTTCTTGTCCCCAAAAACATGAAAAACGATACTTTAAAAGCTCATGTTACCAACATGTTGCTAAAACGCAAAAAGTAGGTACCTATTTTTACACACATTTTCACTCATAACACCCCTGGGTATATTCCGATCGGGCTGAAAAGTTTCGGGACACAACTAGGACCCAAATGGAGCATGTGTGCGAAAGAACGATTTTTTAGACCGAAAATGAAGCCTGTACACGTGATACGGCGGACGGACATTGCATTTTTGGAATCTACGCACCTTGAAACGGAAAAGAAAAAATTTTGAGGGGGTGTTATAAAAATTTTTTGCTGAGCGAATACATAGGTGTATTATTCGCAGAATAATAAACCAAAAATTAATTTCAGGAGCTGAACATCTGGTAGAACCTCCATTTTCCACTCGTTGGTCAAAATCGACTTTATATTCGGTCTTCCCGTCCCCAAAAACATGAAAAACGATACCTACCTCAAAAGCTCATTTTACTAACATGTTCCTAAAACACAAAAAGTACCTATTTTTATACACATTTTCACTCATAACACCCCTGGGTATATTCCGATCGGGCTGAAAAGTTTCAGGACACAACTAGGGCCCAAATTGAGCATGTGTGCGAAAGAAAGAATTTTTTAGACCGAAAATGAAGCCTGTACACGTGATACGGCGGATTTTTGGAATCTACGCACCTTGAAACGGAAAAGAAAATATTTTGAGGGGGTGTCGTACAAATTTTTCGCTGAGCGATTACATAGGTGTATAATAAACCAAAAGTGAAGTGCCGGATGGAAATCTGGGACCCGACGGTGAAGGGCCACAAAAATTGTGAACTTGTCAGACGGCTGTGGGAGGAAGTTGCCAGTGAGCTAAATTTAAAAAAATAAAATTTTAATTTTAATTTCGTAAGAAAAGAAAAACACCATCAACAAGATGAGAGGTTTCAGATATAAAGGGAGGCTTTCTGTAGGAATATTATGATTCCGTCCACCACGGAGACCATCATGTGAACACTCTTCCCGACTCCGTCGACCCCTCCACTGGTTTTTCCGCCTTCCGTCCTTCCGCTTTCCGCGCTCGTTTTGCTCCATGTGAATCCAGCTTAAAAACGCAAAAATTAGCCCTTGTGGTACTAAGAAAATTAGCCCTTGTGTACTAAGAAAATTAGCTCTTGTGGTACTAAGAAAATTTGCCCTTGTGGTACTAAGAAAAATATTTTGCCCTTGAGGTGGGTACTAAGAAAAATTTTGCCACCAAGGTACTGACATTGCCTTTAAGGTACAAAGCACGAAGTGGTACGTTACAAGGAAATGACAACTGAATTCGTGTTACCTGGGCCTGATACTAATTGCACGGGTATAATAGTAGAAACCAAAGCAAGTTCTTCTCCTGAGATATCATGACGACATGAAGTAAATATATATATATATATATATATATATATATATATATATATAATATTTAAAAAAAACCACAGTCATGCAGCATGGCTATAAGAGCGAATTTTCGAAGTTTTCGGCATCTTCCTCCTCCGCCTAAAATTTTCTGAAAATTAATTTTCGGCCAATGTTTTCCCAACTTGATACAAAATTAAAACAGGAGTAGTTTTACGCAAAGTAAAATTTGTGGTGGAAGGAGGGGGAGGGGGAAATCAAAAATGTTTTGAATACCAGAAGAGTAGGTATTGGGTACGTAACAAATTTTTTGTTCCATTTTTTGCCGAGTAACACCTCGGTTTGTAGATTTTCCAACGCTGAACACGATGGTGAAGTCAGAATTGCGATATCCCATTCCGTTATCAGATTAGAGCAGACGAACCAGGAAGAACATCTCAAGAAATAACCACGTTCCTTCATCTTCAAAGTGCTCCAGTTTGAGAATGGAATGAGATATCGCAATTCTGATTTCACCATCGTGTTCAGCGTACAAAAACCTTTAAAATGAGGTGTCACTTGTCAGACTTTTTCATTTTGGGAATTTATGGGTAATTTCCCCCCCCCCCCTAAAACTCCCCAAAACTCCCCCTTAGGGTGACCCGATTCTGCCCATCTTCGAACTTAGCCTGTCGATTGCCAAGACAGATTTTTCGTGCAAATTTGAACTTTTTATCTCAATTCTTTCGAGAGTTATCGTCTGGAATGACACATACATATATAAATATATATATAAATATATACAATTCAGGATTGAGGAATGACCAGTCTAGTCTTGTTTTTGATGGTTGTTTTAATTCCCACAACGTTTCTACCCAGGATCTGGGTCCTATTCATGTGGATTTGTGGTCCAAAGGTAAGTGTGATAGGTGGATAGGTGGTAATTTCCAATTTGATTCACTTCACTGACCAGAGATGAAGAGCAGAGATCTGCTTTTCATCTCTGGTCAGTGAAGTGAATCAAATTGGAAATTACCACCTATCCACCTATCACACTTACCTTTGGACCACAAATCCACATGAATAGGACCCAGATCCTGGGTAGAAACGTTGTGGGAATTAAAACAACCATCAAAAACAAGACTAGACTGGTCATTCCTCAATCCTGAATTGTGTTCATCAACCTAGTCATCTGAATCAACTTGTTATAAATATATATATATATATATACATATAATTTTTGGTGTCTTTCGGCAGGGAATTCAGGATAGTCTGAAACGGATTTTGGTATAAAAATCTTTCGGAAATTCGAGTTTTAAAAATTTTGGACCGAGAACAATAGCTTCCTTTTCTTCGAAAATTCGCTAAAAAATAGGATAACGAAAAATCCGCTGGGATAGCTAATTAAACTTGATAGGACGCTCCTGCGTCATGGGGAAACTCAGGAGAGGAGGACATAAAGGGCTAGTTTATATATATATATATATAAGCTTTACAAAAGTATTTTCTAATCCAAACAGCTAGAAGAAATTTATTAAAGCATAAGTAAACAAGTAGGTACCTAAATAATGAATCATAATGTAAGGTGCAATAAACCTCACGTAAATGAAATAAAGAACCAAAAACTTGCTGTCAGCAACTTTGGACCATAAAGGGTGGCTTTATACTGTTACTGACGTCAGGTGATTGACGCCTTGTCTGTTAGAACTTAAAACAGGTACCCGTAAAGGAGAGAATGGAAGAAGAGCAAGCTGTCCACCAGGGTGGGCCGGACAAAGGAGCCCCAGACATTGAACACCAAGAGCGTGAGGGAAATAATGAACAACTGAGGATGAGCAGTACAGAAATACGATTGCGCAAAGACCTGATGCAAGTAATTGATGGCAGATTGACACTGATTGAACAGAGGATGAAAAAGCATCAAGAAGAAACTAAGGAGATGTTCGCTCAGTTATTTGAGTACATCCAAGAGCGACAAGTCAACGAGTTGCCTCTTCCAACAGAGGAACCACCAAAGACGCCCAGTGCCTCAGAAACCACACAAAGACCCTGGTTGAAGCTTAGACTTCAACGCTTTGATAATAGATTGACTCACTGATAATTATTGACAATAGACTCAAGACAGTGACTATACATTATGGCGGGACAAAATAAGGGCTGAAATCTTGGCAAACGATTGCCTGTGTGCGTTTGAGAAAAATGGAAAATCAAGAAGCCAGTACAGCCCAGAAGACTTGGACAGCATGAAATACTGTGTCCAGTCATTCATAATAGGAAATCTTGGTCCATTTCATCACTCCCTAGTCCAGTACACTGATGACCCAATTGAGATGATGGTATTGCTAGACCAGGCAGGTCAACCATTGAGCAAATTTGGAGAGTATGAACTACAAGACAGGTTGAACCACCTCAAATTCGAACCTTCCAGAGAATCAGTTCTAGAATTTATGAAGCGATATGAAGACTTGGTTGTGCAGCTGAGAAGGTATATAACCTTAACTGAGGAACAAGCAAAAAGATCACTCATCCTTGCAATAGAGTAGGCATTGCCAAGTGTGTACAATAAGGAATCCAATGCAGTAGGTACCACCAGGATTAACAGTTGCTGAAATAAAAAGATTAATGTTTGATGAGGAAAATCTCACAAAGGAAGAAAGGAGGCGGGCGACACAAAGTAACGCAATGCTCAGCAACACCAACCAAAAATCTAGTTTTTCGTACAAGAAACGTGTTGGAGGAAACTCAGACAATAAAGATACTCCTCACTGGCTCTCCTCCACACATGGACCTTGTAGAAAGTCAATGGCCACTCTGCAGACACATGCCCAAATAAAGGATGGAAGTGTATGCTTGCCAAAAGTTTACCACTTCTCATTATTCGAAAAACTGCCCACACAGAAAGTCTTCAGCGCCACAACACCATCACAGCAACAATGCGCAAAAAAAGACAAATGCTATGAAGCGGCTTGGCAAACCAAACACTGATGAACATAAAGGGATTAAGCGAGTACCAACATGGAAAACAAAGAAAACTATCCATGCGAACAAAGGACATGCTCATCTCACTGCTCAGACTGATGGTGAAACTGAGAATAATCCTGAAGCTCAAAGGTGTGTTTGGGTGAATAGTGACGAGGGTGACGATGATTCTGATGAAATGTTTGCGAAACGTGCTCTTTGCTCCTGGATTGGTAGAGAATCTGTTCTCTGTCAGAAAATTGGTCAGTTCCAATTTGGGTGTTGAGTTTACTGCCAGCAAGCTGTTAATCAAGGACTTATCGTCTGGTGAGGTCATCAAGACTGGCAACTTCTGTGGGAAGTTTTGGTGGCTTTCTTTCTCTCTTCCATTGGCTAATGCTACGCCTCAGATGGTACAAAGTGCTCTAACACAATTGAGCAAGCAGCAGCTGGGGTTTGGTGATAGAGACAGACAACTGCAGCTTGCAAATTCACAGCCGTCCTTGAGTCACCCCTACGATAAAGACCTAAAGGATCATCGGTTAAATAAAGGCAACCAAAATAAAGAAATAAAGGATCTTCAATTACATAAAGGTAACCCACACAAAGACATAGTTAACTGTAAGTTACATAAAGGATCTTCAGCGCAACACACAAACCATGATGTATCCCGGAAGTGTGGAATGGACACTGTAAATACCAAGAAACGTACGTCGTACAAGAAACGTGTTGGAGGAAACTCAGACAATAAAGATACTCCTCACTGGCTCTCCTCCACACATGGACCTTGTAGAAAGTCAATGGCCACTCTGCAGACACATGCCCAAATAAAGGATGGAAGTGTATGCTTGCCAAAAGTTTACCACTTCTCATTATTCGAAAAACTGCCCACACAGAAAGTCTTCAGCGCCACAACACCATCACAGCAACAATGCGCAAAAAAAGACAAATGCTATGAAGCGGCTTGGCAAACCAAACACTGATGAACATAAAGGGATTAAGCGAGTACCAACATGGAAAACAAAGAAAACTATCCATGCGAACAAAGGACATGCTCATCTCACTGCTCAGACTGATGGTGAAACTGAGAATAATCCTGAAGCTCAAAGGTGTGTTTGGGTGAATAGTGACGAGGGTGACGATGATTCTGATGAAATGTTTGCGAAACGTGCTCTTTGCTCCTGGATTGGTAGAGAATCTGTTCTCTGTCAGAAAATTGGTCAGTTCCAATTTGGGTGTTGAGTTTACTGCCAGCAAGCTGTTAATCAAGGACTTATCGTCTGGTGAGGTCATCAAGACTGGCAACTTCTGTGGGAAGTTTTGGTGGCTTTCTTTCTCTCTTCCATTGGCTAATGCTACGCCTCAGATGGTACAAAGTGCTCTAACACAATTGAGCAAGCAGCAGCTGGGGTTTGGTGATAGAGACAGACAACTGCAGCTTGCAAATTCACAGCCGTCCTTGAGTCACCCCTACGATAAAGACCTAAAGGATCATCGGTTAAATAAAGGCAACCAAAATAAAGAAATAAAGGATCTTCAATTACATAAAGGTAACCCACACAAAGACATAGTTAACTGTAAGTTACATAAAGGATCTTCAGCGCAACACACAAACCATGATGTATCCCGGAAGTGTGGAATGGACACTGTAAATACCAAGGGAGGGAGTAAATCCTTGTCTCTACTTGGCAAAAGACGCTACTCATGCCAACCACATCAGTCAGTCTACCTGACCAATAAAGACAAGGAAGGGAGGTCTCCAAAAACGAAACAGTCAAAAATGGAAACAGAACATGATTCAACAGAAACCAACCAAGGATTGCCTGCAGAAATCGACTCTCCTCATTTCAGTACAGAGGATTTACAGCACCTCAATACACAACGAGTCCAGAGCCTGTGGGACTGTAGGATACCTCTGGCACCTGCGTCTGAATCATGCCTCTCTAAGTTATCTGAAACTAGCAGCAAAAAGAATACCTGAGCTCAGAGGGGTAAAATTCGGCAATGAAATCCTTGATTGTGGATTTTGCGAATAGGCAAAAGGTAAACGCTCACCATGTTCTGAAGTGCGCAAAAGATCTGAAGTACCGTTCTCACGACTCTGGAGCGACCTCATGGGTCCGATGAAACCACTAGCACTCAGAACTAAGGCAAAGTATATTGTTACCTTTACCGATGATTGCACACGATATGTCATGGCCTACACATTGGCTGACAAGACGAGAGTTCATATTGCACTGCAGAACTGTCTCGAAGAAATCAGACAAATCACACAATGTGAAGCTAAAGTAATAGAAATTTGTACTGAAGGTGGCAAAGAGTATCAAACATATGAAATGAATGCCATACTGAAACAAGAGAGAATAAACTTGAAAATCTCTGAGCCTGCTACTCCACAACACAATGTTTGTTCTGAAAGGTTGAACTTAGAACTGCAGCAGAAAATGAGAGCAAGTTTATTTGCCGCAAAAATGCCAAACTACTACTGGCAGCATGCCCTAAATCACGTCGTTCACATTCACAACAGAACTCTGAATCGGTCTATCGATTTTAAGTCTCCTTATGAGAAGGTAAAAGGAGTACCACCCCAATTGAAGTACAGTAGAGCCCCGATTATCCGAGCTAATGTGGACCAGAGGACCCTCGGATAACCAGAAACTCGGATAACACGGGCAGACAGAGCGGCGAACGAGAGCGTCCCGTGCCGCCATTGAAATCAATGATAGCGTGTGCGTTTTGGGCCGCTGGTCTGTGTTACGGGCGTTACAAAGACATTTTGGGGTTGATACAGTAATAAATAAAGACGTAAAATTGAATTAACATATTACTATTACATATGTACGGTACTGTACAGAGTACAAACACTGTCGCCGGGCGCCCGGCATCCATACGCGCCGTCTTAAATATTTTTTTTTGCGCCTCGGTTAAACCGGAACTCGGTTAGTCGGGGCTCGGATAACCGGGGCCCTACTGTACATAAAACGTTTTGGATGTGCTGCTTACTATTATGATGTCCGTGTCAAAGAAAAATCAAAATTCGCTCAAAGGTCCAATTTAGCAATTCTTATGGAATGCAACGAGACAGGATATACCCTGTTGGACACAAACAAAGCGATAATTACCAGGTCCAAAAATGTGGATTTTGTGGAATCCAAAGTCTATGGAGACTTCTATGGTCCTGAAGCGATTCTTCCTATTGACGAGGAATTAGGATTTAGTGAACCTTTAGTGCAAAGTACTCCTACTAATCCACAGCCTTCTGGATCTGGGAACCCCTGTACTGGGACTACTGTACAAAGGTGAGGACAACAAAATCGAATGCTTTGTTGATGCATCTCTTGGAACAAATGACATAGCTGGTTATTCAACCAGTGGACTGATCATAAAGCTGTTTGGCGACGTCGTCTATTGGAAGACCGAGAAACAGAACCACATTGCTCTATCAACAGCTGAAAGTGAGTACGTTGCACTAAGTCTTGCATGCCGCGAACTTGCCAACGTGCGAGCCATGAGTCAGAACTTGATTGGAAGAACCATGACACCTATTGTTTATGAAGACAGTGTAGCTGCGATCGAATTGGCAAAAACAGACGAACCCAGTACACTCAAGCACCTGGTGCACTTGCACTATCACTATGTACGATCTGAGGTGAAGCAAAAATTGGTAAACATCACATGGATATCTACTAATCAACAGCTCGCTGACATGCTTACCAAGGCCTTGGAACCGTCCAAATTTGTGGGGTTTAGAGAAAAGATTATGTATAATCCACAGAAGAAACCTGAATAGTAACTTCTGGTTCTCTCTTCCAGAAAGACTGCAGTAAAGAGCACTGAAAACAGCCCCGACTAGTGACTATAAAGATTACCATAAAGAACATTTGGCATGAATGAGAGTCCTGGACCTTCATGCATGCCAATTGACGTATAAAGGAACTTCACCGCTGAGGAGTCAAGGCATCAGCATCACCTTATGTCTGCTACTGATTCTTCTTGTGCCCATGCCTGCCTCAGGAGGGAGTGTTAGCATTGGTGTGAGCCCTGCTTACAGTCTCGGATATAGAAGGCAGAGAGAGATCTGAGCCTTCTCGACTTCACCGCGATAGTCACTTGCTTACCGCCTCTTTTATTTTTCAGACTGCGAGACTAGTATTAATATTCTTAAGGTGTTTTGTTCATTAATTTGTATTGGTTACATTCTTCATAAATATAATAAGTAAAGTCCGAATTACTCGAGAACGTCTTCTGGTGAGTAACCGTAAGTTTATTTAGATATCCCGACAGGTACCTACCTAATTTCTCAAGAATAAGCTGTGAATTGTAATCTCGTAAATGAATGAAATATATATTGCTTCCGAGTCTGCGAAGCAGCGGAAGCCTTGTGTTCACATCGTGAGCCAAAAAATGTTTGTCTTCAGAAATCAAAATTTCCACTTGCATTTTGCGTTTCAAAGCCTACTGAACAAATTTGGTTCCGTGGCTGTGGGTCTGTGAGTCTGTCTGTCCGCATTTCCTTGTTACAGCCATAACTTCCACGATTTTGAATTGATTCAGCTCAAATTTTGAGGGATGGTGCGGATAAGGCCCCTTGAGGTCCCATAGAAATTTCAACATGATTGATCCAGCGGTACGCCCTACGCATGCGCTAACGTTAAATTCAACAAACACACATAACTTTCACAATTTTGATTCAATTTCGCTCAAATTTTCAAGGGTTGTTTGGACAAGGCCTAGTGAGTTCCAGTATGAATTTCAGCATGATCGGACCCTCGGTGCGCTCTGCGCATGCGCTGGCGTGAAATAGATTCAATTTCCTTGTTACAGCCGTAGTAACCAAAGATTTCACCCAATTTCAATGTAATTCTCAGGGATTAAGTGGGTAGGGCCCATTGAGGTCCCATATAAATTTCAACATGATAGAGCCAGCGGTTCGCCCTGCGCATGCGCTAACGTGAAATTCTTCAAACACGCATAACTTTCGCAATTATGTATAATGGACGTAATGTTATGTAATATGTATATTTCATGTAATGTTATGTAATGTAATGTTATGTAATGTAATATGTATACTTCACGTTATGTAATGTTATGTAATAATGTAATGTTATGTTATTTTGCTTCCGAGTATGTTCTATTTTATAATGGGTCACTCTGATTGTGACGAGGAAGCTCCTGTGCCATCACCTTGGCAGTGTATTTTTTTCTTGTTACCATTATTTTCATTTCGTTGCCCTCCCACATTTTTGGGCGGGCAAAATGGCTTTTTTTAATTATACCATTTCCTTGCAAATTAGTCGCCTATACGGTTATGGCCCCTAAATGTTGGTCACATATCTGGCAACGATTATTATTTGTAAATATAAAGTAAAGAACCAAGCTACTACACCATCAATCGCTTATTAAGTAATAATAAATTATAGAAGCTGTTCAAATGCTATGACTCTCAATGCTATGACTCAATGCTATGACTCTCTTGTCCTTCATGGCAGGTGGAGCGTAGTTGCGCAACCGCTACAGCATAAGTTGGCATACAGTGTGGTTTGCCTCGCGCGGGATGCGTCGGGGTTGTGCCATGCTGGGCCGTGCCTTCTCCCACCGCTAGTGCGGGGCGCCTCTTGTTCCCCTTGCAGTGCCGGGCTGTGGCCGGGCTCGGCGGGGTCCTCTCTTCCCTGCTGGTTGTTGCTGGGTTCGCCCCCTTGGTCGTGGTTGCTAGGGAGTGGAGCCAGGCGGGCGCTACTACCCCGTCTGGTGGAGTCTCCCTCTTCTGAGGGAGGGCCCGATAAGAGCCCCACTGGGCTAATTCGGTTTCCTTCGATAAACTGTTCAAATCAATAAATAATCTGTCAAGAAAATCATTGTTTCGAAGCCCTAACGCAACAAAAACTGATCTTACGAAAGTGTCGGCGACAAAAAAACCTTCTACGTCCCTAGTCTCGAATCAACGATCAATCACTCCGAGGGATTACCACTGAGCTAACGATCCCGCTCCTTGAAGATTGGCTTCTGAAAAATAGGTATCGCATGCTGTAAAGCAGTAGGAGGCAGCGGAAACAGGCGGAAATGGCCGAACCACCACGGCCGGAGTGGGCTCTGGCCAGACTGTCCTTTCGTGTTTGATAGTGACGTGAAGTCGTCGGGCTTCGGGATTTGGAAGGATGAATTATTCGCGTAGAAAAAAATCTACCTGTTGCCTTAATTTTTGATTAGTACGTTCAATTTTAGTTACCAAGGCAGTGATACGGGTTTTCTCGAATACCATTTAGAATGACAGCATAATCAACGGACTATTCGTCTGGTAGGTAAGCGCATTTTTTTGCGAACCTTTGCTTACTATAACACTGCTTACTATCACGATCGGTAGCGGGCGTGGAACACCCAGAGTTCCACCACCCAGGGTTTAAATACCCTTTCCCAATTTTTGTAAAATTCGAACATGCTTTATGCACACAGCCGAGCTGCATTTTTTTATTTTTTTGTTTTTATTAGACCTGGCGTCAAAAATCCTCCCCTTTGTGACCATCGGGCCAGAGACTTGGATGTGATGGAAAAAAAATTACAATTACTATTTTCCACCTGTCAGGCTTACTATAACACTGCTTACTATCACGATCGGTAGCGGGCGTGGAACACCCAGAGTTCCACCACCCAGGGTTTAAATACCCTTTCCCAATTTTTGTAAAATTCGAACATGCTTTATGCACACAGCCGAGCTGCATTTTTTGTTTTTTTTTGTTTTTATTAGACCTGGCGTCAAAAATCCTCCCCTTTGTGACCATCGGGCCAGAGACTTGGATGTGATGGAAAAAAAATTACAATTACTATTTTCCACCTGTCAGGTACGTAAATCCGGCAGAGTACTTAGGGTAAGTAACTACCTATGATTTTTCTACTGACTAGAATAATATTATACCAGCTGTATTCCAAATTGAAACAAAGGCCATAAGTTGCAATTGGGGAATACCCATACCCACGTACCTACTTATTTTTTGTTTAGTAGACGACGAGATGGTACTTACTTTTTCTATTCTCATTTGGATCAGTGATAAACGTTAAAATGAATTTTTGATGACGTTATTGCCGCCTTTGTATGGATGCAGCTTGCTTTATATAATCCACAAATTGAGGTGAGCTGTAGGTTTGTTCGTGCTGTCCACTCGGGGCTAGCTCCGAGCAAGTTCAGTTTTTTCTTGAACCGAGCTGGCTCAGTGTAGGGTAGTGGTGGGCTAAAGCGTTTTTTTCTGATAACGCGTTATTCGCTAACAGTTATCCGGTTATTCTGATAACCGGTTACCAGTTTAGGGATGGGGTAGAGAGACAAACATGAATGGTCACATGAGAGGGATGACGAAAAGTTCGTCATATGATACCTACCTATTGCTTCATTTTGTGAATCTGTCACTTACACTGATGGGGCTTACATACAAAAAAATGCTGAACATAAATATAATAGAAATAAATTGTTGATAGAGGAATAAAAATATTAGAATTTCCTAATCTCAAAAAAAAAATCCGTCTGTCCTCCCTGGGATCCCATAAAATTGAGTTTAGTAGGTCGGTAACTATGGGTGGGTACCTATCTACAGTTTAATGTGATAGGTAGATAAAATCTTGAATTGATTATCCGCAATACGTTTTTGAACTTCCTACATCACAAAAACTGGAATGCGAAACATTATGGGATTAGTTTTTAACCCTTCAACATTTTTAACGTTATTACTCGATAACTTGAACTGAGGGAATGAGGAATAACCCTTAATTTGTTGAAGGGCACTGAGCTGAAGGATTCCATCCTAAAATAGGTAGGTAACTGTTACCTACGGAGTGACGGGTAAAGAGTGATCGCTATAAGTACGCTGTGTTCTACAGCGTACAATACCAGCTCATGTCAGAGGGTAGCGAAAGGTCCTAAGCTGATGGATAACTGTCAGGAAGTTGGTAACCGGTTGCGAGGTAAAGCGTTATTGGTGGCAGGTAGTTACTCAATACCATCCCAATATCAAAGGGTGCGAGAGCGAGACAGTTACGTGTGTGCGGATAGTGAAGGCAACCACCTTGCTAGGAGAAGCGAAGTAGTTATTCCAATAACGTAGGTTTTCTCGTAACCGGTTATCGCAATAACCGGTTCTTGGTCGATAACCGGTTATTCTAAGCAGTTCCGTTATTAATCGCCCATCACTAGTGTAGGGTGAGCTCTGAACACGCTCGCTCGGAGCAGGGTGAGCCTGGAGCTTGTTCGGAGCAGGGCTCAGCTGCCTCTGGTCTCCTGCTGGGGCACGCGAGGGCTTGCTTGGGGCAGCTCTCCTGTGGCCAGCACGAACACCGAATCATCTGCCCCCGGACATCACGAACACCGGACTTCGGAGCTCGCCCTGGGTCTGCACGGACAGTGAATCTTTGCCCCGCCCTTACTGCGCATGCCCGGGTTGCTCTGAACAATCTCTGAGGGACTGCACGAACAGAGCTTGTTAATCAGCTTTGTTCCAGCAGACACGAGTTTTGTAATGAGTTCTGCGCACAACCCACTGCCAAAGAAAACTGTGTTCCCCAACCACATCGGCTGTAGAAACTGTCCATTGTTATAGGTTTTATAGAAAAAGTGTTACGATTTTTATGCGAAAGTTACAAAACTCAGAGAACTCAGGTCTGAGAACCGAGTTCCCTGAGTTTCGTATGTTTAGCACCCTATCGGGGATGGGTTTTTCCCCAACAGAACCGAAGATAACCGTGCTGGGACCTTCCCAAAATCGCATTTCCCTCCAACCTTCACATCTCTGTGGTACATACTCTTATAGCTGTTTGTCGGCCCTAAAGTTGTTTGGCGTGTTTCCAAGGTGTTTCAGCTGATGAGTTGTCAAAGTGAAACAGTCCTAAAACTCATCCCCACCCTTCAGAAAAACTTAGGTTCTGGAAATGACATTGCGGCTTTTCACACACTCTTGGAAACTAGACAAATTTTTGTTGTTTAAGTAGACAATTGTGTTATTCCAGCGAGCCAGTTCGATTTTGCTTATCAACAGGCAACAGAAAAAGCGGATTTGGGGAAAAAAATCAGAAATTCCAGAACCCTGGATATTCCTTATTGAGCACATTTGCCTACTGTTTTGCTATGATTTCTCATCTGAACTCAAATTTGTTAACTTGCATAGGATTTGCGGAAAAATCTCAAATTGGTCTCAAGATGACTCCTCGCTCAATTCTGCAAATACCTATGCACTGAGGAAGCGGCGCGTAATAATGCTCTAAGGAATCTTATTAATGTGACACTAATAATTTCTGCTGATACTGAATTTCACCCTGAATCCTTTAAGGCGTTCATATTGTTCTAGGTGCCCTCGAGGGATCGCGGTCCGATGCGGGTGGGAACGATGGACGTTGCTGGTATGTATCCATGGCCTTGGAGGTCAACTACCAACTTCTCTAGCAATGTTTGAATCTAAAGGTCCATACAGGTTTAGTAGGTACATGCATTTTTGAAAGAATGTGTTTCAAATCCGTGTCGATGTATTCTGTATCACGGGATATTAACAATATTTTCATTATTACGTTTCAGAAAATATTTGGTTAAAAGTCGCTAATTTCGCCAAACTGTTTACAGCAGGATGAGTTTGACGAAATTTCAGTTTTTTTTGTTCAAAAATTGCTAAAACCCGTTCAGAGACACCTAATTCATCAAAACATCAAAATTAATGGTGACTCAATTGTGAATTATTGGTGAGGTAATCAAAAAATCGTTAGTCAGAAATATTTTTGTTTGTAATAAGTGAGAACTTCTTAGAAATCATTTAAAAAAAAGTCTCACAAAATCACCAAAGACAGTAAACTTTGTGCAAGTAAAGTAAACTTTCCAAGTATTTCATTAGCCACAAATAATTTAGTTTTAAGGGGGGGGGGGGGGGGGGGGAATTTAACATTTGTTGGCAAAACCATAACATTTCCGATGGTTCGAGTAGGTGGGTATATTACGTTGAAAATTCGCTCATTTATTCATGCTCCGTGACCATGACAGAGACTTATACTACCTACTCTGTCATGTTCCCTTCATAACTGCGTCGTTTTGGAAATCCACTAAATGAATTTTGTATTGTTCTACAGGTTACGAATTTTGTGAAGTCTGTGATTACAAAACTATGAGTAGAAGATACCTCATATCCCACATGAGGACTCACACAGGTAGGAATTTCGCTCATTTCACTACCTAGTCACCAATACTTTAGTATACTCAAGTACGCACTACTTCAGATAGGTACCTAAATATTCACTTTACTACTTGAATAGGTACCTATTATAATTCTTTAGGTACATACCTAAATATAATTTCTGTCTTCCTCAGATAATCATAGTTGGGTTTTTGTGACTATTTTGGTTAGAGGTGGGTAGTTCCTGACTGAACTACTCTTGAAGAACTAACTTCCCCAACCGAACTACTCCTTCACTTTAGTAGTGAAGCGAACTACAGTGAAGGAGTAGTTCGGTTGGGGAAGTTAGTTCTTCAAGAGTAGTTCAGTCAGGAACTAGCCACCTCTAACCAAAACGGTCGTTCACTAGGACCACAGAGTAAAAGGATCAAGGACCCAGTGTCTAGAGAGAGACTTAGAACTAAACAACTATTAACTCACTCACTCACAAGGCGACTGCATGGAATAAAGGGAGAAGGAAAGCTCAGTCAGTGTTATAACCTGTGCTCGAAATTTACCTTCATCCCCCCAACATCATCTGTTGTGGTTAAGCCGAACTAACATAGTTCCACGAAATGACGTGATCGCTATCTGTTAGCAGGCGTACCCCTCACAATTCATCCAGCATCTTCAATTTATCGTCTTCTATTTGTTCCTAACCTAAATTTCTTTGTTTTTGTTGGGTTCCTGTTTGCTTGTAATTATTGTTGTTGAGGGCAAGCACTCAGCATTATTTGTATTGCATACATAACTACCAAAAAAGAAAGGAGAAGGAGAACACTAACGCTGGAAACAAAGATCTGGTTGGTAAGATAAAAGACAAATAATGGCGGAGGCCAAGTGCCTACAGCCTGTCTGCAATGACATTGGGCTCCGGGCCCGCTCGCAGCGGCCGACGAGACAACTAAAAAACGGGGAATTTTCCCGATTTGTACCATTTTTCTGGTGTTTGTTTCCCTCAAAGCGGCACGTTTCCCCCCGCAATCCAGGGGCCCTTTTTCTGCTGGTTAACCTATCAATTTCACTGTTTTTTCTGTTTACTAACTTATTTCGAAAATGAAATGTTAATGTCTCACTGAAGTCGGAAAAAAAAGAATGACCAAATTTTCTTACAACTACACTTACCTTCATTTCGGACCATCATAATAAGAGAGGATGACAAAGGAAACCACACTGTGGCACAGAACCTTGACTTCAAATTGAATTTTTTAATAAAAAAAAGGTTAATATGTTTAAAGAAGTTTAATCAAAATACAAAAGTTTTAAAAATCTATAATTCGTCATCACTGCTTTCGAAGTCATACGAGCTGTCTTCTGAGCTTATGTGCTTCGTTCACATACGTCTCGTCCAGGTAGACGATGTTTCTACCTTGATTCCGAAACTCCCGCATTGTTTCAAGGTAGGAGAAACGCCAGGAACTTATTTCGAGCCGTTCTGTGAGAAGTACTCTGTTTGATTGGCACCGTTTCCATTGGTAGCCCAACTTTCTGATCCGATCGCGCAAAAAATCCTTTCCGCAGTTGATGCAGTCTTCTCTCAGGGCAGCGGTCAGTGATCGGAGAGTCGGCACTTGCTTCCTCACCAAGTAAAATTCGGTAATCTTACTCCGAAGGGCCGCTTCGTCAAATTCATCGAAATCGAGGGTGGGTGGACGTCCTTTTTGCTTCTTCGGTGTTATGAATGACGTTTCAACAGTTTCATCTATCGACTTTCAAATCCCTTCTTTAACGATCGACGAAACCTTCGACGACGAAACACCCGTGATTTTCGCAGTTTCTTCTCGTAAATTGCCCATCGGTTTAAGAAGCTGCCCGGTTTCTTTTAGGTCTTTCGAATACTTGTGAGTATTGAACACGATTTCTCGGGCTTGACGACGAAGAGCCTTCTTTTTTAACGTTCCCGATGATTGGGGAGTTTCCATGTTTGCAACACAAACGACCGACACAAACGGAACGATCGTACCGAAATGCAGAAAAAGCGGTGAGGAGAACAACGATTCGGAACGACAAAAACGTATAATTAATATACTCGACGGTAAACAAACGGATGGGAGCTTCGACAATCGACAATCTCGGCAGGCTCGGGGACCCAGTGTGACCAACACACCTTAGCGAAATTCCCGAATTCTGGTCGTACTTCATGCTTCGGCCGCTGCGAGCGGGTCCGGAGCCCAATGTCATTGCAGACAGACTATAGGAATACTGATACTGATACTAACGTTCACACGTCGCCCATGCCATCAACCTGTCAAGCTTTGTGGGATCCTGCACTCTCGCGGCAAATGACTATACTACCATAGTTCACCTCAACCCCACTGCACGGAGAACTCGTCAAAGTCATCACTCATCTGGCTACTCAGTGAGCCTTCATTCTCTCTTTATTCCATGGCGACTGAGTTAGTTCTTGTAGTTCATAGGAACAGTGGATACAACATGAGTTTGTAGTATCCGGTGAACGAAATTTCTTTAGTTCATTCGGAGTTTATAGTATCATGGAACGACAGATAAAGCAATAAGGAACTAAGTTGGTGTCGTTCAGAAACTAAGTTGGTGGATGATGGAATCGTTAGTATGGCCTATAATTATGCCAAATTCAAAATAATGCCATGGAATTTTTTACATCTTTTTGGAAATGAATGTGTTTCAATTTTTTTTACGCCATCATTTTCTCCGCTAGTTACTGAACTTTTTATGCCGATTTTTGAAATCTATTTCATTACGACCATCAATTCAAAAACTACCACACCTTCGAAAAATAAGTAATAAAGATCACTGAAAGTATTATCATCTGTACCACCTTGCTAATCTTGTACATGTTCTACTGAATCTCAGTTTTCCATTTCTATAGCAATTATAGAGGAGGAAATTGCGTTTGAACCATAAAAAGTCACATTTTTAGCAAGATTGAGAGTAGGTATTGCATTTGAGTGATTTCAGTAATCAATTTCATTGTAGAGGATTAGTTTTGAACAGTCTGTGATGATATGATAGATTCCATTCTGTGTTGAAAATGGCAATTTCCGTGTGTAGAAATTGTTTATTTTTGATCTCAGAATCGGATTTAGCACCCTTGAACACCCCCCCCCCCCCCCCCCCACTGCCAGCTTTCATCTCAAAACTCCGTGTAGCTTCGGCACTAAACTGATAGAAATGAAACGAAATGACGTCATAGTATTGATGGCGCTGAGAGTGTCCCCCAGGCGGACGCGGGGGTGGGGGCCTTTACCTTTGACGTCGTTTCACTTTCTTTCCACCGGTTTATCGCCCACTTCCGATCATCGGATCCCTCATACCTCATACCTTTTCGGAAAGCACTCGCCGAGATCTTTTACTTGAGAAAATGAAATACAACAGGTGAAATTGCCCATTGCGTTGAATTCGACTCAACTCCTCAATCCATTTCCTGACAGTATTATCTATCCTCCATTATAACTCCATGTTGATTATTCTTTTTATGTTTCCCAAAAGCTAGAGGATCTCTTGAAAAATTCCTTCGTCTGATGTAATCTCCTCAGTGTTGAATAAAATCGGGAAAAAAATTGACGATAAAACAAGTGTTTTGTCACACACTTCCTGCGAACCGTGAGAGCGGCCATAGGTTAGATCTTTTCTTGAGAGCGAGAAACCCATAATCGCTTCAGTAGTTTCATACAATAGTATGTGTGTGTATATATATATATATATATGTGTGTGTGTGTGTGTGTGTGTGTGTGTGTGTGTGTGTGTGTGTGTGTGCGCGTACTAAAACCGTGCAATGTAACAGTTATTAACGTTGTTTAGGGGAGAAACCTTACGCATGTCATATCTGCGAGAAGAAATATGCGTTCCATGGTGGTTTGGCAAAACATCTTAAGAACCACACAGGTTTGTTTTTTGTTTTTTTTTAATGTAGGTATTTATTTATTTTTCATTTCCCCCTGTTTCACCAATCCACCTTACCTATAATTGCTAGGTACCCTACAGCATACATAGTACAGTGTACTGCTGTATTTCTGTTTGTTCGGCTTGTCTTATTATAATGATTCTCACCAATCTTTATAAGTAATTATAAAATTATTATGGTAATTTTTTATTCATTTTAGTTTTTTAAATGAGAAGGCAGGACGAGAAAAAAGGTCAAGTTAACATCCGTATCATTAGAGTAGGTAGATTGGCCTTGTACCACTTTATGGAACCAGTAAGAGAAGTTTTATGAAGGACAGGGGAGGAGGAGGATGAGCTCTTTGAAACCCCTTAGGACTTGGGTTGGATTCTTGGCTAATAAATGATTGTTGGTTTATTATTTCCAATAATGAACCTTTGGAATCGAGGATGGACCCCTCCCCGAGCTCACCATAAAAATTTTATGGTTTCTATTTCAAGTTACCTACCTACGTAGAATCCGAAAATGGAACAAAAACGCTATAAATTATTACACGTTTTATTATTTACCTATAGATGCCTCTTGCCCTCTTCCGCGTAGATCACTGTTTTCTGTGGTCCGTGCCTACCTCGTGCTCCCCCCAGGGATGTCCAAAATCGGTATTGGAGCCGGCCGGGGAGTGAGAGTTAAAGAAAAACGCTGCAAAGTCCTTGTCACATGGGTT
Organism: Leptopterna dolabrata; assembly: GCA_954871275.1. Lineage (NCBI taxonomy): Eukaryota > Metazoa > Arthropoda > Insecta > Hemiptera > Miridae > Leptopterna > Leptopterna dolabrata. Next base: position 28,865,212 of record OX940983.1, read on the forward strand.
TATTATTCTATTGGAGTTCTAGAGATTCTTGTTGGCAGTTAAATGTATTGTTTCTTTCATGTGGAATGATTGAATTAGCTATTCCTGATGATTTCCACCAATTTTGGCCCCCAAAACATGAAATAGGTACACTTTTTTTCCCCCAGATCATCTTTGATCATTAGTAGTGCGATTTATTGGTCTTGATTCAGCTGTTTACAATTTTTCTAATGTTAGTATACACATTGATGGTGATTTCAGACAGTTTTCCAGGTTTTTGACTTAAAAAAACAATTTTGGGAGCTGAACCAATGGTAAAACCTCAATTTCCGCGTCTTTGGTCAAAATCGACTTCATATTCGGTATTCTCGTCCCCAAAAACATGGAAAACGATACCTCAAAAGCTCATTTTACTAACATGTTGCTAAAACGCAAAAAGTACCTATTTTTACACACATTTTCACTCATAACACCCCTGGGTACATTCCGATCGGGCTGAAAAGTTTCGTGACACAACTAGGGCCCAAATGGAGCATGTGTGCGAAAGAACGACTTTTTTAGATCTAAAATGAAGCCTGTACACGTGATACAGCGTACGGCGGACGGCGGACGGACATTGCATTTTTGGAATCTACGCACCTTGAAACGGAAAAGAAAAAAGTTTGAGGGGGTGTTATAAAAATTTTTTGCTGAGCGAATGTACATAGGTGTATTATTCACAGAATAATAAACCAAAACGTCTACTAATTCGAGTAGGCAGTATAGCTTCCTCACTTGAATCACATGAACGTATAGAATAGTTGGGTTTGGTTCTTTTGGTTTATTATTCTGTGAATAATACACCTATGTATTCGGTCAGCAAAAAATTTTTATAACACCCCCTCAAAATTTTTTGTTTTCCGTTTCAAGGTGCCTAGATTCAAAAAATGCAATGTCCGTACGCCGTACACCGTCCGCCGTAGGCTTCATTTTCGGTCTAAAAAAGTCGCTCTTTCGCACACATGCTCCATTTGGGCCCTAGTTGTGTCCCGAAACTTTTCAGCCCGATCGGAATATACCCAGGGGTGTTATGAGTGAAAATGTGTGTAAAAATAGGTACTTTTTGCGTCTTAGCAACATGTTGGTAACATGAGCTTTTAAGGTATCGTTTTTCATGTTTTTGGGGACGAGATGACCGAATATGAACTCGATTTTGACCAAAGAATAGAAAATTGAGGTTCTACCAGATGTTCAGCTCCCGAAATTGATTTTTTATGGGTGAAAAACCTGGGAAATCGTCTGAAATCACCATCTGTTTGTATAATAACCCTGGAAAAAGTGTCAACACGTGGATCAAGACGATTAAATGGCACTACCAATGATCAAAGATAGTTTAGGAAAAAAAAACGTACCTAATTTGTGTTTTAGGGGCCAAAATTAATGGAAACCATCAGAAATAGCTATTTCGATTATTACGCATGAAAGAAGCAATAAATGAACAGCCAACATTTCTGTAGCTATGTCCAATAGAATAATAAACCCATGTGACAAGGACTTTGCAGCGTTTCTGATACGGGACCATCTGCGATCCAACCCGCGTGTACCCTCAAAATTTCAGCTCTACGATTATTTTTCGCTTAGTTAGAAGAGTGACACGGAAATGGTCAACATTTCATGTTCGCGCATGCGCAGACATAAGTTACAGTACGATTTCAATGAAATTCATACGGATCTATCAAAAATTATTCTTGATCGACCCTCCAAATCTGAACTCATTCAACGATATTTAAAGTAGTTACCTACGAGCTTTTAAAGTATTTCACGTTTGCACATGCGCAGACGAAACGATTTCCATGATTTTGAAACGGAACCATCTACGATCCAACCCGCTTGTACCCTCAAAATTTCAGCTCTCTACGACTGTTTTTCGCGTAGTTAGGAGCGTTACAAGGAAATGGTCAACATTTCATGTTGACGCTTGCGCAGACGAAAGTTACGATACGATTCCAATGAAATTTATTTGAATCCATCAAAGTATTATTCCTAGTTGACCTCCGATTTTCAACTCATTTCAACGATATTTAGGGTAGTTATGGGCTTTTCAAGTATTTCACGTTTGCGCATACGCAGACGAAAGTTACCGTTTTTCGAGGATTTTGGTATGGGACCGTCAATGACCCAACCCGCACCTACCCTCCAAATTTCAGCCCATTTCGACGATTATTTCGGGCAGTTATGGGCGTTACAAGGAATTACCACAGACAGACAAATGGAAGTTTGCATTCCATTTTCGGATTCTACCTACTTACCTTGAAACGTTAACTCTCATATTTTGAAGGGGGTTAAGTTTTTTTTCAGTGCTCGATTCCTGTTGGTAATGATAAACCGAACATTTCTGTACGTTCGCCGTACTTCATTTTTTTGGTTTATAATTTTCAGTTATAACCTTTGGAATCGAGCATGAAAAAAAAATGTAACCCCCTCCCCCCCCCCCCCCCCCGCCCCCTTCCAAATTTGATGGTTTCCGTTTCAAGGTATGTAAAATCCGAAAATGCAATAAAAAACGCTGCAAAGTCCTTGTCACATGGGGTTTATTATTCTACAGAAATGTTGGCTGTACATTTATTGTTTGTTTCATGTGAAATAATTGAAATAGCTATTTCTGATGGTTTCCACCAATTTTGGCCCCCAAAACACAAATTAAGTAGGTACGATCTTTTTTTTTTTTTTCAAATTATCTTTGATCATTGGTAGTGCCATCATTTAATCGTCTTGATCCACGTGTTGACACTTTTTCTAGTGTTATTCTACAAATTGATGGTGATTTCGCAGGTATTTGACTCATAAAAAATCAATTTTGGGAGCTGAACATCTGGTACAACCTCAATTTTCCACTCCTTGGCCAAAATCGACTTCATATTCGATCTTCTCGTCCCCAAAAACATGGAAAACGATACCTCAAAAGCTCATGTTACCAAAATGTTGCTAAAACGCAAAAAGTACCTATTTTCACACACATTTTCACTCATAACACCCCTGGGTATATTCCGATCGGGCTGAAAAGTTTCGGGACACAACTAGGGCCCAAATGGAGCATGTGTGCGAAAGAACGACTTTTTTAGATCGAAAATGAAGCCTGTACACGTGATACGGCGGACGGCGTACGGCGGACGGACATTGCATTTTTTGAATCTACACACTTTGAAACGGAAAAGAAAAAAGTTTGAGGGGGTGTTATAAAAATTTTTTGCTGAGCGATTACATAGGTGTATTATTCACAGAATAATAAACCAAAAAGTCTGTCCGTTCTCCGTACTTAGCACTTTTCTTAGTTACTGTTTGCGGAAAAACGAACGGGAAGTAGGATACAACAGGGTTTCGAGCTTACCGGTCGAAGATCCTCGATGTGTTTTCCCCGGCCGGGGAGATGCGACGTCACTGACGCGGAAAATGCTCGAAAGACGATGGGAAAAACTATAAGGAGAGTAGCGAACAAACTCCGTCGTTCAACTATGTGAAAATTTAGGAATTTCACTGCACTTATTCAAAATGCTGTATTGACGAGAAACGAGAAGTACAGGGAAGCGAGGGGTTTACTGGATGGCGGCGGCAGCTGAAACTGAACTGACTCAAGACCAGGTTCACACAAAAGGGGCTGTGTGGGGGCAATGTAAACAAGGGATTAAGATTCCACTTCGGCCAATACACCGCCCACCCAAAATTTGAAGAATTTTGGATCATTATGGGAAATTGATGAAAAGTGGTTGGTTGAATGCTCATAACTTACAACCAAGAGAAATCCCAACAACAGGTACTAAATCCGAGATCACAAGAATGATGAAAATAATCAATATAGTACATAAATATGAACACAAAGGCATAAAAATAACTCATAAACAATCTTAGCAATAAATCATGACAGAACAAGTTAGTAGTATTAGTTTTTTAAGAAACAACAAATTTAACAAAATAGTAATGATATTAGTAGGTAGATATAGTTTATTGCTCATCTTCTCCCGACGGGAGAGGGGCGAGTTTCGCCACTGGTCTGGTGAAGGAGCCACGGGCAGTTTTAATGACAGCCGTTCGAGCTATGCCATCTGCACCATAAAGAAGCTCCGTAACACGGCCCAAGGGCCATTCTAGGGGCCTAGTTTGGCTCTTCAATAAGATGACCACATCTCCGATACACAGCGGTTTACGTGGTTTCGTCCATTTCTGACGCTCCATCAGTGTTTGGAGATAGTTAGTTGACCAGCGTTTCCAGAAGATCTGTGAAGCTTGCTGGACACTCTGCCAACGGGAAAGGTGATTTGACGGTTCTTCAGACAAGTCATGCTCCAATGGCGTCAACATTGGGCCTCCAATCAGGAAGTGAGCGGGTGAGAGGTAGAGTGAGTCCGGAGAGTCGCCAATGGGGCACAAGGGACAACTGTTCAACACAGCCTCTATCCGTGTAATGACGGTCAGAAGTTCCTGGTATGTAAGGAGTCGTGTGGAGATATCACGCAGATGTCGCTTGGCGGCCTTCACAGCAGCCTCCCATAGACCTCCAGTCCAAGGGGCGACTGGACTATTGAAATGATACGTCACTGTTTTATCCGCAAGATTGGCTGATACTGCATCATGAGACGAAAGAAGGAATTGTTTGAGTCTCTGGCCTTCAGTCGCGGCTCCAACAAAATTCGTGCCGTTGTCGCAGTACACGTCAGAACATAGGCCTCTTCGCGCAATCAGTCGGCTCAGAGCTCCAACATAACATTCTGTCGACAAGTCCCCGGCAAGCTCTAGGTGGACTGCCTTAGTAGCCATGCAGACAAAAACGCAGAGGTAGGCCTTGCTGCTGGGTGCGTTCCGCCGAGTACTAGTCTTAATCAATAGTGGACCGGCAAAATCAACTGCTGTTCGAGAGAACGGGCGACACGGAATGACCCTGGATGGAGGAAGATCGGCCATGATCGGATGATTCTCTTTCAAACGGTGCCGATAACAGGTTAGACACTGGAATATACGATGCCTCAAAAGTGACCGAAGAGAAAGTACCCAGAACTCCTGTAAGATCGCAGCCTGAGTGCACTGGGGCCCAGCATGAAATAACTTGATATGATAAGCGTCACAAATCAGTGACGATAAGTGAGATAGTTTTGGTAACAGAGGGGGGTGCTTCATGTCTGATGGCAGCAAAGAATGGGTGAGACGGCCACCCACTCGCAGAATCCCATTATGTATGAAGGGAGAAAGACGCCGGATACGTGGCGCGAGTAATTTGCCCTTTTGAATGGTCGATAGTTCATTGGCGAAATAATAATGTTGAGTGGCCTTCACACAAACGTGCATACTATTTTGAAGCTCGAATGGGTGGAGCGGACCCGCCCGGCGCATACGGAACTTATTGGGACCCAATTGACGGGTGTTATGGACGAAACGCAGCACCCAAGCCATTACTCGCTTAAGGCGCGAAAGAGACGAAAACTTTTCAATAACTGATATGACAAGAGGAGGTTCCTTGAGCTTGGTACATTTAGGAGCGGCAAACATAGCAACCTTAATCTGCTTTACTTCTGAAGATCTTCAGATATTGGGAGCTCCAGTTTCGGCCAGCTTGAACGAGGAGTACGTAGGAACTCGGGCCCCGCCCACCATGAAGGATTCCCAAGGATTTCGTTGGGAAGAAGTCCTCGTGAGGCCATATCAGCAGGATTGAGGGTGGTGGGTACGTGACTCCACTGCGTAACCTTAGTGTTCTCCAAAATTGCTACTACACGATTGGCAACGTAAGTTTGTAGCCGATGTGGCGGCGTTCGTAGCCACCCAAGAACGACTGAGGAATCTGTGAATAAATGGACTTCCGTTATTTTCAATTTCAGGAGAAGAAACTGTACAGACTCCAACAGTTGAGAGAGCAAGTGCGCACCATTGAGCTCTAATCGAGGCACCGTTACTACTTTGAGGGGAGCTACGCGAGTCTTTGCACGTATTAACCTTGACGAACAGAATGTACCATCTTCCGCTGAACATCGCAAATATATGACCGCTCCGTAACCCCAGATTGATGCGTCGCTGAATCCCACGATTTCATAGCGTCTTGCTTCTGACTGGAGAAGACGTCGAGGAATTTTGAGTTGAGATAGATTCAACAGCTGCTTACTGAACTCTTCCCATCTTATCTTCAAATCACCAGGAAGTGGCGTGTCCCAATCCAGGCTACGCTCCCAAAGCTCTCGGAGAAACAATTTAGCCCTGAAGATGACGGGACTAATCCATCCGAGAGGATCAAACAACGAGGCAATGCGAGAGAGTACTTGACGTTTTGTATTACACATTGATAATGGCCTTACCGAATAGGTGAAAATATCAGCTAATGGTTCCCAATGTAAGCCCAGAATGTGCAACGAACTATTATCAGTGGACTGTATTGATAGAGACGAGATTTGATGCTCAAGGGGGATGTCAGCAAGTATAGAAGGTACGTTGGACGCCCACTTCCGAAGCTCAAAACCTCCAGACCGAAATAATTTTATCAGTTCGGCCTTGAGTTGAAGTGCCTCCTGCTCCGACGACGAGGAAGTGCAGATATCATCCATGTAACAACATGATAACACCGCTTCGGAGGCCAGGGGAAAACGGTATCCTTCGTCCTTAACGAGTTGCCTCGTGGTTCGTTGTGCCAAAAACGGAGCACTAGCGAGACCATATGTTAGAGTCAACAACTGATACTGAACAAGAGGATCAGCGTCACTCTCTCTCCAAAAAACATGTTGGAAGCAACAGTCGTCAGGGTGCATCCATATATGACGATACATCATACGGACGTCAGCCACTAGGGCAACCCTTTCTAAACTGAACAGAGTGATAATAGTACTAATATCCTTCTGCAATGGAGGACCCACCAACAAACGATCATTGAGACTGGAACCTAAAGAGTCTTTACACGAAGCGTCAAAAACTACACGAATTGGCGAAGTGGAGGAATCCTTCAACACTGCGAAATGAGGAATGTAAACGATCCCACGATCAACTGACGGTTTCATGTGACCCATACTGATGTATGCGTTCATGAATTTGTTGTATGCTTCACGCAGCCTGCTATCCTTTTTTAGCCGAGACTCCTGGCGTAGCCACCTATGACGTGCAATCTCTTTGGTTTCGCCAAAGGGTGTGAGGTCATGATCTGGTTTAAACGGCATTCGAACCATATACGAGCCATCTGAATGACGAGAATGAGACGAAAGAAAGTGCTGTTCGGCTTGCGTGTGTAACGGATCCGTCACAGTACGGGGAGACACCTCTTCGGAATTCCAGAAACTTTGCAGTGTTTTGTCCAGATCGACGTCACAAATCATCAAAGAGACATCTACCTGAGGCGAGGGTTTTACTGAGGCAACGTCCCCGATGACTACCCAACCGAAAATAGTTTCAAAGGCCGCAGGTTTACCATGAAGTATAGCAGGACTATCCGAGAACAAACTCGAATAAAGCGAGGCACCTAGTAGGAAATCGATTCTTCCTTTCTGGCAAAATGATAAATAAGCGAGCTGAAGGTGCGAAAATTGACGAAAAACCTCTTCAGATAACGAGGTTGTTGGAAGATCGGAACATACTCTGCGCACTACAACGGCTTCAGCTTCTAACTTGAATGACGAGGAGACAATGTACAGGACACCACACCTTCAGACGTACCTAAATTCTGAGATAGGGCACCTGAAATAGTAGTGGGCCGAGACGACACAGGTAACGCTAAACGTTGGGCGCATTCCGACGAGATGAGACAGATTTGACTTCCAACATCGATGACAAGACGTATGGGTACCATCCGTCCCCACTTATTTCTAATTAGTGCTTGTGCCGTACCTAGTAAAACAGTGCGAGTGTTCTGACGAACCACGGCGGGCCCAGTCAAGAGAGTTTGCGGCGGAGCAACGTCGGGAACATTCAAAACACGGGGTGCCGACGAACGACTGTCCGCTGAAACGAGGGCGACAGGCTGAGAGGGAGGAACAGGGACATTTACTGGATTGTTTGACGTTTCATCGTGAAGAAGGCTGTGGTGTGAAGACTTGGAGCAATGTTTGCAGTTCCCTTTTGACCCACATTTCGACCTATGATGTGCACCCAAACACCGAAAACATCTGCGTAATGTTTTCATTTTGTCATACCTTTCACTCACGGTCATCTTTAGAAATACATCACAATTATAAATTACATGGTTATCTTTACAAATGGGACATTGCTTAGACTCAGTAGCATCCCTTATTTTCAATGACAAATTATTATCATTTGCAGGAGTAACCAATAATGATTGCGAATTACGCACATTTTTAGAACTAACCGATGTAGTGATAGACGAACATTTCGTTAGTTCGTGAATTTTACACTGATCTTGCACGAACGCCAACAATTGCGGAAATGTTGGGATATCGTCCCTATCACTTAAAGATCTTTCAAATAACACACGCACCTCTGCAGGTAAAGCGCGCAGAGCGCATTGAAACAACAAGAAATCATTCGGGGCCTCAAGGTCAAGGTTATTGAACGCTGCGACAGACGTGTCAAAAACTCCTATAAATTGTTGCAAATTCGTATACGAGTCATTGGTAAGAGGCTTGAAATCCAATAACTTATTCACATAGTGAGCTGCTAATGAGCGAGTACTACCATATCGATTCTTAATAATAGAATAAGCAGTCGAATAATTATCGTCAGATAGAAGTAGGTTTTTAATTAAATTGAACGCATGTGGTGCTGTTTCAAGTGCCCGGCGCAAATACGTAAATTTCAATACCTCACTGAAGTTACCATGATGAATGATGGACTCGTATAATATCCAAAAATCATTAAATGTGTCCATCTCACCATTCCACTTGGGAATTTCGAAATCAGGCAATTTTACATGAGTTTTAATCGGTTGTTCATGTGCCTTGTTACAAACAACCGACATACGAGATCTCAAATCCTGTTCTACTGTACGAATTTGATAATAAAGATCGTCAAAGGCAGTCTGAACCTTATCGATCTCAGCTGCATCCTTAGCTTCAACCAGAAGATTCAGCTTGAGTAACAAATCTTGTATAATATCAAATTTATCTTTGATTTTACCGATCTCTTGACACTTAGCTAGAAATAGCGAGACAGTACCCGGGGCAACTTTTGACGCACCATCATATACTCTGTTCAACTGTGCGAACAAATTAGACCTACGCTCAGTATTATACGAGATATCGAGGAGATGTTTCTCCAGGTGAAGATCATCATCACCCTTACTGGACATTGTAACTGTTATTCAACGGTACCCTCTTCCAATGACCTGTTACGACTGGATGTAGGTAGGTACCTACTGAACAAAGTGACTGCGTTTCAACCACGTTTCTATGAGCATTCAACCAACTATGAGTATTATTACAGTGCAGTGAACAGCCTAATATGAGATCCGGCAATCGAAATAGGACCAGTTGTTTGCGGAAAAACGAACGGGAAGTAGGATACAACAGGGTTTCGAGCTTACCGGTCGAAGATCCTCGATGTGTTTTCCCCGGCCGGGGAGATGCGACGTCACTGACGCGGAAAATGCTCGAAAGACGATGGGAAAAACTATAAGGAGAGTAGCGAACAAACTCCGTCGTTCAACTATGTGAAAATTTAGGAATTTCACTGCACTTATTCAAAATGCTGTATTGACGAGAAACGAGAAGTACAGGGAAGCGAGGGGTTTACTGGATGGCGGCGGCAGCTGAAACTGAACTGACTCAAGACCAGGTTCACACAAAAGGGGCTGTGTGGGGGCAATGTAAACAAGGGATTAAGATTCCACTTCGGCCAATACAGTTACCATGAACCAAAATTGATGAAATTTTTGGTTTATGGCTCCCATTTGGAGGTCTAGTTGGTCAGCGAAGCACGGGGTTACTGTCACTCATATCTAATGGGTGAAAAATAGGGGTTAATATATCCAGGGCGCCGTAGCTCGAAAACTCAATAGAAGGTTATGGTTTTTATTACATTTTTAAATTGCGCTAAAGAATTGTTTGAGACCACCCGGAGAGTTTTACGACCAGCCGTTCGGCTGCACCGAAAAGCTTCGTCAACGCGATCGTGAATCAAACGGTATAAATCCGGCCCAGATATCATCGCTAGGGAGCACCTGATTATAATCACGGATGGCTGAAGTCGAGTTGGTTGTTCTGTGATATTATTCAATTCGAAAAATGATCGCTCCTTTGGATTTTGTTGATAGGCAACTTGAACAAACGTAGAAGTATTATTGGGTAAATAATTACACAACGGTTTATTATACTGTCTACGTAGAAGAGGCACCTATACAGATAATTGTTACACAACGGTTTATTGTTTGCCTTGTGCTTCATGAATAAGTACAAGTAATTAAGGATTGATTATTGAATCCCGCGCATTTATATGAAACTTAATTTCGGGGCCGGCAATAGTACCTACTCTACTGTCTTTTCTGGATGGAGCTCGAGGGTATTGACCACAGAAAACAGTGATCTAAGCAGAAGGGGCATCTATACAGGTAAATAATAAACCTTTGTGTTATATTTTGCAGCGTTTTTTCTTAGTTACCATGAACGAAAATTAATGACATTTTATTTGGGGGTCTAGTTGGTCAGCGAAGCTCGGTGCTACTGTCACTCATCTCATATCTAAGGGGTGAGGGCGCCGTTATCTCGATTTTTTTACGTTTTGGTTTATAATTCTGTGAATAATACACCTATGTAATCGCTCAGCAAAAAATTTTTATAACACCCCCTCAAAATTTTATCTTTTCCGTTTCAAAGTGCGTAGATTCCAAAAACGCTGCAAAGTCCTTGTCACATGGGTTTATTATTCTATTGGACATACCTACCGAAACGTTGGCTGTTTATTTATTGTTTTTCTTTCATATAAAATAATTTTTAGCTATTTCTGGTGGTTTCCACCAATTTTGGCCCCCAAAACACGAATTAGGTACGCTCCTTTCTTCTTTTTTTTCAAATTATCTTTGATCATTGATAGTACCATTTAATCGTCTTGATCCACCTCTTGATACTTTTTCTAGTGTTATTCTACAAATTGATGGTGATTTCAGACGATTTTCCAGGTTTTTGACTTATAAAAAAATCAATTTTGAGAGCTGAACATCTGGTAGAACCTCAATTTTACACTCTTAGGTCAAAATCGACTTCATATTCGGTCTTCTCGTCCCCAAAAACACGATAAACGATACCTCAAAAGCTCATTTTACTAACATGTTGCTAAAACGCAAAAAGTACCTATTTTTACACACATTTTCACTCATAACACCCCTGGGTATATTCCGATCGGGCTGAAAAGTTTCGGGACACAACTAGGGCCCAAATGGAGCATGTGTGCGAAAGAACGAATTTTTTAGACCAAAAATGAAGCCTGTACACGTGATACGGCGGACGGTGTACGGCGGACGGACATTGCATTTTTTGAATCTACGCACCTTGAAACGGAAAAGAAAAAATTTTGACGGGGTGTTATAAAAATTTTTTGCTGAGCGAATACATAGGTGTATTATTCACAGAATAATAAACCAAAATGCAATGTCCGTCCGCCGTATCACGTGTACCGGCCTCATTTTCGGTCTAAAAAATTCGTTCTTTCGCACGCATGCTCCATTTGGGCCCTAGTTGTGTCCCAAAACTTTTCAGCCCGATCGGAATATACCCAGGGGTGTTATGAGTGAAAATGTGTATTAAAAATAGGTACTTTTTGCGTTTTAGCAACATGTTGGTAAAATGAGCTTTTGAGGTATCGTTTTCCATGTTTTGGGGGGCGAGAAGACCGAATATGAAGTCGAATTTGACCGAGGAGTTGAAAATTGAGGTTGTACCAGATGTTCAGCTCCCAAAATTGATTTTTTGTGAGTCAAAAACCTGCGAAATCATCTGAAATCACCATCAATTTGTAGAATAACACTAGGAAAAGTGTCAAAACGTGGAAAGACGATTAAATGGCACTACCGATGATCAAAGATAATTTTTAAAAAAACGAAAAAAAAAGGAGCGTACCTAATTCAAGTTTTGGGGGCCAAAATTGGTAGAAATAGCTATTTCAATTATTTTACATGAAAGCAACAATAAATGAACAGCCAGCATTTCTGTACGTATGCCCAGTAGAATAACAAACCCATGTGACAAGGACTTTGCAGCGTTTTGGTTTATTATTCTGTGAATAATACACCTATGTATTCGCTCAGCAAAAAATTTTTAAAACACCCCCTCAAACTTTTTTCTTTTCCGTTTCAAGGTGCGTAGATTCCAAAAACGCTGCTAAGTCCTTGTCACATGGGGTTTATTATTCTACAGAAATGTTGGCTGTACATTTATTGTTTGTTTCATGTGACTAATTCAAATAGCTATTTCTGATGGTTTCCAACAATTTTGGCCCCCAAAACACAAATTAGGTAGGTAGGTACGATCTTTTTTTTTTTTCAAATTAACTTTGATCATTGGTAGTGCCATTTAATCGTCTTGATCCACGTGTTGACACTTTTTCTAGTGTTATTCTACAAACTGATGGTGATTTCAGACGATTTCGCAGGTTTTTGACTCATACAAAATCAATTTGGGGAGCTGAACATCTGGTACAACCTCAATTTTCCCCTCCTTGGCCAAAATCGACCTCATATTCGATCTTCTCGTCCCCAAAAACATGGAAAACGATACCTCAAAAGCTCATGTTACCAACATGTTGCTAAAACGCAAAAAGTACCAATTTTTACACACATTTTCACTCATAACACCCCTGGGTATATTCCGATCGGGCTGAAAAGTTTCGGGACACAACTAGGGCCCAAATGGAGCATGTGTGCGAAAGAACGACTTTTTTAGACCGAAAATGAAGCCTGTACACGTGATACGCCGGACGGCGGACGGACATTGCATTTTTTGAATCTACGCACCTTGAAACGGAAAAGAAAAAAGTTTGAGGGGGTGTTATAAAAATTTTTTGCTGAGCGATTACATAGGTGTATTATTCAGAGAATAATAAACCAAAACGCTGCAAAGTCCTTGTCACATGGGTTTATTATTCTATTATTTTATTGGTCTATAGTTCTGTTTATTTATTGTTTCTTTCATGTAAAATAATTGAAATAGCTATTTCTGGTGGTTTCCACAAATTTTGGCCCCCAAAACTTGAATTAGGTACTACGCTCCTTTTTTTTCAAATTACCTTTGATCATTGATTGTACCATTTAATCGTCTTGATACACGTGTTGACACTTTTTCCAGTGTTATTATACAAATTGATGGTGATTTCAGACGATTTCGCATGTTTTTGACTCATAAAAATCAATTTTGGGAGCTGAACATCTGGTACAACCTCAATTTTCAACTCCTTGGTCAAAATCGACTTCATATTCGGTCTTCTCGTCCCCAAAAACATGGAAAACGATACCTCAAAAGCTCATGTTACCAACATGTTGCTAAAACGCAAAAAGTACCTATTTTTACACACATTTTCACTCATAACACCCCTGGGTATATTCCGATCGGGCTGAAAAGTTTCGGGACACAACTAGGGCCCAAATGGAGCATGTGTGCGAAAGAACGACTTTTTTAGACCGAAAATGAAGCCTGTACACGTGATACGCCGGACGGCGGACGGACATTGCATTTTTGGAATCTACGCACCTTGAAACGGAAAAGAAAAAAGTTTGAGGGGGTGTTATAAAAATTTTTTGCTGAGCGATTACATAGGTGTATTATTCAGAGAATAATAAACCAAAACGCTGCAAAGTCCTTGTCACATGGGTTTATTATTCTATTATTTTATTGGTCTATAGTTCTGTTTATTTATTGTTTCTTTCATGTAAAATAATTGAAATAGCTATTTCTGGTGGTTTCCACAAATTTTGGCCCCCAAAACTTGAATTAGGTACTACGCTCCTTTTTTTTCAAATTACCTTTGATCATTGATTGTACCATTTAATCGTCTTGATACACGTGTTGACACTTTTTCCAGTGTTATTATACAAATTGATGGTGATTTCAGACGATTTCGCATGTTTTTGACTCATAAAAATCAATTTTGGGAGCTGAACATCTGGTACAACCTCAATTTTCAACTCCTTGGTCAAAATCGACTTCATATTCGGTCTTCTCGTCCCCAAAAACATGGAAAAAGATACCTCAAAAGCTCATTTTACTACTATGTTACTAAAACACAAAAAGTACCTATTTTTATACGCATTTTCACTCATAACACCCCTGGGTATATTCCGATCGGGCTGAAAAGTTTCGGGACACAACTAGGGTCCAAATGGAGCATGTGTGCGAAAGAACGACGTTTTTAGACCGAAAATGAAGCCGGTACACGTGATACGGCGGACGGACATTGCATTTTGGTTTATTATTCTGTGAATAATACACCTATGTATTCGCTCAGCAAAAAATTTGTATAACACCCCCTCAAAATTTTTTATTTTCCGTTTCAAGGTGCGTAGATTCCAAAAATGCAATGGTGTGTAAAAATAGGTACTTTTTGCGTTTTAGCAACATGTTGGTAACATGAGCTTGTGAGGTATCGGTTTCCATGTTTTTTTGGACGAGAAGACCGAATATGAAGTCGATTTTGACCAAAGAGGGGAAAATGGAGTTCTACCAGATGTTCAGCTCCCAAAATTGATTTTTTATGGGTGAAAAACCTGGGAAATCGTCTGAAATCACCATCTGTTTGTATAATAACCCTGGAAAAAGTGTCAACACGTGGATCAAGACGATTAAATGGCACTACCAATGATCAAAGATAGTTAAAAAAAAAAAAAAGTACCTAATTTGTGTTTTAGGGCCCAAAATTAATGGAAACCATCAGAAATAGCTTTTGCGATTATTACGCATGAAAGAAGCAATAAATGAACAGCCAACATTTCTGTAGCTGTGTCCAATAGAATAATAAACCCATGTGACAAGGACTTTGCAGCGTTTTATATTTATCTCGAACTTTTGAGACCACCCGGAGCGTACGTCCAGCCTTCGTTCTGAGTAAGGCCCTGAAGTTTGCACCGAAAACCTTCGTTAACATGATCGTGAATGAAACGGTATACATCCAGCCCAGATATAATTGCTAGAGAACACCTGATTATAGTCACGGGTGGCTGTATGAAGTCGAGTTTGTTGTTCCGTGATATTATTTCGTTTGAAGAATGATGGTTACTTTTGTTAATGAGTATTTTTGTGGCTCGAATAAACTTTAAAGGCTTCATGAATAACAACAAATAAATCGAAAAACAAACCGATCGTCATTCTGTCGTTTTCTATCGAAATGATATTGAATCCGCCGCACATTTATGAAACTGTACTCTCCAGTACACTCCGGCTCCAGTACTCGATCCAAGGCTTTCCTGGGGGGATTACGAGGATAGGTATTGACCACAGAACTGCGCAGAAGGGGTATCTATACATATACAAGTAAATGATGAGCCGTTGTATAACAGTTTACAGCGTTTTATATTAATTTTCAAGGAATATGAGACTATTGTTAACAGTTCCAGCTGGACCTATTGCAACTGATTTCTCCGAATTAATGTTCTATATATAAAATGAAAACGGGGATTTCAATTATGTTCATTGCTGGTCGCAGATTGGTGTGATTTTATTGTTTAGATACCTATGCTTGTATTCGATAGTTGTTTCCAATTTCCATTCTAGATTACATTGAATTCCAGCGTTCTTCATCGTATTTCTAGGAATGACGGTGGAGTCACGAATTTTCAATGCGTGTAACGAGTTATTACTCGTAGACTACTCTTTCTCTGTTTAATTTCATTGAATCGCCTTACATGAATGAGTTCAGTAAACATTCCTTCTTTAGGGGAGAAGCCTCATGCGTGTGATATCTGTGAGATGAAATTTGCAGAACGTAGTGCACTGAGAAGGCATATGATGATTCACACAGGTATGTTCCGTGATGTCCCAACCTAAATGCTCGATTATTCTAAGTGTGATTGTAAAACAACATACCTACCTACCTAACAGTAACGCGAGCCTTTCTTTGTTCAGGAGAGGAGGGGTCTCACGAGTGCAGTGTCTGTGGGAGTAGATTTAGAGACAGTACTGCTGTCGCTATTCACATGAGGATCCACACAGGTATGATTTGTTGCATCATAAACTTTGAAATTAGACTTGATACTCAAACGCAATCGTTACCTATCCTGACAATGTGCTTTAATTGTTAAGGGGAGAAACCGTATGAGTGTGATACCTGCCACAAGCGATTTAGACAAAAAACTGGCCTCAGGATTCACATGAGAAACCACTCTTCACGTATGTTACCTCTATAATTATAAAACCTTAACTCAGTTTTAGCACATCTGACATTTATGGCACATTTTACATTCACACATTTTATCATCCCGTCAGCAGGAGTGGATTATTCCACGTAGGTGCATACCTACAATAGTAACCTCGTTGTACTGTTCATTCACTATGATAACGTTTTAGTTTTTAGTGATTTCTTACTTTATAATACAGTTGGACCCTTACAAATTATAATACCCTTGCAAGCTATTGTCGATGAAACGACGAAAGCCCTATTTCGAAACAACATTACTACTTCATTTATCACCATAGTGTCTACCTAAGAGAGAAGAACTTTTTTAATTTCACCGAAAATCAATGTTCTTCCATAACTGAATTTGGGAGTTCCCCCTTCCCGGGTCAATGGAAAATCTTGTGATATCCACAATGTCTATTTTGGTTTAGTGAATAATACACCTATATGTATTCGCTCAACAAAACGTTTTTATAACACCCCCTCAAAATTTTTGTTTATTATTCTGTGAATGATACACCTATGTAATTGCTCAGCAAAAATTTGTATAACACCCCCTCAAAATTTTTTCTTTTACGTTTCAAGGTGCGCGCTGCAAAGTCCTTGTCACATGGGTTTATTATTCTGTTGGACATACCTGCAGAAATGTTGGCTGTTCATTTATTATTTCTTTCATGTGAAATAATTGAAATAGTTATTTCTGATGGTTTCAACCAATTCTGGCCCCCAAAACACGAATTAGGTACGCTCCTTTTTTTTCAAATTATTTTGGATCATTGGTAGTGCGTGCCATTTAATCTTCTTGATCCACGTCTTCACATTTTGGTTTATTATTCTATGAATAATACACTTATGTATTCGCTCAGCAAAAATTTTTTATAACACCCCCTCAAACTTTTTTCTTTTCCGTTTCACGGTGCGTAGATTCCAAAAACGCTGCAAAGTCCTGTCACATGGGTTTATTATTCTATTATTTTATTGGTCTACAGAAATGCTGGCTGTTTATTTATAGTTTCTTTCATGTAAAATAATTGAAATAGCTATTTCTGGTGGTTTCCACAAATTTTGGCCCCCAAAACTTGAATTAGGTACTACGGACTACGCTCCTTTTTTTTCAAATTACGTTTGATCTTTGATTGTACCATTTAATCGTCTCGATCCACGTGTTGACACTTTTTCTAGTGTTATTATACCAATTGATGGTGATTTCAGACGATTTCGCAGGTTTTTGACTCATAAAAAATCAATTTTGGGAGCTGAAAATCTGGTACAACCTCAATTTTCCACTCCTTGGTCAAAATCGACTTCATATTCGGTCTTCTCGTCCCCAAAAACATGGAAAACGATACCTGAAAAGCTCATTTTACTACTATGTTACTAAAACACAAAAAGTACCTATTTTTATACACATTTTCACTCATAACTCCCCTGGGTATATTCCGATCGGGCTGAAAAGTTTCGGGACACAACTAGGGCCCAAATGGAGCATGTGTGCGAAAGAACGAATTTTTTAGACCAAAAATGAAGCCTCTACACGTGATACGGCGTACGGCGGACGCACATTGCATTTTTGGAATCTACGCACCTTGAAACGGAAAAGAAACAATTTTGAGGGGGTGTTATAAAAATTTTTTGCTGAGTGAATACATAGGTGTATTATTCACAGAATAATAAACCAAAATGCAATGTCCGTCCGCCGTATCACGTGTACATACCGGCTTCATTTTAGGTCTAAGAAAGTCGTTCTTTCGCACACATGCTCCATTTGGGCCCTAGTTGTGTCCCGAAACGTTTCAGCCCGATCGGGATTTACCCAGGGGTGTTATGAGTGAAAATGTGTGTAAAAATAGGTACTTCTTGTGTTTTAGTAACATGTTGGTAACATGAGCTTTTGAGGTATCTTTTTCCATGTTTTGGGGGGGGGGGGCGAGAAGACCGAATATGAAGTCGAATTTGACCAAGGAGTTGAAAATTGAGGTTGTACCAGATGTTCAGCTCCCCAAATTGATTTTGTATGAGTCAAAAACCTGGGAAATCGTCTGAAATCACCATCAGTTTGTATAATAACACTGGAAAAAGTGTCAACACGTGGATCAAGACGATTAAATGGCACTACCAATGATCAAAGATAGTTTAATAAAAAAAAAGGAGCGTAGGTACTTAATTTGTGTTTTAGGGGCCAAAATTAATGGAAACCATCAGCAATAGCTATTTCAATTATTACGCATGAATGAAACAATAAATGAACAGCCAACATTTCTGTAAGTATGTCCAATAGGATAATAAACCCATGTGACAAGGACTTTGCAGCGTTTTTTCTAGTGTTATTGTACAAATTAACGGTGATTTCAGACGATTTCCACGGTTTCTGACTGATGAACAATCAATTTTGGGAGCTTAACATTGGTAGAACCTCTATTTTCCACTCTTTGGTTAAAATCGACTTCTTATTCGGTCTTCTCGTCCACAAAAACATGGAAAACGATACCTCAAAAGCTCATGTTATTAACATGTTACTAAAACACAAAAAGTACCTATTTTTATACAAATTTTCACTCATAACACCCCTGGGTATATTCCGATCAGGCTGCAAAGTTTCGGGACACAATTAGGGTCCAAATGGAGCATGTGTGCGAAAGAACGAATTTTTTAGACCAAAAATGAAGCCGGTACACGTGATACGGCGGACGGCGTACGGCGGACGGACATTGCATTTTTGGAATCTACGCACCTTGAAACGGAAAAGAAAAAATTTTGGGGGTTATAAAAATCCGTATCACGTGTACCGGCTTCATTTTAGGTACAAAAAATTCGTTCTTTCGCACACACGCTCCATTTGGGCCCTAGTTGTGTACTTTGCAGCCCGATCGGAATATATCCAGGGGTGTTATGGGTGAAAAATGATTATAAAAATAGTTTTTTTTATTATTTTTCGTGTTTGAGTAACATGAGCTTTGAGGTATCGTTTTCCACTTTTTTTTTAGGACGAGGAAACCGGATATGAAGTAGATTTTGACCGAAGAGTGGAAAATTGACGTTCCAACCAAGTTTCAGCCTTAAATTTACGTTAAATTTTGGTCTAAAATCGTCGTTCTTCCGCACACAGTATGGGTCCCCATTTGGAAACACATTTGGGTCCTAGTTGTGCTCCTAAGCTCGGCAGCCCGATCGGCATACTCCCAGGTGCGTTATGGGGGAAAATGAGTATTAAACAAAAATTTCAGAATTTTTTTTCCTTGGGTTTTAGTGAACTTAGCATCTGAGGTATCGTTTTCTATTTTTTTTAGGGCGAGAAGACCGAATATGAAGTTGGTTTTGACCAAAAAGTAAAGAATTGTGGTTGTAAAGAAGGTCAAGCTCCCGAAATTCATTTTTTATGAGTAAAAAACCTGGGAAATTGTCTGAAATCACCCCAAATTTGTATAGTAACTCTAGAAGTCGTATTAGTAGGTGACTCAGTTAACAGCAACGATAGTCTGTTAGGGGGGGAAAAAAGGAGCCGAGGTCGTGTTTTTGGCCCCCCGAAATTGGTGGAAACCATCTTAAATAACTATATAAATTATTGCGCATGAAAGAAACAATAAATGAACAGCAACATTTCTGTAGGTATGTATGTCCGAACCCCATGTGACAAGGACTTTGCAGCGTTTTTAATTAACACGCTGATAGCAATCAGGGAAAAAAATATTTCGAAAAAACGTATCTTGCCACTTGAAAACTGGTCTACTACCTTACAAGCCGGTAGTGCCCCCATCCCTTGGAGCCAAGTTTTTCAAATCAAACCACTCCAGAACGTGGTCAGATATTTCTGTAGCGTACGATCTTGATAGGCACCCCTTCAAAACCCACTAGGTACCTACTTAGTTTCCTACTTTTGTTCCGCAAACATTCACATTCGACCCACCTTTTGTTTTCGAAAATGCAATATAATATTATATTATTATACTTACATTCAAGTTGAACTGCGAAAAAAGCTCTATCTACAAAATCCATTGTAAGTATGTAGGTACCTACATTCTTCGGTGGTCAGAGGGATAGGTTTTAGCGAATTTTCAAAGAAAATGAAGCTATTGCAATGGCTTCGAAATTTAAATAATATAAATTTTTGGAAATTTTCTTCATAGAAATCCGTTTCAGACCATTCTAAAACGATTCCTAAAATTTAACACTTTTTTATATGTATATATATATATATGTGTCACTCCAGACGATAACTCTCGATAGAATTGAGATAAACAGCTCAAATTTGCACAAAAAATCTATCTTGGCAATCGAAAGGCTAAGTTCGAAGATGGGCGAAATTGGCCTACTCTAAGGAGGGTTTTGGCGCATTTAAAGTGCGCAAAAATTACCCAAAAATCCCCAAAATGTTATTTTCCAACAAGTGACCCCTCATTTTAAAGGTTTTTGCACGCTGAACACGATGGTGGAATCGGATTTTAGATATCTTGATCCGTTCTCAAATTAGAGCATTTAAAGTGCGCAAAAATTACCCAAAAATCCCCAAAATGTTATTTTCTAACAAGTGACCCCTCATTTTAAAGGTTTTTGCACGCTGAACACGATGGTGAAATCGGATTTTAGATATCTAAATCCGTTCTTAAATTAGAGCATTTAAAGTGCGCAAAAATTACCCAAAACTAGGATAATCTTTAAACTCTTACCCCCCCCCCCCCCCCCCCACCCCCTTAGAGTGGTCAGATTGAAAAATGTGAGAAGTATTAATTGAAGACGAGAGTTCGAAGCAAAAAAGGGGGAGGCAAACGATTAGTACAACTCCTTGAATTTCCCATTTGACATATAATTGTTATGATACCTTCATAGATAGACAAGTACCGGCCCACGTATTACTAGAAGGAAGACGAAAGAAAAAATCTATTTCAAATTATTCAATTTAGGTACTAACAGTAGGAGGAAGAAGTTTTCCTTTATTCAAAACCATAGCCATTAATTCGAATATTTCTTTGAAAATTCGCTCATTAAGTCATGCTGCATGACTGGTTTTTTTTCCATTCCGTATTTATTTTGTTTCATTTCCTATTTTGCTATGAGCTTTTGGTTTGCCAGATGTTATGTCTTGAAATGACGATGGAGGCACGTAGTTTTAAAGCGTTATTCTTTCCTGGAAACTTCTCTTAATTTAATGAATATCCTGCTTTACAGTTAGTTGAGCATTTTCTCTTTTAGGGGAGAAGTTGTATTCGTGCGAGTTCTGTGAGAAGAGATTTACTCGTACTGATCGTCTGAAAAATCACACCATGAATATGCACACGGGTATGTTTCCCCATGTCCTACCTAAATCTGCCTGTGACCTTCAGTGATACACAGTAACAGTGTTTAATTTTTATGCGAGCCTTTCGTTGTTTAGGAGAGAGACCTTTTGAGTGTGATATCTGTGGGGAGAAATTTGGACAACCTCATCACCTTCACAATCACATGGTTGTTCACACAGGTAAGGTTTTTGATATCGCTTAAGCCTGCCTGCGTCCCGAGGTGATAAGAAACAAGTGTTCATTAATTTATTTATTTATTCTGTACTTAATAAACACGATTTATACAATCCAGCTGGTATATCTGTATGCAATTTTCTGTGCTACGACTGTACAATAAAATATCACTCATTGCTAATCTATAGTCTTCATCTACTCTTCTTCCGTGTGAATCTGGATTTTGTTCGCTCTTTTCAGTCACTCGAGATGTAATGGTTTTATTGGTGCCAGATTCAATTTCGGGAGTTGTAGGTATCAAAACTGCATGAGCGTCCAGTACAATAAGGACTTACCTATTCGTCAGTAACAACTTATAGGTAGGTATCTGAAATATTCTAGGGAACAGTTTCTGCCTGTTTGCTCTGACGTTGAGCCCATGAATTTAATTGTGATAAAGATTTTTTAGTCTTGAAATGTTCAGCATTCTTTAATTTCTAAGAAAACAGCAGGTAAACAAAATGTTTACCTGCTTAAGGTGCGTTTTCCTAGCGGCAGGTTTTTTGAGCAGCGCACGACGTGATACGCCGAACGTTTTACGTCGCCCACTCCTACATACAAATCTAGTGCGAGTGTTTTCCTAGAGAGCGCATCACGTCAGCGTGGAACGTGTAGCGCCAGCGCGGTGGACCCGACCGCTTCTGGAGGAGTCTATTGCGTTGTGCGTCGCGTGGTTTCACCATTTTGTATTTCACAGCCAAGATGTCGAAGTTTTCTCCCGACGAGGATGAAATTTTACTTGAATTTGTGCAGAACCATTCAATATTGTACGATATGAAGGATAAGGAATACAAAAACACGTTGAAGAAGGACCTCATATGGAACGAAGTTGGAAAACTCCTGCAAAAAGAAGGTGAGTTGTCAAATACTTGAACAAATGTGTGTTTTTATGTCAGTCTGTCTGTTTGTCTGTTCCATGCTGTAGTCCGCAATTTCGTGAGCTGGGTTGTTACGTAAAAGTAATTATAACAGCAACGCCAACATCTTCCTCTTCCTGCTTGACTCCATCATGAAACTGGCAAGCTGCGTTGACGAAACTCGCCGTTGTAGGTACTGCGTCGACGAAATGACGCTGTCGAGGAAAACACTTTCACGCCGCGTAATAAATTTCACGCTTCTGCCTACGCAATTAGACGAATTCGGTTCTGCGCTGCTCATAAAACCTGCCGCTAGGAAAACGTAGCTTTATTTCGGTCCTTGAATAACGTCGAACAGAGTCCTAGCTGAGACTCCGTTGCGGTGTTTATGCTTGATGTGAGCATTTCTTTGTTTAGGAGAGAAACCTCACGAGTGTGATATCTGTGAGAAGAAATTCGCACTACTTCATCATCTCAGGGCTCACGTGAGCACCCACACTGGTATGTTTGCTTCTTATCTCTCAACTCAGATGTGGTAGGTACTTTTCTGTTGACTGTTCACCTGAAATGTTTTCGACTTTATGATTGATCAATCCTTAAGTTCATAACGCCGTTGGGTTAATATGAAACAGTGATATTCCATGCTATTATTAAAAGCAAGTACCGGCTAAAATCTAACAACAAAAAAGCTCCAGTCATGGACCATGACCTAATAAGCCAATTATCGAATAGACGTAGGTATGTGGAAAAATGTCCCAAAAACCGTCGTTGAACGCTTGGTCGTTTTGAACTCATTTCAGTAAGTAGCTCATTTCCTCTTAAAATTCTGTAAAAATCATATTGTAGCACCACTAGTACGGTTGGTATTAGTGCTTTTACCCCTGACTAACATTTGGTCACTCGTATGTAATTCTATGACTGCAACCATCCAACCCCCACCACATTTCATCTCATTAGTACCTCCGCTTTCCTTTTTTCGTACAGTTATGTACAGAATACATAAAGGAATTTGCAGTGTTTTTTCTCTATTTTAAGGAGAGAAACCTTATGAGTGTGATATCTGTGAGAAGAAATTCGGGAACCGAGCTACACTGAGGATTCACATGAAGACCCATACCGGTATGATTTTCCATCAACATCCAAACTTTGATTCTGATAAAAATAGCTAAATTTCGAAGAACACGTACGTATGTATGTTTCTATAGTTGTCATACAGGCCAATAATTAGTCGGTTAAAAAAATTGTCAAACATTTTTATGAGGACTAGCAATGTCTGTCGACTAGCAATTTGTGTATGGTAGCGCATGAATAAAAATCCATAATACTAATTTATCTTTCTTTATTACTAGTAAGACCTCATACATGCGGCGTGTGCGACAAAAGCTTTACCCAAATTGACCGACTGAAGCGCCACATGATGACCCACACAGGTATATGTTAGCCCTATACGGTGTCATTGTGAATAATTACATACGCACAGTGTTCTATTATCACACATGCCCTTACGATAATATGAGTACCTACTATATCCACCCAAACCACTTAGTGAAAAGTGATCTGTTACCTACAGAGAATGCTAACTTATTTGTTTGGGAGTGGTCTGATACTATTAATTGCATTCATGATATATGTGTAAACTTAATGTTTATACCGTAGGTAATTAACCCTTGGCGCGACTTGTGAATTTTGGCGTGGTGGTGTGTGACTGGTAGTACTTAAGTCTGCCCTTAGGAGCTCATGCCGCTGCTGCCGTACAGTGGGGCGGAGTACATCCAACACGTTTTTCGTTGAGAAAAAAAAAGTGCCAGGAAAGTGAATTCTGTTCTGAGCCATTTGAGACCAGTTTCAGGTCTCCAATCAAATTGCGAGAGCATGATTTAGTACCTAATTCTGCATCGGCCACGTTGAGCCAAAGACTGTAGCAAGCCGCACCATAGCCATGGGAAATGACTGAAATGAAGTGTAGTTTCATTTCAGTGATACCTATCAAATGACCAATTTAATCATTTGCATATCCCCCTGGACATGACAGGCAGTACGCCAGATCAACTTGCGCAGCATGAGTTAATCTAGATTATATTATTTTCTCACCCAACCCGAAAAGTCATCACTCTCAGAAAAAAAAAAAAAATCCGGATGCAGCATGGCTTAATTAGCGAATTTTCAAAGAAACCGTCCAGGAAATTGAGAATTTAAGTTAATTTTCATCTGCTCGAGCACTCATCACGGCCTCACTCGGCACTCGTTGAGACCGGAGTGGCACATCGTGCAGACGGATTATGTCAAAAAATCATTTTTGGGTGTTTTGAACAAAAAATCGTTATTACGACCACTCGATGCAGTCAGAACGTGCTGAAACTACTCGCAATCGATTCAGCGGCCGAAAAATAAACGACACCTCACATGCCTTCATAAAAAATATGAATGTTTTTGGATTTTGGTCTACAATTTTGTAAATTTGGTACGCTGGGTGCGTCTAATCGGACTGGGACCAGTTGCACTCGATTCAGCGCCCCAAAATACATTATTGACAACACCCCCATGCCTATGTTGCTGAAATACGTTTTGTTCTGATTTTTTGGACCCCTGCGCACAGCAGGCTGGTAACGAACTCATCATTACTCTTGCGGAGATGGATTTTTCTGCGCAATTACGAATTTTTGACTATGGAAAATTAAGGGGCTTACTGTGCGGAATGACATACAATATATATACATATATAAGAAAAAGTTGGAAATCTATCATTTAGATCTCCAATGCATGAAACGGATTTTGGAGGGGTTCCCGGTTCATAGGGAGCATCTCTGAAATTTTAGAACGAGCCAGATAGCTACATTTTCTTTGAAAATTTGCTAATTTCTGAAACTCAACCAGTTTATGGGTCCTCACCCAATTCTGATGTCATAATCTCCATGTATCATGTGAATGTATGTAACTTATGTAATTACACGGTTCTGGCCTGTACGGACGTTGCCAAAACATTTCCGATTTTGAGGCTCGATTTCTGTTCACCCAAGAAAGCTCCCAGAAACATCAGCTTTCAGCGTTCATTTTTGAGTGAATAGCTACCAAAGGTCGGAAATGGTCGGATCAACGACCGATCAAATAAATGGTCGGAGAACCATTCAGATGTTTTAAATTTATTTTAATGAATAATAGTTTGTACGGGGGATTTTATGTGGGGCTTGTAGCAGCTTCCACCCACTGCGACCTATGAGATCTACTGTGGTCTTCTCCCCTCGGGCTTCATTAGCCTTCTGTGAAAGGTTTGTCAAAAACCCTGTTACGATGCGGGGACTTCGGGGTGGAGCAGAGGTGGCTTCGGTCGAGGCTTTCACCCCCATGTGGCATGAAGCCCCCAAAACCACCCCCGCTAAACCCTTCCCTCCCTGCCGTACTCCTAATCCTTCCCTGAGTCGTGGGAAACAAATGCAAACTTCTAACTAACACTTTTGAGAATTGAAATACTAGGAAAAACGAAATTACCTATCTTTACGTTATTATTCTAAAGGGGGCGTTCCACCAACTGTTTCCCTCCCATGAAAGAGGGAGGAAACAGTAAACAAAATATTAGTTTTTAGTTTATACTAAAACGAGGTAGAGCTACTCTTCATACACCATCCCCACAACCCAAGAAGCTAGTGACTTCCATACCATCGTCGGTCTCGCAGCTCTGTCAAACTCATCTTGTCCCAAATTCTAATAGTGTACCTACTTTGAATTTTTGTAATTAAAAGACCTATCGGGTGATTATTGGGTTATTTGCGATGGGTCCTCCACTTCGGGAACGAACCTACTCTGAAAATCGGACCTAGCCTAACTTGTAAAAGTGATAGTGTAGTGTCAGAAAAATATCCCTACAAGAATTCTAGATGGAGTTTTTGAACGTTGGGAAAAGTGTGTACTACCTACGAAGTGGGACAAGATGCTACCAAAACTGAATCACGAGGAAAGGACATGGGTTTTGAGATAAATAGGAACAAAATCCATGTTCAAGCCCTCATAATTTATTAAACTAAGAAGATTGGAAAGTGAAATCGGAAAACATGAATAGGAAGTGAGTACAATGATAATGAGTTCTTAGATTCTATAAATTCTTAATAAACTAGAAATGTACTAAAACCTGAAGGGGTATAAAAATAAAATAAGAGGCCGGACTTCTACCCACAAATAAATCTATAGCATGATCTAATTAGAACCTAAATTAATAATTTGGTCTATACTTTTACAAATTTTTCTTTAATGAATAATCTTTTCCGTAAAGTAACGTAGAAAGGAAAATCCTCCCCTAAATCCTAGAAAATACTCACACGGAAACCCCAAAGATAAGAGTTTTGAGATGGAACCACCATCACAAGATTTGAATCAATTTTTAGTGTTTTACATTTATTTCTTAGGCATGGGGATAGAGTTAAGTTAGAAAAAAAAACCCTTGAGGGCAAGGTTAACTTATAAGGGGAAAAAAACCTAACCCTATCCCCATATGTTCTTATAATACTTCTCACATGATCAAACCACAAAGAATAATTTAACTAAAGGCCAATTGCCAACGAGACTTTCAAAATTATAACGGGAAATTTGAAAAAGAAGTAGGTTTCTTCAAGTACCTAGATTCTGTGACTCCTTTACGTTTTAGCATTTTCAATTGGGACTTTAACTTTGGTTGGGAAACTCTAATAAATTTGGACTAGGAGGAAAGAACCAAGATCTTACCTTAATGCAGCAGGAGGAAAGTAGCCCAGGGAATCTTCAGCAGCCAAATGTCCAGATTCCGACTTCTCCCTTTCCCAAGTCAACTCCGACCTCCCACTCCCCGTTTAATAAGAAAATCTTATACTCTGAGGAGAGGGGCGACCGAGCGAATCCCAGGAAAAGGGGCTCCGGTAAAACTGTGGATTGATGACTGAAGCCATACTGAGAGAGATTATTTCCGAATATTGGAGAGTTTATATAGTTGACAAATCGAAAGAGGGACATGACGAAATTCGCCCTTATTTCATTAAATATTCCAATTTATTACATTAACAGTTAATTTGGGAATTTCGTCACGTCACAAACCCTCCCTCCCACTTTTTAACAAAGCATATATGAGCCAATCAGAGTAGTCGGACATAAGCCCCAGCCTGAAATCGCTCTATACTAATTTACTAATATCGATAAATTTTAAAAACTTCAGTGATCATGTTCTGAATAATATACAGTTGATGAAATTAATCTATCTGTCGAGAGCCTTGTCGTGTAGGTACGGGAGCGTTGGAATTAACTTATGTCAACTAGATACTACCTTCTCTACTAACCAGCGCTTCTGATTTTTTTGTAGGGGAAATGCCTTATTTATGCGGTGTGTGCAACGAAGGCTTTAATAAAGTTAGAGGCCTGAGGCGCCATATGAAGACTCACGCAGGTATCGTAACCCTGTATAACCTTATTTATTGTTTAAGCAACATAAATGTCCTATTTCCCCTGTCGACACTGTAACTGATGAGCTCGAGCTTCAGCTGGACTCAGGGTAGTTTTCTCTTCTAACAAATAATATTTATTACTTCGAAGAGCAGTATGTAACTATTGTAGTAGTCGATATCAGTATGAATTTTCATAATTTGGTAACTATCAATTATTCAAATTTTTCCTGCTTTGCTCACAAGTCCGGGTAAAGTTGTAGCCACCTAGTACATCTTCGTACGATTATCAAGAATAACTTCACACATAGCTCATTTAACTACGAGTACCAATAGCCCTTAGATAACCTGAGGAGTATAACCCTCTGCGAGGACTCATTTTTTGGTACCCTTAATAGCCACTTCTTCTCTTGTTAGAAGATAATCCGTTTTCCTTTGACATAATGTAACAAGAGATTTATAAAACTTGAAAAACTGGTGGCTCATTAGAATGCATGAAGGTGTAACGTAACCACCAACCTCATAATATTGAAGAGCATCATTGGACCTAAGTTCAATTTTTTTTTAATTATTGGCGTTTTTAATATTTTTTCTATTTTTCTTATTCATTCGGATTTTAAGAGGCCATACACGTATTACGTAGGTACCTAACGCATCTTTTCGTCATTTTCAACCCCCCTCTCCACCATGTAACGCACCATAACGCATGAATATTAATCTTTAATTATTGTAATCTTGATTTAGATATTAGTAGATAATTTTTTTCATTTTAAAAGATTTAATATAACATAATCAACCGAAGACAGATGTGAGCCAGGTCTGATGAGGTTAAAATGTGAGAGTTACGTAGGGGGACACAGACCCCCCCCCTAGTGTGTTAGGTAATATGTGTATGGTCCCTAATCCACTGTTTAGACTGAAAGAACGGGCCCTTTATGAATGTGTTGTAACCGGAACTTACAAGAATCAGTTTTTTTTTTTTTACTTTTTTATGTTGGCACGTAGGCCCTTGAACCTGGTTCCCTTCAATTATTGTTAGTTTCGCTCACTAACATTTGGCAGAGCACAATCGCTTGCGAGTTATAGGAATCATGCATGCTTACTCCCAGTACTACTCAACTCATTCTATTCATACTTGTTGGAAAGCGTGTTTCCCATCTTAATGAGTTGCATTCTGTATTGTTTTATATCCACCAATAAAACTTTCATCTCTGAATAATTTCTCTTCGTGGTCACGCCCCACAAACAGGTATCTCAGTAAGTGCATTTGAACGCAACTAGCCTAAGTTACCTACAAATTATATTAGAGAGTTGTCGCAACCATTTTCCGAAAAACGCAACTCTAAAACGTAACGTTCTAGGGTGACAAACTCGGATGCTAACTATCCAACGTAAGTTCCGTGAGAAAGTTAGGTGTTCATGCAACTCCGGACATATCAAGTTAACCTCTTTATTCTCATACTAGGTCGTAACATAATTATTCAGTAATAGTAATTATTCTATTTTGATGGTTTTCTATGAGTTATGAACCATTTATAGAAGAGCAATCGTGCCCTTTTACTGTACAACCACATGTACGGCACGGTGAGACCTTGGGTTATTTGTATATTTTATATACCCACAATGATTGCGAATTATAAGGCACTCACTTACCGTGCTCATGGCTTTCGGATGGCAGTACTCAAGATGAATAGGTACACGAACCACATGAAGTTCAAGCTTCCAAATATACCTAAAGAGAACGCAAAATAAAGAGAATGCAAATGGCGGAAAACCTTCCCGAGGCCGGCTCCTCCTGTCTTTCTAAAATTCGGGGTGATGCGATAGCGTAGCCATGGAGATCGAATTTGGTTATCCACGAAGAAGTTTACTTATCGAGTTAAGTATTACTTAGTGTAAGCCCCCTCTGTTGATACGAAACGTTACTGGCTTTTTGGTAGGGCTGATGGCCTGAAATTACGGAGGCACCAGTACGATCGTTTCGGGGGTTTATCAAAATACACAGAGACCACCTTATGTTGAAGGGAATCGGGATAACAGAGAACACGTAGGTACAGTTTAGTTACGTAATTAAGTATAATTAAAAGGAAGCAGAATGGAAACGTTACTATCAATACAACTTGAAATGGGGTTCACGGAAGGTGCTCGTTTTCGAATGCTGAAGGCCAAGTGACGTTACTAGTTACTATTCGAGGATAAACAAAGGCTGATGGCAAAGACGTTACGTTACGTTACGTTATTCGTTACTTCAAAAGATAAGGGTGCTGAAGGCCTGGGAGGGACGTTACTTCATACACATATATACAATGAGAAATAGATAATAATACTAATGAAATAGGAAATGCAAGGTAAGAGATATTGACGTAATTCACTTAGTGTTACTGTATAGTTATAGACTCGTTACGAGGTGATATGTACAAGTATGATACAAAAAGAATAATAAAAGGAAAGAATTTGCTGAGTACGGATCGAAAACATACATAAGTGAAAATGCGTTACTAAACAAAGGATTGTGACCTGTTGGCGTCGATGGCGTCTTGAATGGCGTTACTGCGCGTCACTACGTAGTTCACCAGGGGGGTTTTCGCAGAGGTCGCCCGAAGGTAAGACTTGCTAAGATTTAATAATGAGTCTCTGTCTCGGGGGGAATGGGAAACTGATATAACTGCAGTTTCGGGATAAACACACACTCCGTTACTCCAACAATTCGGAAACGCGTTACTACTATCGTTCGCACAGGGCATAGAAGCCTACAACTCTCACTCGTGACAAAAATACTTCGGTCTGAGAACAACTGAACACCTCGCTGGCAGAAAGACGACTGGCGAGGAGTAGGGGGACGGACGCCCTGAGCTGGGGTGTCTCCCCTCTACTCCGGGCCAGCGCGGAGGACTACACACCCTCGTTTGCGAGTGGGGACGACCGGGTGATAGGAAATAGTCCCTCAAAAGCCCGAGGCCGGACGGTGGCGCTGCCGCGGGAAGGCGGCGGCCTACACCCTTCCCCCTCCTGAAAGCCGTCGTCCTCGGCGGCAGGACTCCACCCGAAGAGACTGGGGACGGGGAGTGGCTTCGTCGGGTATGCCACTGTTAGATGCAACTCGTACCGTCTTCTTCGGCAATGAATGCAGGCGGGGTCGTCGTCCCGGTGAGGTCCGTTGCAGGAGGTTCTCAACTTTCCATTCTTGTACTTCTTGATCAGCCGAGCCCAAAACTCCTTGCACGAGGAACAGCGAAAGTGCTGGAGTCGCTGGGCGGGGCGTTGGCAGACCGGACAGACCTGCTGCGGCTTCGGCGGTGTGGGTTGGTCGTCTTGGGTTGTAGGAGTTCCCTCGGTTTGTAACTCCAAGGTGGATTGTGTATGCATCACCTGGCGTGTCCGGGTGGTCGAGTGGTTTGCCACTATTTTCAACGGGGCCACATGGGGAGGAGGACGTGGTCGAGGAGGAGTAGGCGCGTCTTCCTCCATCTCCAGCTCTGAATCGGAGTCACTTGAGGCGTTGACGGAGATAGGCTGCGTCGGAGAGCGAGCCGGAGTCGGGACTTTGCGGCGTATCTTCTCCGGACTGACAGATTCGCTAAGGCGCACTCGCACTCGGGACTTCAACTGCTCGTCCATGCGGGCTTTCTGTAGTTCACTGGTGAGGTACTTAAATCGCTCGCACTCCGCTTCGGTTTGGGCAATGATTTGTTGTGCCTGGTCACGCTCCTGGGCAAGTTTTTCGCATTCCAGACGGAGGCGTAACATTTCCGGCAGGAGGTCCGCCAGCTGCTCCGCCAATGTTACAGCGCCGTTACATATCAATCTTCGGCAAGGCAGGGTGGATGCTCTTTCGGCGTTGTGGAGCATCTCTGCCACACCCTCCAATAAAAAAAGTGCCTTGCGTTCGGGGTGCTTGGGGCCAACGTTCCCGGGAATAGCTGCCTGCTCCAGGAGTACGCCGGTTGCCTCTGCGTATCGCTTGCGAATTCTCGTCACGTACGGGCATTCGACCTCCTCTTCCATGACGGGGCTCTCGTTGACAGGTGACCGACGCATCGCCATGGCCTGTTGGTTGAAGTATAATGATGTTAGCCAACATGTCGAATTTGGTCACAACAGGTAAAAGTGTACATTGGGTTCTACCTACCTATCGTCCGTACTCAGTCTTAGTATTTCTGGTCTACATTTGAACAAATGAACAATTTAACTAAAGTACTTTATTTGCATACATGAAAACATTAACATTATATATAGATTTTTTTTTTTTTTTTTTTTTTTTTTTTTTTTTTTTTTTTTTTTTTTTTTTTTTTTTTTACACGCACCGATCCTAGCTACAAAACCCTTGCGATGCAACTTGCGGTAATCGCGCGGAGGACGTGGGCGTAGGCAGTACGGAGCCGTCGGAGGCGCTGTTGTTTCTGTTTCACCCGGGGTTTCGGGTTTGGGTGGTGCAGGTGTTGACATGCGTTGCGTTACGGGTGGCGCCTCATCCTCGTCCGTACTCCAGCCGTCGTCGTCGTTTGGCACTGAGGGAGCGGGCGGCACGAGTCGTGTTGGTGGTGGATCCTGTTTTTGAGGTTCTGCGAAGGCGTCGTCCGGTATTCCGTTAACGGAAGCGGGTTTCAACCTATTGATATGAACCACCTGGGGTCGTCGCTGTAGGGCATCGTGAATGCGATACGTTACATCGGTCAATCGTTGGACTATCGTCCATGGCCCAGTCCAGGGGCTCCAAAACTTTTTGCAGACTCCCTCAGGGAGTTGCATGGCCCTGAGGTAGACACGTTCCCCCACCTCAAAGCTTCGGGGTGTCCGTCGCTTGTTGATGCGGTCGTGCTGCTGCTTCCATCGTTTCTCCAGCTGACGGGCGGCGAGTCGCCGGGCCCTCTCCAGCAGAGCTAAATGATGGTCCATGTCGGGTCGTTCATTTGGGGTCCATTCAATGTGGTTGGGCAGTCGAAGCTCTCTACCGAATGTCAAAAAATTCGGGGAATAACCAGTGCTTTTGTGAGGAGTTACTCGATAAGCGGCCAGCACTATTGGGACCGCCTTCTCCCATTCTTTAGTCTTCGTAATTATTTTTGACATTATGTTTGCGAAGGTACGGTGGAATCTCTCGCAAACACCATTACTTTGTGGATGGTAGGCCGTCGTCTGCACCTTCTTAATTCCCCAATTGTCACATAGGGCACGTACCAGGGCTGACGTAAAGGCTGTTCCCCTATCGGTAACGATACGCTGGGGGACTCCGTGTGTCGGGATGTAATGTCGAACCAATTGGCGCACCACTGTGTCGGCGGTAGTATCTGGTACTACATAGGCCTCAGCGAACTTTGTGAAGTGGTCGACGATGGTGAGGAGGTGCTTCGTGCCGGTCCGGGTGGTTAATGGACCCACGAAATCCATTCCTACTATTTCCCCTGGGCCTGTTGGGAGCAGAGGTTTCTGAAGGGGGGCAGTCTGTCGGATCGGATCATTGCGCCGTTGACAAGGTTCACATTGGGCAATGAACTCGCGTACATCGCGTTCGATCCGGGGCCAGAATCCCAGTCGCCGCACCATATTTTCTGTCGTTTCGGCGCCAGGGTGGCCGGCCCATACACTGCCATGGCAATTGGCGAGTACCCAACTGCGCATGGTGGATGGTATCAGGGGGACGAAGGTGATCCTTCCGTCCCGAACGACTCTGGTTGTCCATAAGCCCTCCTCCATTTTACAATCCTCGGCCCTTCGTTGGGTAAAAGTTCTAACCCATTCGTCTAGTTCCTGGGCTACGACTAGGAGTTTCCGGGGTATCTCCAAGGTGACTGATGCGATATTCATGCGACTCAGTCCGTCAGCGTGCCCCATTTTGGTGCCGGGACGATACTGAGGGACGAAGTCGTACTCTCCCAACTTTAATACCCATCTCCCTATCCGGGAGGTTGGATCGCGGAGCCTAAGGGCAGCTGTAAGTGCCATGTGGTCGGTTTCCAATACAAACTGTCTACCCAGCAGGTATTCTTGGAAATGTTTGGTCGCCCATACCACGGCGAGGAGCTCCTTTTCTGTGGTCGAGTATCTTGTTTCGGCAGGGTTCAACTTCCTGCTGGCGTAGGCGATGGGTCGCTGTTCTCCATCCACCTCCTGTGGGAGTACTGCGCCTAGTGCCAGTTGTGAGGCGTCAGTGGCGAGCACAAAGGTTTTTGACATGTTCGGGTACGCGAGTACTGGTTCAGTCAGGAGGGCCTGTTTGAGCGTGTTAAAGGCCTCCTCCTGTGCGACGGTCCAGGTGAATTCCACCCCTTTCCGCAATAAAGAGGTTAGGGGGGCGGCGATCTCGGAGAATTAGGGCACGAACCGTCTATAAAACCCTGCTAACCCAATAAACGACTGCACTTGTTTTACGGTCGTTGGTTGCGGGAAATCTCGTACCGCCTGGGTTTTTTCCGGTTCTGTGCTAATCCCTTGTGGCGAGATGCGATGTCCCAAATATCGAGTTTCGGTGTGAACGAAATCACACTTGTCTAAATTGGCTCGCAGCCTCACATCCCTCAATCGGTCAAGGACCCTTTTTAGGCTGTCGAGGTGCTGCTCCATTGTCGGGGAAAAAATTATTATATCGTCTAGATAGACGAGACAGTGTCGGTTGATTAAGCCATCCAGGGCATTATTCATCGTTCGCTGAAAAGTAGCCGGGGCGTTTTTGAGCCCGAATGCCATTCGCGCATACTGGAAATGCCTTCCCAGCACGGAAAATGCTGTTTTTTCGGCTGACTGCGGATGTATGGGTATTTGATGGTATCCGGCTACCAGGTCGATCTTTGTAAAATAACGACACTGACCCAGCATGGCTAGGGTATCGGTCAGATTGGGTAAAGGATATGCATCCGACTTGCTGATTTTATTGAGTCCACGAAAGTCCGTGCAAAACCTCCATTTCTGTGGTTCGCCTTCGGGGGTCTTCTTTTTTACCAGCACAACCGGTGCACTCCACGGGCTCTCCGAGGGTTCAATAATTCCGTCCTCCAACATGTTGAGTAGCTGTTTCTCTACTTCTTCTCTCAGTGCATGTGGAATCGGATAGGGTCTTTGGTTTATAGGGTCTGCATCACCGGTCTCGATCTCGTGTGTCACTTCCAGGTCGCATCCTCGTTTATCCGGTGGGTTAAACACATCCGGATACGTTGCCAGGAGCTCCATAAGGCGGCGGCGCTCCGGGTGAGGGAGGTGGACCGTCTTTTCCTCCAGGGCGTCGCAGATATCGGGAGGTACCCGCGGCCATCCCTCAGAAGGAGTGAGCTCTCTGTCGTCCAGGTCGTCATCCGTCCACACGGGCAACGCGCCCGGTAGTGGAACGGTTTCATCTGATGGGGACTCTTCTTCGGTGGTGCTCCTGGGTACGGCGAGGTCGATGGTTGCGGCGACGCGATCATGCGTGTTCGTTAAGTCAGGGTTAGTCACTGTACTGTCATTTGGGAAAATTTCGAATTCATTACGGTGGAGCGTTACTGCACCGTTACTGGGGGGTATGACTCTATTATTACTGGGAGAAAATTCAACTTCGTTACGGGGGAGCGTTACTGAACCGTTACTGGGGGGTATGACTCTATTATTACTGGGAGAAAATTCAACTTCGTTACGGGGAAGCGTTACTGAACCGTTACTGGGGGGTATGTTGTCAGTCAGTCCGTCGTTACTGTCTGTTACGTCTGTGTTACCGCGATCACTTTTCAAGAAAGAGGGATAAAACACTTCACTCCCTTTTTTTGTTTGCGTTACTGCAGAGGTCGGAGGTTGTTGCTCGTGAGCTTCGTTGGCGTTCTCGTGTGGTTCCGTAGTGATTCGGTTGACTACGATGCATTGCTTTGTCCCTTCGTGTTGCAGTACGGCTTCGCGTTTATCCGTGCGTATGATAAGGGGTATTTTTTTCATAAGGTCGAGACCAAACAAATCGAGTCCAGTCCCTTCCCGTTCAAATACCAAGAAGGTGTGTCGTACCGCAGCTCCTGGTATCTCCAACAACACCTCTTGTTCACCACGAAATCGCAACGGATAGCCGTCCGCGCCCCATGCTTCAGCATTGGTTGTACGTAGGGGCGTGCCAGGGATAGGCGTTGTCAATACCGACACAGCTGCTCCTGTGTCTAGTATTAGATCACGCGTTACGCCGTTTAGTTTCGCTGGGATTCGCATCGGTCTCTGTAGGCGGTAATCCACTATCGGCAAGTGCCCCATTGGAGATCGCAACTCGATCTCAGTGGACTGCGTTATCATCTTGTTTCCGTTTGGGTGGGAAACCGGAGTCAACAGCTTTTTCTTGTGGCAGTCCGTTTCGAGGTGCTCTCTTACTCCGCAGTAGTCGCAGAATATTGTTTTCTGAGGGTTCTGGGGACAGTCGACTGGGAAATGTGTCGCTGCCGCGCAGAACATGCAAGGGTAACGGGGGCTTGGGCGTGAAAACACCTTAGTCGTTACGGGGGTGTTACGACCGTTCCTCCGTGGACATCTGGCTGCATAGTGTCCGGTCACCCCCCACTCGTAACATCGTCCCTCTGTTGCTGTTACGGCGGCAAGGTCCCATTTCGCTTCAGGTTCTTCGGACGTTTCGAGCGTTTCCTCGAGTTCTTCAGCTCGCTTTAGAGCGTCCTCAATCGTGTCGGGTGCGTTATTGATCAGGTGTGATCGTAGTTCTTTAGGTATGCCACCTACGAAGGCTTTCAGTACTCTTCGTTTCACCCAATTACGCTTCTGTTCTTGTGTTAGTTCTGTACCCTCCTCGTGTGCGGCAGATTGCGCTAAACGGTGAATCCGTTCCGCAAACTGGCGAAGCGTTTCGTTCGCGTTTTTCCTGACCGACCACAGGAGTGCAGCGGCCTTCGACGGGTTTTCACGTTCAAACCATGTCAACATGGCTTTTTTGACGTCATCGTAAGGCGTTTCGCTTTCGTTTAGTTGCGCGTTATCTATGAGGAATTGTTTTGCTGTTCCTCTCACTTTGGCGCGCAAAAGCCTCATTCGTTTCTGTTGAGATAACGTTCGAGCGACGTCCTCGAAAAAATGGAAGAATGCCGACACCGTTATGGCACCTGGTTCATCGGGATCCCACGACTCTACTTCCAAAAACATAGAACGCGGAACGTCCGGTTCCGTGCCCCTGTTTCGGTCCCGTTCCATGCTGAGATCGTTGAATGATCTCAACAACACCTCCAATTGCTCCATCATCCCACAAACGCCCTCCGTTTTTTCCGCCATTATGACCGTTACGGGTTACGAAAATACGTTTCAAAATCTGGGTTGAAGACCCTTACTATGTACGTGCACCTGAGGTTTTTGTGTTGTGGGCTTATCGTAACGTTACTCTTTCGTTACCGACCCTCTTCAACTGTGGTTCCGCGCGTTATTATTTACGTGTGGATACGTGTGGGGCGAACCGCACAATAATCCCACTTGCTGCCACCAATTTTGTAAGCCCCCTCTGTTGATACGAAACGTTACTGGCTTTTTGGTAGGGCTGATGGCCTGAAATTACGGAGGCACCAGTACGATCGTTTCGGGGGTTTATCAAAATACACAGAGACCACCTTATGTTGAAGGGAATCGGGATAACAGAGAACACGTAGGTACAGTTTAGTTACGTAATTAAGTATAATTAAAAGGAAGCAGAATGGAAACGTTACTATCAATACAACTTGAAATGGGGTTCACGGAAGGTGCTCGTTTTCGAATGCTGAAGGCCAAGTGACGTTACTAGTTACTATTCGAGGATAAACAAAGGCTGATGGCAAAGACGTTATGTTACGTTACGTTATTCGTTACTTCAAAAGATAAGGGTGCTGAAGGCCTGGGAGGGACGTTACTTCATACACATATATACAATGAGAAATAGATAATAATACTAATGAAATAGGAAATGCAAGGTAAGAGATATTGACGTAATTCACTTAGTGTTACTGTATAGTTATAGACTCGTTACGAGGTGATATGTACAAGTATGATACAAAAAGAATAATAAAAGGAAAGAATTTGCTGAGTACGGATCGAAAACATACATAAGTGAAAATGCGTTACTAAACAAAGGATTGTGACCTGTTGGCGTCGATGGCGTCTTGAATGGCGTTACTGCGCGTCACTACGTAGTTCACCAGGGGGGTTTTCGCAGAGGTCGCCCGAAGGTAAGACTTGCTAAGATTTAATAATGAGTCTCTGTCTCGGGGGGAATGGGAAACTGATATAACTGCAGTTTCGGGATAAACACACACTCCGTTACTCCAACAATTCGGAAACGCGTTACTACTATCGTTCGCACAGGGCATAGAAGCCTACAACTCTCACTCGTGACAAAAATACTTCGGTCTGAGAACAACTGAACACCTCGCTGGCAGAAAGACGACTGGCGAGGAGTAGGGGGACGGACGCCCTGAGCTGGGGTGTCTCCCCTCTACTCCGGGCCAGCGCGGAGGACTACACACCCTCGTTTGCGAGTGGGGACGACCGGGTGATAGGAAATAGTCCCTCAAAAGCCCGAGGCCGGACGGTGGCGCTGCCGCGGGAAGGCGGCGGCCTACAGTAGCTTTGAGATGCTCCGCACGCATCTTTCCAATAGTTACGTGGTGCTGGACAACGCAAGTCTTGAAAACGCCAAAACTTACGTCTAACGTAGCACTTGCGTTTAAGTTCTCTCTCCCGATCGTCAATTTTTGGTTGCGACAACTCTCTATTTACTAAACATCAATGGTGTTTCAACACTCCTGAAAACATGATTAAATAAGGTCTGTTTATTTCAGCACCAATGCGTAAAGGAGAAAAGGAAGGCATGGCATCAAGGAGAGATAATGATATGGGTGAAATTGGTACCCTACCTTAAAGATGTAGGTACGTGACTAGTAGAAGTGTAGAAAATTCTTTCAAAAACTAGAATATGTTAAAATAATTATGCAAAAATGCCCAAAAAATGCAAGAATGCATTTTAAATTTGAATTTAAAGTAGCTGGGAAGGTAGTAGGGTGGGAAGGTTGTCCTTGCCACCAGTCCAGCTTCGACCTAAGCAATGCCTTCGGTTGTATTAATCATTCTTTGCTCCTCCAAAAACTGTCTTATCGTTTCTTATTCTCATCACGTGCTTGCGCTCTCATTGAATCTTATTTGCGGGGGCGCACTCAGTCATTATCCAAGGCATGCAGTCCAAAAAGTTGTCCATTGATACTGGCGTGCCACAAGGTTCAGTCCTTGGACCGTTTTTATTTTCAGTCTTTATTAATGATATGGCCAGTATTCTTTCCAGTTCTAGTTCTCAATTCCACCTCTATGCTGACGACACCAAAATTTATATGCGAAGTTCTTCAGATCCTGATGGACTCAGGTGGCTTATAAATTTGTGGTGCACTGAGAACGGACTTCCAATTAACCCAAAAAAGAGCCAAGCAATAATCATTTTCAAATTTGAGATCTCTACTTCTCGCCTACTTCCCCTTGTTATTAATAGTTCCCCAATTCTTTTTGTCCCTAAAGTAAACAGCCTTGAACTTATTATTAATTCAACACTTTCTTGGGGTGATCATATATATCCAAGATGTCATCTTCAGTTTATGCATCAATGCACTCACTTCGTAATCTGGCCTGCACACCATATCATGTTCGATTGCTCCTTTTTATAACTGTTTCATTTTTCGAGTTAACCACGGCAGCTTTCCTGAGTACATCAATGAATTATTCCAACTTGAAGGCTCTGCTTGTGCAAACAATATGAGTGTACCTGTACATAGCGGCAGAATGATGAGCTCTTCGATAGCAGTGGCAGGTGCGAGAGCTTGGAATTCCCTCCCTGTAGCGATACGGGGTGCCTCCTCCTTGGGGATCTTCAGGAGGGCGGTCGAGCGCCACTTCCTTGAGGCTCTTCTTTTTTTATGCCCCTCAGACTCTTTATTTACCCTTCTGGCTTTCCTTTTTTTTAATGTATATTATATTAATTTCTCTATTGCTTGCTTTTTTTTATGTGTGTATGATGCACGAGGTGGGACCGTGTAATGTCCTATGCATCAATAAATATATTTTTATTATTATTATATGTCCTGCACTGGAGGACATACGAAGAAACCATAGAGGTGACAACCTGTGCAAATGCCGGGCTGAATTATATTGGGCTGTACGAGGACGTATGGCGAACTTGCCGGTAAACGCCGTGACATAGGTTTTAAAATAATTTTGAAAAGTGGCACAGGGGGGTTCTCAAGAGTGCTGAATCCTATTTTGAAGTCAAAAAATGCGAAATTCTTACCCATGCAAGTTCTCTATTGATCTGTACGTTACAGTTACAATGTTACAATACAGTTACAGCACAGTTACAATATTGATCTGTATGTTACGGTTACTATAAATCATACGTTTTCATTGAGAATTTAAATTTGTTACCCTTTTTGGTTCCTCACTTCAAACTGATTGCCGAACTTATAAATTTTGTTTTACTGTAAATGATTATGCTTGAAACGCTTACATAGCAAACTGTTTATAACTTTCGTTTTACTGTAAATAATTATGCTTTAAAAGCTGTAACAGAAAACTGTACCTTCTAAGGGACGCCACTTTATAGTATGAAGAAGGCGAAGAAATGCAAATTAGTAGCTTACGCGTTTCTCAGGTAGAACGTAGTACCTTCTCCTTCAGCTATGGCCAGGCCAGTGCAGGAGTCATACCTGATCTTTTTGATTCCCAGGGTGTTGACAATTTAGAATTAAGGAACTGTACGAATCAGACTTTAGGTTATTGTTTGATATAAACTTTTTTTGATGGAAGAATGGTTGATAATGTATATGATGGTGTATACCTTTTTTAAGAATAAAAGAAGGTACTATGAAGAGAAGTTGTGTTTTGATGATAAAATGTCCACTTATCTCTGTAAGAGGCTTCAACGCCACAGCGTAAAGGAGAAATGGGGATGGGCTAAGAGGAGAATAGAAAGGTGGATGATGTTAAAAGAGATAAAATAAATGGAACGGTTTCGCGCCCCTCAAGGGAACCGAAAATACAATAATAGGAACGTAAAGGTGCGAGGAAAGGCTCATGTTGGCGACGAAGAACTCGAAATACAATCCCTGGTCTTGAAATTACCTGGAAATCCGTTGCACATCGTCAACATGTATGCCTCATACGATTATATACCTAAACATAAATGGGAACAGCTCTTCAGATGTCTTCATAATAAAAATTTCAATATTAGTGGAGACTAACGCTCACAATGCGGCATGGAGTAATGGTATTCCCAATAGTAGAGGAGATGTTATGATCTCGTGCAGCACCATGGATATGTAATACTGAACGACGGATCTGCTACCAGAATATGCCCTCCCACCTTGCGGACAACCACACCTGTTATAACTATTACTAATTCTAGAATTTCTGCAGTCTCTTGGCATGTTACCGATGACCCTGCCAGGAGTGATCATTTCAGTGAGTGATAGTCACACAATTACAGATCACTTATACACACGATCTCTCAGGAAATGGAAAATGGATAAAGCAGATTGGCTTGAATACACAAATTACATTGAAAGGCATATGGTTGGAAATAGTGGGACAACAACTAGGTATAGACAACGTTGAGGATCAGTACAATAAACTGAAGAGTATAATACAAGCAGGAGCAGATAACAGTATTCCCAAGTATAAAAAACACCTACTCAAATTATACAAAAAGCAATGCCTTGGTGGAACCCAGAATGTGCAGAAGCAATGACAGTCCGGCGAGATGCCAAGGACAAATATAGATCTGGGAGAACCATAGGCAGCTACAAAATCTTCAAGGAAAAGTATGACGACTCCAAAAAGGTGACAAATAAGGCTAGGAGAAATAATTGGCATGAATACTGTCATATAATACGTCCTTTAGGGACCCGGCCAGCACCTCCATATGGAGAATGAATGATCCCTTTATATGGCGCCAATCATCATAAAATGTCTAACAGCTTTGTCGATCTCTCTAATGAAACTACTGTTTGCACAGAAGTAATAAACTCCTTGACACACAATCAACAACCCCCAACCAACCTCTGGATCAGCCCTTAACAATAGAAAAAGTGACTATCCAAGAGCTGGACACTGCGCTTCATAGGTCTAACAAGAAATCGTCGCCTGGCAATGATGCCATCACATTCTCAATGTTACTACACCTCCCAAACAGTGCTAAAAAGATACTTATTGTCATAATGAATCTCTCTCTGTTTGTTATTCAAAACCGCTTGTAGACTGGAAGATCATTAGACTAATATACTTGAAGAAAAATGCTTCACTTCAACGCATCTTTGCATCTGATGCACGACCCCTGGCCCTATTCTCCTGCGTAGTTATTAAATGCAGGATAGAATTACATTTGGCGACAGAAAATTTGCTCCCACCCCACATGCATGGTTTTCGTAAGAGGCACGGGACCGATCATAATTTGGTTTGTCTGTACAGTGATGTTACCTCCTGCCGTCATCAAGGTGGTACAACACAGGCTTTATTTCTTGACGTCACAGGAGCTTTTAACAAAGTAAACATTTCCACCCTATGAATTTTCTAGAATATATGTTATCATCAAGTGGATTTATAATTTTTTTACAGGAAAACCCCTCTTTGATGGTGTAAACTCGATCACTTGCAACAATGGGTTGGATCAGGGTTCCATTCTAAGTCCTGTCTTATTTATATATAATATACTGCGAAACTACATGCTAACATCTTACATTCCAAACTCAGTACCTATGCTGATAATCTAGCCCTCTACAGCAGTGGTAGGTACCTCAAGAAATGAAACTATGACAAAGCTTCAAGATGACTTTAACACTGCAGCACAATCTTGCCAATCTGGACCTCCATATCAATAGCCGTAAGTCAGCTTTAATTAATTTCGCTGGGAAGCAGAACGCTGTCCTGCTGAATATCACTACTGCCCTTGGTGACATAAATCAAGTAAATTCTACTAAATATTTGGGTCTCTGGTTAGATCAATTTAACAATGGATGTAAGCGCACTAGGTACATAAAGCAAAGAGTAAAAAAGACCTTCAAGCTCTCAAATTCCTCAAAGGATCCTCCTGGGGAAATCGCCCAACTGAGCAGCTTGTCCTATACAAGATGGTCATTCACCCCAAAATTGAGTATGGTGCAAGTGTATACCTGTGGCCAAGGGCAAAAAACATTAGTAACCTCCAGAAATGTCAGAATCAAGCTTTGAGACAGGTTCTTGGCGCAGTCATATGTAGGGATCAATTCCCTACATGCTATTGCTGGT
Organism: Leptopterna dolabrata; assembly: GCA_954871275.1. Lineage (NCBI taxonomy): Eukaryota > Metazoa > Arthropoda > Insecta > Hemiptera > Miridae > Leptopterna > Leptopterna dolabrata. The sequence continues at coordinate 28,908,433 of OX940983.1, forward strand.
TTACAACCACTACGATATAGGATCTCATCTCTGGTACAACAGCTGCTGCTGCTTCTCTGTGTCAAATCTCCTGTACTCCGTCAACAACTAAAAGCACTTAATGAGCTGCTCTAACGCACATCAGCAATAAAATATACTACTCTCAAAACAGACCTCACCTTTCTGCTTGACGTGATTAACCATAATAACGTCTATCTACCGAATCAGGGTGAACTGGATATCAGAGTTACAGGGGCCTTGGACGAAGCAGCATTTATGCATAACATTCCAGGAGTTACTAAAGCCACTCAGCAACTACACCCCCTAGAAACCAAAGATAAAGTCCTACAGTTCTTCCACGAATACTGCGATAATCATTTGCAGATATATACGGATGGTGCAAAAAATAACAATGGTGTAGGAGCCGCTTTTTTCTGCAAAGAGCACAAAAATGGATCTGCCATAAAACTCCGTAATCAAACGTCCTCGTATAATGCGGAAATACATTTAGCTCTTGAGCATGTCTTGCCTAACCATCCAAATCCGTGCTGACTGGTAATAATACTACAGACTCAAAATCCATCATACAGGCACTCAAAAATTGTAGCGTAGGTGATGCACAACCATTGCATCTGATAAGGACATTCTTATTACTGTACAAACTCCACAGCCGGGGATTTAGTGCTATAATACAATGGGTAGTTTCCCACTGTGGTGTACCTCTCAATGCTATTGCTGATGGTCCGTGCCTGTAACTGGGAACTTGATAATAGCTACAGTCTAATCAACAGCAAACACCTGACGGCCTGAAACCGAGAATATAATATTAACCATAATGGTGCCGGTTCCTGGACAAGAGCTATTATCCAGGATCCCCTCAAGCCACCCTGGTTCCTGCAACACCTTCACTTAACCAACAGGACGATCTCCTCGATAAATATAATGCTCATAGGGCACGGAAGAACAAAATATTTTGTGTTCCTAATGAAAAAAATTGACTCCTATTTGTGACAAATGCACCAGATGCGAAATTCAGGACATGACCCACATTCTAATTACATGTCCCCATGCCGCAACCATGACACAGCGTATCATGTATGAGTTTCTCACTCCTGATGAGCCAAATCTAAATTCTGATCTCATCACGGATTTCCTTAAAAAATGCCTAGCCTCAGGGAACCAGCCAAAGAGCTAGCAGATACACTCTACCTTCTTGAACTAAGGTTCTGATTCTACTGACGAAACGAACATTCACCTCTGACAGCAAATACTACCTACCCTCAATCATTCCCTAACATCACCAACCCTATATCTTAATAACCTTGCACAAGAAGAAAAAACGCAACCTATAACCACCACTGTCGGCATGAAGAGTGTTTCTTCGCGGCATCCTAAAGAAAAACAACAACAACAAAAGAAGGTTAGTCCACAACCCATGCCGTAACCAAATCCCGCCATGTCAACAACAACAAAAGGTAAGTGTACTTTTAATAATTAAAAGTACACTTTATGAATTATTCATAAACTGTTTGATTAGCTCCTTGAAAGCTGCTAGCTACTTATACTTTATAGAGCTGTGTAAGATGCGTTCAGTTCCAGGAGTTAACTCCCACCAATTTACTCAGTTCTGAGATGCGTTTTAACTCCCACCAATTCAGTTCTGAGATGCGTTCTTAGGGACACGTTCATCAGTTTAACCGAGTCCCTAATCCAAATTCTAAAAATCACGACCTAAAATCCAAAATACCGACCTAAAAATCACGAAAACGGGGTTTGATAGGTTTCATTCAATAAACAGTTATACAAAGATAATAGATATATTTTCATACAATATCACAATTATTGTTTGGAAAATCCATCACAATAAAAAATGTCAGATGTCCCTGGAATCTAAAGCGGCCCCTAGACGTGCAATATTATTGTGGAAACCGGGTTGCACAATATATTGATGGCAGCCCCAAGACGCTCGATGTTATTGCACAATTTTTTCGTTTGTGCAAAAAGTTGTACCATGTGAAGGCGACATTGACGGTTGTGCAATATATTGCGCAATGTCACACTCAGACGTACAACCACATTGTGCAAACAGTACCCATCAGGTCAACATGTCAACATTGACAGTGAATTGTGTTGCGTGATGATTGCTGTGGCTGCAAGTGCAAAAAAAAAAGAAGAAAGGCTCTCAGAAAGGGAGAAAATGGGCCAAGCAATGGTTTATTGATAGGGAGAAGTACACTCACGAAAAATTACTCAATGAACTGAGTGATAGAACCAAATGATTTCCGAGTCTCAATGAATTCGTCAAATTGTTTTTCGTTGTTCTTATCACTTATCACTCATGATGGCGCGTAGTTGACGGGACGAGTTGACTGTTGATACTAAAGCAGGGTTCACATCCATCCGGAGCCGTCTGGAAATACGGATAGGGGAAGCTAGTGAAAAGCAGTGGAAGGGATGGAGGGGAATCGCAGAAGTTGGGAAGGCGTTCATAACCATCCGGAATTTTGGCTGACAACTCATTTCCCGCGCTTCCTCCCACAGCTGTTTCGGTTGCCGACGCCATTCTGTATGCGCAGTAGTGAACTGCGCAGATGCGGAGCAGAAAATATCTGAAAAATCAGATGCGTACAGTTCGCTTCAAAAGTGCTTCTCCGGAAAGAATATTCCCCCCTCCCCAGCTGATGTCCAACCAATCAGCTGCTCGTACGCACTTTCCGGATAGCTTTCCGGATGGATGTGAACCCTGCTTAAGGATTAGGGATGTATAAAAAGTATCGATACTTTTTGATGCTTTTTTTTTGCAATGTATCGGGATACTTTTTCTTTTTTCGCGGTATCGACACCGTTACTTTTTTCAAGGATCTTTTCTTACTTCCAAGTTTCACAGAAGACTACAAAGCCTGATCGCTACCATGCCTGAAGTCCCACCATTTGTCAACAACCTTGACATAAAAATGGAGATGATCACTCATTCAACTGATACTGTCCGGCATCTAGTAGGACTGGAAACTTGAAACAACTCAACTGATACTGTGCACTTATGTCAGGCATCGTCAGGCATAGAATTATTCTATGGTGGAACTGGAACACTGAAAGGGGAAGGCGCAAAACAACACAATCCATGAGGCCGGAACTTTTCTAATTTTGAGTTTGTAAAAAGTATCGATACTTGAATGTATCGATACTTTTTGAAAGTATCGGCCTGATCTTTTCGATACTTTTTAGAAATATCGATACGATATGTATCGATACATTTCGAAGTATCATACATCCCTACTAAGGATGGGATATCGATATCGATATTATCGAAACATCGATATTTTCCTTCCGATATCCGAAATTTTTATATCGATATTTTCATTTCGATAATATCGGAATATCGATATTTACCTACGATATTATCGGGTTTTTTTAATAACGAGAAAAATCCTCAAATTTGGTTTTAAACTTTTGAAGACGTAAGGAATGAACCCAAATGTGAAGATATTTTATTTTCACAACATGTACTAGGTATGTACAAAACAAACTGAATATTATTTGAACAAAACTTCAAAACTACTTTATTTTCATATGATTGTATGTACTAGGTAGGTAAAAAACAAATTAAATAACTACCACAATTTGAAAAAAATTCGAAAATTATTTTATTTTATATTATGTATATAGGTACAAAACAAATTGAATACAATCTGAACAAAGCCCACAAATAACTTCAATAAGAAAGAAAATTTTTTATAAAAGTTAAAAAAGAATTCTTCTCCCAGTGAACGAAGGAACAGAAGTTTATTCATTGTCTCACCAGTAAGTCTGTTTCTGCTTGGTTTCTCCGTTTACTTTTACTGGCTTCGGCTTACCAAATGTCAACCTAATTTTAATATAACAATGTGTGGCTTGCATTTTTTAAATTATTTAATTTGGTGTTCCTATTTTTTTCGATATTTCTTTCGATAATATCGGATATCGATATTTTTCATCCGATATTATATCGATATCGATTTTTTCAATTGATGTCAATATCGATATTTTCTTTCGATATCCCATCCCTAGTTGATACTACCAGGCACGGCCGGTGGAATATTGTGCAATGTTGACGGCTCAATCTTTTCCAGTTTGTGCAATATATTTTCAACTTTTTGAAAATCACGCAATATATTGCACAATCTTTCAATCTCGCCCTCACACGATCAATTATATTGCACAAACCAGAATATTGCTCAATAATATTGCACGTCTAGGGGCCGTAATAAGTAAGAAGCCTCACTGACATTCAGCAACGAGTGAAGAAGGGATGAATGGAGGGGAGTCGATGAGCGGATGAACTGGTGGGAGTTGGGAGGGGAATGAGAGGAGTTCGAAATGCGGGCGAGGGGAAGAACGGCTGAACGGGTGAACTGAGGAGTTGTGAAGATGGAGGGAGGCAGGAAAGTGGGAGGGGCGGATGAACGGCTGAAAAGGTGAACTCGTGAACTGAGGAGTTGTGAAAATGGAGGAACGGCGAGCGGAGAAGGGAAGAACAATGGGAACGGGAAGGGAAGAAAGGTACAAACGTAGAGGGGCGAAGAGAGGGGTTTATGAACTTGGTAGGACTGATATATGAGGAGTTTTGAAAATGGAGTGAGGTTAAGACCACCCGTTCACTGAGAATGTCAACTCTTTGGTCATCCGTTCAGTATAATGTTCAACTGAAAGATCCATTCAGTGCTGAACGCCACAACCCCAATACTTTGTCTGCATGTAATGCCCAATCTGAGGAGGCATACTGCAGCAGTGGCGGCCAATACGTTTTCAAAAACCTCTTCTTTTTGTCATGACTCCGAGCAGTGTCACCACTCTTGATAGACATAAGGTTGTACGACCAGGAAACTCAAGGTATTCTAGCAACCAGAACTGGGTTTTGAAACGTTTTAAAACCAGAAACGAGGTTTTTCTGAAGGGTGGGGTTGAGTTTTATAACTGTTTCATTTCGAGAACTCATCGGCTTGAACACCTTTGACACGCACCAAACTACGGCGATGTGCGCACATACCAAAGAGACGAAAGATTCGTTTAATGTGAAGGTTGGAGGAAATTAAATTTTTGGAAGGTTCTGTAGGAATGGTTAGGGAAATAGTTAGGGTTCATGCCCAACGTGTTGGACCCAACAAGGGGTGGGGAGAGGCGAAAACGTCTCCCATTCCCCATGGTTTGGTACTGTTGGAGTGTGTGAGAGATTCTCCTACCATTGGATACAACCAAAGTGGCAAATCCACACAACAAACTTGACTGGGGCTTTCCCCCTCCCTAGCTCTCAGCCATTTATGGCCATTGCGTGGCCAAATTTTCAGTATTATATTAAAGCAGTCCACTTGAGGCCCAACATGTTGGACACAGCATGGGGTGGGAAGAGGCAAAAACGCCTCCCACTTCCGACACAATGGTGCTGCACACCCAACCCAACAAAGTTTCCAGCTTTTTTCCCAGCGCATTCTTCATAGTTCATTATTTATACTCAGTTCATAACGCTTTCATGTTTATTTATTTTATTTTATTTTTTTTTTTTTTACTTAAATGAAATTTTCGTAATGGCTGTAAGCAAAAAACGCTGCAAATCCCTGCACAACGGTTTATTATTTTGTACCGTCTATATAATAATGTACTATTCTATACATATTATGTAGATCGCAGACCCTCCATAGGTTAGTCCCTATCCCCGTACTCGTTACTAGGGACCTACCTAAATCACGAGTTAAATGCTGCTAAAATAATTCTGTCGATGACAAACAGTAACTAAAATGGCAAAAAGAAACGCAAATAATGAAGTTCTGAAGGAAAATTGTTGATGTGGAGTGAAATAGATGCCCCTTCTGCGTAGATGACTGTTTTCTGTGGTCAGTACCTACCCTCTGGTAATGTATAATGAACCGCTGTGTAATAACTTGCCCATCAATAATACATCAACGGTTGGTCAAGTTGCAAAAGTACCGATCAACAAAATCCAAACCCTTCTTGGTAGATGATTGTGCAATAATTTACCGTTATGTAATACTTTGCCGTTGTGTAATAATTTACCATTGTGTAATAATTTACCCATCAATAATACTTCAAAGTTTGTTCAAGTTTCACTAGTACCTACCAACAAAATCCAATAGTCCATCACTTATCAAATGAAATAATATTGCAGAACAACCAACTCTACTTCATACAGCCATCCTTGATTATAATCAGGTGCTCCCTAGTGATGATATCCCGGCCGGATTTATACCGTTTGATTCACGGTCGTGTTGATCAAGCTTTTTGGTGCACATGAACGGCTGGACGTACAATGCTCCGGGTGGTCTCAAAATTTTTTTTAGCTCAAGACAAATTAAATAACGTAAAAAAACCATACCCTTCAATCGAAAGTTTTCGAGCTAGGGCGTTCTGAAAATTTCAACCCCTATCTTTAACCCCTTAGAGATGGCTGACAGTAACACGGAGCTTCGAGGACCAACTAGACCCCGAACGGAACCTATAACCCGAATTTCATCAATTTTCTTTCATGGTGACTAAGAAAAGTGGCCAGTACGGCGTACGGCGGACAGACAGAAATATTTTTATTGCATTTTCGGATTCTACATACCTTGGAACGTAAACCATCAAAATTTGAGGGGGGGTTAGAATTTTTGTTTTTTCATTCTCGATTCCAGTGGTTCATTATTGAAAATAATAAACCAAAATCAAAAAATAAGGGTGTCCCTTGCAATCCTTAATTTTTCTAAGCAGCAAAGGCTGTAAATGTGAAAAAAACGAAATAATTCCACGATTCTAGAACAAAATTAACAGCACATTTTGTAAGAAGGGAAACTGGCAACACTGAATTCTTCTTCTCAGTTGATTTGACTGGGCCAGTGTAAGATAACACTGACATCAACGCCATACACAGTACAAAATGGTTGGAAGCAAGGGAGAGGGAATGCATGGATTTGCATGAATGGATTTGCCACCCAGCGACTGGTTGTACCCAACGTTTGGAGACGCTCCCACACACGCTACAATTGTACCCAATCGTGGGGAGTGGGAGGCGTTGTTGCCTCTCCCCACCCATGTGTTGGACCCAATATGGGGTGGCATGAGCAATTTTCAACTAGAATCAAATTTAGAAAGCAAAATTAAAAGTTCATGTAATCTCTATTCATTTTGGAACATAGGCTCTAAATTTTATTGGAACTTTCTCTATTTGATCTTATTTCGATCTTCTGGGGTGATCCCATTGTCGGCTATTCATTCCAGAGTCATGATTAGCTCATGTAACGGCTGCAAAACTGCAATGTGGAAGGCAGGTGGAAAAACCACCACATTAGACATCCCGAGGAAGTGATCTTACTTCAATCTTCAATCATGGCAGGGAAAACTAAGCAAGGCCTCGAGGACCAGCATTCCTTAGATGGAGCAGATGTGTGAAGATCTCCAGCCTCGCAGAGCTGAAGCACAAAGTATGAATTGATATATATTTGGAATGTTCGGAGTTTGTATGCCTCTTTAAGCTGGATAACCTGGAACTGGAGATGAAAACATTAAACATAGATATCCTGGGGATATCTGAGGTTTGTTGGCCTGGATCACGAGTTGTGTGTATGGGACAATTTTATCTTGTATTATTCGGGGTGTTGTGAGAATTATCATCCAAGTGGGGTTGGCATGGTACTGAAGAAGGAGCTGCAGTAAAGAACGTCCTTCCCCTGTCAGACCGCTGCATGCCCCTTCAGATTAGATGTAATCCAGTCAACGTAAACGTCATCCAGGTATGCACCTACAGCAGATAAATCCGAAGAAGTGATTGAGACATTTTATGATGATGTTTAGGAAGTAATGCGGGCAACTAGGAAGCATGATATCAACATAATCCTTGGCGATTTCAGTTCCAAGAGTGGTGAGGGTGCTGTTGATGTTGATGTTGTGGCTGGTATGGTCTGGGGGTTCGGAAGGAGAGTGGGGATCGACTAGATGAATTCCTTCAGGACTGGGATCTAGTGGTGACCAATAAATGATTCAAGCTGCCCCGTAGATGGCTATATACATGGCGTCCTCCATAAGATGCACCAGAAGATGTGTGGAATCAAGTACGAGTATACTACCTGTTGGTAAATCAGCGATTCCGTAATGCTATGAAGTATGTGAAGACATTTCCAAGTGACGACATTGGTTCAGACCATAACCCTCTAATTGCTGGATTCAATTTATGCCTGAAGAAGCAGCAGAAACGTGTTAAGAGGAAGATTGTTCTACTGCTGCTGAGGTCGCCGGATGCTGTAGAATGTGCAGCAACCCAGCTTGATGCAAGCATTGCAGCAGTAAATGATGGAGATATTGAGCAGATGTGGAGTGCGCTCTAGGTGGTAATAAGTGATGCTGCTGCAAATAACCTCTGTGAAGAGCGGACTTGCAAGAAGAAGTGAATGACGCTAGGGATCCTGGATATGACGACTGAGCGTTAGAGTAGAGATGACAGTGGGTATAATAGCCTTGAGCAGAGAATTCGTCTTGCTATCAGGGAACCAAAAGCTGTGTGGCTAATGTCTGAGTGTGATGAAATTGAGAAGCTGTTTGATAAACATGACGATTTTAACCTTCACAAAAAGATTCAAGAAACGACCTGTCTGGGAAGAAAGAATTTTGCTTCATTGTTGGTGGATGAGGATAAATATTGAACAACAGGGGGCACAGTGAGCAACAGGGCGTCCTGTCGAACTCCCCTCTCTATGCTCACTTCTCCAGAAAAAGCCCCCTCAACTCTGATTCGAGCTGCAAAGAATTATTCTGAACACCATACCATAAGCCTAATCAGTCATGCCCTGAAAGTGTTGTTGCGGGTTCTGCAAAATCATCTGTGGAGGGGGGCGGATGCTGAACTGGGCCCGTCTCCTTTCGGGTACTAGGGAAGCACTGTTTGCCATGCAAGTTCTCGTGCAGCAGCAAGATGTATATGCTTCCCTCTTAGATTTCGAGATGGCGTTTGATAACATACATCATGAGCTGGATGCTGCAGGACATTAATGTGGACACTTTAAGGATATCCGTCTGATCCACAGTTTGTATTGGGGGCAGACTGACTCAAGAGAGAATGTTCCAAAACTGATACACCTGTATCGAAATATTGTGCAAATTGTCGTGTCAGTACCTGTCTAATAATCCTGTCTAGGGTCCTGTCTAATAAAAGGACCTATTGCAGCTGTTCGTTTAGATTCAGTGGGGATTGTAATTACGTTCCTTGCTGGTCGCTGAGTGGTGAGATCTGATTTTTTAGATACCTATGCTGGTGCATTTAAAGAGTTGTTTCCAATTTGTATACTAGATGGCAAATTTTTCTAGAAAGAGCGTTCCCCACGCGTTCGGTTTATTTTTTCAAATGACAGTATATTCTATCCTGAGAATTTTGATACCAACTGTAGTTTCGTACAATAAGTAGTATTCATTCCATGATTTTTCAGTTTCCGACACCAGTGACGTCATTGCACCCCTCTCATTGAGGGGGGGGGGGGCCTTGCTCGGTGTGACATCACTAGTGCAGGAAACTTCTAAAAATCGTAGAATAAAAACTGCTTATCATAGGAGAATGCGGTTGTTGCCAAAAGTCTCCGGGTGGAATATAGGTACTTTATAAATAAAAGTACATTTTTCAGGCCCATTGGTAACCCTCAATGACGATGGGGTAACTTATTTTTAATGTGTGGGACTACTCGTACTTTCTTTGTCTAATTTATTTTTTCTTATATGAATGAGTTCAGTAAACATTCCTTTTTTAGAGGAGAAGAAGCCTCATCCTTGTGATATCTGCGGGAAGACATTTGCAACTCGTCGAACACTGAAATTACACATCATGTCGATTCACACAGGTATGTGCCCCAACATTTAAGGAAAAGGTGTGGAACTCTGGAAACTGATTCGAGGAATCGTTCCTCACCAATAGATTGTAAAAGATGAGGGGGGAAAGAAAGGTAACGCAAATTATTAAAATTAAGAATATTCAAGTGCCTCAAAATGCTAAATTTGCATCTTTTGACGTGGTCATCCTCTGTACCAACATTAATGTTCATAGATGTAAAGATGTTGTTAATTTAAATGTTTTTGAAAAAGATAAATTGTGTAATTTATTGTCCGTCTGTACGGATCAGAATTATTTCTTGTTCGATGGAAAATACTATACTCAACCAGGGGTTGCAATGAGATCTCCATTACCTCTGTCACCTTGGAATTTGGATGTAATCGTCTACATTTTTTTTATCTTTCCATTTCCTCGAAGAATGGAAAGCATAATTTTTCCATATATAGGAAAGCTACTTATAGCGAGCGATATTACCATTCATAGTACTTCAAATCATCCAGTCGTCCACAAACATGCTGCATTCCATAGTATGATTAACAGAGCTTTAATCTGTACCAGTGAGTGAAAGAAAAGTTAGCTATTAAAAGTATAGCGGCGAGTAATGGCTAAGAGGGAGATCTCATTGATAAAATATGGAATAGGGTTCTTAGGAAAAAGAGTAGGGAAGGAGTTTCAAATCTAGTTAGGGAACCTACGACTCAGTAGAAGATTTTGATCAGTATACCGTATTATGGAAAAATTTCGAACAAAATTTGTAAAATATTAACTTCTAAAGGGTTCACAGTAGGATATAAAACTAAAAGTAATCCAGATCTTCATTAAGTTCAGTGAATGATAAAATTAATGTTCAAGATAAAAGTGGTGTGTTTAAATTAATGTGTTCTTGTGGACTCGTCTGTTGTGTTCAAACTGGCAGGAAGTTTAGAGAAAGCATAAAGGAACGTTACAAATGTTTCAGGGGTAATAAGGGTGTTTCGGCGTTTGAATGAATCAAGTCATTGCTTCAATTTTGATTTAACATATAGTTCGTTAAGTATCTTCATTTTTGCCCAAAAGGGAGCATGTTGGATGTACCTACTTGAAAAATTCGAAATTATTAAGAGTGATAGGTTGGGTAAATCTTTGAATCATGTAATTCCTTTAAATTTTTCTCTATTATTCCGTTCATTTCTATAGCTGCTTGCCCCCCCCCCCTCCCCCCCTCCCCCCCACCTATAGCCCTACCTTTCTATCACTTTTTGGCATTCAGGGCCAGTGAGAATCGACCCCTTTCACTTTGTTCAGTTCACCATTGAAATTCATGACCAATCCCGATCGACCACCTTTCTTTTTTTGGGACTGTTATTTATAAGGTCACCATTATGCACCAAATTTATAAGGTCCAATGTGCCTTCAGTTATTTTTTGTTACTGACGGTGGTTTGATCACCAAAAGCGGTATAGCAGTCTATTTTTAGTGTATTAGTGGTAATAGACAACCTTTCAATAACTCCTTTTTTTCTAAGAAAGGTGAGTTGTGGGTAGTGGTGGGGGGGGGGGGGGGGCAATGCGGCCCTACTAAGGTATAGCACTCAATCACCCAGATTCCTATTTTGGTACATGACACGGACTTACAATGGCAAACGTTTGGAGCGCCTCTCACCTCGCCTCTACCCACGATTCCCCTCTGTGTCCACTTTTTGTTTGTGGGACGTCGTTGGCTTTGGAAACATGTCCGGGGATGAACTATTAGCTCTAGGCTCTTACTATATTTTAATGTTACTTGAGACTGTTGGATTTTATGAATGATTATAATACGTGAGATCTTTAAAGAATATCTGCCCTAAATATTCTGCCCCTGCAGGCAGAAAGGCAAATGTAGCAAAATCAGAATAGCGAATTTTCGAAACATTTGTTTTTTTGGGATAAAATATTCAGAACTCTTGGAAAAACGGTACATACCTAGTTTGAAGCCCGTTTTCGAAAATAAGCGGTGTTTTTTAAATGAGGGTGATTAAAAGTAAATACGCTGCAAGGATGACTTATTAGGTCTATTGAAATCTGATTGGCTGTTAGCCCATGGTGGGGGAACAAACTTCAAAGGCGAAGGTTCTCCAAGAAAAGAAGATTGCCAAAACCCAACATCAGAAATGGCAAACCTTCCTGGTAACCTTCAAGAACCTTTGCTGTGACCTTTTGTGAACCTCCAATCAGTTTGCTGTTAAGGACATGTTTTTTACGTTTATTTGGGCATTTGCCGATCCATTTATTGCAGTTCTGTACATCGTTTAAAGTTACGCAATAGCACTCTAAGCAGGATTTGAGTTGAACTACTCGGCAATTCATCTGATAAGCAATTTCTAGCAGGAACTCAAAATATCAAAATCCACTCTCGTTTTCTGCGCGTACTATTTGACATAAACACCTCATTATGTGGTTAATAATTGTTAAGAGTTTGTCACCTGCAAAAATTGCCCATTGTGGGAAATTGCAATTTTCTCTAGCAAATTAAGGAGTTCTGCCACCAAGCTTAGCATGGTTACTTCTAGGTCCATTACAATTTACTGAATCGTTCCATACTTTTAGATTAGTCTTGTTTGAATACTAGTCTGTTATCCCCCCCCCCCCGGGCCTTATCAACCATCAAACTATCGATTTCAGGAATTGATTATCACGTCAGGAAAAGTGGGGACCATGGCGGGCGGTTATATGGATAGTAGACATGGAATATATCGATTGTTTCGATAATTGGTAAGACCCAGGGGGACGTATTAACAGTCAAGTATGTAATGTTGTATTATAATTCGTACAACTAGAGTTATGCTTGAAAAACGTGATTCCTTTGTAACATTGCCAATTTGTTGCCAAAATTCTCCGGATGGAATATAGGTACTTTCATTAAAAATAAATAAAAGTACATTTTTCAGACCCATTGGTAACCCTCAATGACGATGTAGTCACTTATTTTTAATGTGTGGGACTACTCGTACTCTCTCTGTTTAGTTTCAGTGAATTATATTACATGAATGAGTTCAATAAACATTCCTTTTTCAGGGGAGAGGCCTCATGCTTGTGATATCTGTGAGAAGACATTCGTAAGACGTGATAAACTGAAAATACACATCATGACGATTCACACAGGTATGTGTCCCTAGGTTTAAGAAAAAGGTATGGAACTTTGGAAACTGAGTCGAGGAATCGTTGCTCACCAATAGATTCTAAAATATATTGGGGGGGGGGGGGGGGGACACAGATAACGTAAAATTAAGGGTATTCAAGCGCCTCCAAATGCTAAACTTGCATCTTTTGACGTGGTCAGCTTCTTTACCAACATTAATGTTCGTAGATGTAAAGAAGTTGGTAATAGGTTGATTCACGATTCTAATTTAAATGTGCACGAAAAGGATGAATTGTGTAATTTAATGTCTATCTATCTATATGGATCAGATTTATTTCTTGTTCGATGGGAAATACTATAATCAACCGGGGATTGCAATGGGATCTCCATTACCTCAGTTACTTGCAGATATTTATGTGGATTTTCTCGAAAAGCAAATTTTCCAAAAATTTAAATCCAAGTCCATTCCATCCTTTATTGGTATAGATACGTAGACAATAATATATCATCATTCTTTGGAAAGGGACTGAAAGACAACTTGGTTCGTATCATACAAAATTAATAACATAGCCAGCTATTCATTCACCTTAGAACTCGGATGTAATCATCTAAATTTTTTTTATCTTTCCATTTCCTCGAAGAATTGAAAGCACGAGTTTTCCACATATAAGAAAGATACTTATAGCGATATCCATAGTACTTCAAATCATCCAGTAGTCCACAAACATGCTGCATTCCATAGTATGATTAACAGAGCTTTAATCTGTACCAGTGAGTGAAAGAAAAGTTAGCTATTAAAAGTATAGCGGCGAGTAATGGCTATGAGGGAGATCTCTGATAAAATATGGAATAGGGTTTTTAGGAAAAAGAGTGGGGAAGCAGTTTCAAATCTAGTTAGGGAAGCAGCGACTGAGGAGAAGATTTTGATCAGTGTTAGTATGGAAAAATTTCGAACAAAATTGGTAAAATATTAACCTCTAAAGGGTTCCCAGTAGGATATAAAACTAAAAGTAATCTCAGATCTTCATTAAGTTCAGCAAAAGATAAAAAAAAAGAAAAAAGATTAAAAGTGGTGTGTATAAATTGAAGTGTTCTTGTAGACACAACTACAGAGAGCACAAAGGAACGTAAAAAATATTTCAGGGATAGTAAGGGTGATTCGGCCTTTTGAATCAATCCAGTCATTGCTTCAATTTTGATCTTACAGGTAGTTTGTTTAAGCATCTTCATTTCTGCCTGAAAGGAAAAACGCTGCAAAGTCCTTGTCACATGGGTTTATTATTCTGTTGGACAACCTACAGATATATTGGATGTTCATTTATTGTTTCTTTCATGTGAAATAATTGAAATAGCTATTTCTGATTATTTCCACCAATTTTGGCCCCCAAAACACGAATTAGGTACTCTCTTTTTTTCTTTTTTTTCAAATTACCTTTGATCATTTGTAGTGCCATTTTTAATTGTCTGGATTCACCTGTTCACACTTTTTCTTGTGTTATTATATAAATTGATGGTGATTTCAGACAATTTCCCAGGTTTTTGACTCATAAGAAATCAGTTTTGGGAGCTGAAACTGTGGTAAGACCTCAATTTTCGCCTCTTTGGTCAAAATCGACCTCATATTCGGTCTTCTCGCCCCCAAAACTTGGAAAACGATACCTCAAAAGCTCATGTTACTAAAACACACGAAGTATATATTTTTATACACATTTTCACTCATAACACCCCTGGATATATTCCGATCGGGCTGCAAAGAACCCGGGACAGAACTAGGGCCCAAATGGAGCATGTGTGCGAAAGAACTTTTTTAGACAGAAATTGAAGCCTTTATGCGTGATACGGCGGACGGACATTGCATTTTCTGAATCTACGCACCTTGAAACGCAAAAGAAAAAATTTTGAGGGGGTGTTATAAAATGTTTTGCTGAGCGAATACATAGGTGTTTTATTCACAGAATAATAAACCAAAATTCGAAATTATTAAGAGTGATAGGTTGGATAAATCTTTGAATCATCTAATTCCTTCAAATTTTTCTCTGTTAATCCGTTCATTTCTGTAGCTGCTTCCCCCCCCCCCCCCCCCCCACCTATGGCCTCACCTTTCTTTCACTTTTTGGCATTCACTTCCAGAATCCAGTGGATAGATGGCCCTCGGGTATTTGGTTTAAAAAATGGACGCGACTGCCGCTATTTTTACGTTCCCCGACTTGTGAATTTCACAATCAGGCAACACACTTGTTTTTTACGCTACAACCTCAGCATCCTAGATCCAGGGGTTAGGTTCTTTTCAGACGCCGAACTTGTTGTGATTGTTCTGTAGCTGAAGAACTTCTGTATTTGAGTGCACGTGAAGCATGTTCTCGTAACGTCGTGCTTTTTTTCCCCCTCTTTTTTATTACACCTGTTACGTTCTCCACGCGTAAGGGTGGTCGTCCACTGGAAGCGTATTTACGCGGCGCGGCGCTACACGCGACACAAGCGGCAATCTAACAAGCGGCTACGAGGACAGGGGTCGTCCACTGCAAGCGCCTTCGCGCGTCGGGCTTCACTTTGTTTTCAAGTGTATTCGAGAAAATTGAGGACTGTTCCTTTTAATTCGTCATGGACCCAGAGGAATTTTATTTCCTTGAAAGCAGCAACCATTTGCGAAGACGGATGTTAGATCAAAGTGCATGTTGGGCAGACCAATTCCTTTCCAAAACGGAATCTTTCGGGGAGTTTCACCACCTTCACCATTAACTTGAGGCTGACCCTAACAAATTTTTCGATTATTATCCGTTTTATTAATGCTATGATCCATTTTCTGCCCAGAGAGTAATTTTCACCTACTCAAAACGGGGCCTGCGCGTGAACTGACTCGAAATGACCAGTGATAAGAGTGAAATCGTAGGTAGGTCTGTGTTCCGATGAACCGTCCGATAGCGATTCCAATGTTTATTTACGTGGAATTCCTACCAAAACTGGTAGGAAGGTAGGGACAACAATGGTATTGAACGAGCTACGAGCAGGTACGAGCGGCAGATCCAACTTTTTTTGGATCTGCCCCTCGTAGTGCGTTGCCGCTCGTGTACGCCCGTAGCCGCCCGCTCGAACACGCTTCCAGTGGACGATACCACATATAACTCAGTGTAGTTGGATCTGTAGCGCGTGTCGCTCGTTGCCGCTTGTGTAGCGCAAAGCTCCGCGCCGCTCGAGTACGCTTGCAGTGGACGACCCCACTAAGTCTCTGTGGAGGTCGTCGTTTCTAATCTACCAGGGAGCATTTGCAATACTTCTTAGCACTTTATTTTGAAATGTTTGAATTATTTGCACATTTGTTTTGGCTATACAGCCCTATAGTTGAATTACATAGGCTGAGTTGAAAGTATCGGCCCATCAGCCAATATAACTTAATTATTGTATTTAATTGAGAGCTCTTTCTGTTTCTTCTTGATGTGCTCTTTCCACTTCAGCTTTGCATCTAGTCGTACCTTGATATTTAGCTGAGTTAGCATACGGAATGATGTGATTGAGCTCCAATAGAATATTTATTATTGTTTTGTACGTGAATTTGACAAGTGTTGATTTTGTTTCATTCAATTTTAGTCTCCATTTCTTTGTCCATTTATCAGCTGCAGTAGTAGCTTCCTGAAGTTTTTTTGTTGACTTTTCTACCGAATCTGCAACGGCTACAATTGCGGTCATCCGTGAAGGAATGCATACATGTACCATTAGCGACTGGGTTGGTAGATATTGATCACAGAAAACAGTGATCTACACAGAAGGGGAATCTTTACTGAAAATAGTAAACCATTTTTTAATAATTAGGAGCGTTTTTTAGGTACCTATGCTAGATACTCTTTCGATAGTTTATTCCAATTTGCATGCTAGATAGCAACGCATTTCTAGAAATGATGATGGAGTCACGGAATTTTAATGCCTGGGGCTATTACTTGTACTTTCTCTGTTTAATTTCAATGAATCGCCTTACACGAATGAGTTCAGTAACATTTCTCTTTTAGGGGAGAGGGCTCATGCGTGTGATATCTGTGAGAAGAGATTTGTAAGACGTGATCAACTGAGAAAGCACATGATGGTTCACACAGGTATGTATGTTTCGTGAAGTCCTAACCTAAATGCCCTATGATTCTAACAGTGTGATTCTAAAACATCATACTTAACAGTAACACGAGCGTTTCTTTGTTCAGGAGAGGAGGGGTCTCATGAGTGCAGTATATGTGGGAATAGATTTAGAACACCTGCTTGTCTCAGGAAACACATGAGGACCCACACAGGTATGATTTGTTACATCATGAAATTCCAAATTAGACTTGACAATCAGTGGCAATCGTTATTGGTGACAGTATGATTTCATTGTTAAGGGGAGAAACCGTATGAGTGTGATACCTGCCACAAGCGATTTCGACTACAATCTGGCCTCAAGGTTCACAAGACAATCCACTCGTCACGTATGTTACCTCCATAATTAAACCTTAACTCATTTTCAGCACATCTGACATGTGACACAGTTTATCATATCGTCAACAGGAGTTGTTAAATGATGGATTATTCCACATAATAATTACCTCGTTGTAGGTGTTCTTTCACTGTGATAACTTTTTTTCCCCAAGTTATTTCGGAGTTTGTAATACAATTGGAACCATTCCCTTGCAAGCTATTATCGATTAAACGATAAAATCACTGTTCCGAAGTAACATTCCTATTTCATCTGCGACCATATATAATATATATGACTACATAAAAGAAAAAATTTTTAAATTACCAAAAATCAATGTTCTTCCATAATTGTATTGATACCCAAGATCGATGGAAAAAGTCTTGGGGTATCCACACTGTCAGTTTTTAATTTAGTTGACTCGGAATTTACCCGATACCTAACTTTTTGGTTTATTACTTACAATAATGAACCTTTGGAATCGAATAAGATTTAAATCCCCCCCTCCCCCCTTAAAATTTGATGGTTTACGTTTCAAGGTACGTAGAATCCGGAAATCGAATAAAAAAATTGCTGTCCATAGGTCGCACTTTTCTGAGTTACCATGAACCGAAATTAATGAAATTTGGTTTGTAGGTCCCATTCGGGGTCTTCGAACCTCGGCGTTACTGTCAGTCATCTCTAAGGGGTGAAATAGGGGTTGAAATTTTCAGAACGCCGTAGCTCGAAAACTTTCAATAGAAGGGTATGGTTTTTTTACGTGTTTAAACTGATCTTGAACTAAAGAATTTTTTGAAACCACCCGGAGCGTTGTACGACTAGCCGTTCATTTGCACCAAAAAGCTTCGTCAACATGATCGTGAATCCGGCCCAGATATCATCGCTAGGAAGCTCCTGATTATAGTCACGGATGGCTGTATGACGTCGAGTTGGTTGTTCTGTGATATTATTCCATTTGTAAAATGATGGCTCTTTTGGATTTTGTTGATAGGTACTTTTGCAACTTGAACAAACGTTGAAGTATTATTGGGTAAATTACAACGGTAAGTTATTACACAACAGTTTATTGTACTATCTACGCAGAAGGGGCACCTATACAGGTAAATGATTGCGCTGCGGTTTATTATTTACCTTATGCTTCATGAATAACAACAAATAATTAGTGATTGAATCCCTCGCATTTGTATGAAACTTTAATTCCCGGGCCGGCTTCAGTACTCCATTTAGGGCTTTCCTGGAGGGAGCTCGAGGGTGCTGACCACAGAAAACAGTGATCTACGCATAAGGGTACTACTATACTGGTAAATAAGAAACCGTTGTGTAATAATTTGCAGCGTTTTAAATTAATATGCGCATAGCAATTGGGGAAAAATGTAACGAAAAAACGCATACCCTTGTCACTTGAATAGGGGTCTGCCTTGCATTAAATCAGGTCGGAAGTTTCACTTTCCCCCTTATGTGAAGAGCCCTAATGTTGAATCCAAGTATTTCCAGTCACAGCACTCCAGAGCACGATCATATTTATTTATTCATTTATTTCAATGTAGTGATTTACTGGTCCGCTAACACTCAAATGCAACCCAATTTTTCGAAAATACAATGGATTATTATACTTATATTGTATGCGGGGCGTTTCAAGTTGAATTACGAAAAAATCTCTAAACCTACAAAATCCATTGCTAGTAGGTAGGTACCTACATTCTTCGGTGGTCACAGAGAGAGGGTTACAATTCCTAGTTTTCTCTCTTTTTTCTCAGTCCATATCTATTTATTATTTTACATTCAGTTATTTCCTTGTTTCATTTCCTATTCTGTTGTGGGCTTCTACGACCCTCATTATTCGTTTGTTTGTTCGCCCGATGTTACGTCTTGAAACGCCGATGGCGTCACCTGGTTTTAAGGCGTATAAACATATATATAATATGCTCATGTAATGATCTCCGACCAATAAAAATAAACGATTTATCTACATATACATATAGTTATATTGCTGATGTACATTTAGTTAAGTAAACATTTTCTCTTTTAGGGGAGAAGGTTTATTCGTGCGAGGTCTGTGAGAAGAAATTTGCAGGTGTTCATCTCGTGAAAACTCACATCATAAATATTCACAAAGGTATGTTTTCCCTTGTCCTACCTAAATCTGCCTGTGACCTTCGATTACAACAATCAGTGTTTAATTTTAATTGTTTCGTTGTTTAAGAGAAAACTTTTGAGTGTGATATATGTGGGACGAAATTTGGCCTCCTTCAGCATCTCACAAATCACATGATTATTCACACAGGTATGATTTTTGATGTCAATGCCTAAGCATGCCTGCTTCCCAAGGTGATAAAAAAGTGTTTATTGATTGATTTATTCTGTATTTAATAAACTTGTTTTATACAAACCAGCCGGTACCTACTTCAGAATACAATAAATTCTGTGCTACTAATAAAAATTTCAAAATTGATTTGTATTCAATCAGTTTTGGATTACAATAATATCACATATTGCTAATCACATATTGTTCAACTTATGTCAGGATTTTGTGCTAAAGGAAATATCAGATCCTGACGTAGCTTCCGTGCACGGGTACAACCTTCAGCAGGGGTAGGAGAATGTCATAGCGATGGCTTTTGCTGATGACAACGTCGTGGTCACCAATAGCCCAGAAAGCGCTGTGACAATGGTGGACTTGGTGAAAGGGTTGTTCAGGACAGTCGGCATGGTGGTGAACCCATCGAAATCTGTGGCCATCAATGTGCGACAAGGGAAGCTTGAAACGGAAGACCTGGTATTAGCAGATGGGTCAGTTATCAGCTCTATTGGCCAAAACGATCGGATCCGGTACTTAGGTGTCACCTTTGCTGACCAAATCGTGTTTGACCAAAGGGGGTTTGCCACTGCACTGGAGAAGGATCTAAAGAATTTGACAACTTCTCCACTGTTGAGGGGGGATCAGAAACTGAATATTTTGAACCAGTACGTCTACCCCAAGCTAGTTTATCCAATGCAGACGACTCCTGTAGACCTTCTCGACCACAATTTCTTGGAGCGCGTCGATATGATAGTACGGCAAGCGGTTCGGGAGGTTTGTTCCCTCCCAGCAGACACCCCAGTCCCTGTGTATTATGCTCCCCGCAGGTTCCGAGGGCTGGGGCTAATGAGAGTAACATGGGAAGCTTCTATCCAGCACATCTCTATAGCCCAGAAACTCGCCCAGGTCAATGACCCTCACGTAGCTGCAGTTCGCTGCCTCGAGGATGAGGATCGGGCATGTCGGGCCAAGCTAGGCGGAGCGACCGGTCAGTCGACACGGGAAATTCGGCGAGAGTTGCGTGAGCAGGAGTTTGAGAAGTGGACCGGGCTAGCACAGCGTGGCATCGGTGTCCATTGGTTTAAGGTCTGTCCGCAGACGAACAGCTGGGTAGGAAAAAAAGATGGGCTGACTAGCAGCGAATGGACAAATT
Organism: Leptopterna dolabrata; assembly: GCA_954871275.1. Classification (NCBI taxonomy): domain Eukaryota; kingdom Metazoa; phylum Arthropoda; class Insecta; order Hemiptera; family Miridae; genus Leptopterna; species Leptopterna dolabrata. Next base: position 28,929,236 of record OX940983.1, read on the forward strand.
CAATCAAGGCCTCAAAGAACTCGATGGCTAACAACGCTATCAGCGAGAACAACACTATTATAGAAACACTACCCCACATCCGTGGCTCCTGCCCGAAGACCGAGCTCCTGCGGAACAACGCCCATCACAAAGTCAGGACGGCACTGGCAGACCTGTTCAGGGAAAAGGGCCTGGAAGTCTCCGAAGAAGTCCACTGCATTGCCCAGGTTAATGGCCATTCACAGAACCGACGAGCTGACATTATTGTCGTAGACCGTTCTAGGCGCCGTGGTTGGGTCCTGGATCCAACTATCCGCTGGGAAACGAACGAGAGGGACCAAGACATGGCTGTGGATTCCGAGAAAAAGGCAACCTACGAGCCCTGTATCCCGTTCCTAAAGCAGCAGTACGGCATTCCCGACTGGACAGTGGTGGGGCTGTGGTTCGGTGCGCGTGGGTAAGCGTCCAAATTCCTCCTGGATTTCTTCAAGGAGCACCGGATTCCAAAGGCAACCCTCACCAAATTATGTCTCAAGGTTCTCAGAGATACCATTGGGATAATTCAATTCCATCTGAACGGCTGAGCCCCATCACCACCCTACTCCCTGGACTCATCCCTTGATATCATCCACTTGTATCAATGAAACTTTACCACAGTCTGGTGGTGGTATACAACTGATGGTGCAAGTAAGAATGGAGACGTACCACCCGGGGTGGGGCAGTAGGCTGCGTCCTTCGGGGCCTGCGGGGGGCCTGCGGGGCAGCTCGCTTTGTTTTTGCAATAAAGTTGTTGTTTGTTTTTTTTAGTCTTCATCTCTTCTTCTTCTTACATTTGAATTTGGATTTTATTTGATTCGTACAGTCACTCCGAAATTGAGTATTGGAGTGGTTTTATTGGTGCCAGAATCAATGTCAGGAGTAGTAGGCGTCAGAACTTCATAATGATAAATATGAATCCAGTACAATCAGGACCTTTTTATCAATGATAGCGAGGGATCTGATGGTTTGTTCGGACAGACAGTCCTGGACCAGTCCAGTATGGAACTGCGTTCTGAAAATGAGGAGATAGAACCGTCCAGGATTGAGTCTAGAACCGCCTGTCTGAACGCCCGCTGATGATTCCGAACGGATAGCCTGAAACATTGTAACCTTCCACGTAAGCTGAAGGTGGAAGCATCGAGTGTGCAGGATCAGCAGTCCTCGAAAAAAATCCAGGACTGCTAGAACTAATACCGAGCAGTCCTGGACTATCTGTCCGAAAAGCCAACTCTCGGTCCAGAACCAGTTCTGGCACTGTCTGAACGCACAAAAAGGGGCGTGGCTTGGATAGAACTGTCCGGGGGGGGGGGGGGGGGGGGTCCAGGACCTTATCTGAACACAAGAAGCATTCTAGCGAACAGTTCCTTCCTTTTTGCTCTGACAGTGAGTGGGAATTTAATTTTGATTGGTATTACCAAGTGATTTTTGAAAGAAAAATTCAGTGTTTCTCCCAACATGATAATATGAACTTCATGATCTATCTTCTCGGAAAATGTTTTGGGACCAATGGTCTTGAAATGTTCAGCATTTTTCAATTTATCTGAAATGCAGCTAACTCACTGTTCACTTAATACGGTCCTTCAATAACGTCGGATAGATTCCCAGCTGAGACTCCATAACAGTGTTTATGCTTAATTTGATTCTTTCATTGTTTAGGAGAGAAACCTCATAAGTGTGATATCTGTGAGAAGAAATTTGGATTACTTCATCATCTCAAGGCTCACAAGCTCTCCCACACTGGTATGTCTGCTTGTTATAGTTTAAAGTGATGCACTAGCGCTGTAAGCGGGGTTTGAGTTGAGCTACCAATTTACCTGATACGTCATTTCTAGCAGAAACTCGAAAATTCAAATGTTACACGTTTTTTGCCTATACTTTCCAACATAAACACCTCATTATGTGGTCAGTAAGTGTTAATTACCGTTGTTGAACAGACTTTGGCAAAAAAAGAGAGAATTTGTAACCCACGAAAATTGCACATCAAACTGCCTGCTGATCGTTCTCAAAACGCTGTCCACCAAGCGCTTCCTTGAGGGGCCAAACACTATGGAAGTCGCATGGTGACAGGTCAGGGCTGTAGGGAGGGTGTTCTAGGGATCTAGGGTATTCCAGTGCATTTCAGAACATTTTTCGGTGGTTAGGGCTGCAGTGGTGGTGTGGTAAACTGATTTTTAGGATCCCGATGTGATCTCGGATGATGATGCAGGCACTTCCAACACACCAATTTCTGCGACAGTGAAGCGACACTCACCTTCACCGAGTTCCCGAACAGCTGCAGCGTTGCGTGGAGTAATGCTGGATCGGGCCCGCCTTCGTTGACTCTAGTTTTCGACTCACCAAATTGTACAAACCGGGCTTTCACTCGCGCTCACGAAAGTGTTTCATCCTCGAACTATGCACGCAACGTTAATCAGTTATTTCAGTTTAACGCCTTCATTAGCCAAAAACTTGGTAACCATTCGTTGCGCAACCTTGGGGTGAACCTCTCTCTCGCTCGTTGTGAGGGCAACTAAAGAAATTATGTTGAGCACTCAATGGGGGCCTTGAATCATCTTAGGAGGACTCCCACTACTACCGATCCATTATGGGTCGGCTACCTGAATCACGAACTCTTAGAGAGAGAGAGTAGTGCTTTATTCGTCGAGAAACACAGGATACATCGACAATAGTCAACAAAATACAAACTGCCAATATTTTTAAAAATTACAAAGAAAAACAACATAAATGCGACAAATATTTATCGAGGTACACTTGCAAGGAACTGAGTGATGCCAAACAAGATAAAAACATGTGACGGTGTGGCTGTACGGCTGTACTCGAGCCGTTTTTTCTTCCGGTGGGGACGGGGTCGTTTGGGGAAGCCTAATCGATATCCCTCTCGTCACTCTCCTCACTCTGTCACATGGTAGCAGAGCGTGGTTTGGTAGTATGCATTGAGCAATTCACCATACTCTATCCACTTTTTGTGGGCTTACCAGAAGGATAAGCCCAAAGGTTTCCTGGAAGGATTCCTTGAAAAACATCCTGTCCGTTTGATAATACATACATCTATTGGCTTCCCCGCCCCCTTTCCTCCCTTTAGAGTGTCAATATAATTAAAATATATTGAGCCCGTTTGGAGGCGGTTAATGCCATGTCCCAGTTTACAAGTCCCAATAGTTGTTCCATCCTAACGATGGAGGTTGATCACCTAGAGGTTGCCTAGATGACCACAATTTACTGGACAACAACCTCTGACAACATTATCCGCCAATACTCGTATGTAGGAGCTTTGATCTCCACCAGTAATATATTAATGAGGTAGTACCATTACGAAAGAGGTTAGTCACCTTGAAGTTGTTCAGATGTCGTTTCCTGAACCAGGAACCAGAACTTCATACTACTTTTCATTCCTCATTTTCACTCTCATACTTCTGCTACCCAGAAGTATGTAATGTGGAGAGGAGTGTGACGGTGTGGCTGTTCTCAGCCCTTTTTTCTTCCGGTGGAGACAGGGTCGCTTTGGGAAGCCTAATCGATATCCCTTCTTAACCGGTGATAATCTGGCGGGTCTAGGAGGGGGACTCTCGAGGGTCCACCGTCACTCTCCTCACACTGTCACAACAAAAACTAGTAAAAAAAGTACCTAAGTCCTAATATCACATTGCATGATAAAAAAAAAATCAAGACAAAAGTCAACTGAAATATTAAAAATAAGCGCGATTGATCGGAGTACTTTTATAAATATTCCTCTGCCAGGTGTACGTCATAAATAATAGATACCTATTACGATTTCTTACATCGTTGCCACCTTGATATTAATAGAATAATACCTCATACCTCATGGACAGGAGAATATTTGTACACATTTTCTCGAAGGATTTAATATAACTACTTATTTCTCTTACGGTCTCTGGAAGTTCATTGACAAATTTATGGCACCACCAACCGGCCGAGTTACGAGCTACACTTAGATTACACGATGATAAAGCTAGTTTGTTGACACTTCTTGTATTATGTGTCGGGAGCCGGCATTGGAAATTTAAGGGGGTGCTTGGCAACGTACATCAAACGTTAAAATATGTGGTGCTGGAAGAGTCAAAATACATAGGTAATTCAGCCCCCCCCCCCCCCCCGGGCTACCGCAAGCACGGCTGATAAGCAAGAATCAGACGAAGACGGCGAATGACCCCATTTTTCAGAAGACTCGTTTAATCCACTCGTCCAATGCCCCTCGTAGTAAGTTTACCCTTAACAATGGTCGCCATGGCCCCCACCACTTTTCATCTCATTAATACCTGTGCTTATAGTTTTTCGTACAGTTCATACGTATTGTAATGGGCCATGGAATGGGCCTTGTGACATAGACATAAGGAATTGGCATTTTTTGTTTGTTTTTTTGTTCTTTCTAAAGGAGAGAAACCCTATGAGTGTTATATCTGCGAGAAGAAATTCGGGAACCGTGCTACACTGAGAACTCACATGAAGACCCATACCGGTATGATTTTCCATCAACATCCCAACTTAGATTCTGATACAGTTGTCTAAACTCCGAAGAATACATATAATATTCATGTATAGTTATTATACATGCCAACAAAAAATTTGTGCATCTCACTTTAGTATTTTTTTTTTCAACAAGGATTCAAAGGTCCACCCGTTGACTAGCACTTTGTGTATGGGAGCGCAGGAATAGAAATACATAATACTCATTCACATTTCTTTGTTAGCAGTAAGACCTCATACGTGCGGTGTGTGCGACAAAAGTTTTAACCAAATTGACCGACTCAAGCGCCACATGATGACCCACACAGGTATATATTAGCCCTATACGCTTTCGTTATGAATTACATACTCACATATTGTAGGTACTATAGTTCACACATGCTGTCCTTATGATAATATTATCTAGGGACACAGGAGCGTCCCACTCCGCAAGAAAACCGAAAAACTCTAGAGCGACCAAGAGCAATGTTAAAACACGACAGAACAAGTAGGGTTTTTAACCCCCCCCCCCCCCCCCACCCCCCACCCCCCTCGTAACTCGGCCCCTCGGGAGTCTCCGATGTTGATTTTTCGTACACCCATTCTCGAAGGGCCCCTGAGTACGTGTACTAAATTTCAGCCCTCGGGATCGTCAGGTGCCGGAGTTAAAGAAGTTTGAAATATCCTTTTCCTTTTGTTCTTATTCTTCTTTTTTGACAAGGCTACAGCTTCACAGACAAAACGGATCGAGCTGATCTTGCATAGACATTCGTTATGATACAAGGAGGTGTGATGGAGGGGGTAGTTTCTAGGCGTAGGTTAGAGAGGGTTTAGGAGCTGAAATTCGGCTCACTTGTTCACTGGAGCTCCCTGAAGAAGTTTTCAGCATCTGAACCCGATCGGTTCAGCAGAAGCTGAGTTATAACTGCTTAGAAACGCTGCAAATTGCGGTCAAATGACCTAATATTGACGACACCACCTGCGACCACGAGCGCTGTAACTTACGGTCATTATACTTTCTGTAGTGCTTTAATTGAATAAAGATTTGAAAACGAATTTTCAAATTCTCAAAAACAATTGCAGAATTTTTTGAAAGTTGGTAAAAATTCAAACCAATTTGTTTTTAGAAAATTTATAAAATAATTTGAACACAAAATTTTTTAAAAAATCGAAGAAAACCGAAGGAAAAATTTTTACCGATGAACAACTTGAAACTGGAAAACAATTTACCTACAAGAAACAATTTTTACTGGGAAAAAAATTTGCCGGGAAAATTTTTCACCTATAGGGAATAAAATTTTTAGTTAGGTACCTGTACCTACCTAAACCTAGGTACCTGTACCTACCTAAACCTAGGTACCTGTACCTAGGTACCTGTACTTATAGAATCAAAAAAATGTTTACTTCGTTAACGCGCTTAGAGAAAAATTGTTCTCTCACTGAGAGAAAAATTGTTAATCGGAAAAAGTGCACTTCGTCAGTGCACATGCAAAAACATTTTTTCCAGTTAACATTTTTTTCTCTCAGTGAGAGAAAAATTGTTAATCGGAAAAAATGTTTACTTCGTCAATACAACCCCCCCCCCCCACCACTACCACCACCACCGTGTTGTAAAAATTAACCCGCCAACAAAATCTTGGCCGTAAAAAGGATTGATGGCCATTGCGGTGAGCGGTAGTTGAGGGATCACCAGTGTCATGGCCTAAGGGTAGGGTAGGTGTGGGTAGGAGGAGAGAGGAGTATGTGCCCCTTAGGAGTCTTTTCCGACAGCAGGTGTTGGAGGAAGAGGCGTCCCACGGTTATCACCACAGCAGATGCCAAGGGAGAAGGGTTCTAGGACCCCGCGGTTATCACCACAGCAGATGCTAAAGGATGACGATGCTAACACCCTGCGGTTATCACCACAGCGAGTGTTAGAGGAAGAAGCATCCCACGGTTACCACCACAGGGAGTGTTAGAGGAAGAAGCGTACTGCGGTTACCACCACAGCAAATGTGAAGGGAGGTGAAAGGGTAGAAGAGAGAGAGAGAGGGGTTACCACCTGGTCCTCCGTCTGTCAATGGCCGTTACGACTGTTGGGAGCTCGACGGAGGGGACCCTTCTGGTCTTTTTCCCGAGGCGTCGCACAGCTCGTCTTTCTACTCGTTTATTGGTTGAATCTATAAGTTTACATGAGAGTGGTATCGCAGCTGAGGGGTACCACGACAGCCATCATGGATCATTGATATCTATTCGCACCTCGCTCTTGGGTGTGCATAGATAGAAACCTGTTCCTTCCCACCGAACCTTGAACAAAATTCCTTTCAGCACTGTTTGGCTGGCAGCTTCTTCCCCCCCCCCCCCACCCCCCCCCCCCCATAGGTGGGTAAATTTGTACAACAGGGTTTTTCAGCGCTCCAAACGTGATGTCGTCAGTTAGTATTAGACTATCATTTGCAGCGTTTTTAAACAGTAATTACTCAGCTACTAATGAACAGATCGGGGGTACGGGGGGGGGGGGGGGGGGGAGATGCACTTCCTTAGAGCATAACAAACTTGTATGCAAAATTTCAGCCCTGTCAAAGAACCAGAACAACAACAATGACGACCACTGGAAAAACTAGAAAAATTGCGATTTCCAAACTTCCATAACTCCAGCAACTGATGGTCCCGAGGTTTGAAAAATGGAACACGTCATCGGGAGCCCCTCGAGAGTGGGTGCACGAAAAATCAACACCGGAGACCCCCAGGAGGCCGGCCGAGTTAAGGTGGTGGGGTAAAAACCCCTACTTGTTCTGTCTTGTAAACAGTATTCTTGTTCGCTCCCGCCTCCCCTGACTAGATCAGTTACATAAAAGAATACTTACGATGTGTAAATAAACTCATTTTTTATACCGTAATTAACCCATGTGTGAGAGGAAGTGATACAAAATTGCCAGTTCCAAAATTTAAATACCCCCCTGGACATGGCAGGCTTCACCTGACGCACCATGAATTATTAATATACTACTAGTTTTTATTACCACATACTTTCCATACCCGACCCGATTGTTGTTCACCCTGAAGAAACATTTCTCCCAGTTTATGGGTCTTCACCAAATTCTAACACCTCCATATCTATATTTATGTAACCTGTGTACGATTTGCGGCCTCTAAGTACATTGTAAAACGCTTCCGGTTTCAAGGCTCGATTTCTGTTCACCCAAGAAAGCTCCCGTAGAAAAATCAGCTTTCAAGATCCATTTTTGAGCGAATAACTTCCAAAGACGCCCCAACTCAGCTAGCCTGAGCAGGTCATATCAAATTCTGATTCTCCTGATAGGACAGCAAATCACGATTCGGACATAAGCCATAGCCTGATATCGCTGTTTACTAAATATCTGTAATTTAAAATCTACAATACTCATGCTTTGAACATGTATGAAATGATTTGATTTGTATGAGTCTGTTTATCTATTTATCAGATCTACCTGTCTATTTACTTGTCGTGTAGGTTCGGGAATGTTGGAATTAACTTTGTTCACTACCATCTCTACACTACTATCCACCGCTTCTAATAAGATCTTCTTTTGATAGGGGAAATGCCTTTTTTATGCGGTACATGCGACGAAGGCTTTAAGAAAGTTCGAGACCTGAGGCGCCATATGATGACTCACACAGGTATCGCAACCCTGTATATACATTAATTGTTTAAGCAACATAGAAATATTCCTACTTCCCCAGTCGACACTGTAACTATAGAGCTCGTTCTTCAGCTGGGCTCAGGATAGTTTTCTAACAAATAATACTCTTAGGTACTTATTACGTTGAAGAGTTACGTTGACCTATCTAAGTGATTATAGTACGTATCAATATGAATGTTTGATAATTGCATTAATTATTCCAATTTTTCCCGGACAAGTCCGTGCAACAGTTGTAGCCACTATGTTCATCTTCATATATCAAGAAGAACAAACTTACCACGTGCTCGTTTGACTAGGGGTACTTACCAATATTCCTTAGATAATCTGGGGAGGCTAACCTTCATCGGGGTCCTTTTTTAGCAGATAATCCGTATTCCCATTGAAGTACCTGTGTGACCGGAGATTTATAAAAGTAAAAAAATGTAGAGCTCATTGGAATGCATAAATGTTTGGCAACCTGATAATTTAAGGACATCATTGGGCCTAAGTGGCATTTTTTAAAAAATTGCGTTTTTAACTTCACTTTTTTTTGTTAATCCGGATTTTAATCCACTTTTTAGACTGAAAGAAGGGCCCTTTATCAGTGTGTTGTACCTTATTAGAACTTAATTCAAGAATCAGTTCATGGGCAGGATTTGTCCGCGAATCAATCGGCGGAAAGCCGGAAATTTTTTAATACCTTCAGTTGATGCTAAATAAGGCAATCTGAGTTTTCACGGTCAGAGGTCTTGCATACACATCCGAAAAATCATGAAAAAGCTATATAATTTTTTCGTGATTTTATCCGGGGTCAAAGTTGACTTTATAAAAGTCAGATTTGACCTCTTTTTTGAGAAAAAATATTTTCATCATCCAAATAGTTCCATCCTCGTGAATCACCATCCCACGCAACGTCAGGTCAATTAATATTAATTTTAGCACTTGATACCAATTTTTGACCCCCTAAAATCCAAATTTGACCCCTTTCTGTATGAAAAAATAACTGAAATGGTATTTTTCTGTCTTTACTGTCCCTTCCATACCACTTCAAATTATTTTATAGCAATGTTCGCGATTTTAGCCATTTTTACCGATTTTTGACCCCTTAACACTGAAATCTGACCTCCTTAGCATTTTTGAAAATTGCTCATCTTCGAACTCATCGTTTTGTTTGGCAATACGAACGTTTTGACGAAATCTGGAATTCTTTTCATGTACCCAAGGACAGGCTTCGTCTGGAGTGACACACAAATACATATACATATATATTTTTTACATATGCGTACATATACATGTTGTTAAAATCGATATGAATTCAGGGTGCTCTGAAACGGATTTGCCTATGAAACGTTTTCAAAAATTCCTGTTTTGAAAATTTTGGAAAATTCGCAAAAACGGAGGAAAAATGCTGTTTTTTGGTTGAAGATTACGATTGTACTGTACATCCAAATTTGACGTTTGATGAGGTAGTGATTCGATGCAGAATAAATGCTCTTTAATTCTTGTAATGGATGTTTTGGATTATTATTTTCAATAATGATCCTTTGGAATCGAGCATGAAAAAAAAAAAAAAAAAAAATTAACCCCCCCCTCAAAATTTGATGGTTTCCGTTTCAAGGTATGTAGAATCCGAAAATGCAATAAAAAAATGTCTGTCCGTACACCGTACTTAGCACTTTTCTTAGTTACCATGAAACAAAATTGACGAAATTCAGTTTATAGGTCCCATTTGGGGTCTGGTTGGTCCTCGAAGCTCGGCGTTAATGCCCCTTAGGGGGGTGAAGGGGTGAAAAATAGGGGTTGAAGTTTCCAATATTTCTCGAACTTGGGAGTTTTTTGAGACCACCCGGAGCATTGTACATCCAGCCGTTCGTTCACAGTAAGGCCCAGAAGTTTGCACCGCCAGGCTTCATCAACAGGAGGGTGAATGAAATTTTATACATTCAGCCCAGTTACCATTGCCAGGGACGCAGCAACAATTGGGAATTGGCCCGAGATAATCATTGCTAGGGAGCACCAGATTATAATCACGGATGGCTGTAAGAAGTCGAGTTGGTTTTTCTGTGATTTTATTTCATTTGAAAAATTATGGCTCTTTCGGATTTTGTTGATCAAATTCGATGTTGGCAAACAGACCCTTTGTACCTGGTTCCTTTCAGTCAGTGTTCGCTTCTTTCACTAACGTTCAGACCACTATCGTTTGCCAGTTATAGTTTCCTACCGTGTTTACTGTCCAGTGCTATCTAACTCGTTCTATTCATAATTGTTGGACACAGCGCGTTTCCCCTCTTGATGAGCCGCATTCTGTAGCGTTTTATATGCGCCAATAAAATTTCCTTCTTGGAATAATTTCTCTGTGGTCACACTCCATAAACAGGTGACTCCTACCTCGCTGAGCGCATTGAACACATTTTGAGCAAGTTACCTATATATAAGTTACATATTTATGTATTTAATTTAAAAAATCACTTATGTTTCAACACTCTTGAAAACGCTATTTAATCTCAGCCTCTCTGTTTATTTCAGCACCTATGCACGAAGGAGAAAAGGAAGAAAGGATCAAGGAGAGATCATGGTATGGGTGAAATTGGAAAGCAACATGAATATTTATGATTGGATGAATCATAAATGCTTAGTTTAAAACAGGGTTTTACCACGGTGAAGACATCTGGGGGCCTATTCACTAAAAGATATAGTGTAATAGATTATCTGTTTTGAAAATCTCCTGGGAGAGATAGGCTCCCTCGGAAGACAGTCTCTTTCGAGGTTCGTCTGTTTTACTGAATAGCTCTCAACTCGTAATTACTTAGACTTTTTAATCATGAATCGATAATATGTATAAGTACATTGAGAAAGGGACTCCTCTTTCGAGAAAAGACACCTAATTAGGTGTCCCTCTGAAAGAGGTCAAACATTCCAAGATGGCCGCCAACTCTCTCTTTTAGAAGTTACTGAATAACCCTGCCATGGATACTATAAAAATCTCTTCTGCCAAAAGAGAGAGTTGGACCAAAAAGAGATGTCTCTGGCTTAGTGAATAGGCCCCCAGCTCTTCCTGTTGAATAAGGATAATTATTATTCTGTTAACCACATTAGTGTCAGTTGCACAAAATGAATGAATTTTTTTTTAAATAAAAAACATCCTGTTATAGCTAACTTATAAAACCATGAATGCAAATTTCAGTTTTGAAACTGGATTTTTGGAAATTGAAAATACTGAAACCGTCCAAACACTGACAAGAGCTAGTTCTTAAGGTGAACCACCACAACTGTTGATGTCTTGTAAATAAAGAAGAAATGAACAGGAAGATAGCAGCGAGTAAGTGTAGAGGTGTCCCTGTTGTTCCTGAGTAATCTCAATGTTGTAATTATTCTTTAGTCTCGAATGGTTTAAATTTGTGACAAGACTTGTTCAGGTTTGTATGTAGTGCAAATTGGGACTTGAAATAAGTAGTATTGTGTCGACCCAGCCACCTGATATTATCACTGCTGCGGGTCGCTGCCACCAATCCAGCGCGGGGACATTTATGTCGTCACACAATTTCTTATCATCCTTGTTTATGGGTTCAATCAAAATATCAAGTTGATAATTTATTGGCACAGGGAGTTTTTCAAGGGTGCTGATTCCGACCCATGTAAGTTCTCTTGATCTGTAGATTACAATTAAATTGAATCATATTATGACTTTCATGATGAATTTAAATGTCATCCTTCTTGATTCCTCACTTCAAACTGATTGACTTGGCTGAACTTGATTACTTTTGTTCCACTATAAATGTATGCGTTATGCTTGAAAGCTTACAGCAAACTGTACCTACTAAGGGACACCATTTCACAAGATGAAGAAGGCAAAGAAACGGAAATTAAGTATACATAGGTATCTTGTGCGTTTTGTAGGTAGAACATAGTACTCCAGCTATAGCCAGTCCAGGAGTTGGAGGACCTACCTGATCATTCCGATTCTCGGAATTTTGACAGTAATTTAGAATTGAGGAACTACGAATTAGGCTTTAGGTTGTCATTTGATGTACACTTTTTTTTAATAGAACTACGTACGTAGAGCACTTTAAGATCACGTATCTCTCAGTGGTCTGTGGACAAGAGGCTTCAATACCACAGCAAAAATGAGAAATGGGAATGGGCTAAGAGGAGAACAGAAAGATGGATAATGTTAGAAGAGATGAAATCACTTAATGGAATGGTTTTGCGCCCTCAAGGGAACCCGCAACACAGTAATAGAAATAGGAAGGTAAAGGTGCGAGGACGGGCCTGAAGGAAGTGGGGAAATGGGCAATTTTTGTCTCTTTTTTTGTTGGAAAATAAATATTCAGAACTCTTGGAAAATGGTAGGTAAGTTCGAAGCCTGTTTTCAAAGATAAGCGGTAGTTTTTAAATGAGTGATTAAAACTGAAAAAATGTGGCAAAAAAACTATGTATCAGGTCTGCTGACATCTGGGTGTCTGTTGGCCCAAGCAGGCGGAGCTCCGGAGGCAAAGGTTCTCAATGCTGCCAACAACCTGACATTAGAAATTGCAAACCTTTGTGGCAACCTTGAAGAAACTTTGCCGTGACCCTCCCCTCATTTTGATTTTGAGGACGTGTTTTATAATTTATTTATAAATTTACGGTTCCATCTATGCTGTTCTTTACATACTTTAAAGTTATACACTAGCAGGATTTGATTTGAACTTTACTCGGCTATTTACCTGATACATCATTTATAGCGGGAACTCGGACATTAAAATTTCACACTCGTTTTCTACATAGACTTGCTCATTATGTAGTCAGCAAGTCTTAAAGTTCTTTAATGAACAGAATTTGTCGAAAAAAGATAATTTGTAACCCACAAAACTTGTCCATTGAAGCGAATCTGACATCTCAAAGATTCTCACTAGCACTTAAAGAGGCGAATGGAGGAACCAGAAATATTAGAATACCACCAGGTGTGATAAAACATGATAACATGTTTCAGTCTTGCGAGTTTTCTGATTGTTGTTCGTTTATTGTTTTACCAGATATATTATAATATATATGACAGTAACCTTGAGAGATGACGAGGAGGTAGGTATTGATATTTATTCTACCATGGGTATTGAATGGTGTTGATGGTCAGGTCGATGGTTGATTAAAAGTGCAAGCTTTTGTTTGAGGGCATAGGTGTAGATTCACAACACCCATAGGTGGTATATATGTCTTCATCGACGTGAATTTTTCCTTGGGAAGAGGGTTTTGGATGGCTGGTCAGCAGAATTTGGTTGTGGTTCCCCAGCTGGGAGTTTGCAAGCACATAGTTGCTATATTGCTTTATCTAAGCAGGTAAGTTGGCAAACCTACGCCTCCTTTATTTATCCCTTACATGTGCGAATTACATTCTTGTGCTATAATGCCTAATAACAACATTTTTTATGCAGATAAACAGAATAAAAATTAAGAAACTTTGCACACACGCATGTGTGCTTCCGAAAGATTTATGTTTAAGAACCAAAAATTGCAACCATGTATCATGTTTCCACGCGACTCTCCACTATGTATTGTGCGCGAAAAGAATTGACGCTCAAAATTGACTCGCAAAATCGAACCGCAAACGATGCTAGTATCCCAGGGCTCGTTTCCACCCGACTCTCCACTATGCATTGTGCGCGAAAAAAGTTGACGCTCAAAGTTGACGCGCAAAAAATGCTAGTATCCCAGGGCTAAAACATGATACATCATGTTAAAAAAGAATGTGTAACAGTGAGGCTGTTCTCGATACATTTTTTCTTCCGGTGGAGACAGGGTCGCTTGGGGAAGCCTAATCGATATCCCTTCTTAACCGGTGATAATCTCACTGTTCTAGGAGGGGGACTCTCGAGGGTCCACCCCCACTGTTACACTCGGTCACATGGTAGCAGAGTTTGGTTTGGTAGTATGCGCTGAGCACTTCACCATACTCCATCCTCTTTTTGTGGACTTACCAGAAGGATAAGCCCAAAGGTTTCCTGGAAGGATTCCTTGAAAACCATCTTGTCCTGTGTTTTGATAATACATCTATTGGCTTCCCCACCCCCTTTCCCCCCTTAGAATGTCAGTATAATTAGAGCCCATTTGAAGGCACTTAATGCCATGTCCCAATAGTTGTTCCATCCTAACGATGGAGGTTGATCACTTAGAGGTTGCCTAGATGACCACAATTTACTGGACAACAACCTCTGACATCATTATCCGCCAATACTCGTATGTAGGAGCTTTGATCTCCACCAGTAAAATATTAATGAGGTAGTACCATTACGAAAGAGGTTAGTCACCTTGAAGTTGTTCAGATGTCGTTTCCTGAACCAGGAACCAGAACTTCATACTACTTTTCATTCCTCATTTTCACTCTCATACTTCTGCTACCCAGAAGTATGTAATGTGGAGAGGAGTGTGACGGTGTGGCTGTTCTCAGCCCTTTTTTCTTCCGGTGGAGACAGGGTCGCTTTGGGAAGCCTAATCGATATCCCTTCTTAACCGGCGATGATCTCGCTGGTCTAGGAGGGGGATTCGAGGGTCCAACCCCCCCCCCCCCCCCCACTGTTACACTCTGTCACAAGTTTTCAGTTTCGAGAGGGAAGAAATTTCCACTTACGTTTTAGAGTAGAAAATAGAGAGTTTTTACAGCACCCTCACGTCAAAACGAAAGCGGGACAAAAACTGAACCGAGAAAGGTTAGCATCTGACTCTGGCCCCCTTTCCACCATTTCCATTTCGGTGTCGTTTTCCGTTTCGTTTCAGCGTGAGGGTGCTGCTAAGCTCTCTAATACCTTTGCACATTAGGCTTTATTGTTCACAATAAACGTAGAATTTGAACAAGTCAGAGGGTCACAGACATTAGAAGTGGTGAAACATGTGGTAATGATAAAAGAACACGTGATAATAATTATTATAAAACTGGATGAATCATAGCATTCTTCCTTCCTTTAAAATTTCAGTTCATAATCTTTCAAGCGGGCAGGCGTACGATGCTCTCTTGTAGAACGTCGCAAGGAATTTCCTTGAGGCTGCGGTCCTTTGTCTGTCGGCATTTGTTGAGTACCCTCCTGGTCTTCTTGGTTTTCTCCTGATTGCAAGTCAGGTTCGGTACCTTTACTACCTTAAATATCGTTAAAATGAGTTCAAACTTGGAGGGTTGATGAGAAACAATACTTCCTTATGAATTTCATTGGAATCGTATTGTAACTTTTCTGCGCATGCCCGAACAGGAAATGCTTACCATTTCCTTCTAACTAGGCGAAAAATAGTCGTAGAGTGCTGAGATTTTGGGGGTACACGCGGGTTGGATCGCTGATAGCCCACATCAAAATCACTGAAATCGTACCGTAACTTTCGTCTGCGCATGCGCGAACATGAAATCTTTACCATTTCCTTGCAACGCTTCTAACTACGCAAAATATAGCCGTACCGAGCTGAACCTACCCAACATTCTGTTAGCCCATGTGACGTAGGTCGTTTAAGTCATTAACCCATACTCCCACCTGTCCACCGAATCAACCTACCCAACTATTCTATACGTCCATGTAATTCAAGTGAGGAGCCTACTCGAATTGGTAGACTTTTCTACATTTTTTTGGCGATAAGATGTAGGTACCTATACCAAAGAGCTATAGAAAAAGTGTACTTATTTTCATTGTGAAAATAATAATAGGTTGGGATTGGAATAAGAAATACAAATATCGTTTGTAGTATTTTCAATATTATCAATAGCATGATGGGAACTCAGTCATGACAAAAAACTGCTCGATAAAATAGAATAGTCTATTTCCACGTAAACTAACAAAACTTTAGACCGGTTTCGGTTGTTAAACCATCATGTTCTATTGTGTACTGATGATGGTTTAACAGCCGAAACCGGTCTACAGTTTTGTTATTTTACGTGGAAATAGACTATTCCATTTTTATCCTGTAGTTTTTTGCTATGGATTTCCACTACTCCGCCGCAAGTGATTTAAGTTATAGGTACCTATCTGTCATGACTTCGTGTTCAGGAAGGTCAAAAACGGGGTAACATGTCTCATCGATCAAAATACTGAACTTTTTCGAAAAAGTGGCAAACATTTCGGCCGCTTCTGAGGAACCAAGCCTTAAAATTCAAGACAGATACAGAAGAATTCTCTGAAATGGATTTTGTTCGCAAGATCTTTTGAAATTTCCGAAGTTATAGAATCTTCACCGAAAACGTATTGGGGATTTGAGGAATGACATCTCAATATCCTCTACCTAGCAGATGTCAGTTCTTGAACACTGATTGCATGTTAAACCTACATGAAGCTAAGTTTAACTATTCTGTGCTCACCCACGCACAACAGGTAGGTCTTTGTGGCACGATCAGAGCAAATCTGACATGCTGCTCCGGCGAACTACGGAAAACCCATATTCGAGAGGTACGTTCATCAAGAATGACATAACTGACAGTGCAAACTCCTAACCGGAAAATGATAACGGTACTATAACGCAACGATGCGTAAAGATCAGAAGAGCGCTCCAGCACTTTGTTGTCACCATTCCACACATGAGAAGCACCCCAGCTCGAGGCACTTGCCGAGGTAAGTAATTTTCGAAGATAGTTCAACTAATAAAACTATAAAAACTGGTGAATGAGTTTCATCCATGCAGCATGACCGTATGCGCTAAATTTTTAATAATGGACGTGCCTCTCATTGAACTAACGAACATTTTCCACCTATTCTCACCCCCCTCCGCCTGTTTGGTTTACTATTACCATCAACATGTTACAACTGTCCTATCTTTTCCTCTTATTTTTTCTCGATCTTCGAGTCTCCTATTTTTTCATCATTTTTTAGGAAGTACATCAGTAGTAAGATTATGTGTTTGATCTGGTCAGAAGAACCACATTCAAATCCGTGAAAAAACCCATAGGTGTCTGCGTGTGTGTATGTGACATAATCTTGTGTGAGCTGCCCAGGCCGCAATTCTCAATCGATTTGCGTAGTTATTTTTTGGCTGCAGAAAACCGTCTAGCTGTGCCCTACGTAGCCGGAATTTCGAAATTTACTTTTAGAAGGGGGGGGGGGTCAATGCCGAAAAAATGAGTTCCAACAAAAACGTACGTGCTGTGCCCAGGGCTTAATTCTCAACCGATTTAAGTGTTTATTTTATTTTTCGACGCAGAATTCAGTCTAGTTGTGCACTACGTCGCCGGAATTTAGAAAAAAAAATTATAGGGTCGTCGGGAGGGGGAGAATGCGGGATTTTCTGCAAATCTTGTGTCCGCTGTCCGTATTCTCAACTTGAGAAGCTACCTACCATTCGACAGCAGGTAGTTAGCAACTTAGTGGCGAGTCAATCAATAAATTCACAATATTCTTGGGGCATCGTTATCACCTACTCTAATATAGTCAAACATGTAAGTAAGCTGTTCATATTGCGTCACTAGTCACGAAATTAGGTAATTAAATTGCGCAAAGAATTCATCGCTATCATAGATCAGTAGTTACTCATATACCTATACTTCCAGACGATCTGCAATGAATGGGAGTGATCTATCTATACACCAGCAAAAGAGACGTCCACTGGAATGCATGCAGTTACTCTACGGGATGTTTCTCTCACCTTTTCTATATTCGCCACCCAAACATCCGATTTGTTGTTCGTAATGTTTTTATTTTTTGGACCTACTGATATTTGGAAGTATTTTCATTGATGTAGGAACCTTTGGAATCGAGTACGAAAAGAAATGTTTAACACCCCCCCCCCCCCCCCCCCCCACGCCAAATTATTGTTTGCATTTCGAGGTTGTGGAATCCGAAAATGGAATAAAACAATTTCTGTCCTTCGGCCGTACTTCTTCGCACATCCCTTGGTTACCATGAACCAAAATTAATGAATTTTGATTTGTAGGTCCATTTGGGGTCTAGTTGGTCCTCTGTCATTACTGTCAGAAATCCAGGTGGTGAAAAATATGTATTGACATTTTCAGAACGCCGTAGCTCAGAAAAGTTTAATAGAATGGTATGGTTTTTATGGCGTTTTTAAGTTAATGGTAAGCGTAAAGGGATTATTATAGGCATTCATGTGTTATGAATATTTGTGGTATCATAACACTTGGAGAATAATTATTTCAGAAGTCTCAAAGAAAGTTCCAATACATAACAAGATTTTATACTGAAAAAAAAGGGTAAAACTAATTAAAATTGAGAGAGAAATCCAAATACATGTCTTTTTCTAGGGTAGTTATGGGCTCTACGAGGATTTCACAACAGTTACGCGCAGACGAAAGTTACTGTACTTTATCAATGTCTGTGGCCAAACCCCCCCCCCCCCCCCCCCCTCAAAACTAATCGCTTCACGACGATTTCTAAGGTAGTTGTAGACTAGAAGGATTTTTTTACATTCGTGCAAACGAAAGTTACAGTACTTTATCAATGAATTTGGTATGGGATAAATTCTCCTCCAAATCCAAACTCCAAATTTCAACCCGCTACAACTATTTTTTGGGGTAGTTGTGGGCGTTACAAGGAATTGGCAAACATTTCGTGTTTGCGCATCCGCATCCGAATGTTAGTCAGAATTTGATGAAATCGATACGGAACCATCACGGTACCATTCTGCATCTACCTCCAAATTTCGACGATTTCTAGGGTGGTTATGAGCTTTACAAGATTTACGTTTGCATGCGCAGACGAAAGTTACAGTGGTTTTTTAATGAATTTTATATGGGAGCATCTATGGCTAAACCCGCACCTACCCTCTGAATTTCAACTCATTACGACCATTATTTCATACAGTTTTACCCGGGACGAGAAATTGACCACAGATAGACAGACACGGAACCAAATGTGTTCTTGATGTGAAATTGTCATTTTGGAGGACATAAATCCCCCAAAACTCAAATTAGGCTCCCATTTTTGACAAATTATCATTGACAGTGCAATTTAATTGTGTCTCGATTCATCTGTTAATACTACTTCCATTTATTATACAAATTTACGGTGATTCCAGACAATTTCCCAGGTTTTGACTAATAAAAAATAAATTTTGGGAGCTGAAACTTCGTTAGAACCTCTATTTTCCACTCTGGGTCAAAATTAACTTCATATTTGGTCTCCTCGCCCTAAAAAACATGGAAAACGATTGAAAAGACGATAAACTGTGTTGTTGTTTGTTAGAGAAGATGATATGATCACCGAAACCGGTATAAAAGTGTATTTTTCGTGTATTTTAGTGGAAAAGACAACTTTTCGATAGGTAGCTCGTTTTTCTTTGAAATCGGTTTAACGATTTCATCGCGAATAATTTAGTTTAGTTTTAGTTTGTACATTTACGGCTGAAGCTTTGTTAGAACCTTAATTCTTCGCTCGTTGGTCAAAATCGACTTCATATTCGGTCTCCTCGCCCTAAAAAACATAGAAAACGACACAAGCTCATGTTCACTAAAATACACAAAAAAACCCCTATTTTTACACTCATTTTACACCCTTTGGTATATTCCGATCAAGCTGCAATGTTTCTCAGGACAACTAGGGCCCAAATGGAGCCTGTTTACGAAAGAACGAATTTTTTAGACCGAAAATAAAGGTAGATATATCGTCCGCCTTGAAACGTAGGTAAAACAAAAAATGTTGAGGGGGTGTTCAACAAAATTTTTGCTGCAAATAATTACATGTATTATTCACAGAATATAAACTCAAACACGATTGTGGGTGAGAGGAAATTATTTATTGTACAATAGTAATGGATATGTATCGTTAACTAGCACAGCGAAGCACTCCGTTTAAATGCCGCCCTACACCGTGAATCTGGTTCTGTTGGTGTTGACCACCGTTGCATCGGCGTTGAGGATGGGGGATATCCTGAATCCCGAGTACCTCCCAAGCACTCTCATGATCGAAGAGGCGGAGTTAGACAATGCAGCTGTGAAGGTCTATTCCAACGTCTCAACAGAAGGAAGGATTCGGGACGCATTTGACACGATGCAGTTTCACAGGTTAGTAGGTACTAGGGGAGACCGGGGCAAGATGAATCAAAAATTGTTCAAATTGAGTTTTTGGTCATATATATGACTTGATTTGATATTATTACCAAGCATGGCATCTTCAACTAAAACTAATCACCTACACTATCCATTCGGTAATTTTCCGAAAACGCCATTGAAGAGGTACTTATTTCAAATCAATAATTTTTTGTGGCAAACCTGGGGCAAGATGAATCAACAACAATTTAGTGTTGTAAAAATATTTTATTTTCGAATAAAAAACGAGTTTGTAAATCACTCATTTAGTCAATAGGAAAAAAAGTAAAGTTACACAGCTACCTAACAGGACAGTTTTTTCTCTCTCAGGTTTAGAGATCTTCAAGTAATTAGGGCGGTATATGTATTACATATCATTCAATAAAATATCAAGAATTATCTGTCATTACAAAGGAACCCACGTAGAAAGAACTAGAAAATTTTGATGTAGAAAAAGGTACCAATTGAATTTTGGTTGGCTCACTTTAGATACAGTGTCTAAGAATAAAATTACTAATGAACAAAAAAATATTCAATCGAGATGAAGTAGAAATCGTATCTCTCTTAAAAATTAAATTAAAGGCAGCTAGGTACCATTGGAAAAAACCAGGCGCATCGGTGTTGTCCCAAGGGTCATTTCAAAATTATGGTACAATCGCCTGTCACATGAAGATTTTTCCTCAGCACTTTGTCCCTCAGAGATGGGCCTGTTTTTATTTGATCTACAGGAGTTAGTTGATGATCTTTCTTAACTTTTATTGTCAATATTTGTTTAATTAGGTATTCAAATTAATCTTGGAAGACGTAAAAAATATTAAAAAGAAACAAATATACAAATTCTTTTTTTTTTAATTTTGAAAAGAATATTGAAAAGGAGCAAAGAAACGAATTCCCTATTAAAATTATGTAGAACGTCAGTGGTAACTAAACATTTGGCAAACATTCGTGTCTTTGAATTGTATATCAAAGGTTATGTAGCTGTGTGGCGCTTCGTCCCTATTTTGAAAATGGGTTTCACAACTGGAATAGAAAAAAATAATAGGTATATCAAAATCCAAAAATGCAGTACTATACGGCAAGAAGAACCATCTTTGCTTTGGGTCATCTTGCCCCAAATTGAGTGGTTCATCTTGCCACTAATGCTAGGTTTCTGGAAGAGTGGTGATAACATCATCTTGAAAACAATATACCAAAAAACGATAAGTGCAATGTGATCCTTGATTCATGGTTTATCATCACCGAAAATGCTGATTTTGAAACTAAACAAGTGTGAAAATGAAGAAGATCCAAGGAGAAAATGGATAACTTACTTTGAGGTCCCAAAACCTTTCCATCCCTTCTTGGAACTTCTGCTTGTCCCCTATTAGCAACTTTAGAAGGAAGCTCCAGTGTTGCCAACCGCACAATGAGGGAGAAATTAAATTTCCCTTTTTTCAAATACTCAAAATGGCGGTTGATTCGTCTTGCCCCTGGTTCATGTTGCCCCGGTCTCCCCTACTAGGATACCTACGGCTAGAAGTAGGTACCTATAATACAAAACCTAGTGTCTAGTACTTCTAGTGTCTCAAGGTCATTTAGGTACTGTAGGCATGAATTGCGTTGTACTAGGCACCACTGCTAGGCAAACATTAGTTGGAAATAAAAGCTATAAAAACTTGGTCTAGTACAGTCTGTGGATTACCTTGGCTCGGCTTGATATTTGGCTGCGATATTATGATAAGACCAGCCCCAAACCGAACTCTACATGGGAATCAGTTACATTCGGGATTTGATTAAATGGGGCTATCTATCATGGTTATCATGCGTAGGCGAAACTAATTTGAGGCCATTCATGAAGCGACTTACAATTTTCAGCTCTTCGACTAAAAGTCGAAGCGCAAAAAAGCAGAAGCCTAGTGAGCGTTGCAAGCGTTTGCATACACCTGCCTACCTACTCAGCTATGTGATGGAGCTAGAATTCCGATTTTTTTATTGTCAGATTCCTGTTTAGATTGGTCGGAAATGGGGATAAATGCTCTTCATTGATCAAAATATGATGTTTGAAGGGGCATATCAACACCTAGGGTGTGCAGTTAGCGTAGACTTATATAGGTGCCTGTACCTTCCGGGGGAATCCGTTCACTAGCAAGTCAGTTGCTGGAGGCGAGTGGTTTCGATGTAGCTGGAAGGCTCGAGACATAACATTACTCTCCCGACTCGCACATATCGTCGAAATTTCACCTCTTTTGGATCGCAAAGATAATAATTAGGGATTACAAGTAATAGCATACTGACCGACAGGGTCAAAACTCGTTCCTTGATGTCAGGACAGGAAATTTCATCGGTTCCTGCAGCATTCGGTAGGTAGTGAGAAAGCTGAACTGTTTGTCGAACTGTAACCATTTCGCTAGTGACACTCGACTTTTTCAACTTGCGTAAAACACCAGCTTTGTTTGTGCTGTCCCCTCGGGGCTAGCTCCGAGCAAGTTCAGTTTTTTCTTGAACCTAACTGGCTCGGTGTAGGATGAGCTCTGAACACGCTCGCTTGGAGCAGGGTGAGCCTGGAGGTTGTTCGGAGCAGGGAGCAGCTGCTCCTGGTGGGGCATGCGAGGGCTTGCTCGGGGCAGCTTGGAGCAAGCCCCGTGGCCAGCACGAACACCGAATCATCTGCCCTGGGACTGCACAAACACTGGACCACTTGGCTCGGAGCTCGCCCTGGGTCTACACGAACGGCGAATCTTTGCCCCGCCCTTACTGCGCATGCCCGGGTTGCTCTGAACAAGCTCTGAGGGACTGCACGAACAGAGCTGACTATTGATGTTTGTGGAAATCTTTTATAATTCATTGTTAAAATCTTGATTGTGAAATTCTCTGCTGGCATTCTTCTAGATACTTGAAAGCTTCCATTTATATCCAAAACTATTCTTTGAAAAATTATTTCTCTAAATGAGCTCCCTTCAATTCGTTCCCGAGAAGACTCAATTCAGTCCCGTCCCCTAAACTCGACGTTGCTTTTTCGTTCCCGCTCCCTTAATCCAATCTCTCGGAACGAATAAGCAACACTCCTTTTTCAACGTTGTCAATTCCTTCCCTGCTCATTGCGTTACTATTAACACACCTAGGTATATTTTAGCATGGTACACGCACTTGTGATGACAAGAAAAATTTGCGCGTTACAAAAAAGTGGAAATAACGCCAACGCTGGCCTTGGTTTACCCCACTTATAGAGCTTCCGCCTGCCGGGAGTTGGTTCCTCCTTCGCTCCCGTTCCTCCACCTCCATGGTGTTCCCCATTCTAGAGCATGTACCATGTTTCGTAGTTTCCTCCGAACCAAGTAAATAGGCACCATCTGAGATTAAGGGCGGAGCCGAGCTTAGCATAAGCTGGTACCTACTCGGGAGCGAATATTTTTGCACCCCTCTAAATTATACTAATACCTGCTAGCAGCTAGTACTTGTTTATGGAACACAATTTATCATGTCTCATATTTTATCGATCTGATTTTGAAGGCAGGTAGGTAGGTACTTATACCTAGTTTTGAGGGTTGTAATTCCATTATGGTGGTTTCATTGACGAAAGTAATATCGTGGATCGCTGGAGTAGCTAAGTAGGTAGGTACCTACCACCTACACCTTTCTACCTACTAGGTGAGTATGGTGATGAGTAGGTCCATTATTTTTGTTTCTAATCCTATTGTATTTCAGGGCTAAGATGAACGAATATCTTTGTCGGAGCTATGTTGCCGATGAAATTTTATCAGAACTTGAACCTAAAACAGTTTCTCGGCTTGGAATACCTGTGAAAAAGAAATACAAGAATCACAAGCCCCAAGATACCTTGCTAACGGACCAAGGATCGTCATCTTACCGAGACTGGTTGTCAAGGTCAGTTATTTTATGGAACCAAATCTGTATCACACCTTGATTCCCATTTACATCAAAATCAATAACACATATTATAAGCTAAGTTAATAATTTATTTTCGGACGTTTGACCCTTCATTAAATTTAGTCATGAACACGTGAATCAACTTGCATTCATTTCAGATCGACGTTATTAGACGACGTCTATCGGCATTATGACGTGATGGTGGACCAAGAAGATCCGGATGCGTCGGGCACTGAGGAAGTGGAGAGTGGCCAAGTAACAGGATATGCCGTTCAGAGTGCAGGAGGGAAATCTCCCAACTGGGGACCCAGCATCTACGGTGTGGGGGGTGCTGGTATGTAACTAACTTACTAAATAGCACTAAGTACAGCCCAGGGTGCGCCTTGGCCTCCTTAAGGACGTTTTTCGAGCTAGAATGGTCTTGTGCTGTCGTCATCCAGTCGAAGCACCCGTGCTGTGTTTTCTAAATTATTGCTCCATCTCAGTCTAGGCCTTCCTCGCTTCCTTGTGCCATTAGGGCGTATGAGTAGCAGCTGCTTAGTAGGATCATTGTCATCCATTCGAAGAATATGGCCAGTCCACCTAAGCCTCCCCAACTTCACGAACTTGACGACGTAAATCATCGTACAGCATTGTCCATGTTCAAACACTGGACCGAGGATTCTTTGGAGAATTTTCCTTTCAAAGATCCTTCTCCGACTTCTTGGTCATGACCCACGTTTCTGAGGCATATTTCAGGACGGGGCGAAGCAGCGTCTTGTGCAGGGTAAATTCCGCTCTTCTAGAGAGCACTCGGGACTTCAGGAGTGACAATAATCCAAAATAGCACCGGTTGGCAGCTAGAGTGCTTGCTTTTATTTCTGCCGAGCAGTCATTATTCTCATGCACAGTAGAACCCAGGTGTTTAAAGCTGTCCACCCGTTTGAACCTGTGAGAGCCCAGGAGAATGTCTCGCGTTCTGATTTCATAGGCGTTTTTACTGGAGACCATATACTTAGTTTTACTTCGGTTAGTGGTAAGCCCCATATTTGCTGCTGCAAATCATTATTTCGTAATTGGGCGTCTCTCACTACCTTCTCGAGGGCTATGTTGAAAAGCAGGCAAGCTAGGGCATCGCCTTGTATCAGACAATCCTTTGTTTCAAACTGCTCAGACAAAGCGCCCTGTATCCGAACTCGGCAATGCGTCGATCTCATGGTAAGCTGCACCATCCTACGCAGCTTACAGGCACTCCTAACTCCCCCATGGCAGTATAGAGCTTTTTCTTCATAACTGTATCATATGCAGACTTAAAATCAATGAACATGCCTCAGGGAGGAGATCAGTTCAGTCGTTGACTTTCCAGGTAAAAAACCCCCCTGATAGTGCTCCCCACTATGCTAATGACATGTGGCTGGAGTTGTACAGGCAATATGTTTGACAGAATCTTATAAGCGAGATGGAGTAAAGTTATCTCTCTATAGTTGCTACATTCCAAGGAGTCTCATTTTGGTTTATTATTCTGTGAATAATACACCTATGTATTCGCTTAGCAAAAAATTTTTATAACACCCCCTCAAACATTTTTCTTTTCCGTTTCAAGGTGCGTAGATTCCAAAAATGCAATGTCCGTCCGCCGTATCACGTGTACAGGCTTCATTTTCGGTCTAAAAAAATCGTTCTTTCGCACACATGCTCCATTTGGGCCCTAGTTGTGTCCCGAAACTTTTCAGCCCGATCGGAATATACCCAGGGGTGTTATGAGTGAAAATGTGTGTAAAAATAGGTACTTTTTGCGTTTTAGCGACATGTTGGTAACATGAGCTTTTAAGGTATCGTTTTTCATGTTTTTGGGGACGAGAAGACCGAATATGAAGTCGATTTCGACCAAAGAATAGAAAATTGAGGTTCTACCAGATGTTCAGCTCCCGAAATTGATTTTTTATGAGTCAAAAACCTGGGAAATCGTCTGAAATCACCATCAATTTGTAGAATAACACTGGAAAAAGCGTCAACAGGTGGATCAAGACGATTAAATGATAGGTACTATCAATGATCAGAGATAATTTAGATTTAAAAAAAAAGGAGCGTACCTTATTCGTGTTTTGGGGGCCAAAATTGGTGGAAACCACCAGAGATAGCTATTTCAATTATTTTATATGAATGAAACAATAAATAAACAGCCAAAATCTCTGTAGGTATGTCCAATAGAATAATAAACCCATGTGACAAGGACTTTGCAGCGTTTTTTTGTGAATAACACAAATGACACCCTCGTTCCATTCTTGGGGGATTTCTTCCTTACTCCAGATATTACTAGTTAGAATGTGCAACCGGGACAGAAGCTCCTCGCCACCTGCTTTCACCATTTTAGCAGATATTGCATCACTCTCCGTGGCCTTGTTATTCTTGAGGCGTGCACTGCGGACCTCTTCTGTTGAGGGTGGATCCAGAACTTCAGTATGCCGAACTGAGTCCACAGTCACGTCAGGCCCGTTTGAGTCGACTGGGAGTGAACTACCCGAAAGTTTCTGGAAGTATTCATTCCATCTACCCAGTACCTCATTTCTGCCTGTGATGAGCTCACCGTTCTTACTCTTACATTGGCTGTCGGTTATCGGCTGGAATCTTTCATGTTTTCGGTTAACCACCTTTCTAAAACTTCCTAGTCCGAGGTATGTGTAGGTACCTGTTAATTTCAACTAGGTGGGTATATGTTTGTACTGAGCAACGTGAGGTTCATTTTTCACAAATGTCTACGTAACCAGGCAAGACTTCTGGAAAGGAACTTCGCTCTTTTCGTGGGTGCTGTTTCGATATGCGCTCTATGGAGGTCCGTGCTCTAGTCAGCCCAGCTGTGATCTACTGTGCTCTACATGGCTTAAACCGATGATTTGATGATCCCGTTTGTTGTTATAGCGTCGTTAATTTAGGTTTGCTTACGTAGATCATCCCCCTCATGCTGTTATTGACGCATTCTTGACTTTTGCTGGAGATTAACTGTTCAAAGGGCTGTTTCGTCCAAGTGGCTCCTCAGTTGGCCGTGATATTTCTGTTCTTCTGTGGTATTCTCGTGATGATTTGTATTGTTGTTTTTAGTGTAGTTATACTGACTGTAGTTATAAGTGAGGATATTGTTGGAGACTGCACCGGAAGGACGTTCCAGATCTATTTGTGTGTTTTGTACGGGACATCGAAGATACATAATATACAGTATAAGGTAAATTTTTTTATACATTTCTGTTGGTTTGTAGAGGGAATCAGTCGGTAGAGCACGCAATACCATTTTCGTTAAAAGATGAAGAAAGGGGCGGAGTCTGCCGCATGTAGGACGGGTCGTTAAAAAAAATCCCTGAATCGCAGTAAGTCGCTCATCAGGCTCACGGTTTTCCGCAGGTTTCCTTCTAAGGTTTCCTCACCAGTTTTAAATGCGACTCGAACAGGCCACTGTCGAACGAATGATTACCTAGATCAAATTCTGATCCTCCTGAGTGAGAGGACTGCCGACCGCCACAACACCTTGGACGTAAAGCCCAGGCTGGAGCTCCTTTCGGTTTATTGTTCTGTGAATAATACAATTTTTTTGGAACGCCCGCTCAAAATTTTTGGTTTATTATTTTCAATAATGAACCATTGGAATCGAGCATGAAAAAAAAAATTCTTACCCCCCCTCAAAATTTGATGGTTTACGTTTCAAGGTATGTAGAATCCAAAACTGCAATAAAAATATTTCTGTCTGTCCGCCGTACGCCGTACGCCGTACGGGCCACTTTTCTTAGTTACCATGAAACAAAATTGATGAAATTCGGGTTATAGGTTCCGTTCGGCGTCTAGTTGGTCCTCGAAGCTCGACGTTACTGTGAGTCATCTCTAAGGGGTTCAGAATAGGGGTTGAAATTTTCAAAACGCCTATACCATTTTTTTACGTAAATATTTTTACGGTTTTAAATAGTTCTTGAACTTGCGAGTTTTTTAAGACCATCCGGAGCATCGTACGTCCAGCCGTTCGTTCACAGTAAGGCCCCGAAGTTTGCACCGACAGGCATTTTCGACTCCAGTGTGAATGAAATTGTATACAATTCAAACCAAATCTCGTAACCAGAGACGCGCCCACAATAGGAATTTGTGAATACGGCCAATCATTGGTAGGGATCACCTGATTATATTGGCGGAGTATGAAGTCGAGTTGGTTGTTCTGTGATATTATTTCGCTTGAAAAATGATGGCTCTTTTGGAGTTTGTTGGTAGGTAGTGAAACTTGAACAAACGTTGAAGTATTATTGATGGGTAAATTATTACTACGGTAAATCATTACTCAACGGTAAATTATTACACAACGGTTCAGTATACCATCTACGTAGAAGGGGCTGGAGTTTGTTGGTAGGTACTTTTGCAACTTTTTTCACTCCTCATCAACAATTTCTTTTCAGAACTTCATTATGTGCGTTTCTTTTTGTTAGGTACTGTTTGTCATCGGCAGAATTATTTTAGCAACATTTAACTCGTGATTTAGGTAGGTACCTAGTAACGAGTACGGGGTTAGGTACTAACCTACGGAGGGTCTGCGATCTACATAATATGTATATAATAGAATAGTACATATCATATTATATAGAAGGGTTATCTATACATAGAGCTGTGATCTGTAACAGGAGGGTATTCTATACAAAATAATAAACCGTTGTGCAGGGATTTGCAGCGTTTTTCTTTTACGTTTCAAGGTGCGTAGATTCCAAAAATACAATATCCGTCTGCCGTTTCATCCATATATACCTTTATTTTCTGTCTAAAAAATTCGTTCTTTCGCACACAGGCCCCTTTTGGGCCCTAGTTGTGTCCCGAAATTTTGCAGCCCGATCGGAATATACCCAAGGGTGTTATGGGTGAAAAAAATAGGGTTTTTTGGTGTTTTATTTAACATGAGCTTGTGAGGTATAGTTTTCCGTGTTTTGTTTTTTTTTTTCTCGAGAATACCGAATATGAAGTTGATTTTGACCAGAGTGAAGAACTGAGGTTTTAACGAAGGTTCAGCTCCCCGAATTCATTTTTTATGAGTCAAAAACCTGGGAAATTGTCTGAAATCACCATAAACTTGTATAATAACACTAGAAGTAGTATCAGCAGGTGAATCTGTTCAATTAAATGGCACTATCAATCATCGAAGATAATTTGTAAAAAGAAGTAGGAGCTTAGTTCGTTTGGGGGGGGGGGGGGGGGGCAGAATTGATGGAAACCACCAAAAATAGCTATTTCAATTATTGCACATGAAAGAAACAGTAAATTGAACAGCCAATATTTCTGTAGGACTTCGAGCAGTTTTCACTATGTCCCTATTTACTTCCTGTTTCAGATTACGGAGGGCATGGGCCAGGCATCGGAGGTCATCACCAAAGCATCAGCCCTGAGTATTCCCAAGAACATCAAGCAGGTGGTGAGCATCGTCACATTAGTAGTAAATCAGCATGTTCAGCATCACTGTTAGTGCACTAGAGCAGCAGCACGTGTGCACTGAGTGGGGTGAAGAGGGCCCGCCATAAACCCCTCAACTACTGGGCGTAGGCATACGCTCCCTGAACAATAATACCTTCATTTCATTACAGCGCGGTGCAGAATTATAGCAAATTTACCTTTCAAATTAGAAGTATGTAATGGAATAGACAATTTTCGTGGGTAACAAATTCCCATTTTTGGCCAAATTCTGTTGAATTACGGTTCCTAATTAAAACTTATTGACCGCATAAAGAGGTGTTTATATCGGAAAGTATAGGGAGAAAACGAGTGTGAAATTTGAATGTCTTAGTTCTGATATAAAGTATTAGGTAAACGCAGAGTAGTTAATCCCAAATCCCGCTTTCACCATCACTTTATGGTGTACAGAACCACAATGATGGATGTATGGAACCACAAGTTTATAAATAAATTTAAAAGTCCTCGAAAATCAAACCAAGGGGAGGTTCACGAAAAATCACAGCAAAGGTTCTCAGAAAAGTTTGCCATTTCTAAAGTTGGGTTGTTGGCAGCATTGAGAACCTTCACCTCCAAAGCTTCGCTCCGCCTTCTTGGGGCCAATCAGATGTCAGTAGACCTGATACGTCATTTCTTGCCGAATTTTTACTTTCAACCACCCTCATTTAAAAATATATATTGCTTATATTTGAAAACGGGCTTCAAACTACCATTTTTCCAAGAGTTTTCTGAATATTTTTTTCCAAGAAAAATTGTTGACGAAAATTTCCCGTTGCAGACAAATACTAGGGATACTTCAATAAGAAGGTACATACCTACCCTGTTATGAATATACATCTTTCTAATTGTACCCCTAAGGATAGATTTGAATGCCCTGAGATCAGTTTGTAACAAAGAAATTTCCAGAAGTGTTAGAAGGTACCAAAAAGTTTCTTTACAAATTTCGCTAACAGTTGGCATCGTCATAAGTTACTACGAACTGTGTTGAACTGCCTGTGGAAACAAATCACACTGGTTAGCAATAGTCGCTTAGTGAAACTGGTTCAGGGGTTGAAAATAAGGAGATTGTTCCTCATAAATATTTAATTCATCCAAGCACTTTCGCCTATTACGGCCTCTTCAGGGATCTAAAAAAAAACTTTTCTGAGTTACAAGGGGAATTCATCAACTTATAGACGAAGGTGGGTTAGTCTATCTTAGGAAGAGTATTGACTTACATATTTACAAGTTATACAGATGAACAGATAGATATAGATACATAGGATAGAGGACCATTCCTCGTCAGTAAAGTTGAAATACGTATGCTTAGCAAGTACCTACCTTGTAACTAGGAAACTTTCTATTTAGATAGGTAGGTACTGAAGAGGCGAAAGTTCTTGGGTGAAATATTTATGAGGAACAAGCTGTCTACATCTCTTCACCCTCAATCCCTGAACAAGGAACATACCTACACTTCACAGAAGTCGGTCTTTCCACCCGTAATCAAAATCAGTTTTTATAATATGGATAATGAAGTTTCCTTTGGGCGTTGACGAAATTTATAGCCCCATCATCTAGGCCCCAACCTACACAACTTACCTTCCGAATTGCAGCTCATTACGACCATTCTTTCTTATAATTGTCCGTGTTGCTAGGATTCGCTTACACACGGAACCACTTCTATTCAAAAAGGTCTAATGCTAGGTTCACATGGAGTTACAATTCCGGACGGCAATCCGGTACGGCAACGTGTTTGCCATAATTTTTGCCGCAGAGGCGTTCACAAGGCAGTGGAATCATAACCGGAAATCTAACCGGCAAAATCAACTAGGAATGTCGAATTCCGATATGGCTGAACACCAAACAGGAGAGGTGTGCGCAGTAACCTCTGCGCAGATACAGCAACGGATCCGACAGTGGAAAATATCTGGAGATTTTGATATAGTATCCATGACATTGGGTTGCAATAATCCATTTTGCGTTGGCCAATAGCATTGCAGAACGACTTGCCGTACTGGATTGCTGCCCGGAATTGAACCTCCTTGTGAACCTAGCTTAAAACGCAAACTGGAAGTTATCACAAGGTTTCTGCTACCCTAGTACTTAAACTGGGAAGTGATAAGATGTAGTAGGTAGGTAACACCTGATTACCTCCAATTTGTGGCTCAGATTACTTTCCTACAATGGACAGACTGTAGATGCCTTCTTTCGCCCATTATATTACCAATTTAATTCGTAGTTTCTATTTATGGTTTGTCTTAAAATCAATAATTACCTACTACAACTTTTTGGAATGTTGATTTTAGGAGAAGAACATCATTACCATTATCATGAAGAGGATAACGGAAAAGGCCTTGCTGTGAAAGAGCTGTTTGACCTTGCGCTCACAGCATTGGCATTTTTGGCTTTTGGACTTTTCATAATGAATTTGATCATGACCTGTTTGCTGGTGAGAAACGATAAATGATTATGTACAACTAGATGGTACAATCACTCTCGTATAGGAGCATAAATAATTACCTATTTAATTATTTCATTG
This sequence comes from Leptopterna dolabrata, assembly GCA_954871275.1. Lineage (NCBI taxonomy): Eukaryota > Metazoa > Arthropoda > Insecta > Hemiptera > Miridae > Leptopterna > Leptopterna dolabrata. Next base: position 28,961,172 of record OX940983.1, read on the forward strand.
GGGGGGGGGGGGGGGGGGGGTGCCAGCCTAATCCCTAATGGAATTATGTAGGTGTTGCCCTGGAACAGATTAGGCCAACTACCTACCGCGTCCTGAGTGCTCAATATGAAAGTGGAACTTCGGATTTTACAGGGTGCTAATGGAACCACAGTACTAACCACGATGACAACAGTGACAGCCACAGGAACTGGTGCCGCGGCCAACAGAGGGTCAGAGGGAAGGTCACTTGTCGACGACAACACTCTGAATGAAATGGCCTACAGAGTCCTCACATCTGTGGAGGAGCTGAAGAACCTCTACAAGAGGAGGGATGGAGACGACAAAGGGTGTTTCCGGTACACTTTGTGTCAGAACAATAAGTATTCGAGAACTTTGAATGGTGCTGAACGGCTATGGCTTCCAGTTTGGAGGTGATTTATCGATTGAAAATAACTCGAAATACCACTAAATCCTTACGTATTAATGTCTGTTCGGACAAGCAGTTCTGAACCAGTTCAGAATCGAACCAGTTATGAATAGACCCGAACGCTTTTGGAACTAGTTCGGAACTAATAGACTGTATGCCAAGATGCTTCAAGCATTCTCTACACGTATAGGTACTACGCATAGTTCTTCCCATGTACACTAAGAACTACACGTTACAGAAGAGAATGCTTCAAGCTCATTGGTTCGTCTTCCCATACCAGCTGTCTATTAACCAGAATATCAACTCCCGAGTCCAGGCAGCCTCCTTTATTAAATCTGAAGGGTTATTTCCGCTAGTATAAGAAGTAATATTACCATACCTTCCGGAGGAGTCCGTCGTCACTAGCTGGTTGAGTACTGGAGGTGAGCGCTGTTGATGTAAGGACATCATCATCAGGCCGTCAAGAGAGTGACGACGGACTCCTCCGGAAGGTATGGTAATATTAGTCATAACCTTATCCCTTCTTCTGAGCTATAAATAAAGCAATTAAAAAAAAATACCAAACACCAAAATTCATGAAAAACAGACAATTTCCTGAACTGTGGCCGCTACCAGTGCTTTTACCTGAAGTATCCTATCAATATCAAGTCTTCAAAAAAAAAAAAAAGTTTTCACATCATTTTTGCGGGATTAGTTGCTGGTCATTTAGGGCCACCTTGAACCTTATATACCCAGGTTTTTGGGCAAAATTTTGACCGAAAACGTCATAATTCTCGAAATATTGGTCGATTTTATTGAAAATAATAAGCAATATGAATTCGTATTTGGTACCTTACAATAGGTGGGCAAGTTTTGTAGGAGATTCAACTGGGGACTGAATTCACTAATCTTTCTAGTGTAGCTAAGTAGGTACCTACTCCATGTAGGGACTGCAATGAACAACATAATTTGCAAGACATTTTCCTTGAAATTAACCAGTCTTTTTCAACAACACTGCAATCTCAAGAATGTAGTCAAGTGTACTGGGAAACAAAGCACAAGCAAAGTGGCCAAACATTTTGTTGCTATTCATAAACATTTAATGCCAACATCATGAACTGATGACCTCACCACACCATGTTGGGACCAAGAGGCAGACTGAGACGAAATAGGGTTTTTCCTAGGCATGGCGATTTTATGAGTAATGCTTATAGGAAAATTTGTGATTTTTATTCGTAAGTATGCTAATTCGGTTTCTTTTTCATTTCTTACTTATGGCAGTACTTTTCACATTCAAGCTTTAGTGAGGTATAATTTTGTGGCCCCTTCCCTAATGTTACCTCAGATTTATTTACCAGAGCTTTTATTTCTTTTCATACTTGAACACTTAACGTTTCTTTTTAACCATATATTCACCACTTTGCAGTTTCCTCATGCTTGGAAGTCTGCCCTCGTCTTCCCACTTGCCGAAACCTACTCAGTTGTCTGACTTCCGCCCAATTAGTTCCTTTCCTCAGTAAGATCATAAAGATTTTGATGAACTACCAAATCTATGAACACATCAGGAACAACAACTTACTGTATCACGTTCCGTCCTCATTCAGAAAATCCCACAACTGTGAAACTGCCCTGCTGCGGGTGGTATTGAGAGAGTACAATTGGGTCATTCTACGCTTAGAGTGGTTTTGAGACCCCTGATATTTTCGTTTCTTAAAACCTTTCACACTCACGATTTTTTCAGTTCAGTCTCTTCAGGAGGGATCATAATGATGTCAGTTAATAATATGCGAGCTTAATTCATACCAGAACATGAAATATTGCCAATTAAAAAAAAATGGTAGGCAGGGGAGTGACCATAAAGGAAATATAGTTCCAGGGTAGTGATTTTACTAGAAACCAAGAATAACTACCCTCATGTATACCTATATCTGAAATTCCCAAAGTTGCCTTGAGGTACCCAGTAGGTAGCACACCCGCTAGCTGTGAAAAAACGTCAAAATTAGGCTTGACCCTAATGACCCAAGTGAAGTCATGTCACTACTCTGTCTTGATTTTCATTTTCCTGTCTACATGAAAATCATCAAAAGACAGGAAAGTGACTTGTTTGGGGTTTTCTGCACATAGCTTCCAAACCGCTGGTAGTACAGGATTGGAATTTAGTACGCGAATACTGCTTCAGTAAACCTATGGCATGATGGAAGGGGAAAAGAAAAAAAATAAATGAATACGAAAATACAGAGCACAGGAAGGTGACAGATATGAAAATTGCATACCTGTTTATCGTGTACCAAGTTGGATCTCCAAGGGCGCACACAACACTAAAAAAGGAAAACAAACCCAGAGGCCACCTGTGACAAATCACTGCTGCCAACTTGATTTTTACCCGAATATTTCCCCCCCACAGGGAAGGGGGGGGGGGGGGGCTGTTTCCTCAATAGACAGGAAAGTGACACAAAACTTTGTAACAAACACATTTTCTCATCCAGAATCAAAAGTGAATGACCAATTGAAATTTTACAATACATACATAAACTACATCATAACTGTGGCGTGATCCCGTTGTTTTGGTAATAAAAATCCGAAAACGCTATATATTTCATGTATGTGAATATTCCAACGTAAGGTTCGTTCGGAGAAGCAGTCCTGGACTATCCAGAGCTCTAACAATCCTGGACTCGTGACGTCACCAGAGTAATTCCGGATCGTCCCGGTTTCGTGCCTTGTCCGAACGCTTTTTCTTTGTCCACTGGAAGCCGTATTAAAACCTCCCACCATTTTGTTTACAAGCTGTCTTGCGTTCTCATCGATTTAAACTAAAACTACATTTACTACTACATCATTAAAAACTAAAACGTTTTCAACTTTTTCAACAATGGAGAAAAAAAAAGTAACTTCTTTGTCCTAAAGTCACTTTGTCCTTCCAATTAGCGCCTCTAATTGGAGACTGATGTTCTTACCTGTCTCAACCTGATGACCTTTATAAAGTCATTCTCAGTTATGTGGTTAGTAATAAAATAAAAGGCTGTCATTGTTATAAGAACTTTATTTATTCAGAAGGCACCTAGAATCCAAATCACCACCACTCAGACAACATCACTTGACACAAATCAGACACCACTTGCTCAATATAATTTTGATTTTTGGTCTCAAATTCGGGAAAAAAACCTCCCTTAATATCATTTCTTCTTCATCGCCGTCCGAAAAATTGATGTCACCCTCATTATCATCGTCGGAATAATCCGTATCAGACAGCATAATTATTATCTAACTTAATCCGTAACTGGAAATTATTACACACAACAAAAAACTGTAACGCTTACACTGTAAACAACTGTAAAGCATACTTTAAAAAAAATACGGGTTTGGCGTGTGTGGGTTTGAGTTGTGCTTCGCGGGAAAGGAAAACATCGAAGTGAGCAAGTTAGAGGGGAGGGGTAAAAATAGACCGATGCGCATGCTCCGGACTTTCTACTCCATGCCAGAGCTGGAGTAGCCCAGGACGATCCCGGGCTGCCCGAATTCACAATCCCCGCTCTCTCCGAACAGCGGGCAACTCGTCCGGGATCGTCCCTTGTCTTCTCCGAACGGCCAAAAGTGGGGAGGGGGCAATCCTGGGCAGTCCCGGACGGTTCTCCGAACAGACCCTTAGGCGTGTGACACACCAGGGTAGTGACATTCAGGTAATTAAATGTTTAATTACTGTCACTAATTAATGATTTGAATGACTGAAACAAGGTCACCCGCAAAGCCTGGATTTAGTAGTAAATGATAGATAATTTATTTATTACTTTCCCATTCTACGGGGCTGGGAAATGCCTTGTTACATGAAAAATCAGAATAAGCGTAGAACGACCCAATTAGTACACTATCACGATTTTTGCTAGATTTTAAAAATGCGTTTGGCTCTGTAAATCACAATCTTTTTGTTGACAAACCCTGTTCCTTCTTCAACTTCTCTACGGCTTGCTCCCTTGTGAAGTCTTACCTCTCTGAAAGAACACAGATGGTGGTTTCTGGTAACTCTCGTTCTACACCTCTCCTTGTCCTCTTAGGGGTCCCCCAGGGGGCTGTTTTGGGCCCAACAGTTTTCTCGCTTTTCATTAACGACCTGCCATTAGTCCTTCAGTCCTCCCATCATCTTTTTGCGGACGGCTTTCAGATTTATCCTACACAGTAACTTGGGAACTGATTTGGTTACCTACTCAATTTATAATTAATTCTGAATCGATAAGGATTTCTGACTGGGCTTCGAGGAGTGGGATAGTCTTGAACCCAAAGAAGATTCAGGCAATTGTTTTATTTAGTAGCGCTGTTCCTACTGATCCTCTCCCTCCGATCTTGATGGGTAGAACTATTGTTCCATTCTGTAACCAGGTGAAAAAATCGGGAGTTCATCTTGACTGTTCTCTTTCCTGGGAACCACAAGTTTCCCATATCTGTAGACGAGTTTATGGTTCACTTCACTCGTTGCGGCGGTTGACTATTTTTATACCGGAAAACCTTAAACACAAACTTGCCCTTGCTCTTGTGAGCCCCCATTTCCTATACTGTGCGTCTCTCTTTTCCTACTCCTTATCCTCTGCTTTGCAGCATAAACTCCTTGTTGCTTATAACACCTGCTTGCGTTATGTAGGTACATAATGTCATGCCTAGGTACTCTGTAGGATCCCTCCGTCTCTTTCCTTTACTGCTTTTCAAATATTTTTCTCTCCATCACCTCAAATTAATGTTTCAAATTCTGCATGGTATGTTACCTTCTTACCTAACTGCTCAAGTTATCCCTGCCTCTTCTTCTTGGTCCAATGCCATGATGATCCCCAGTCATCATTCTCGAGTTATGTCCAGGTCATTTGTAGTGTCTGGGGCAAGAACCTGTTTTTTTACTCCCCACTTCTGTTCGAGCTTTGCCTACTCTGGGTCCGTTTTTGGTGGCTGCTGCCGAGCGCCTAGGTAGTGGTGATTGGGTTTAAAATTTATATGTGCATACTTCCCCTCCCCCCATCCGAATTAGTAGCTTAGGTATCTTTGTTTCGCTTATGCCTTTAATGTCACAGTTTATTTGTAATAAGCAATACCATTTTTTCCATTTACCTATTACTTATGTATATTTCTGTACTTTTTTTGGCCGTTAGCCTCCCATAATCCAACTAATGGTATTATGTAATTCGAGTGAGCAACTTATGGACTTGTACGTATAAAGCTCAATAATGATTATTACTATTAATATACCGTCAATATTACTGTTGACAGTTTTGGACTCAGCTGGCTAGTTGGAAGAGTGGGAGAAGACCGCTTGAGCTCTCTTCAGGCATCAGTCCTCGGCCTTGGTGATGCTGATTGCAAAAGCATTTATCCAGCATGTAAAAAAACTAACTGGAAGTAATATAAGGCTTGTATGCATACCTGCGGTCAAGACTGTGAATACCAATGCATTTTTGTTGAAGGAAGATAGAATTCCGAGACAAACCTAATTAAATTCAATTATGTGTGTTGTTTTTCGAAAGAGTTGGATCTCGAAGTCGTTTTCATATTACCTCTAATGTAAATCACGTTGCCGTCTCATACTCCCAACACACAACAAAGTTTAACCTTATGTCTGTTCTTACTGTTAAACTTTGGCAACACTGCAAATAAGATACCTGACGTGACTCATGAAATCGGGTTTATACTGCAAATCTTTGTTCCAGTAGATCGAAATTCATTCGCTAAGGCTATGGTTAAGCCGCGGTTACACTTGCGGTGTTGGGCCCAACACCGAATATTCGCCCATACTCGGAGTTTGCCGAATCTTGACGCGCACCCCGCACACACATGCGGTGTTGGCTCTCAACCCCGAGCATCGACGCGTATTCGGGCAAGCGACGATGAACGCAGTTTCGCAATGCAAACACTCGGCCGCATGTGTGTGCGCTGCACGAATACACTAGTTGGCGAATATTCGCCGCCTTTTGACCGAGCATCAATATTCGCGCGCATTCGGGCATTTGTTCCGCGGTTACACTTGCGGGAAGAGGCCGACGAATATTCGGTGTTGGGCCCAACACCGCAAGTGTAACCGCGGCTTTACAGTGGATGTTGAGTTCATCCGAAATGCTCGTTTCCGTCTATGGATGGTGGTCAACGCGACAGAGCATGCTAACCACTTATTTGGCACAAGAGACGATAAGGGAGAGATCCACATGTTATTTGAAGATCTGTTGGAGAACTAGCAAAATTTTTTCAAGTAGGTAGTTCAGAATGAGAACATTTGAAAATATTAAATTGAAGGGGATAGATCACAGTGTACTCCGATTTCCCTGATAGTATTTCAGCCAAGACTGGCTTTCAACTTTAACACGTCCCGTGCGGATCACGCACCTGGCGCGTGATTCAGGTTTTCACTGTCAGGCGGATCACGCGCCTAGCGCGTCAGGAGTCCTTCCTATTTCAAACTCGTTTTTCTTTTCGTCCGCTCGGTAGCAAAGGTCCCGTATTATTTTTACGTGCTAGAAATGAGTCTGAACTGCCGACAGATGGCGCCGTTTGCGGTTAGAAGATGTGATTCACATTTTTTGGGTGGTTTTACAAGGCAGACATTCTGCAGTGATTTCAGTGGTTGTTTCTCACCTTTTGGCTTCATTTTTTTACGTGCATCATATTTTCGTCGTGAAAACGTCAAATATTCAAGGTAAGTTTCAATATATATTTCCTAAAAATGCATGATCTCATTTGTGAGACGTGTGAAATATCAATTTTTGCTGTCTGTCACCGTGCACTTGCTCCCCTACGTTCCATTGTTCTTTTCTCCCTTTTTATTTTCAATATTTTCATGGAATAAAAACCCTTTCAACGTGGTTTTGTTGGGTTACTACACCGAAGTATTTCTTGAGTAATGTTAGGTACCTACTACCTATATTATTTCCAGATGACTGATGGACCATCTTCGTCAAAAGTTCCGCGCCTAACCCCTCAACGGAAAGTTTACACTGATGATGACACCCAAAAACTTGACTGAAAAAAATTGACTGATTTTTTTCTCTATTTTTCTATTTGATATGATTTCGAAATCGACTGATTCATTTTTATATGTGATAAATATGATATCACGGTGATTATAATAATTTTGAGTACCTACCTATTTTTCACGAAATAAATACATATTTGTTCCAATTTATATGAATATTTTTCTTTCAAATCAATACATTTTCCCTTATCTCACATTGAAGCTCCAAAATCGCGTAGAATTATTATCCTAGGTGATGCGACAGGATGGAAAAAAGGAAGAAAAATACCCTGGGTACCCTGTGATCTCACCCACCTGGCGCGTGACTAGAATAATTCTAAGTAATTCTATCAATAGTGACTTTTATGTGCCTAATAACAACTATTGGAAGAATACTGAAGTGTTTTGTAAGAAAAAATGGTTCAGCTTGGGGAGTTGGCATTAAAAAAAAATCCGCAGTGAACGTGTTAAGGTACGTTTGCCAACCTTTTTTTAAAACCCCGACCAAAAAATCCCCAGCTGTGCACAGTAACATCTGCGCAGATACGGCAACGGATTCGATAGTGGCAAATATCTGGAGATTTTGATACAGTATCCATCACGTTGCATTGCAATAATCCATTTTGAGTTGGATTGCATAACGACTTGCCCTACTGGACTGCCTTCCGGAATTGCACCTCCATTTGAACCTAACTTGACTCGATTTGTTAAGTGTTGTGAGAAACTATAGATAGAACTGACCCTTAACTGGGTTCTACAGTATAATGCATTGCCACGATCCATACTATCTATTCTCAATCTACAAGTCGCAACCCATCTGTAAAGGAGCTTTTCCCATTAAGAGGTAAAATATAATATATTGAGGCGATGATCTGTTCCACCCCACAAAACAGGTAGGCATTCAGGACACAACGATCGGGACCAAGTTTTATTAAGTTCAAAAACAAACAATACTTGATCAAAATATTCTTTTTTTTTACAATAAAAATAAAGAGAAACATCTAGATGAACAGAAAAAAACGTAAGAAAACATAAAAATATGTTCAACAACAATCTCACCTGATGCTCGTAGAGCAAATAATAAAACCATCAAAAACATGTGGTCCACCAACATCACACCTGAAATGAATCGCGCGGTGTAACGTGAGGAATTTAGTTTCCGTTGGCGTCTTTTCGTGAATTGTCACTTTCTGTGATACGTGCAAATAATAAAAACGAAAGCGCAGTTGTTGATCATGTAATCAAAGTAGTTCTATGTGACTGATTCGTATAATCAACAAATCCTGTTGATTCTGGTGTAGTACGATTTCCGACGACCTACCACAACCTACGGATTTGGAAGTAACCAACAGGCAGTACTCGCCATACATTTCATCGACAATTTGAATCCTTTTAAGGAAAATCTATTATTTCATTTATTCTGGATTTAGTGTAGGAGGAAAGTGAATTGCTTCGTTTTGAGCAACACAGAATACATCAGAATGCGATTCGTTTCACAAATGCATAACGTTCCTAAAATAACACATCAGCTTCCATTCCTAAGAACTAAAAAAAAATTCGCACAGCCATTAAAAGAAATGATGTCACAATGAAAGTGTGTGAATGTAAGATATAAACCATAATAAGTCAGGAGGAAGAACAAAACACAGGCTTTTTCGGAGTAGGTTCAGAGCTACCAACAGAAACATCTTGTATAAGTCAATTTCGCACCAAAATGTTACATAGAAACTATTTTTCATGGATAGCTGAAGATCAACTACCTCTGTTTTGAAGTTAGATGGATGAACGGCGGTGTAGTGAATACACACTATAAACGACATCTATGCATGGGGTTAGATCTAAAAAAATGAACTATAGTTGATAATACCGAGACCGACTTCAGTAATCCAGCACAATGTACGCAGGAGTGAACAGCTCAATCTGAGGAAATGAGTGTTGTGGGTTCCATGATGATCACTGAAGATGCAGATGAAGGAATCCTGGTGACGTGGAATAGGAGAAGTGCGCTGCAGCTGATTCAGTGATAGGGTGTCCTTCGAGGAAATCGTCGTCGTCGTCGTTTGTGGGTTTGCCGCTGCTGGCGACGTCCTCTTCTTTAGGCCCAGCGTATTCTCTGTAGTGCGGCTCAATGTACTTCTTGGTTCTGCAAAAAAGACGAGCAAAGATTAATATGAATGGGGGTAGTCATGTTGGAGTCTTGTATCCAGTTTAGTCAAGTTGAAATGTGCTTTGGAAAATCAACATGACAAAAACTTTTGAATACAAGGTTAGTTCCGCTAGTAGTAGTAGGAGTACAATTTACATACATTCTGGAGGAATCAACTGTCATTAACTTTCGGTGTCAATGGACACCATCTTCAGATCGTTGGGAGAATATTAAAGCCAATAAGGAACTGGCACCCATCGGAAATTCCGTACGAAACCTTTTTTACTCTACACTACACCATCGACAGTTCACGAAAAGTGATCAAATGTGGATAAAAATGTTGTAATAATTGAAATCGGATTTGAAAATCGAGGAAAGGGGAAGCTGCGCAACACGTTTCCTCCAGCCTCCTTTTTTCTTCCTCCTGAAGGTATGTTAACTGTACTCGTGTTGATTTTGACACTTACTACAATATTTTGATCAATGAAAAGCATTTATCCCCATTTTCGACCAGCCTGAACACGAATCTAACGATAAAAATTCGGAATTCTGCGTAGCTCCTTCAGACACTAAGCGTGTGTGAAGGTGCAAACGCTTATAACTAGATACCCAAAAAATTAGAAGAGCTGAAATAAGGAGGGTAGATTCATGGACGGTCCAAATAAGTTTCGCTCAAATCGAACTGAACTTTTGGCCAGGCTAGCGCCTATGCTTTCGATGTTATTGAAGCCCCCAGCTAACATGCTGCCTGGTTAGTTAGCGCACCCTGGATACTGCGGAACAATTCATCGAGACCAGCCTTGTACCAGTAGTTAATTATTCTTTTTGTGAATGCTGTTAAGCAACAAGCATTCTGTTCTGAATGAGTTTCAACAATCGTTAAAACCAAATTGACCAATGCGAACAAGGCTACACCCTATGGATAGTTCACTCACATCGCTACGCAATAACGACTATAGTTTAAAGCAGAAAAAATGTATGCTGTTATCAATGTATTTCAGAATTTAGGGCTGTTTGAACAGTTCAACATAAGGTGTATTATAGCGCCACTAAAACGGCGCTGTCATTTTTGACCTACATCTACCTACCAATTCCAATAAAAATAAAAACACTTCATGGGTTTTGGTGATTAGACAGTTTACTGTATAACTCAACGTTTTATACAGTATAACTTAATAATATAATATAGGTACTGTATACAGTATATCTTAACATACTGTATACAGTATAACTTGAACTACAGTATAACTATAGTACAACTTATTATAGGTACTGTATACAGTATACCTCAATACAGGTACTGTATAACTTAATATATGTACTGTAGACAGTATATAGTTATAACTATCTATACTGTATTAACCCCTTTTTTATTTGAAATGGAGTTCCATAGTAATTTAGTTTGTATAAGTAATTCTTATTTCTCAAGTAGGTAACTGTGATAATGCATAGCCCATTACCTGGTAAGAAGGTAAGGGTCGAAGGGGAAAAAAGAATCGAGCTGAACTGTAGTCACAAGATTGAGAGACGATCCCAAGGAGTCACGGTTCACGATCGGCAAGTTGTTCCTCTGGTTCCTCTCGATGACTGTGTAGCAGTATGCAAGCTGATAAGAGCGTGCGATGGCTGCGAAATTCGACACGACAACTGGCGCGCAGGCTCTCAAGGGGTTCAAACGACAAGTGACAATTTTTGATAAGTTGAGACTCTGAAGCATCGACAGACCTGTAACAAAATCCGCAGTTGTACTTTAGCATCAACTCATCAAAGTGTAAGATCTCGAGGGGAGGTGCCGAAAAAATAGTAATAAGTTAATGATGAAAAATATCAATAATAACCTTTATTGTGCACCAGTTCTTTGTATCGGAACGCTATGATGTAGAAAAGAGCTTGACAAGTGGCATAGAATACTCCATGAATCCGCGTGTCCACGGTTGGCATGCTGACAGAACCTTCATCCTGGCTGCTGATGTACCTATGAATCCAAGTGGCCATTTCAGTGAGCTGGGTCTGCGTTGTTCTGAAAATAATGGAACCCAATTATGAATCACATCGAAACCTACTTTTATCAAACTTCTAACAAGACACTGAGAAAGGATTCACAACAAGGTGAATAGTCACGTGTTTTTGTTGGTCAATTACCCATATAAATCACATATATACGTCTAGAACGTACAGAAAATCAGACTTTCCAACGACCCTAAATGATTTTCTTGGAAACTTACAGTATTGAAATGTATTTTGCACGAGCAATTATGCTAGCGATGTAGCATACGGCCGCCTGACGGATGATGGGTGGGATGTTGGGGTCCGTAACTTTTTTCCACAGATTCCTAATAAAGCTTTGACATAAATGCGGCTTGAGGCTCAGAAGGAAGAAAATGAGGAACTGGATGTGTTGAGTCGCATGCGTGGGAAGTATAACTTCCTCAAATACCTGAAATGAATAATTGCAATTAAAATACGGAAAATACTAAGGTAATGGATACAGGGTTATAACAGCACTACAGAATGTCTAGGTGATTTTGGATTGAGTCAGTGAAATACAGCTTGCTGCTGATGTTATGGTGATATTTCTTCGAGTTGCAGGCTTTCAATGAACCCATTTTTAGGACATATAACACTTAGTGCCCAATATGATATGGAAATCGCAAGCCATTATTTTAACGAAAAATTGAGTTGCAAAGTACTTAATTGGAATTTTTATACCTTCTAGACTGGCTATTAGTTAACAGACACGAGGTACATATGACAGAAAATATGATCAAGACCCAGACACATTGACTCAATGAGTGGCTGAAGAACAACAACGACTTACCTTGACCAATTCATTGTATAGGGGTTTCAATTTATCTATATTTACGTTGCCAGCTACTGTGACGTCTTCCTTTAGGTACCTGGAACAGATGGATTACGACTGAACTATAAAAATCAAATCAACAATGAATGTAATTAAACATATTATGTAGTTAAACATAAAATATCACGATGTAACGCGATATTTCCAGTTCGAATACATAATATTGGCTAGAAGCTAAGATCATTTACCTAACTAAGTAATCAATTACTATAGTTCAGCAGACATTTCTGTGTGCATGGGCTGGCTCACGCTCTCCACACCACCATTCGAGTCATTTCAATGTCGTCACTGACCTCAACCTAAATGTGAAAAAACACCCTACGGTCACTCTTTCACACTTTCGCTCTGAACGCCATCAAGTTACCGGCGGGTCGCGCTAATCCAACACCAGCAAGCCCAAACGACGCGGTAATCCAATCGGGCTCCTACCACCCCCTCTCACCCCATGATGATCAAAGTACATTCATATGTATCCTAATGATGAAGCTATAGGTTTTCAGTTGTGATTGTGCTTTGTGACGATTTGGCTGTTCTCGAGTCATTTTTTCTTCGGGTGGAGAGGGGGTCGTTTGGGGAAGCCTAACCGATATCCTTTCTTAATCGGTGATAATCTCGCTGGTATAGAGGGAGGGACTCTTGAGGGCCTACCGTCACTCTCCTCACTGTCACAGCTTTCAAATCGAGATGGCTCCAGGTAAACGCGTAACTTTGTCTCTCAAACAAAAAACTGAAATACTCCACTTGTTAGAAAAAGGAACAAGATACAGTTTAATTTCAACCCAGTTCGGTATTGGTAAACCTACGATTACTGACATAAAACGCTGCAAATTATTACACAACGGTTCATTATTAACCCTTATCATTATTAATCACTGTTTTCTGGGGTCAATACCCTCGAGCTCCAAGCCCAGGTCGTTTTTCACAGGAAACACGGGGGGAGGGGGGTCGGACACTGATGGAAAGGCATCCAATCCTACCACCATACCACCCCTGCACCTGCCCTGGCCACGTCACGGCCACCAGTGTGTGGCTACCCTATCCACCTTTACAGAAACTTCCTTCACTTGAAACTGTCATAATCGGACTTGTGTGATAATGTAGAACTAGGGGTGATATGCTGATTCGGAAACTATGTTCAAGAACCTAATGGTGAGCAATGGATAGGGATGTAACCATTAAAATGAAAGTACCTGTACAATACGTTCAAGGATACATCAAGAGAATGAGCCACAGGATGCTGAATGTCATCCATTTCAAAAATACTGTCCACCTCCATGCTTCCTCCTGCTTCACGTTTCTCCAAACCCGACCTTGGAGAGTTTACGTCTAATGTGACTAACCTGGAAATTAAGTCTTAATTATTTATACAGACAAAAGTAATTATTAGAAAGGAATGAAACATCAATTAAAATTAATGCATACTCATGAATAGGTGCAAGAGGAAACTCACTGTGTTATTATCATGTTTAAAAGTGTATATCGTTCACTAGGCAGGTACTGGAGAAGCTGAAGAATGTTGTATATGAAGGTTTCATGTTCATGGGCAGGCCTTTTAAAGAACGGGAATAAACTTTGGACTTGAGTCACCAGTATACCTTTTGACCTGCAACAGAATCATACAGTTCATTATGCAATGCAGTTCAAGGGAGAGAATCAACAGTAACACACGTAACTTCCAGGACGGACAATCAAAGGCATAACATTGGCCCGGTACTTACATAGGCACTACTGTGAGAATTTGTCTGATAGCATCGTGGATGTTTTGGAACCTACGTGCACTCTCGTCGCTAGGCACTCCGTCTTTCCATTCCGAACAATCTTTGAAAAAAAAAGGGGCATAATATCAAGGCCAGTTCGACAGATCTGTCTATAATGTAGGTACCTATATTATAATAAAAAGTCACTCATTCACTGTAACCAGATGATTGCGTTTTTCAAGGTCTTGAACAATCAAACATTTTCCATAGTTTTTCGAAAAATGTCAACACGTCATTGTCCCAAGGCTGGAGTCACACCTCGCGTTTTCATCGCGTACATTTCCTGCTCGTGCCTTCTTCCAGGAACTTCTCGAGCGGATATTTTACAACTCCCGTTTCGTACGTCCTGGAACCCCTAGTTGCACTTTTTTCCTTTTTTTACGCGCGCGCCTTGTATTCTCCTTTTTGGAGGGGATGGGAATGAAGATTGCAGTGGGAGTTTCACGAAGTCCCCAAGATTTTTAGTTCTAATCAAAATATTCTCGCGTGTAGCCACTATCTGTGCTCTTAAAGCTCGAGGATTGTTGCGAGACGATAGATGATTTTTTGGTGCACCCTTAGAACAGAAAGCGAGTAGGGAGGTTTCAATGATTCTACCCAAGAAGATAAGTTCCAAAATTATTATCGGATGTCGATGACATTTTTTGACGAGCTGCACAGCAGACTAAGGCCTCACCTCAAAAAACAAACCTGGTACACACCACCACCAAGCCACCTGCTTTCCAAAGTGTACCTACCTACTGTCATAGTGATTTTTGTTTCCAGCACAAAGAATAATTTCAAAAACAACAAAACACTGCAAAGAACCGATATTCTTTGTGAAAACAGCGGAAAACAGAAAAAACTAAAATGAGACCTGGGTAGGCTTCCAGAACGTTTAGCGTGAGAGTTAGCAGAGAAATGAAACTGTAAGGAGGTTCCAGAAGGTTTCCTTCCATTCGAGTTCGGAAACTCGTCCCTGGCTAGTTCGAAAAATATTTTGAACTGAGTGCAGAAAGTGTCTACACCCGTGGCAGTGGGAACACGGTGCGGGAATTGAGTTACAGAAGTGAAGCTGCTTGGAACTGAGTTTTTGTGCACAATGGGTTCTGCGCCGAATACATTACGAAACTCCCGCGCTTGGAGCAAAGCCGTCGATTAACCTTTACTGTCTGAGTCATACTGACCTCTTTTGAAGGATGTAACCAGCTGATCTATGACGTGTTTGGTGTAATAGTTATGGGCTGCGCACAAGTCCAACAGGAATCCTTGGTATTCACTGACAACATCCGGAGATCTGTGAGTCCAATCCAGTATCTGCAAAATAAACAACTTATTACAAAATCTACATTTATAATGGGTCAAATCAACAAACCGTTGTGTCCTACTCACCAAAACAACTTGAACAAACAGACGGAAATTGCCATTGAGTAACGAAATACATCCCCTAGCTTCTTTCAGAAGTTGACTTAGATCTTCATCCTGAAAGCACAATTAACACCCCAATTAAAACAAGAAAAATTAAGGAACCGAATGGAAATGTAAACAAATGTTGAAGTAAGGCTATCTAGAAGCATGCTTGCGAGATCAATCAAGCTCAACTTATCATCATCGTCAGCAAAAAATTGTACAATCGAGAGTACTCAGCTAACCCTTATTTCTTGTCCGTGATCCCTAATTTTCAGGACCAGCTCTTCGTACTTGTTGCTATCCTGATTGGCGTGTTCCAGGAGATGAGCTTTCAGATTGAAATCGATCTGGAATCTCACCGATTTGGATCCAGAAGGCCCGAGGCTTGTCCTGCCAATGAAGGACATTGTAGAGCTGAAAAAGCGAAAGAACATTCGTGAGTACTTACGAGTAATATTAATTTGATGACGTGACTATTAATACTAGTAATAACTATGAACAATAAATAATAATATGACTAGTAATAACTATGTATTTACTGATCGAATTTGAAAAAATTATACATTATTGAAGACCTAACTATTCTGGGGGAAAAGAAATTTTATTAGGTAGGTTTCCTCTTTTATAGGTACACAATGAAAGGGATAGAGGTATCTGATCTCAAATGAAATTATCAAATTGAACTGTGTACAAAAACGTTCATCCAGTACGTACTCTCGCCGCATTTGTACTTCACAAGGTGTGGTGTCCAATCCCGTAGTGCAAAATGCTGTCAATAGTGGTTATCTATCATACACATTTCCGAAATGGTTTCAACATTTACAGGAACTTGTATCAAGTCGTGATCTTGCCATTATGGGCAGGAAAAAAAATTTTCTTCACTTCAATTTGTCGCAAAACACCAGTGATTTTCTGTGTTGGATTTGACGTTAGAAAATGTGAACTCTCTCGATTTCGTACTTGATAGAAAAGAAAGAAGGTAAATGACACAAACAATCGCAAGTACAACCAAGTACCTGCGATGGAGTACAAAGGCTTCCTATCCACTTCCTCTTCCACTGATAATACCTAACATAGGGTGTTACCTAAAAGTGGTAACAATCCAATCTCTTTGTTACACATTTCATGAAGAGCTTACGCTAAAGTAAAGATTACCTCAAGATTGGTAAACTATTTCTAGGATGAGCAAGAAATTTAGGGTTATGCCAGTGATTACGTTCGAGGGCTGTGAAGACTCCTCCACAAGTTCAGGGCAAATCCCGAGACCGTAACTTGAGACGTTTTCAATCGAGTAATTTCAATAAAACTAGGACCGGAAGGTTGTCAAAATCCGAATTGACGAACCAAACGGTGCACAAGCACGTGGCTGTGAACCTCTGAACTTTCTCTCCGCTCATTGGTAATAAGAAGGTATGGACTCACTTTTATTTGAATCTCGAAACTAATGAGGAAAAGTTCTTGAACGAAGAATATCTGAACATATAGCGAAAACCACCAATACTATTTGACAGTTTCACTACACGGGAGCACATGAGTAAAATATGGCAACCTTCAACGAAGAAACGTCGGAGATTTCAAGATTCAAGAAGCAAGAACCAGCAACCACAACCAGCATTCAGCACAGCAGCTGCCGCAAACGAAACTCATAAACAGAGCAGTGTTGCCTCGTTGCCTGCAATACGTTCCCGCTGAAAAGTTGACAAGCATGGAGGAAGATTCTTCCGAAGAAAAATGGATGGACGGAAAAAAAATGATTTGTTTCGTTTCATATAACTACCTATCCGTGATCCATCCGAATCCAGCAAGGCAGCAAAACACTGCCCACCACGCATATACTTCAATGATTAATTCCAAAATTTTAATGTTCAGGAAATGAGAAATAGTTATAAGCCCCATATCCAGTGTTAGTACATTCACACAATAAAATATGTATAAATTGGATTTATGTATGAATTGGATTTTTAATAATTTAGGGATTCTATCATTCTATCAGCAGGCCTAGTAGGTACCTACACTGAAAGCCTCTAGATCATGAGGGACCTTAGTGAAACTTGAGCACTGCCAACAGCAGTCATATCAAAATTTAAACTCCTTTTTGAATTTTTGGAACTTTTAAGGGTATAAAACTGCCATTTTCATACCTCCTCGTGTAATTTTAAGTTTCCCAATTAATCAAATCTGTGGTATCAATATTCATCAATCAAATGGTGATGGATTACTGCGATATTTCGCACTACGGAAGCAGGACATACATTGGATACTTCCAATGTACCTATTGTCTTATTTTAGGTTGGTTGGAAATCTATTTATTTGGAATTAGAATAGATTAGTCTAAAACCGGTAGGCATTAGTAACTGGAACGAGGTTTACCTGGGTAGGTAGGTTCATATTCATAATTATACTATTCTACTATATATAGTTAAGTTTCATATTATACTATTCTACTATATAGTAAAGTTTCATATACTATTCTACTATATAGTAAAGTAATTATTCATTTTCTCTCGGTATGTACCTACCAACATGACAAAACTGTACAAATCAGTCAGTCCCCCTTCCTTAGGTATCTTATTATCACAGCTCACACAGGTATGTACCTAGTGCCTACCCATGGTAGAATAATATAACCTATGAAAGAATAAATATATACATAAGTGGAGGTCCTTGGTGCACCGCTTCTCGCCTCCCGCTAGCCGGGCTTGATCCGTGGCAGGTTGCCCGCGTTCATGAACCGGCGCGATTCTAGCAGGTGGTGGTCATAGTGCACCGCTTGCGGGTACCTGAGGTATTTGAGGCATGTAATAACTATATCGTAACTATTTGAGAAGGGCCTGGACAATTAGAATATTGTAAGGTTAGCATTGTAATTTGATTCAGAATTTCAAACTTTGAATTGGGTATGTTTTGAAACTTTTAGATGCATTTATAGGGAGTGCTACAGCTCTTTAATGAGGGCATCACAAAGGAAGAAATGAATTGAGGCTAACAATTATTTTATTTTGAAAGTGAACAATGAAGGAATGTACCAGAGAAATTAGGTAGGAATTTGTATTACCTACGATAAACTTTTCATTGAATAAAAGAACCTCACAAAGCAAAAAATAAAAAATAAAATAAAATAAAATAAATAAAAGAACCTACCATAGGTTTGAACAACAACAAAATAGGAAAATCGCGTGGTACCTACTGGCCTCTACTGATAACCGAAGATGAATGAAGCGTGAAGCGAGAAAAAGAAACAATAATTCATTCCGGTAAAAGCGGGTGGAAGCGGGTCGAGCTGGTTAAAGCAGGCGCCTGGGTGCACAATGGCCGTATTCGTTCATTTCTCCTCACATTTTTTCCCCACTAGTCTGCCGCGATAAAGCGGGAAGCGGGAAGCGGTTCAATATGGACGCACCTTAAGAGTAGGTGCCTACCTACTCACACGTCCTATAATTTGATTGATAAATAATATTATTTTGAACATCGATATTCAGATTGATCTTTAGAATAGGTTAACTGAGAATCCCTAATTTACAGGAGGGTTGCTATTTACTTAAACTTCGAAAAATGGCCACTCTTCTTCCTTTGAACATACATTCTAAAAGTATGTAACATACATTGTAAAAAGTTATTATATTAGCGCCATCAGCAATTTGTATTTGTAATTGTGTTGTACAGTATCTAAGTGGGGCCTTGAGCCCTGAAGCTGTGAAAATTAATAATAAATAAATTCTCTCTCAATTCTCTCACATTGAACTTGCTCGTTTTCCAAACTTTTCTGTTGGTAGCGCTAGTTTCGCTGGCTGACCTCTTTGGTACTTTGTACTAGAGTAACCATAACTTTTAACCTATGGAGCTGTGTCCAACATAGTGCCCTCTGTGGCAATAAATCAAGAAATGAGAGGAAGAAAAAAGAGCTATGTAGCATCCATGGGCTGTTGGCAGTGCGCTTTGTAGGTCATAGCCATGGAAGAAGTAGAGAGTCTCTCCTTCTTCCATGGTCATAGCATAGAATACTGATACTACCGTCATAGAATTACTGATACTAGGGTCATGGAATTACTGATAACGTGTAGCATCTCGCTGGTTGGTGTGTAATTAATTAGGTATATAGGTAGTGTTGTTTTGAAGTTACTAAACGATCACAGTTGAGGTGATATGCGATTTTAAATAGCACTTTTTTGTTCTGATTATAAAAATTGAGCTTAGGTAGAATGTTTGCGTAAGGTAAATAATTATATAGGTACTTAATGTGTCTTGTGATGTCATCATGGGGAATGCCTATTAGCAGTGTGCCATTCTGTGATCGGTCCTTGCTTGAAGTACTTAACGAGATTTTTCAGGATCCTCTAAGATCTTGTGAGTGATGAACGTGTTCCCCTTGTCATTTATGTTACACTAATTATTCCATCACAGCAGATATACCTATAATGTGTATTGCGTTGAGGTAACATGGGTTGAAAACTGGGCAGAGATTAAGATATTTGTCACAGGCAATTGGCTGCTCAGGATTAAGTCACGAAGTAGCGTATAGAGAGACACAGAACCAATTTTTTTGTTCCTTGATGTTACACACTGCAAGTGTAAATTTTGATTTTGTCCCAGGTTTTTTTTGTGTTTTAGTAACATGAGCTTTCGAGGTATCGTTTTTCAGGGCGAGGAGACCGAATATGAGGTCGATTGGACCAACGAGCGAAGAGCTGAGTGTTCTAACCAAGTTTCAGCCTTTAATTTACCTTAAATTTTTGTTTAAAATTGTCGTTCTTTCGCGCACAGGCTCCATTTATGCTCAAGTTGTGCTTCGAAGCTCGGCAGCCCAAAGGGAATACATCCAGGGGTGTTACAGGGGAAAATGGATGTAAAGATAGGGGGGTTTCGAGTTTTTTTGTTTTTTTATTTTAGGTTTTAGTGAACGTGAACTTGTGAGGTGTCTTATCCACGTTTAAAATTGTTCTCGAACTTGAGAATTTTTTTAGACCACCCGGAGCGTTGTACGTCCAGCCGTTCGTTTGCACTGAAAAGCTTCGTCTACGTGATCGAGAATGAAACGGTATACATCCAGCCCAGACATCATTGCTAGGGAACACCTGATTATAATCACGGACGGCTGTATGAAGTCGAGTTAGTTCTTCGGTGATATTATTTCATTTGAAGAGTGAGGGTTATTTTGGATTTTGTTGGTAGGTACTTTTGTAATACTCGATGTTGGGCTTCCCTGGGGAGGAGCACGAGGGTAGGTATTGACCACAGAAAACATTGTTTACGCAGAAGTGGCATGTATACAGGTAAATAATAATCCGTTGTGTAATAATTTGCAGCGTTTTATTATTCATTTTTGGTTTCCTCACTACCGAACTTAGGGAAGCTTTGTGTTCATGGAAGAACCTAAAGAAGTGTATGACCTCCGAAGTTGAGATTTCCTCTCTCATTTTGCTTTTTAGCACACGTCGAGGAACAGTTGGTTCTGTTTCCTCAAATCTTTCGCAATTACTACTAATTATGATTACTTATCGAAAGAGCAATCAAAACAAGCTGAAATGTTTGGGATATACTTATGCGGGTCGGCCCTCTGATGATTTGTTACTAATTTTATCATAATTGAACCGTAACCTTCGCCTTTGCTTGTGCTGAGATCCTTGAACTGCAGGTTCTATCTTCTATTCGTCGAAGAAATTTTCAGGGGTCATGCAAATGGGTTCATGATTGTCTTCGTATGAGTTTAAATGTGGTGGAATGATGAAAGGTATTGTGCATGCACAAAGACAACGCACGTATTTTTGGTTCTATTCAATGGAATTTCGTTGAATCAATGTTCGTGAGTGTAGGAAGGTTGTGTCCCGAATATTACTTTTAAACTAGTAGTTGTGAGGATATCCTCAGTGCTGTTCGGCCGGTTTTAATGGAATTTCCAGTAGCCATGCAAATAGGGTCAAATCGTTCCGTATGAATTTCATAGTGGTCGAAGCAATTGTCTTTCCATATCCGCAAATTTGAAATCTTGTTTTGACACAGGTTTGTAGACAACTACCTAATTTCCAATTTGGTAGTTAAGGAGCGGTTTATTCTTGTTTATATCATGATGTAAAATTATGGACATTCCAGCTCACTAACGCTGAGTTCACATGGATGGGGAAAGTGCGGAACGCCACCTGATTGGCTGCCAGCTGTTTGGAGCAAAGGCTCCAGCCAATCAGGTGGCGTTCCGCACTTTCCGCTCCGCACTTTCCGCATCCATGTGAATCCGGCCTACGACTCACTGACGCCGTCTGAAGGTCTGAGAAGGCATCGGATATGGCACTAAACGTTTTGCCAACCATCAGTGTCATCGGCATATCCCAGCAGTTGTGCTGTGAGGTTAAATATTGTGCCACATACCTATATGCCAGACGCTTTAATGGCGCCTTCAAGGGCTAAATTGAATAACAGGCAGGCCAAACTGTCGAGAAGGCGTTAGACATATCACGATTGATTCGTACTAACAGTTTATGGACTCCATTGTGACTTGGATGAGGCGCTCAAGCTTTTTGGGATATTCATCGCCCTTCTGATGTTATCATATGCTGCTGAAAAATCCACAAAGAGATGGTGGGTTTGGATGTCAAATGCATGGCATTTTTCTAGCATTACCCTCAAGGTGAAAATCTGGACTGTTGTTCCCTTACCTTTCATGAACCCTGCCTGATACCTTCCTGTTTCCTTTTCGGTGAAGGGCAAGAGCCAAAGAAATAGGATTCTCGAAAGCTCCTTGTAGGCACAAGCTAGAAGGGATATTCCTCTATAGTTCCTGCGCTCGTGAACATCACCCTTTTTGTGAATTGGACGTATTATCATGTCGTAATGATTTGGGATGGTTTCCGCTTTCCCAATGTCCATAATTATATTGTGGAGTCTTCATATTCCTGTTTGGGATAAAAGTTTCCAACCCCTCTGGTTCAACTTGGGCGTTCAACTGACGAGCGGAAAACTTGCAGAGTGAGAGGACATGGAGGGGAGGAGCTCAAGTAATCATAGTATCCACGAGATAATAGAATTGATAACAAATGAGGCAGTTAAACTATCGAAATTCGGCAGGACGACCTGTGCGATCGCAGCGCTCCTACCAGTTGCGACAAAATCTCGCTTGGATACTTCCTGCTGCCTTGATCGTCAGCGTAGTCTCGTGGTTGGGGGACTAAAGCGACTGGGAGGGAGGAATGCCCTTAATCGTCATTTATCTCTAAATAATAAATATCACGCAAAGCCTGATATTGGGGATTCGAGTTTGATACAAATAATTACAGCCCCCCCCCCCCCCCCACCACCGTCGGATGTGGGCAATGAACCAAGTCCATGGTTATAATAAATATACAAAAGTGCTAACGGTGCGAGGAACCCATAATACTGCCCACCCATTTGGCAGGTGCTTTTATTTGTCATCTGTGTTGTAAAGATAATGCAGGGACGTCTGTCACTACAGATGCAGGTAAAAGCCAACCTGCATCTACGAATCGTCGTGAATCGTGATACGGCTTTCTTGTTCTCAAGTGTCTCATTAAATTTTGAAGTTTTTTTCGTGTGAATATCGAAAAATGCCAAGGAATCTCAGATGCACCCTGTGTAAAAGGGAGTCCTCGGTTTCTGTTTCTTTGGCGAAGTAAGTACCTTCTTACGATTTATTATTTATTATCATTACTATTCAGTATTATCTTACTTATTTTCGTGTCAGGTACTTATTTTCAATAAACTCATTAGGCGGTGCGTTTATTGTTCAATGTTGGTTATGAATGTTGGGTTTAAAAAAATCTACTTTGCCCTCAGGTTTCCACAAGATATTGATAGTAGACAACGGTGGGCGGAATTCTGTCGAATCAGTTTGGATTCTGTAAAAGTGAAATCTTGTTTATGCTCCTTACATTTCACACGAAATTGCTATAAATCCCCTGTTACGGATAGAAGGCGTATAACGTTGAAAAAAGGAGCTATTCCTACGTTGCTAAGGTAAGATGATGTCTCACTCATCGAGGCATTTGGGTATAGTCTGGAATTTTACTAAAGGTTGGTAAGTGAACTTCGTTCTATGACACGAATTTTGTTTTAGAGATGAGCCTCCTGTACAGCATACTCGACGCCAACGAGGGCAGTCGAAAAGCGAAGTAACTGGTCCTGAAACTAGTCGATCGTCGTCCCAGGAGGTTGAAAATATTGTAGTGGATAGCAGAAGGTAGGTATAGCATGGAATTGTTTGTGCAAACATGTCAGATTCATTTTAGATACAGTTAACAGGGCGTAGGGGACCAGGACCCATCCTAGTATTTGTGTACACAGAAAAATGGAAATGCTAAAAGTTCTCATAACTCTAAACCTTTGTAGGCGCCCTATTAGATCTCCTGTTTCCGTATGTCAGAGTTGTTGTTTGAATTCCTTCCAAGTCGTGGATGACAAAAGAGCTCCTCTAGTGTTCTCTGGGTTGTTGGCAGAACGAAGAAATGCACTTGGAATTGTCTTTTCTGGATTTTTCACTGGTTTAGTTGAGTTTGATAACATAACGTGACGCGTTCCTTATGGACGCGTTCCACTGATGCCATTTTTTGAGAACGTATTTGATATAGTTTCAGGCTCGAGCTCAGCAGACCCACTATAGTCAGTGAGATATGAGAATAGGACTGACCTATAGGAATGGCCCCCACCATTGGGAGTCTCAATTACCGCCCTTTCTCCCAGAGCGGACCACTGTTGCCACTTGGGAGGGAATATTCCCTACTGGTCCGGGAGTTTTTTCTCAAGTGCTCACAATCGGATGAGTCAAAAATAGATGTTTCAAACATTTTCTGGGCCTCAATTCAATTCCAGCAATAGATTCAAAGGTGTTTTCCATGCATCATGTCTGTCCTTTTCATTCCCTGTGAAACAGAGCTTAAATAATAAAAAAAACTTGTGTCAGTATGTTGTATTGATAATGGTACCGGGCTACAGTTCTGTTTATAATATTTTGTGGAATAAAGACTATTTCATTTGATATGTCTTGTTTTGAAAATGGATTTCCACTATCTCACCGCATCTGCCTTACGTTTCAAGACCTCGAAATCCCTGACTGGCGAAGATGTATTTGTTTCGCCTTGAAATTGCCCTAATGTGATTGCGGACTGAAAGAACGAATCGATGCCAGTTTTTAAACATTTCTTGGGCTTCGTTTTACCAGGCATCTCGAAAGCTTCTTCACCTCAGAGTTCTCTTCCCTCAAGATCGTGGCTACCGTGTTCTTGTTGAGGCCAGTTGCGTCGCAGACACTTTCCGTTATTTTGTTGATCTTTTTCAAAGGACCCTGGTGTTCTTTTTCTTTAACTTCTACACTCGAAAAACCAAGCAGCGTGCTTGCGATTTGAGGGGTTTTCCACTCTTGATTACCGTAAGACAGGGAGGAATTTCGATTGTTGAATCCGCCGGTGTTTCCATTACACACAAGCTTGTCCAAATAAAATCCAAATGAATTCCGAGAACTGACGCTATGAAACCAGAAACCAAAATGTCTTAAGTCCGTTGAAAAGCCAAAATCGAAACCAATGAGACAAAGTGCGTTTATACAAACAATTGAAAAAACAAGAAAAATGCAAGTTGAGCGTCGGTGACCGATAATGAAGTGGCTCAGACCGAAAACAAGTGGGTAATGAGGGAGCTGGTACCTTAGGTAATATTTTCCCTTCCAGGTGGCACGCCTGAAAACCGCTGAAGGGGTTACCCCCAACAGGGTCAGCAGGTCTGGAGGGAGAACTTCTGGTCCTATTCTCACATCTCACGGACTATAGTAAGATTAGCATGAACCTCGAACAAATCCATGCAACCTATAACATGATACTCGAACAATTGTATAGTGGTTGTTATAGTAGAACATGTTGACCCTAATTGGGGATATGCTTTCAGATCCAAGAAGAACAAGCGAGAATCAAAAGGAAGAGGGCGGCGTTTTTGTTTAATTTGTGGAGATGTTTACTCACCTACCGTGAGTTCTTTCCGGTTGGTACTTATTTGCAGTCTGCTATAATTTTTGAATAGCTTTTATACTTTTATGAGGTAAGGTAAAAGCCCCAGTGCTGTACACTGTACCAGTGCCAGACATTTCTCCAAAAACCTTGTAAAATAAGGATTTCAGTTGAATTAGGCACTTGATCTTTTTGAAAGTCGTCATGAACAAGGACAATGAAGAAGAACAGGTTTGCTGTGGAAGTCATTGATAATTCACTGATGAGGTGTCCTTAAACACTCATCAGGAGGCTGTTATAAAAAAATGACAAGGTGTAGGTACAAGACGCATATTGAGCTTAATTTTGCATTTCCATGATGTATTTTAATGTTTCTAGGAACATTGTTGCTCGGATAATGATTCTCAATAGTTTTTTCTTCACCAAACTTCCCGTTTTGTATGGAAAAAACCCTATTTCTGTATGTACGCTAGTAGTGCTCCAATTATTCCCTTTGCACTAGTAGTGAACGACCTGTTCACCTCTAGTTCATATCCCATTTTGGTAGATGACGTCATTTTATAGGTTTTTTAGCTTATTAATGTGAATGCAATGAATAAATTATCACTCAGATTAGAGGGGTCTGACTAGTGGACAGGAGTGTCCTCTACTGATGCTAATGTGTCTGCAACTAGTTCACCCAGTCCGCTACTGGAACTTGAGATGTCCGCAACTAGTTCACCCTGTCCGCTACTAGAACTTGGGATGCCCACCACTGGGTCGTTTCTAAATAAGGATATTTCCTTGTCTGATGTGACTTTGGATTTGCTTATACTTTGTCACTAGCATAACTACTCCTAGGTTTTCATTTCACCATTATATTTCTGTTAGTAGTATAACAATAATGTTATGTACAGGTTATTTTTATACCTACTTTATGTTCGTGCTAGTAAACTTATTCCAATGAAATGATTCAGTTCGGTACTGTGACCACCTTTGGTAGTTCAAGTGTCCACCTCTTGAGCATTCACATTTTTTGGTGTCCGCTACTCATGCATTTTAATGATCTGAAAAATTCCAATTTTCGCCCACAGTATTTGATACTGTTGATACTGATTTGATACTGTTGGAGTTAATCATGTTAAGGAACGGTCGGAGCACACCATGAACACCAGAAAATTAATTTTACTTGTAGGTATTAGTCAGAATGCAGAGTAAAAACAGCAGAAATTTCCTTACAGTGCCCGCTGTTAGGGCTTTTACCTTGCTTATTCATTTTTTGTTGCAAAATTAATCAGTAATTATTTCTCTTTCACAGTTTTCCAACTAATCCCGAAAATAGAGATGTGTGGTTGGAGTCCTTGGGAATCCAGGGATTTGAAACGAAAGAGTGGCATCGAGTTTGTAGTAGGCACTTTCCAGATGGCACTAGAAATAGTGTACCAGTGCCTAGCCTCATCAGCACCTTTGACTGCGAAATGAAGAAGAATCACCGTCGTTCAGTGCAAGGTATGTCGGCATGGAGTTTTAGAAAAGAAAACTGCTCGCCAGTGGAGATTCATTTGAAGTATGTTCCAACATTTGTGCTAGGAAAGGTCAAGTCGTTAACTTTATTGTATTGTTGCGACCTTCATTTTGTGGTCGGCAAATGAGAATTTTCTATTCAGACGAGACGTCAGGTATAGATGACGAGTATTTTACTGGGAATAATGAAGAACTTCCCCTGGAAACAGACGATATTGAAGTTTGGCTAGGTAAATGGTAAAAGATGTGATCTGCAATGTTGTAATGTATACTGTACTATATTGTGGTACATATAGTTTGGTTTTCACCACCTAGAGTTGAAGTGAGAGTTACAGTTATGTATCTTGGAGTTACAGAAAAATAGGCATATATTATACTTACAATGTTTTGTTTTTTCTGTAACAAAGGTGACTAACTCGCGCTTACTGCGGATGGTGAAACCCGCCCATAGTACTTCTATCTTCTGTTCTATCTGTTAACTATTATTGTCTGTCAAATAGGAAAACTTTCCTACAATTTAAATTTTTCACCTTAAAAATTTTGTCTTTTTTCAGCTTCAAATTAATTAAAATTTTTCTTCGTAAAATTGCCTTGATATAATTTATTTGACGTTAAGTACCTTGGTTTAATTTCTCTGTTGGCCAGTATGTGAGTAAATTCCTATTTTTTAAAAATTTCACGTACCTACCTGAAGTTTTAAGAAGCAAGGGGCATGCCAGAGATATTATATAGGATTTCTACACGTTTGTCGGTAAAATAGGAAGACACCCTATTTTGACACCGTAGCTAATTAGCAAGATTAGTATTGTTCCTAGACTTTTTCTGGGGAGGTAAAACTACAAAATAATCATAAGGAACATGGTTTCATAATTTATTTTCAACTTTCTTGGTTGGTAAGGAAAACAGTAATACCTGTGGTTGGTGAATATTGAGATTATTTAGCGCTTTCACTCCAAGTTATGTTAGGTACGTCTGATAGGGAACCTGGGAGGGGCCAAACTTGGGGACTTTCTCAATCTGAATCATTTTGCTTGGGAATGCGGGGTAGAGACCTTAAATCAGGACGGTCTTCCAAAAGTTGGCACGGGTGGCAACCCTGATTGGGACGAACTGCAAGGCTTCTGCTTGGTATCAAACAGGTCTGACAATAACCATACATGTTTCAATATGTTACTGACAAATGACAACACAGTGGTTAAAATATTGTTAATCCTGGTTAATTTTTTGTTTTAGATGTAAGTTCAGAAGCAGAAGATGCAGTGTTCACTGTGAGGTCCAAGCAAGAACCATTCCGTACACCAGTAATTCCCAGTCCAAGACAAAGAAATCTGGAGCTTCGTGAGAAACGTATTACAGGTACAACATTTATGGTTAGTGTTATCTTAATTATTTATCTGGAGCTGTCGTGAATCTACTCTTGGATGAGATGAATATAAAGAAACGTAGCGTTTGTTTCAAGTTGTCGACGCGCAAATGGATTTGTAGTTATGGGTCAAGGATATAATAACAGCCCCATGCGACTGGAATGTTTGTTTCAATGGGGTTTGCCTTCAACAGCTTCTGGAGACTTCCAATTGGAAGTATTGTTGTGATAACTTGTGACGGTGTATGGGGAATCCCTTCCATATTGGATCTGGGCTCTTCCCGATCTTTTTGACACGCGGCTGATGGGGCGGTCGATTCGCGAAAACGAATTGTCAACTCCTGGAGGCATTGCGTAATAATCAAACCAGTGTCTCCAGGGGCAGCTGTCGCACTGCCTCCCTACCTTTCTTGAGTGGAGAAGGGGGAACTACGCTGTATGGGTGGCTAGTTTTACCCCCCACATCCATTACATGGTAGCGGAGCATGGTTGGTGGGTTGGTGGAGTTTATCCTCGGTACTCCCTCCACTTCATATTTTTGAGAGCTTCTCCATAGAGGTGTGACGATACCGATCTTTATCGGAACCGTTCCCCGCTGTTCCAGCTCCACGACTGGAACAGTTCCAAATTACCGGTCCTGTTCCGCTTACCGATCCGGCGGGGGGGGGGGGGGACTAGAACAAGGTATTCCACCCCTCTCCCCACCGCATCAATCTCCTCTTGCTAACGCTCTTCTCCTGCTCCTGCTTTTCGGACTTCTTTCATTGGGTATTTACCCAGTTGGGTATTTCCAGGATTATTCGTAAATAAAGAAGTCCGAGAAGTCCAAAGTCGAATGAACCCTAAATCCTGAAAAGACGCTCAAATTCGGACTCGGGTCAAAGGCGGAGGGAGAAAGAGGAGGCAGCTTGTCTTTTTTTTTCAGTTTGCTTTCTGGGTTCCTCAGTTTTATTTCTAATTATTTCTGATGTCTTTTACATTTTATGGAATCTGTTTACTAGTTTTGACCAATGAAGGAACCCAATATGTAGGGATTTCAACCTGCTTAAAATACTTAAGGGGAAAAAGAGTATTAGGCATCACTTTCATAGTAAGAAGCAAAGGGAAGTCTGGTAAATTCAATCAAAATCCCTGGAGCCATTTAAGAGAAGGGTGTAAATATGTACCAAATGCCAAACAAGGCCGTTTTCGTTTTTACTTTTTAAAGCTAAGCACCTAGGTACATTATATTACTTACTTCATTAAACATTTTGGTACCAAAATTTTAATACCAAAATTTTTAATTGCGTTAAAGGTTAGGTACATGTCGTATGCATTCTCAAAAAATAAAGGTTGGATATAATAAATTATGTGAGGAATAATAATGAATTTAATTTAAATAATAATGGCGAGGGAAATGTTTTCGGAATAAATAATCGCTAAGGATCGACAAAGCGGAAAGCGGTCGAGTCGGAGATCGGTAAGGGACCCAGTTCCGAGGACCGATAGGGCGGTATGGTTACTTAGAGGATCGAGAACAATTTGAACGAGTCTGGATCGGGAAGGTGGAACTGGATCGAGAAGGTGGAGCACTGGAGCTGGCACCCTTCACCAGCCAGTCTTCGGATCGGTAGGACCGGTAAGTGAAGCGGCCTGGAACAGTTCCGGAACAGTTCCATTGTGAGACTAGGTTCCACATTCCCGATCCGGCGGTATCGGCACACCACTACTTCTCCAGAAGCTTTGAGGTTTTCCAGGAGGAATCCTCTTTTTAGCATCCTCTTTTTAATAACCCTTTGTTATGAATATACCTTCGGCCATTCAATTTTCTTTTATAGCTCTATATTTTTCCCTTTTCTGTTATTCATCAAATTGAGCTATTATTCTAAAGGCGCTCAATTCCTGGCGTTCAATTCTTGTCTCTTTTTCCTTTGTTTCCCCCCCCCCCCCCCCTATTTCTAAGTCCAGTTGTTCCATCTTATGATGGAGGTTAGTCACCTAGAGGTTGTTCAGATGAATTTTCCTGAACCAGAACCTCTGACAACTACTTTCATCCTTCTTTTTATTTCCAAATCCGCCAAGCGATGTTTATAAGGAGCTAAGTTCTCCACCAGTAAATAATTAGCAGTAGTACCATTGCGATGGAAGCTATCAGCTTAGGAGTTTTCAAATGAACCATTCCTGAATCAGAACTCCATACTACTTTCAGTCCCCTGTAAATATTAACTTCACATACTTATTCTTTAAATAAGTATGTTTTTAAGGGGAGGAGTGTGATGGTACATGGGAATCTCGTACATATTGGATCTGGGCTCTTCCCGATCTTTTTGACACGCGGCTGATGGGGCGTGATTCGTGAAAACGAATCGTCAGAAAACGGATCGTCAACTCCTGGAGGCATTGCGTAATAATCAAACCATTGTCTCTGGGGGCAGCTGTCGCACTGCCTCCCTACCTTTCTTGAGTGGAGAGGGGGAAACTACGCTGTTTGGGCGGCTAGTTAAACCCCCTTATCCAGTACAAACTAGTTTGAATGGCAAAAAACGAAGTAATTCTATTCTCCTTGCCTTGTCACAGGTCCATGAAGTTGGTGTGTTGTGTTGCTCCATGATGTGTAATTGTATGGCAGCCATAGAAATGATGACCAACAAGTGCTAAAGGTATGGTTCCGGTGGAGCAGCTGGCGACTGTGATGGTCCGCTTATGGCTGCTACGATGCACCTATTTTAAATGTACGTGGTTCTGGTGGAGCAGCTGCAGCTTGTGACTGATCGCCATGGCCAATCGCTCAAATACTCCAGGGACCAGTCTAGTGACACAGCCGCATGACTCTGGGGAGGAAAATGTGAATCACTGTTCCCTCTCCAATGGGAATTGAATTTTTTAGTGTGATTCACAGTGTTCTGCAACTCACAAGGTGACAGCTGTCCAACAAAATGAAATTGTTGGCGGTGCAGCCAAAAAAATGCAAGAAACTTTGTTTCATCTTCATTCAAATGTAAATTAATCAAAACATTAAAAAATCCCTCCTCTTGCCACAGTTTGAAGAGCCATGTTGACTGGTTGTCTTTGAATTTCCAACAACAGCTGTAGCTCATCCTCCTTTTCTTCATTTTCAAAGATAAGGCGATGTCACTCACTAGGATCCTGTTGATCGATCTTCAAGCAAAGTGAGCCTCGTGGTGCAGTGGATCACACCACCAGAACCACCCAACTAGAGTCGCTAATAGCTGTCGCTAATGGTAGTCACCAGCCACACCACCGCAACCATACCTTAAAGAAACTATGGAGGGCCTTCCACTGTCAAGCCTCACCTTGAAACTGCTGAGAAATATGTACGTTAGGGCTGAGAAAGAGTTCTCTTCGACGGCAGTGTCGAAAAAATAATTATTTTGGTAACATCAACTCCCCCTCCCCAAGTTGCTGATATTTAAGGGTCTGGAAAATGAAGGCGGGTGCGAATTTCGTCTAAAAACTCGTTTGCTACGAACTTTACACGTTCGTATCGCAACGCCCTTTGGGGGACGACTCCCAGTGGTTGACAGCTGTGCCAAGATTGGTGATAGTGATAACATCGATTTAGTTCAGACATAAAACGTGGAATGGTGAATGTGCCACAGCTGTATCAATCGATCCATTTTGCCTCAGAAAACGCCCAGGCTGATCCATTCCCCTGCCAGCATGTTAAGAGATTTGTTGTTAACAGAAATGGTTATTAAAGGTGGGTGTGTGAGTGCACGTGTTTTTCTTTTTTATATTTTCTGTTCTTGATTTGATTAGCTGTTGGTTGTTGAGCGTAATTTTGCGATTATGATGAAGGTAAGTAATGTAAATAAACACACTCTTTGCAGTTGAAAATTTTAGTGAGGCTATCTACTTACATAACTCATTTTGGGTCGGCTCCGATTCCTGACGTTTTTTCATTCTTCTTGATATTACATAATGTACGTTATCGTCAATATTGCATGTAGCACTTGAACTTCAATTTATTGCAGAGAGCATTTCCATGAAGAACCCATTGTAAATAAATTTGTGTTCTTTTTTTTTTATCCTGAGTTTTATGTTTGTATTCACCTCTGCTGTCACGCAAAAGCTGTATACATCCTTAACGTATTACATCCCTGAAGAGCCACCCATTTCGTTCCCTGTGTCCAACTTATGCTAGCTTCACTGTGAAATCATGTAGAATTCACCTAGTCCTAGATTAATATTTATAATATTTCTGTTCGGAGCGTGCCAGTGACTTGAACCAGAACTAATAACTTTGTTCAGGTGGCATCACTGATGACAGTGATGACTGTTCACCACGGACCTAATTTATTTGTCTGATTATGTGTTTGTACGAGCTGTTTTGTTATTTTTTGTGGAATAAAATTATATTGCATTAGTCGCTTTATTTACTGTAAATACAGAATAAAACAGTTTTCTGATAATATTAAAAATATCGGGTGCCGACCTGCTGCGCTGTGAAGTGAAAATTCTTATTTGTGAAGGGGGTTGACCCTTATGTGCTCGAGCTAGGGAAGGGTGTAATGAACATCTCAAACGTGACGAGAGAATACTTACTTTAGTGAATTATCTAGTACTGGGGTTCGACTTAGTCACGCAGAAGCAACTACCTAATTTTTTGACTTCAGTGCTTATAAAGACAGTACCTACCTACAGTCACCACAAAGAGAATATCGCCACACCAGTTTTTGGCCTTTGGAAAGGTTGGTAGAAACTCGAATGCCTACTCGTAAGATGTGAGAAATCCTTCAGTCACGTTTGTTTTTCGAGTTAGAACTCCTAGGAAAATGGTAGAATCGAGAATCCCAATAAAATCACTGGATCTGCAGTATTATCTACAGAATCTTCAGTTGGAAATGGGAGAATTCCTGCTAAATGATCTCTCGTCAACCAGCCCACTTCCTTTTTTCGTGTATTAATTTTGTTGACTTTGATTACCCATATACTCTGCGGATTTGGATGTTTATAGTTTTCACGGTTCCGGGGGGGGGGGGGGGGGTCCAAGCAGCATAAAAATGAGACTTCTGCTTTGCCCAATTTTTTCTGAACGTTTTTGTTTGATCACACAAATGATTTACGATCGATTAAATTCTTTCTTTCTACGGGACGTGCCCACCTATGAAATATTTTCATGTTGAAATAAAACTCATTTCATACTTTGCCTAGGCATTGTATACAATGCCTGTTTCACACTCTGCTGGTAACATGTATATTAGCCCCATGGAGTGGTGCATGGATGGAGTGGTGGGTGGTGTGTGCCCCATGGTGTTGGATACAATACGTATCCAACGTTCAGCAATTTATGTACACTGACAGTTCCAAGCTATACTGCCTACTTCTGTGAGCCCTAGTTTAATCTCCTGTGATTAGTGCATAGAACTAAACGGGGTGGTGGTTTGAACAAGAATAATACCTACTTATTATCCTCTTCATGGGACCAAAACTGTCATCTATGTATGCCTGATGAGACGAACTTGTGAACAAGTTAAATACTCGAGGATGCCTATACCATATAGGATACATTCACCTATTTATTAGTTTTAATACATACCTACCTAACACAGGACGTGGGATACCATAGGCCTTGTCTTCAACATTATGTGATCATCGAGAAAACCTGTGTCCAGTGTAAAACTCAATGCAATGAAACAGAAATCAACCAACCAACATAGTTTGTATTTTTGTAGTGTTATCGTGATGTGCTGATTAACCCGAAAACAGCGTACCATAAGTAATTGTTAGGTGGTACTTCATGTGTACTTCAACTTGCTTCTGCTTTGGGTTAGTCTGTTCATGTCATATAGCTGAATAGCAGTGTTCTTTAGTCGAGGTTTTCAGAGAACGCTCCGTTAGAATGCCTTACTGTTGGGTAAAAGGTTGTGGGTCGGGGTCGAGAGGACAGACTTTTAGGAAAATGTTCAGATTCCCCAACAAAGATAAATATCCAGAACTCGCCGAGGAATGGTGGGTTCGAGTCAATCGTCCTGAAGCCGCGACTATGGAAACCAAGGTTCTCCTTGCAAGATATGTGTGCGGATTGCACTTCAGATTTGAAGAAATTGAAGATAAGATGATCATTCCTGTGGTGATAAACAATGAGAAGGTCATACACGAGGTAGGCAAACAGCCAGTTTTACATGTAGACTTCATTTCAAACAATCGAAATAGTATAATATGGGTAACATTTAATCGAATCTTAAGTACCTATGCCCTCAACTGGAGGTGGCCTCCGTTAGTGAGGCTCTCTGAGTCCTCTGAAGGATGATTTGACACTGATGTTCCTTTATATTTTTTTGGTTTATTATTTTCAATAATGAACCATTGGAATCGAGCATGAAAAAAAAAATTCTTACCCCCCCTCAAAATTTGATGGTTTACGTTTCAAGGTATGTAGAATCCAAAACTGCAATAAAAATATTTCTGTCTGTCCGCCGTACGCCGTACGGGCCACTTTTCTTAGTTACCATGAAAAAAAATTGATGAAATTCGGGTTATAGGTTCCGTTCGGCGTCTAGTTGGTCCTCGAAGCTCGACGTTACTGTGAGTCATCTCTAAGGGGTTCAAAATAGGGGTTGAAATTTTCAAAACGCCTATACCATTTTTTTACGTAAATATTTTTACGGTTTTAAATAGTTCTTGAACTTGCGAGTTTTTTAAGACCATCCGGAGCATCGTACGTCCAGCCGTTCGTTCACAGTAAGGCCCCGAAGTTTGCACCGACAGGCATTTTCGACTCCAGTGTGAATGAAATTGTATACAATTCAAACCAAAT
Source organism: Leptopterna dolabrata (assembly GCA_954871275.1). Classification (NCBI taxonomy): domain Eukaryota; kingdom Metazoa; phylum Arthropoda; class Insecta; order Hemiptera; family Miridae; genus Leptopterna; species Leptopterna dolabrata. The sequence continues at coordinate 28,996,258 of OX940983.1, forward strand.
CTCGTAACCAGAGACGCGCCCACAATAGGAATTTGTGAATATGGCCAATCATTGGTAGGGATCACCTGATTATATTGGCGGAGTATGAAGTCGAGTTGGTTGTTCTGTGATATTATTTAATTTGAAAAATGATGGCTCTTTTGGAGTTTGTTGGTAGGTAGTGAAACTTGAACAAACGTTGAAGTATTATTGATGGGTAAATTATTACTATGGTAAATCATTACTCAACGGTAAATTATTACACAACGGTTCATTATACCATCTACGTAGAAGGGGCTGGAGTTTGTTGGTAGGTACTTTTGCAACTTTTTTCACTCCTCATCAACAATTTCTTTTCAGAACTTCATTATGTGTGTTTCTTTTTGTTAGGTACTGTTTGTCATCGGCAGAACTATTTTAGCAACATTTAACTCGTGATTCAGGTAGGTACCTAGTAACGAGTACGGGGTTAGGTACTAACCCTCGGAGGGTCTGCGATCTACATAATATGTATAGAATGGTACATATCATATTATATAGATGGGTTATCTATACATAGAGCTGTGATCTGTAACAGAAGGGTATTCTATACAAAAATAATAAACCATTGTGCAGGGATTTGCAGCGTTTATATTTATTTAGCCTTGAGTAAATTTGTGGATAACTTAACTACCGAAGACACAATGGATTAGATAAATGGATTAGTAAATAGGCACGTTGTTTGATAGTGTTGAAACTGGATTCCACAAGTAAGTTACCACGATTAAAAACCCTCCATTCGGGTGGTCATGGTTGCCATTTCTTTCCTGTTATTGAATCATATATTATTATGTCTTCATATTAGTGGCACTGGCTGGTGGTAATCAATCCGTTTTGGGGTCACCACAAATGTGAACCTATTTACACTTTCTTTTCAGTTTGACAGGGGTCGATATCGCTTGAAGCCAGGATCTGTTCCTAGTATACTTCCTGGTCCTGGTTACCTCAAAAGGATTCGTGGTACGTATTAGTACGTTCGCTCAATATCTGCAGCACTTACCCCAACCTAATGGTTATGAATGAGAATATTAATCCTGAGGTTCTTAAGGAGGTTTTCTCATTCTGTACCAACAAAACATGCAGACCAGAATATCCATTTCAAGAACATCACCAATAAGATGTAGCACTGGAAAATTTGTTTCTTTGTCTGAAATATTTCCGTAACCAAAGTTGAAGATTCGGGCATTTGAGAAAAAACCTCATAATTCCTCATAAAACCTCATAATTCCTTATTATAATTCCTCGAATGTATCCATGGAATTGATTAGCCAAGGAATAATGGTCATGAAAGGTACCTAGGTAACTTGATTTGTGTTTTCTATACGTATAGTTGTAGTGGTAAGTGGAACGTTTGTTTTGTTCCTAAGTGCCTTAATAGTGTTATGTTTTATACACAATTGTTGGGCTGCATTTTCCCTCCTAGAAATTTCTTTGTATCACCTAATGCTCGTATACTTGAAGGAACAAGGTCGGCGTAAGTAAGAGCCATGGGAGACGTTTCGAGGTAGGTTGTTGTATGATAAGGATGATGAGTATGTTTGTTTTACCTACATCTCGGCTGAAAGTTGGTCTAATGGGTTCTGTTCAGGTCTTGATACTCTGGGCATGTACGTAGTTCCTTCTTATCGAGTTACTGTTACGTATACTGTAGTATCTGGTTGGTATTGACTGTGTCAGTACTGTCCAACCTTTTTCTACCATAACCGATTCATAAACAAAAGCCTACCCAGCTGATTATATTAAATCTAAATATCTGCTAATATATCGTTTAACAACAATGTATTTCCTTCATTATGGGATTTTGTACTTACTGGCTGCTAAATTATGTGTCGTATGTCTGTTTTATTCATTCAATTGTGTGTTTACGTTTTTCATGTTCGCACTATATCTTCGATATATTGTTATGGTTATTTTCACAAAATAATATACAGTTTTTACTATTGAACTTGGTTCAAATTCACCCCCAATCTCAAAAATTGCTTTCTCAGAAATATCACTTCAACTGGTTTTTAGTAATCACCTTTAAATAATTAAACCTTTAGGTATTCAGTTTAAACCTTTTTAGTGTTATTTATGTTAACCCTTGTCACCATATATCCTTCCAAGACTTCGTGTATATCAACACACCCATTTAACAACTGTGCAGAAAACACAAACGCTAAAAAAGACTGTTTATTTTTTATTTGGTGGATTGGCTTACCTCATAGGTAGAGCTTGACAAAGGAAGAGCCACTAATAATGTACTCGTATGTACCAAAAACGGGCTGTGAAGCAGAAGTTCTCAAATTATATCGTGAAAAGGGTTTATTCTTTTTCTGAAAGGTTTAAATAAAAGGGCAGATGTTGCAGGTGTCTCATTGCTTTTTCAACCGCTATTTGACTCGTTCTATTTTTCTGTGCAGAGGAACTTCGGAAAGACGACATGGGGAGGAGGTATTGCTGCGTCGATTCCTGCCCTAACCGGAAGTGTGCCTCGAGCTTATTGAACATATTTTTACCTCCTAAGGTAAAGTCAGTTTTACTAATCGTCTCCTTTCACCATTGCTGGTTGTGTTTGTCAACGGCAAAAAGTTTGAGGATCGTAATACGAGTACTTTCGAGTGCTGTGTGCTGTGTTTATTCATCACTTCTTTTTAACCTCTACTCGGAAAGTATTTTCCGTAAAGCACTGGGGGATGTGGAGTTTGGTATAAGGGTAAATGGAGAAGTTATAAATAACATTCGGTACGCTGAAACACTGCTTATTGCTGAAGATTTTGATGGTTTTCAAGAGTTGTTGGATCGGGTAAATGAAACCAGTTTGGAATATGGATTGGAACTGAATCCAATCAAAACGAATTTATGGTAATAAGCAAAAAATCATTCCCATCCAAAGATCTGCTCTTGAGTGGCCGTTCCGTAGATTGTGTTACCAAGTTCACGTATTTGGGAATCAGTGTCAGAGACTTGGGATCATTCTGTAGAAGTCACCTCGTATAGAAAAGGCCAGGTCCATGTTTACCAAGATGAATCCTTTTCTGTGTTCCAGAGACCTTAGCCTTGACCTGAAAAAGCGCATAATCCACTGTTGTTTATTTGGTAGTACTATACGGGGTGAAAATTTGGACACTGTCTGAGGATACCAAAAGGAGAATTCAGGCTTTTGAGATGTGGGTCTACCGGAGGGTTCTAAGAATTCCATGGGTGGGCCGGTTCACCAATGCGGAAGTCCTTCAGGGAATCGATGCTGAGCCTGAACTGTTAGTACTGGTAAAGCGAAGGAAGCCAGGGTACCTTGGACATGTGATGCGAAATGAGCAAAAGTTCCGGCTGTTACAAATGTGATTCAGGTTAAGTTTGAAGGGAAACGTGGGCCTGGTAGAAGACGCATATCCAGGCTGGCCAATATGTACAAATGGTTCAGTGTCACATCAATAGAACTGTTCCACTGTGCATTCGATAAAAGCGGAGTTGTAGCCAAGATGATCACCAACATACGGACCGGATAGGGCAATCATAGAAGAATACTGCTTTTGAGTGTAGGTAAATATGGCGCTTCAAAGGGTCCTGGCGCCTTTCGAGATTTCAAATCCTTGTTGCAAGATAGCCAACTTTGCAAATTTATCAGCAGATCTACAGACTTTTTAAAATTAGAAGTAGCATCCGATTCCTCTGATTTCACCTCCCATTCCTCTAGTTTCATCCTGACTATGGATTTCTTCAAACGCCATCTTTGACATTCAAAGTTTGCAACATCTTTATAAATGAGGGTTCGAAATCATTCTTATAGATGACGTTCGTACATTGTAATAGCATTGAAAGGATGGGCAATAACCGTCTATTTGATTTATACCTACTCCAAGTTGTAGTTGTCATACCTGATTTTCATTCTCTAGAAAGTAGGTATATGTACTTTGTTCCACCCAGAACGTATGTAGAACATACCCAGTTCTTGGCCCCAGGCTGTTCTTAATTTATAGTGATATAAACAAATGAAAGGCTGCATTTTAATTGTTTTCAGTATTGTGTGAACTCGAGTTTCGTTTTCTAGGACCGGGACCATTTCGCTAAATGGGAAGAAATGGTACAACCTCACCGGCGGTTACCATTTACCCGGACTACAGGTGTCTGTGAGCTCCATTTCCCGCCCGGCGATGTTCTCCGCGAATTTGTGACAAAGTTGAGCGACGGGACAGTGCACAAGCTCGCAAGAGGACGGGTCTCACTTGCACCTGGCGTTTACCCTACGATCTTTGGGAGAGATTTAATGAAGAAAAGGAAATCCTCATGTATAGAAGTCAAAGCTCCCAGCACTTCCGAGAAGGTAGGTAGGGCTGGTGGTAAAGAGTTAATTACTTGATAACAAACAGGCTTCAGCATCAGCACATGATAGTGCATCTCCTAAAGAACGCTCCCATTCTGAAAACAACAGAATGAGTTGGTTCATTCAACTGTTCAGCGAAAAATGTACTCCGAATGGTCTTGGAAATCAAGGCTCATCTGAATATAGAGTACCTGGCCAGTGGAGTTGGATTACTTGGGATTACTTAATACCAATATCCAAAAACTACAATATCCAAAAACGCTGGAAAGTCCTTGTCACTTGGGTTTATTATTTACCTACAGAAATGTTGCTGTTCATTTATTTTTCCTTTCATGCGCAATAATTGAAATAGCTTTTTTTTATAGTTTCAACCAATTTCGCGCTCAAAAACACGAATTAGTCTCTTTTTTTATCTCTACAGATTATCTGTGATCATTGATAGTGACCCATTTTTCTCCCATAACACCCATGGGTTTATTCCGATCGGGCTGCCAAGCTTCGGAGCACAACTAGGACCCAGATTTGTTCCCAACTGTGTGCGGAAGAACGGCGATTTTAGACCAAAATGTAACCTAAATTTAAGGCTGAAACTTCGTTAGAACCTCAATTTTCCACTCTGCTCAAAGTTGACTTCATATTCGGTCTTCTCGTTGTAAAACACAATCGTGGAAAACGATACCTCAAAAGCTCATTTTAATAAAACTCAAAAAATACCTATTTTATACCCATTTTTCACTCATAACACCCCTGAGTATATTCCGATCGGGCTGCAAAATTTCGGGATACAACTAGGTAGGGCCCAAATGGTGCCTGTGTGCGAAAGAATGAATTTGTTAGACCGAAAATGAAGTAGTTATGCGTGATACGGGTGTACGGCGGACGGACATTGCATTTTTGGAATCCACACAACTTGAAACTTAAAAGAAAAAAATGTTAAGGGGATGTTATATAAATTTCTTGCTGAGCTAATACATAGGTGTATTATTCACGGAATAATAAACCATAATGGCTAACTGATTCTTATGTTTCAAGTGTTGAAATTCGAAATCCCTGGAAAAATGAGATTGGCTATTTATGCATGTATTCATTAACACTATGATGTATTATTATCATAATTTTTGTATTCATTTTCAGGAAGTGACGTATATTTTTGACATTGGTGATGATGAAGCTGATGAAGAGAGTCCCATTAGTACTGAGAAAAAGTGCAAGATTACTGCTGAAAAGGAGGAAATGATCAATAAGTGTAAAAGGGAAACAAGGATTGAGGATTACCAGGAGAAGATGGTACTAGACCAAGAACATGGTAAAGATGGTGTGAAGTGTAGTGAAACGTCGGATATTATTTATGATGAAAGAGGTGGTAGGAATAACAATGATGGCGATGAAGGAGAACGCGATGATTTTAGATGCTCCAAAACCTTGGAGGATGATACTTGCGAATTAGAATTTCCTGATGGTGCGCTTGTCGAGTTGGATTGTTCTCGAGAAGCGGGTAAACAAGTGGCGCCGTCAAAAATACCCAGCACTGACCTCAGAGAAATTCTGAGTAACGAAGATCCAGACAAATCCATAATCAATGACGTTGAAGTCTTTAGCCGCCTTTGTCGGGGTTTCATAGTCTCCAAATGTAGTAAAACCGGACGGAGAAGTAATTTAGACAAATATGGCACTCCTCTTGGGAAGAAGGATAACCAGACAGAACAAGACGTGTTCATCTACCCGACCACCAAAGATTTAGACGTCATGACTTTGGTGTACAACATCGACCGCGTGAAGTATCCATCTGACAGTTGGTTCTGCACTATCAAAGATGGATCGCCTGCGTTCCTGTGCTGGGGTGACGGCTACAAGATAATTAAAAAAGTTATTTTCAATAGTCAGAACCTCGATCCAACTGTATGTACCTCACTTTTCCTCGCTTACTATTCAAATCGCACAGTGTCCTCCGAACTGCACTCATAAATGCATGGATCTACAGTGTTGGGGCCTTGTGGTTGTTGTTGGTAGTCACTGTATGATGAGGATAACTCCAGTAATAATTATCTTCCTCACTTTGGGACGTTAGAATTCTTACCACCTAAGTATTGATTCTGTTTTCAATATAATACTCTGATAATATCAAACCTGAAGTATCAGTACCTAGTGATACCAGTGCAAAAAAAAAAGGAAGTTGCAACAGTTCTGAATGTAGGTAGGTACTTGATTTTGATGCCTAAATTAGAAAATATTGGAAATTCGTGTTATGAATTGATTCTTTTCCAACAAATTTTTTATAAAAGTTGTTGCTGTTGATCTTTCGTAGATATGTGGGCATCTTTTTGTGTGCCCATTGGGTGAAGGGGGAAAGTGTTGTGAACGTGTGATGATACCGCATGAGGTGAGTAAATTTCCAAGGTGAATGGAAAAGTTATATGATAACCACAGCTGTTCTATTTATACTGTCTGTCAACCAATTTTTTGGAGGGAATTTTTTTAAAGGGGGAAATATCGAGTGGTATTGGTAAACAAAGTTTCAATATATTGGGAAAAAGTAATGATACAACATAAGTATCAGATGTATCGATACAAATGTCGGCAAGTATCAGTGCAAATATTGGCAAGTAGCGATAGATACAGATATTGCCTGTCAGAAGTTAAGTATCGATAGGTCCCCAATTTTCGGTATCTTGGTCAGGTTTCCTGAAGGGAATAGCCTGCTAGGTAAATTACCCTTTTTTTTAAATAGACGTTGAGATAAGAAAACCGTGTACCTTTTGGTTTATTATTTTCAATAATGAACCATTGGAATCGAGCATGAAAAAAAAAATTCTTACCCCCCCTCAAAATTTGATGGTTTACGTTTCAAGGTATGTAGAATCCAAAACTGCAATAAAAATATTTCTGTCTGTCCGCCGTACGCCGTACGGGCCACTTTTCTTAGTTACCATGAAAAAAAATTGATGAAATTCGGGTTATAGGTTCCGTTCGGCGTCTAGTTGGTCCTCGAAGCTCGACGTTACTGTGAGTCATCTCTAAGGGGTTCAAAATAGGGGTTGAAATTTTCAAAACGCCTATACCATTTTTTTACGTGAATATTTTTACGGGTTTAAATAGTTCTTGAACTTGCGAGTTTTTTAAGACCATCCGGAGCATCGTACGTCCAGCCGTTCGTTCACAGTAAGGCCCCGAAGTTTGCACCGACAGGCATTTTCGACTCCAGTGTGAATGAAATTGTATACAATTCAAACCAAATCTCGTAACCAGAGACGCGCCCACAATAGTAATTTGTGAATACGGCCAATCATTGGTAGGGATCACCTGATTATATTGGCGGAGTATGAAGTCGAGTTGGTTGTTCTGTGATAATAGAGAGTTCCTAAGAGATAAGTTCATTAGGGAACGGCCATATCTTTTGGCCACATCTAAGGCGAGCAGCCTTTGGATGCTAACCAATAAGTCCGGTTTGACAGAAGGTGGTGGGGGTAGGAGTGAATTAAAAAGTAACGTCACTTAACTTAGCACAACGCGAAATCCATTCAGCTTCAGTAGGTATACTAGTATCCGTAGGTATACTCACTTTTTTATCCTAAGTTGATATCGCAACAATCTAGCAAATTCTTTGAAAGACGCTTGGAGTAACTTTGAAAGACGCTGGCGATGGCGAGGACCGACGACACATGACGCGTTAAAAAAAACGACAAAACGCGGCAAAAAGCTGTGCACTGTTACCCCTGAGTAAGGTTAAAGACGATTCCTAAAGTTTGTGCTCTGGGAGATAACGCGCCTTATGTATAAGGCCGAATAAGTCGAACTTAAGGAAATAAGTTTGAACTTGGGCGACGCGCATGCGCAGTTGAGATAAATCCGAACACATCTTCCCGACTTTAGTCTTTAGGAACTCTCTATTATTTAATTTGAAAAATGATGGCTCTTTTGGAGTTTGTTGGTAGGTAGTGAAACTTGAACAAACGTTGAAGTATTATTGATGGGTAAATTAGGTATTACTACGGTAAATCATTACTCAACGGTAAATTATTACACAACGGTTCATTATACCATCTACGTAGAAGGGGCTGGAGTTTGTTGGTAGTTACTTTTGCAACTTTTTTCACTCCTCATCAACAATTTCTTTTCAGAACTTCATTATGTGTGTTTCTTTTTGTTAGGTACTGTTTGTCATCGGCAGAATTATTTTAGCAACATTTAACTCGTGATTTAGGTAGGTACCTAGTAACGAGTACGGGGTTAGGTACTAACCTACGGAGGGTCTGCGATCTACATAAATATGCATAGAATAGTACATATTATATTATATAGACGGGTTATCTATACATAGAGCTGTGATCTGTAACAGAAGGGTATTCTATACAAAATAATAAACCGTTGTGCAGGGATTTGCAGCGTTTTGCTTTTATGTAAGACATGCGTTGATTGTTATTTTTGGATAAAATCCGAAAGGTGCAATGACGTCACTGCTCGCTGAGTGTCTCAAGTGGACCTTCCTTCGGGAAAACCTTGGTTGAAGCTTATGGGTGCTTGGTAGTATTGATTTGAATGATAAGGGTAAATAGACAAAATGCTGTCCTACCATTGCTTGAGCGCGGAGTTGCTTGGTTGTGTGACGGTGTGGCTGTTCTCGTTTTCTCTCCCGGGGGAGACGGGGTCGTTTGGTGGAAGCCTAATCGATATCCCTTCTTAACCAGTGATAATCTCGCTGGCTTGGAGGGGGACTGTCAAGGGGTCCACCGTCACTCTTCTCACACTGTCACATGGTAGCAGAGCGTGGTCTGTAGTATGTGCTGAGTAATTCACCATGCTCCATCTACTTTTTGTGGTCTTTGCAGAAGGATAAGCCCAAAGATTTCCAGAATCATTCCTTCACAAACATCCTGTCCCTTTGATAATGCTTCCCCACCCCCTTTCCATCCTTTAGAGTGTCATTATAATGAAATACATTGAGCTCATTTGACGGCAAGTAATGCTGTGTCCCAATTTACAAGTCCCAATAGTTCTTCCATCCTAACGATGGAGGTTGATCACCTAGATTGCCCAGATGAGCACAATTCACTGGACAACAACCTCTGACATTTTTTTCTCCACCAACACTGGTATGTAGGAAGGAGCTTTGTTCTCTTCCAGCAAATATTATTGAGGTAGTTCCATTACAATGGAGGTTAGTCACCTTTGAAGTTGTGCAGATGTCCTTTCCTGAACCAGAACTTCATACTACTTTTCATTCCCCCTTTTCCCTCTCATACTTCTGCTACCCAGAATTATGTCGTGTGGGGAGGAGTGTGACGGTGTGACTGTTCTCGAGTCGTTTTTTCTTCCAGTGGAGACGGGGTCGTTTGGTGGAAGCCTAATCGATATCCCATCTTAACCGTTGATAATCTCACTGGTCTAGAGGGGGACTCTCGAGTGTCTACCGTCACTCTCCTCACACTGTCACAGTTCTAAGGCGAACATCTTTTCCTTACTGGCAAAAATAGTTATGTATTTCTATTTGGTTCTATATTGATAATAGTTGATAGGGAGAATCGGATTATTTACCTTTGCAATTACATTTATCTATGCAACGTGCATAACTCTAACCTGTGGCGTAGCTTCAGACATGCTAACAGGATATCCATGGTGGTGGAATGTCTAAAAGTGGATATATACTCACCACATTTACCCAACCCACTCGGCCTGTACCAGGGCCACCTGCTCTCTTACTGTATTTTTTATCCCTAGTTTTTAAACTATTTTACAACCCCCTGCCCACCCCTTGACTCTGACAATATATCTAGTGACGACGCATGAAAACAGTAAACTAACAGCCATTTCAGGCTGGGGCTTTTCGTCAAACTGCACTGCCAGCGTCGTGGACGTGTTGTGGGCAGACAACACTGTGGCTCGTAAGGAGATGACGATCCGGAAGGCGACGTCACCCGGCTGATAAGCGACGTGGAAGGAAAGGAAGAGGAGGGGGACGGACCCATGTCGCGGTTCTGTAGGCTGTGTGCGTGGAGCTATCCTTGTGTGAGCAATACACCGTAGAAAGACCACTACCTGTTTTTCTATGGTGTATTGCTCACACAAGGATAGCTCCACGCACACAGCCTACAGAACCGCGACACGGGTCCGTCCCCCTCCTCTTCCTTTCCTTCCACGTCGCTTATCAGCCGGGTGACGTCGCCTTCCGGATCGTCATCTCCTTACGAGCCACAGTGTTGTCTGCCCACAACAGACGTGATCAACTATCCTCCAATGAGAGGATCAGAATTCGATCTGATCATTTCGCTCTTTACTTGGCTACTCATTGCCTCGCCCCCTTGAGTGGAGAGGGGCTCGCCCAACAGCTACTTGGGTCACGGCAGTCACCAATCCAAGTACTAACCACGCTTTAGGGGTATCTTAACTTCGGTGATCTCACGGGAACCGGTTTATTCCACCTGATAAGGCCGTTGGGCACGCATGAAAACAGTTGTTTAGGCAACTGAGGGACTGGACTTGAGTGAAGGGAACACAGCCTTCTTCTTATACCAGATGGATGATGTGCAGTTTCCCCAAGCTTCAACCATGGATGTTTTTGCAATTTGAGGCAATCCTGAGCAGTGACGTCATCAAATCTTTCTGATTTTTAATAAAAATAACTACTCACGTCTCAAACAAAAGCCAAATAGGTACGATCGGGTCTCAGTATCTAGAAGTAAATTCAAAGTAGGAAACATTATGTGGGTACTCTCCATTTCCGAGGCATGGATAGTGCCCGTTCCTCCCCATAAGCTCAGTCCCTCGGTATCGTAATGATTGCTCAAACAGATGAGTTGGTTGGGGCTTGGGAGTAGATTCAAGTTGGTTGAAATTCACAAAAATGAGGGATGTGTTAACTTTGTACACTAAACCTTTGTTTATATAGCAAAAACGTTAAGAGAACAAGAAATTGTGGAACTTGGATTTTTATGGTTAAAGTGAGTTATTTATGTGTTTATTACAATGGAAATTGTTCGGCTCTGGAACTTTGTATGACAGTGGGATTCTTTTATGGTTACTATAAAACTTCTTGCGGTTCATAACTGCAGGGCGGAGGGACACTGTGTGCGTTGAACTTCTTACTATTCATTATTACGTTTCATTAATACGATAAATATAATATTCATAATTATTGTACATTAGTTATGAACTGCTCAATGGCTAGGGACCTTGCAGTATTGCTGACTGTGGAATTTTGGTATTTTCTCAAGGTGGTCAGTATTTTGAAACTTCTATTCAGTATTGCCACAAAATCATTAAAAATTTAGATGCAATTCTGAAATAATTTAGTCTGTCAATCTTCCATAAGAGCAAATGATAATCAACGTTCCCTGTTTTTCTATTTTCGCTCTACACTTGTTGTTTGTCCTCAGAAGTGCCCAAAAATGCATTTTTAAATGCTCAGTTTGGTAATTTTTGCCACACTTATCAATGACCAGGTCATCCCCATTGTTGACTAGGTATCCTTACCACGTCAATTTACAGTCAATATGTTTCGTATATCTGTTTGTAAACCTAAAAACGCATAACTACCGGAAAATACCACAAAAACTGTAATTGGGAGATTGCGGGTTGTACCAAGGCAGACTCGATTGCATTAATCAAAACTGAAAAATAACTAACAGTGTGCATGCGTTATCTTCTTGAAACCCTTCGTGGATGGCTCCTTGTTATTTGTATTGCCTTTATTACACTAGTCAAGGGTACGTAGAATATCAGGTACCTAAATCTACTTGTTGCCTCCCTTGTGTTGTTCGTTGTACCGATTATTACATTTTCACTTTACAGATTATGATTGGTGACAGTGAAGTGAAACTTTCTGAAGTTATTCGACCAAGATCAATCAAGGAAATTGGTTCGATCCTAAAACTGGCAGATTCAGTTGAATTGTGCACCCGGTATAGCGAAATTATTAGGTGAGTAACCCCTATATTCTTATCTTAGCTATCTGACCACTTCAAGTTATCCCAGTGTTCTGTTCTGGCGACGATACTGGGGTAACTAGAAATAGTTTTGTCGTGGTCCACCTGTACCACTTAAATCTATAATAGATTATACTCAATAAACCAAGTGGAAGGAGGAAGGGGTCTACGGGGGGGGCGTCCATCCGCCGTCTCTCCCCACCAGTCTCTCACGACTGGGGTGGCCGGGGGATGGTGGAACAAGCCCTATATAACCTGTACTCCCGACCAGATTTCTTCATTCTACGAGCTCCTCTAAGTCGATGATTTATCTCTCTCTCCCTACCTTCCTTCCCTCGAAAAGACCTTGTGAGTGGTGGAACCTGCCTAGGTGAGGCCCTTGTGGTATAACCGGTGTGGTGGAACCTTCCGAGCAACTCCTTCCCAAAAGATCTCGCTGAGTGGTGTAACCTGCCTGGTGAAGCCTTCGGGCTTAACCGGTGTGGTGGTAACATTCAGAGTACGTCACCTGATACCTCAAGCTCCATCACACACTCGCCTATCCCAGGCTTACCAGCCATACACCACAGTGGTGACCCCAACAACCAAAATCACCATGGTGGGGACTCCGTCATCCGAGTCACCATAAGTTTGGTAAAAATAGACATGTTTTAGCAATGGCAAAACCTGAGTTTTGCATTTTAGTGGATGCATACAGTTGCTTTTCAGGACGATCTCCAAACGTTCAGGAATATCGGTAAAATTATTTGAAAAATTGTTTTCATGAAAAATAACGTTGTGATGACTCTGGTATTGGTTAAATTTTAAATGTAGTAAAATTTGACTTTGAATGAAAATGTGACGGAGTTGAATTTTGACTGGGTAGGAGTTTTGAAGGAGAGAGGAGAGCGAGGAATTGTATCTACGCCGTTTTCACCTCCTTAGAGGGAAGGAGAAGACTTAGTTGGTGATGAGAACGTAAGGTTGAGAGAGAAGGCAGTTGGCAGGGTTGGAGAGAAATTGGATGAATGCTCGAGCTAGGCAAGTTGGGCGCTTTTTATTGGGGCCTCTACCCTCCTCAGGTCCCTTCGGAACGACCATTGGGAGCCGTTGGAGGGAAAGTTACCTGGGCCGTGTCCCTCGCACTGCATAGCTCGGCTTCTCCGTTGTTTATTGGTAAAAATCTTACCGTATATACAGGAGTCGTATATTAGAAGGGGACAAACGTTTTTGTGGAATATTGCGTTTTCGGTTTTTGCATTAGAAAATCTCTTGCTTGGACAAAGAATTAATGTCAGAGAATTTTGAAATCCTGATTTCATGCCCACTCTTCATTGTGTTCATAGAGTGAAATTACCCGAGTTTCTGTTTCAAATCTCAAATTAATACGTACATTCCAGGCCTTACACCAACTGCAAAGGATATTTCTTCCGTACTCAGGCTGACGACCCCAACCTCACTAAGTGCATTCTGTGTCGGTTTCAAAAGATTCAGAGCGTGGAGACGAAACCTGGTGACAACCGCGTTACTTTCGAAGAGGTCTGTCAGGCGGCGGAGTCCCTTGTTGAAGACCGGGAGTTGTGGAGTTCCACCATCATTGGCTCTGCTGTGGTATTTCTCGGGTGGTGGAAACAATACCGCATTGAGAAATTGTTCATTGTGACTCGGGATATTTCTACCAAGGTTGGTTATGAATTATCATTCCGTTCAAACCCATTGTCACAGAATTACTGTTCTTATCTGTATACTGACGTAATCTAATCAAATAGCTGATGTCAGCAATCTGTTGAACGTAACTCAAACCTGATTACTTGATTCATTCGTGTTTCAGATCTTCATGGGCGACCAATTTGTGACTATCGAAGAAATTGAATATGTCAAAACCTTGAGTGACATCTCTGCAGCTCTTGATTTTCTTGGGAAATGTCGTAAATGTCAAGGTATCAAAGAGGTTGAGAAGATTGACACAAGGTTGGTTTTTAAAATTATCATGTTGATTAGCGCCCCCGCTCAAAGTTATAAGATATTTAAATTTCGAATTTTGTCATGGATAGGTAATATGAGGGCGTACAAGGAAAAATCACTAAGTTCAGAAACTAAGTTTTGAGATTAATGAATTTTAGTTTTTGAAGGAATGAAAAACCATATTTGCACAATATTTGAAGCGGAAATATTTTCATTAATTAAATAGAAACCTCAAGGGTAGGAAAAACACAAAAAATTGAGGAATTTGAACGGTGTAAAAAAAATTGAAAACAGCTTTGATGCATAATTAATTTCATTCGTTTTGTGTAGGTTCGTCTCCTTCTTTTTATTCATCCTCAGGAAGGAAGTCCTGTGCTTTATTCGAAGTGGCTACCTAGTTTTTGGTTTATTGTTTTCAATAATGAAATGAAGAAAAAAATTAACCCCCTCCCCTCCAAATTTGATGGTTTCTGTTTCGAAATATGTAGAATCCGAAAATGGAATTTAAAAAATGTCTATGTGTCCGCCGTACGCCTTACTTCGGTCTTTCCTTAGTTACCATCAACCAAAATTAATGAAATTCGGTTTGTAGGTTCCATTTGGGGTCTAGTTGGTCCGCGAAGCTCGGAGTTAATGTCAAGTCATGTCTAAGGGGTGAAAAATAGGGGTTGAAATCTCCAGGACGCCGTTATCTCGAATTTTTTTACGGTTTTAAATAGTTCTCGAACTTGGAAGTTTTTTAAGACCACCCGGAGCATTGTACGTCCAGTTATCAGTTAGAATTCAATGGTTTCCAATGGATTGCATGCAATTCAGTGCAATAAACTGGCATAATATCATCGGAAGAAGGTGGTCCACAACCGCAATGAATTTCAATCAATCAATTTATTCACAAAGTTCCTTTTGGGATTGTTGTGGGGAATAATAGACTGGTCTGTGTGCCTGCTGTGATGTGCGGAGGAGTGTTGTAAATGGTGGAGGTGGTGAAGGGCAAAGTGCTGTGAATTTCAAAACGCTTGGGTCATTGTGTGACTACTGCGCATCAGTAAACTTGAAATTTTGATTGGCCTTTCGAATAGGTACCTGGGATTTAGCGTTGAGGCGCTGGCTTTTGTTTCTCAACGGGACGTTTCTTCTATCCAATTCCCAATCTCATCTACCATTCCACTGTATGGCTCCAGTTTCTAAGTGGTTACTGGCTTTTAGGGGGGAGCACGGTGGTAGATATTGACCACAGAAAACAGTGATCTGTGCGGAAGAGGACTCTGTACTGAAAATAATAATTCCCTTCTTTAATAATTTGCAGCGTTTTTGTAACATTGATGGCAAGTTGCTGGAATTGTACCTTGCTGGCACAGCTTTAGTCATTTTTTTCTGTGTGGTGATTGTGGTGACCAGTTAGTCTACTGCAGAGACCCCAAGAGGTCTGAACGAAGCTAAAGCTTATTTTGAGCAAAACTGGACCTAGTGGTTTTTACTTCTACAAATAATATAATTGGGCTTGGCCCGGGGGTCAGGCCGAATTTCGGGTCACAACAGAAAAGGTCTGTCGCAGATTTCTAATGGTTTTCGTATACCAGCAAGCAATCTCTATCTAGGTAAATGTTACTCCGTTAGTTTTCATCTCACGAAAATCGTTGAACACTCAATGGAAAGCTCAATATAAAATGTCACTGCCAATATCTTGTGTCCTCCAGTCACTTCTTCATAATATACACGAGAGAATAGCCGGAGTGGGAGAATTTTCTTCGAACCTCCGCTTGAGTGCTGCATTTCTGTTTTTATCAACCCTCAAATTTTTTTGCTGCTCATTTTTGATTTGTGAGTTCCTACCAATGGCTGAGTTCCTGAGGTACCTACCTCATAATATTTAAATCCAAATTTATCTTTACCATTGTGTTTTCAAAATTTTCAGCAGAGGTGGGAACAATATTTTTCACAGCTTTCTCTGTTTTTCACCAACACTTCTTTGATTCGTTTCCATGGATAACCTTCGTTATCATTGTGATAACCCATCCCACTCAACAGCTCCCAGCTCGTTTAAGTGCTGTCAGTGTTTTTTGCTTCAAAATACCTACGGAGTGGGTGACGAAAAGGTACCTAATTCGTTTCAGAATTACGCTCAGGAGGAGACAGTACTTCTCCTGGATTTGGTCAGGAAGTGGAAATGGAATTTTGTTATTCAGTACTCGAGGTTAGATATCGTCAGGGAAGACACATAATTACAAAAATTTGACAACGTTTCTACGATAATAATGAAGCAAAGTGTGCAAGTCAACCTTCTCTAGTTGCTCTATTTACATTTACATCTTCTTGACTTGGGGCTTCATTGTTTTGCTCCACGGTTAGAGGTGGCACTTCCTCGTTCATATCCTTTGCCAAATTTTGCAGCACCGCACAGGCAACAATAACTTCTTAAACTCTGTCTAGAGCATTCATGGGCAAAGTCAGGCCCTTCGGACTGGTCAGTCCGACCCGCAGCATGGTTTCGAATAACCCATACAATTACACATAGAACAAAATGTATTTTCTGCATAGCTAGAATAAATGGTTTCCCTCTCATTGCGTTTCAAGTACACTATTATCGCATATAATTGTACAATCAACTTACCTTCTGGGAAAGTCGATTGAAATTATATATAGGTAATTGGAGGAAGAGATTGTTTACTGGCAGCAGCGCTCCTAGTGCGGAAGTTCGGAATTTTTTCAAAGAAAAACTGAAAACTAAAGTTTTTCGCGTGGTTATGTTGGTTCTTCTGTGGCCCCCCGGTCCTCCACTCCCACTCTCCTTCATGACGCCATTGAAGTTCGAAGACATGCTGGTGGAGGCATGGGTAGGGTGGTGAAGTCCCCCAACCAGACTTCACGGGTGGGAGTGTAACAATCTCTTCCTCCAATTACCTATATATAATTTCAATCGACTTTCCCAGAAGGTAAGTTGATTGTACAATTATATGGCGGTAATTTTCGGAAGAGATTGTTTACTGGCAGCTGTTCAAAGATTCCTCCACCAGCTCCCCAGGGCACTGAGAAAAGAAAAAAGGCACCCATTTAGACATGAGGAATGGTAGGCAGTTGTATCATTCATGGCCACGTCCTAGGCGTCGGACTCATGTCGAGCACGCCCCCTCCCCTTTTCCATGAACGAAAAGATTAAACAAACGCCAGTAACGGAGAACACATAGGAAGACAGCTAGGAAACCATGGACCGAGAACAGACAGGAGACATCTTGTAGCATTTTATGCAAGAACGAAAACAGCAGTTCAGTTGAACGGACAGCCGCGAAAGAGCAATTAATGGTATGAAAATAACCAATGTTAGATAACAACTATCAACTGTCAAGAAACATATATTAATGTCGGAGAGAAATGGTATAAGATTGCCAATAGGCGAACATATCTAAATTATGACAACGTGTCAAGGTTAGAGCGCCGAGTGAACACATGATCCCTATAAGAAGATGTCAATAGAAACGTCACTATAAAAGGCAATATAAATGGTAATTCGGCCATCAGTTAGGCATCAAAAACAAAATAGGCATCAAGATAGGCATCAAAACAAAAATAAATGGTAAGTCGGCCATCCAATGGGCATCCAATTTGTCACCAAAGGGCTGCAGCTCTGAATTAAACGGAGGACAACACCGCCGTCGCAAAGTCCGCCTGTGAACACGATGGGCGATTGTAAACTGCGTGAAACATATTAGAGTTTTGCGACCATCCTGCCGCTCGAAAAATCGCATTGATGGACACTCCATGGCGAGCCGCCGATGAAACAGCAGCGTGCCGCGTAGAGTGTGCCGAAAAAATACTTAAATCTATACCCGCAGCCCCAATAATATTTCTTACCCACCGACTTAGTGTAGGTACTGTCACAGGCCGAAAGGGCTGCCGAAGAGTAACAAACAATGCCGACCTCTGCACATCAACCGTGTCCGCCAGATATCGTTTTAAATTGGAGGCTACGCAAATGGCCGGACGAGAGGGTAAAAAGGGGATGGTTATGGAAGGGCCTAGACGTTTTTAGCAACCTCGGTATATAAATCCGAACGTCAGAATCCGAGAACACGATATGCGACCGTTCAATTGACCAAATCGTTTGCATCCGTTGACCAGACGCCAGTAACAAAAGTACCACCAATTTTTTAGCTCTAAAGGACAAGGAGTCATCCGAAGCCGACATAAAATACTGTAATACTAGTTACTGTAATACTGTAATTACTGTAATACTAGTTGGGGGTCCCAAGTGGAAGTGTACTTGGCTGCTGGTGGCCGCAGCCGAAACACTGCCTTAAGCACCAAGTAACCACTGCACTAAGTAATCTTGTGATAAGTCAAAATCGGCTACCAGCGCAAGGGCAGACCGATGCGTATTGAAAGAATTATATGACTGAGGTGTCTCGTCCAACAGGTGTTGGAAGAAGCGTAAAACGTCAGCGGTCGTAAATGTAAGTGGGTCTGTATGCTCCCTATTACAAAAGTTGATCCACAAATTGTAGGAAGACGCGTATTGCTTAAGCGTGGTTTGAGCAAGAGAACTATGAAGAGTCCCAATAACATCAAGTGGGTTACCTTTTTTCATGAAACTTCTCCGGATAAGATTGCCACCATCAATAAGGTTTCATTAGGGCCAAGGCATAATATTTGTGAACTAGCCAACTTCATGAAACCTGAAAACCATGGTTGTGTTGGCCACAATGGGGCCACCACGATTCCCGTAGCTTGGTCCTCCCTGACTTTTTGTAGTACACGGGAGAGTAGCGAAAAGGGGGAAAAGCGTAGAAGAAATATTTCTTCCAGCAAAAGGTAAATGCATCCACCCCTGCAGCTCCCGCCTGAGGCCGCCAAGAGAAAAATTGGGGACACTGATGTAGGTCATCCGACAAAACAAGTCGACTTCAGCTATTCCAAACGTCCGTACAATCGTTTGAAAATATTGAGGTGACAATCCCCACTCCCCACTTGAAAGTTTACGGCGTGACTCAGCGTCCGCCTCCACATTATCTTTTGTGTTAATATAAGAGGCTTTTATCCACAACCCCCTAGATTCACAACAAAGCCATATGGCTCGAGCCGCGGTATAAAGGTGAGGAAATCGGACACTGCCAAATTTATTTAACACCGCTACCGCCGTCCCATTGTCAACCCTAAGGAGAATGGACCGTCCCCGCCAGTTCCTGGCAAACCCCTCCAGAGCATATTTCACCGCTAGTAATTCTTTTTCATTAATGTGGAGACCTTTTTCGTGTTCCTTCCACCATCCACAGGAACGTTCTGACTCCCATGCCGCCCCCCATCCTGTATCAGACGCATCCGAAAAAACATTTTACATAATCCGATCGAATTTTAGATGGAGGCTTTTCAAAGGCAACGGTCCACCAGATTAAATCGTCGCGCGATTGATTGGATATAGAACAAGGCCCGTTATAATTATCGTTATGATTCAATAATGCGAGATACCTATCCCTTTCGAACGACCTAATATACAACTGACTATAGGGGATGGCGGGCATACAAGCTATCAACGTCCCTATCAACGATGCTAAATTTCGAATAGTCCCCTCAGGTGCCTGTAATTTTGAGTTAATCAGGGAGAGAACCTTTCGCCTCCTGTCGACGGGAAGGCCTATAGTCATGTTTACTGAATCAAAGAGAAACCCAAGGAAACAAAATTGCGGGACGGTTCAAAGACACTTTTTTCTTCATTAATAATAAAACCTAGGCTTGTCAACAGACTGGCAGTTGAAGCTAGAGCGCGCACACATTCGTCATGGGTGGGCGCGAGCAGGAGACAATCGTCGAGGTAGTTAACAATTGGTATATTACGCTCTCTCAACATAGCCATGACAGGACGTAAAACTTTATGAAAGCAAAATGGAGCAGACGCAAGCCCCATAGGTAGAGCGTTCATGCCATAAAACGTATCTTGAAATCTAAACGCTAGGAATTTTCTATCCTCTGGCACGATTGGGATTAAATAATAAGCATCCTTAAGATCCACCGAAGCCCCATACATATTGGGTTCCAACAGATGTAACACCGACCTGTAGTCTTCAAGCTTAAAATGGTTAACAACCACATAGTCATTTAATTTTTTTTTTTTTTTTTTTAAATTTAAAATGAAACGTGATGACCCATTAGGTTTGGGAACCAGAAAAATCGGCGAGAGAAAAACGTTATCACGCCCAGAGATTTCTGAAATTGCCCCCAACAGCTCCTGAATTTTTTTATGCATGGCGTCCATGTCATACATCGGACTGGCAAGCCGAACAGTAATGCCCTCACAAAGTGGCGGGATGACTGAAAAGGGAATTCTATACCCTTTAACCCAGTCCAAAACTGGCTGTGAAGCTGGGGTTGACAACCACCTATCTGCAAAAAGAGCCAAACGGCCCGCATGTCTTACCTGGGTTATGTGGGTTCAAAACGTCCAGCGGACGTGTTTTGACGCGGTCTGTAAACCATTTGGGCCGCTTTTGACGCATCCTGGGCCCGACGGATCCACCCCTCCGCCTTTTCATCAAATAAATATAGCGGGCCCACTTTAGAGCGAGAAGCCAACTGTTTGTATTTACCTTTGAAACAGGTCGTGACTCTCGACCTCCTGGTCATCGAGGTTCTGAAAAAACCTGCACACAAAAGGGAGGACGTATCCCAGAGAACATCAAATATTTTGTCTCGTAAATTCGGGCGATCCACATTTTGATTTTCAGTGAGTAACGTCATGGCCTCGCCCATGCCAACTAAGGCCTTCGAGACAAAACTATGCGTAGTCGCCATGGACTTATCCGCATTTTCGGTGACGCTAGTCATTACTTCCTCAACAACCTCATCCAATTTGGGGGGCGCCAGAGATGGGCAATGAAAATTCGGGTTGTATTGTTCATTAACCCGTTTATAAAACTCAAGATCGAGACCCTGCCTCATCTGGGACTCCCAGGTGGAGGCAATGCTCGGGTGAATACTTACGAGTTGAGGTTCCGCCTTTTTGGCTTTATCCATAATACGTTGCAGCGTCTCCGGCAACGGCGGTACCTCATGGCGGCTATGTTCGACGGGCTCATCATCGTCCTCTTTGGGACCAATGCCGACTGAAAAATCGGACATCTCGCCATCGGGAGAGCCCTCAAACCCAAAGGAAGAGGTTGATGATACATCATAATCATCGGAAATATCAACGTCCGAGAGCGGTTGGTGTAGGTTGTCTCTCGACACCGAATCTAAAGTTGGTGCGAAATCGGACAACCGCGGTCGGCACCACATAGGCGGGATGGCCGCTTCGGAAGTACCCTTTTTAGAAGTACCCGGGACTGAAAATTTATCCCTATTGGGATTTCCTGATTCCGCCAATGGGCCGGAACCTGTGCGTCGTCGTTTCCCCTGATTGGTGTAGGTTGTCTCTCAACACCGAATCTAAAGTTGGTGCGAAATCGGACAACCGCGGTCGGCACCACATAGGCGGGATGGCCGCTTCGGAAGTACCCTTTTTAGAAGTACCCGGGACTGAAAAATTTATCCCTATTGGGATTTCCTGATTCCGCCAATGGGCCGGAACCTGTGCGTCGTCGTTTCCCCTGATTATGAGAGGAAACCAAAGCCCCAACCCGTTGGTCGGGGGACACACGCCGATCCGGACGCGAACTAACGCGAGCCGAGACACGCTCGGAATCCGACATCGACACTTGCGTACGAACGAAAAACGTCGAAAAAACTAAGAACAACCAATTATCAACGAAAAAACACCACTTTTAACACTGTTTTTAAGGTTTTGAAAAACTAAAAAGTGAGAACCAACAACAGATATCCGAAAACTTCGCACGCGGAACGAACAATGGCGTCATGAAGGAGAGTGGGAGTGGAGGACCGGGGGGCCACAGAAGAACCAACATAACCACGCGAAAAACTTTAGTTTTCAGTTTTTCTTTGAAAAAATTCCGAACTTCCGCACTAGGAGCGCTGCTGCCAGTAAACAATCTCTTCCGAAAATTACCGCCATATAATATTAACTGAGTTTGCACGCAACCTCGCGTAGGCTTCTAACTCTCAGTGTAAACAACGTTTCATTGTCGCTGTATTATTTTGTCAAGAAGATAAGGAAGATAAGAAGACAGGCAGCAATCCAGGAGAGCTTTGAGGAACTAATGCTCCCTCTCTGGCCGTCCTCTCATATAAAACACATCATGATTCTTAATGAGTTTGTGTGTTATGAGATACCCATAAACAAAATTCAATGTTTCACACCAATATCATAATCATTGTGTGGAAAATAATTTCATATTTAGTGGTAACTATTTGAAGTCAAGTTACTGGTTGTCTGTACCAGCATGGAAATGGTGGGGGTGGGACTGCTGGTTTTACATTCATTATTGTGTGTACCCATCTTTTTACAATAAAAACTTGTTCGTTTCATTAATAGCACTGCCTCTCTAGAATTGTATAGTCATGGTACTTAACAGTGTTTGGTAGATGTATGAACCAAATCCATGGTTCAGTGTTTTTCTGTATAGTAGAGAAATTGACTAGTATTTTCAATACAGACTTGAAGGTGATATTTTTAAACCACGCATTCAACTACCATCATCTCAAATTTGAATAATGAAACTCGAACTTACACTTGAGAAGCTGATGATATTGCTAACAAGTGGGTAGGTATTTGACAGGTAAGTGGAGCAGATCGTCACATGGTTGCTTATTCTGCTCTGTCCTTCCTCTTACTATTTTTTCGACAAAAGCTGATATTTTTTTCCGAATTTAGTCTATTTTAAAGGTCACTAGGATTTTGTCAATCAATGGTCCCATAGCAGCATTGTATCGTAGTTGAACTGAATATTTAGGGCTGTTAGGAACTGACACTCATCTTAATTGAAACCGTTGATTTAATATTACGAATTAGCCAGTCATAGCTTCAGCACAAAAAATGGCTTCGTTATCATTTGTGAACTGATGATTATTTGGCTGCTTTCAGGAGGGCCGAGGATTGCAGAGGTTTTGTATCTGATGGGAATATGAACTCTCGAATTTCAAGATGCAGGATGTGTGTTGGTATTAGAAACAGAGTGAGATTGAGGAACCAGCGACAAAGGATGAAAGGGCAGTTTGTGAGGTGCTCCAAAGACCAGTATCCCCCCTTAAAGCTTAAAGCCAGCTCGTTAGGTATGATTACGGCACCATTCATTATTTGTCATTTTGATAAAAAATTATACACCTACTTGCTTGATTATAGAAATAAATGGATTTGGAATAATATCAAGGAGGCACAGGATCGTGAGGAACATGAGGTTTGTTCACAGTGACCTTCTGACTGTTATCTGGCTATATAATATCCATTAACGCCTGTTTGAAGTGTATTCCTGACTATCCAAAGCCAATTTTCTTATCGTCATTCCAGCCCACAGAATCAGGCAGACTAGAACTGGTCATACACTGCCTTCTCGATTCCCATCCATTGTCAAACCCTTGTTTATCAAGATGGCATTGGATCATGGATGGTTTCTTAAGCTGGGCGTCCACCAGTCGGTGGGGCGTACCGGCGTGGCGCCGAAATCGTGTTCTAGAAATATAATTGAAAACGAATGAGAGCCCATCCACTGGGTCGGTAGAGTGGTGTTGCGCAGGGCGGTCAAAAATTGTCCTCATTCGATCGCCCTGGGAACTTCCTGAGCACGGCGCGGCGGGGCGCCGACTTGCACAGCTCCGCCCCACCGGCCTGATGAACGGAGGTCAGGGCGGAAAAGTCCCGACCCCGGCCATTCTTGGTATTGCTCGGCACTCACGACTTGGTTAAATAGAGTTAAACAAAATGTTCCTGTGACATTCTTAAATGTTCCTGTCTTTCAATTTGGTCTTCAAAAAGATGGTGAAATTTTCTGAATTTTTGACATTTTCTGATGATCTCATGGACCCATTTCCTCTTCCTCTTTCTGCCCCTTTCTTCTTCCTCTCCAGGTTCGAGTGCTGCTGCAAATACAAACATTTCTTCATCTTCAGAAAACATTTTGTTCAAGATGTACACAGCTCAAAACCAATGTGGTACTGATGGAAAGTAGGGACGGTTGGGGTGGCCGACCTGTTCCTCCGGCGCTCCACCTCACCGACCTAGTGGACTTTACAGTTTTCTAGGAGTCTGCTAACCATCAGAAAAAGCCAGTGTGAACGAACCTAATGCTAACTCTACTATTATAAGTTGGTGAGGCAGCATCATAATGTGTTGACTGTCCATCTTATACCAACCTTTTGTGCGGTTATTCCCCTTGGATCTATGTGGAAATTGTATAAATCAAAAACAGAATACAAAAACACACAAATACAAATACCTGGGCGCTTTCATAGATATATGTCTTCCTACAAGCTAGAACATGCAGAGGTTTCCCTTATGAACACCTGATCCCCAACTGATCGCGATATCCAAACCTTTGTTGGCTCATATCCTGGTGATCCCCGGGTTTATTTATTTATTTTTGGTTTATTATTTTCAATAATGAACCATTGGAATCGAGCATGAAAAAAAAAATTCTTACCCCCCCTCAAAATTTGATGGTTTACGTTTCAAGGTATGTAGAATCCAAAACTGCAATAAAAATATTTCTGTCTGTCCGCCGTACGCCGTACGCCGTACGGGCCACTTTTCTTAGTTACCATGAAAAAAAATTGATGAAATTCGGGTTATAGGTTCCGTTCGGCGTCTAGTTGGTCCTCGAAGCTCGACGTTACTGTGAGTCATCCTCTAAGGGGTTCAAAATAGGGGTTGAAATTTTCAAAACGCCTATACCATTTTTTTACGTAAATATTTTGATGGTTTTAAATAGTTCTTGAACTTGCGAGTTTTTTAAGACCATCCGGAGCATCGTACGTCCAGCCGTTCGTTCACAGTAAGGCCCCGAAGTTTGCACCGACAGGCATTTTCGACTCCAGTGTGAATGAAATTGTATACAATTCAAACCAAATCTCGTAACCAGAGACGCGCCCACAATAGGAATTTGTGAATACGGCCAATCATTGGTAGGGATCACCTGATTATATTGGCGGAGTATGAAGTCGAGTTGGTTGTTCTGTGATATTATTTAATTTGAAAAATGATGGAGTTTGTTGGTAGGTAGTGAAACTTGAACAAACGTTGAAGTATTATTGATGGGTAAATTATTACTACGGTAAAAAATCATTACTCAACGGTAAATTATTACACAACGGTTCATTATACCATCTACGTAGAAGGGGGTGGAGTTTGTTGGTAGGTACTTTTGCAACTTTTTTCACTCCCCATCAACAATTTCTTTTCAGAACTTCATTATGTGTGTTTCTTTTTGTTAGGTACTGTTTGTCATCGGCAGAATTATTTTAGCAACATTTAACTCGTGATTTAGGTAGGTACCTAGTAACGAGTACGGGGTTAGGTACTAACCTACGGAGGGTCTGCGATCTACATAATATGCATAGAATAGTACATATTATATTATATAGACGGGTTATCTATACATAGAGCTGTGATCTGTAACAGAAGGGTATTCTATACAAAATAATAAACCGTTGTGCAGGGATTTGCAGCGTTTTTAGATAACATTGGTACCATTTATAAAAAGTTCATTTGACTCCGAAAAATATAATTTGCGTAACTTACCTTTTTCAGATAAAACTAGCTTTGAAGAAGAGCTTGCAGTTGAAGACGACGAACTGAATGACGAAGGGTGGCTTGTGGACGTTCTTGAAAATGTCACATTCCCCAGCATATCTTGGTCTTATGTCGTTGTTGACAACTCTATAATTTTCCAAAACTGGGATGACAGTTTCGTTGTCTCCAAGAAGGTGGTAATCAACCCAGACTTGAATGTGCAGGTAAAATGATAAATTTGAGTATTTCCTATAGTGCAGCTCACGAGGAGCATGTTGAATAGTGAGTGCTAGGCACCTTTTTTACTGGTCCAAAACATTACCTATCTACGTTTCAGCTCTTGTCATATCTCTTGAAAACTCACTGGTGAATCAGTTATTTATTTATTTTTTTGCCTTAATTTGAATTTAACGCGTTTAGTTGGATAACTTATGTATTAATAATAATTGTATGGAGATAATTTTACATGAACCCTGGCAGACGGGTTGTAACCATGCCGCATTATTGTTCATTGCGATTCATTCAACTTTCTATTTTCTATAATTATAAAAGTAAATTATTTTCTTGCTATAAACTATTTTCTTTCCTTCTACATTGTTGAAAGCACGAAGATGCCTAGGGGCGTATGTTGTTTATTATGATATTATGAGGACCAAAGTGAACATAAAGAAAGACAACATGATGGCTAATAATTTATCACGCATCTGAAAGGAACATCTGCTCAAATGTTCAGTTTCAGAGTTTGATATTTGTAAGGTTCCTAACATTTAAAAATAAGGAAAATATCTGTTCCTAAGGAAATGAAACAGAACTGGACTTGACCTAATCTGATAATTGAATTCGACCTCTCTTTTTTTTTTTTGTTTAGTTAGTTACATCGTAGATAATCAGGGATATAGTGGAGTAGTCTAACCAGCTTTACAATATTACTCTTTGCAGATTTACGTCATGGATAATCATGTGGAGATTGAAGCTCTTCAATCTGTGGAGAACGTGGATGATGTCGTGAGGCTTCTCAATATTGTTGATTGCATACAAATCTGTGACGGAGTGGATCCCATCAGGTAGAATAATGTTCAACTCTTATTATTTATCCTTCTCTTAATAATTTCCATCATGTTATATTCTATAATATTGAGTGATGATAATTAGTTGTTAAGATCAGTGGATGGCATAGGAGAGCGGAAAGGGTATGACATAAATCAGGGATTTTGGTGTAGGTAAATAACGGCTCCTCTAATCTTTGGAACTGGTTTTCATTTAAATACCGGTTTTGTGGTCATTTCCATCATCAGCCCATAGGTATGTGAGATAGGTAGTAGTTGTGCAACTAACCATTAGTTTAACCATTTACTTACCTGTGGCTGATGTCCCGAAACGGGTATCCTAATGAAACCTAGAGCATTGGAGTCATCATCTACTACAAAACAAATCCCTGATGGGCATTGCATGAACCATCCAATATCTTGTTATAAACACATCACAATTTGCAAATTTGTACCTTCTCTCATGATAAGTGTCCAATATTTGAGGATTTCATGTTGGTTTCAGTAAAGATGAGGGTTGCACGGGATACTACTACGATCCTGATGCCAAGAGCGTAGATCCCATTGCTGCTAAAAGGTGCCCGAAATGCGCTAAAGCGTATCTAACATACGCTAGGAGAGAGCAGAGGTGGATGAAAAAAATAGGCCGCGATATAGGAAGTCTAACGCCCTCTGGTGAAATCATGCTGAACACCAAGCAGTCCAGTGCTGTTATTGTAGAAGGTAAATGTCACCAATGCTCATTTGTATGTACCTGAATCTGAGAGCTGTTTTCTGAAAGTTGCCACATTTTGCAAAATACTGTTCTGTCTGGATCACAGTTACTCTGATTGGGGAACATGATGTGTATTACATAAAAGAGTATTCTTCCTTGCAGACAGAAACACCAGCATAGTAGAGATAGGGCATTCCAGAAATAATGTTACGGGTTTAATGATAACCACATGTGACGTGCATTTTTGAACTAGTTCTGGATATTTCACAGGCAAGAACAGGACGAGGCAAAAAAAAAACTTAAGAGTTTAGAAAAGATGCTAGGATTAGTGATGAAGCATCATTAACCAATTAATTAACCATGAATACGCACCTCTTTTTCCGATGAGGGCCTAGAGGATTGATGTGGCAATGCCACTACCTAACGAGTGAGCGTGCGCCAAGACTTGGATAATTTTTCTTCTCCACTTCTGGTTAGCTTCTATAATACTACCCGTAGACTACTCGCGTATCTTTCAAACCATGGTTTGGACACACCAGTGTTGCCAACCACAAGCTCAAGTTCAGATCTGCCTACAAACTTTTTTTCTCAATCTGCACATTTCTCGATGAATTTGATAAATAGAATTAAATTCGCTGTTCTACATATCCATGATGTAAAAACCTGTTTTTGAGTTGAATTTGTTCCTCAGTGCAAGGATCCATAGGTGTAGGTAAACCTTCTACCATAACTACAACACCTGTGCCTGGCATCCCTACCTTGTAGGGATTGTAAGTTATGTTTGTACTTTTTCCAGCGTTCGTTTGCTTTTGCATTAAAAATAACGGACCTTCCTAGATATCTAATTCGGAACTTAGGGAAAGAAAAAGAAAACTGTGAAATGGAATAATTTGATTTTACAGTGACCTATCTTGCTGTTTTTCTTGAGGCTGCCACGAAGAAACATTCTTCATGCCGGTGTAATGGTGTAAGACTTATCTTGTTGATAATGATAATTGCCAGCATAGCGGGCACACTGGGTAGTATTATTGCTGATCTTTGGGTAGTATTGTATAGTAACCCTTTGGACCATCCTCAGGGCCTGTGGGCGAGTTTCGTCTGCCGCTTGGCAGTCTCTGAGGCCTCTGGACGAGTATTTCATCCAGTGCTGGTAGTGAATAATAGTGCGCTACCTCAGTGGGTATCTTCACCTTCTTCGTTTCATGGTGAACCATCGATAAGCATTGGTTATTGCTTTTTAGCCTCTCTCAATGCATTTTGTTCACCTTCACCACGCTTTCTCTGTGTGTTTATTCACCTTCGTTCACTTTGACCCATTGATGACCGTCATGATGAAACGTGATAAAATTCGTGTAGACTAACCTAAGGGCTAAACCGCATATTCTTTGCAAATTCAATCAGAATCGGTTGACTCGAGTAAGTTGGAAGGATAGGGAACACACAGAAAGAACCAAATTACCTACTTACGTATGTTAAGAGCGAGTGGAAATTTTGATTTTGGAGGACACTCCTGTTTTTCCTCATCAAAGTGATTACAAGGCTTCTCGTCATTTAGCGGACTCGTAAGTAAAATGGCAATAATTACAGGGATTTTTCAAAAGAATAACGTGATAGTCGACTTCCTTAAAAACAGGTGACGCTGGTCAATCGGATAGAGAGAGAATAATCATTTTTTAAAATAAAAGATAATTTCAGAATTATTCACGTAGCACTTGTAGCCATACACATCAGGATTAGTGGTCCAGACGCTCCTATGTCCCTCTGTCGTATTATTATGCTCTGAGGTTAATATAGACAGAAACAAGTAAAAATAACGAAACTTTATTACTGGCTGCTCGGAGAACTCATCAGTAAATATGCTGGTGGTCCCGTCCTGAAGCATCCGCACTTCAGATGCCTACTTTGAGCTTCTAATTGTCATTTTCAGTTGATGAGGACAGCCCGTCCGATCCGGTACCTCAAAGAGGTAGCAGGGATCTCCTTTCAACGTTATTGACTGGTGAGGACGTCAGATGATCTCTGTGTCATAAGCACTAATAAATAATACAGAACACTTCTGAAAGAAACCTTTCATTTCGAATCACCGTTCTCTTATGGAGCTATTTGTGAAAAGAACCCAGGCTTGATACGAGAAGGCAGGTCACTAACTGCCATCTAGAACTCTTGTTACAATCCAGTTTGTTCAGTTGAGAACACGAAGTTGAATATGGTTGTTCTTTTTTGTACAGATCTGTATATTATATCATGTACGTCATTCACATTACATAATTCCTTCTTCCCTCTGTGGAGTTATGATTTGGTTAGCTGTTACCTAAGTTCCAGACCCAAGTTACTAGAAATTACTAATAAATGAAATTATAATGGTATGTACTTTGTTTCTTTGGTCATGAATATTGTATTTGGTTTAACTGCATCATTTTAGTTTCACTTTTATTCAATAATTGGCCTCTGACTTTATTTTTTGTATTATGCACACTGTTGTAAAGTAAAATACACATTTGTATGTCAGTAAACAAATCATTTTAACTTCCTTTAATAGCCATTTATTTATAAAACAAACAAAAACTGCAGTGGGCACCTAAAGGTAATAGGAATGTTTTTCAGTAGGTTACCTATCTACATAAATACCAACTGATTAAAAAATGTATCCGTTTGACAGTGTTTCTCAACAAATAATTATTAACTAACTTTCTTGTAGATTTAATAAATTTATTGACAGAATAATAGTGAAAGTTGTGAGAAAACCTGTTAATGGCAAGAATTTTTTTTTTTTTTTAATTATAAAAGCTTTGTTCCTGCAGTCCCTCAGAGCTTGTTCAGAGCAACCCCGGCATGCACAGTAAGGGTGAGGCAGCTTTGCTGTTCGTGCAGACCCAGGGCGAGCTCAGAGCCAAGTGGTCGGGTGTTCATGCTGTCCTGGGGCAGATGATTCAGTGTTCGTGCTGGCCACGGGGCTTCCTCCGAACGGGGGGAGCGAGCCCTCCCGTGCCCCACGAGAAGACCAGGGACAGCTGAGCACTGCTCTTCCGCGCACCCTGGACCCGTTCGAGCTGCCCGTGCTCCAAACAAGCTCCAGGCTCACCCTGCTCCGAGCGAGTGTGTTCAGAGATCACCCTACACCAAGCCGGTTTGGTTCAAGCAAAAACTGAACTTGCTCGGAGCTAGCCCCAAGGGGACAGCACGAACAAAGCTCATAATACACTGGGTGGTATTCTGTTAGTTTCATTCATTGAATTGCGGGAATTTGGTGACATGTTTCTGTGCCAATTCCAGTAATTGTATAAGTAGATTTGTGGAATGCGATGGTGAAGTAATAGTTCTACAGTTTTACACCACTAAATGCCTACTATATAATAATGATCTGGCTGCACACTGGATTCCTTACAAGAGACTCACTTGATGAAATGCCTGGTTATCACAGAGTTTTGTGAGGGGATTTATATTGTGTTGACCTAGGTTGGCGGTTTTGCGGACGATATTGTGGTTGGTATCTTCGTTGGTTTATGTATTGTTGTACCCCTTGTGTAGCTGACGGTCGCAGATTGTAGTTCTGTTTTTGAGGCGTGGGGTCCACAGGAAGCGCTGCAGTTTGCCGACCTCCGCCAGTCAGTCTCGCGTAGGATCTGTAGTAGGCTGAAACTGCCATGCTATTGGGCTGTATTGAAAGTCCAGCTGAAGGTGATACACGGTTCGGCGTTTGCTGGCCGAATGTTATCACTGGTGGAGGTGGTGGCGGGGGAGGTTCACGCATACCAGGCGTTAGCTGTGGGTAGACAACTGTGATCATATCTAATGTGACCACACCAATCCAGAATCCTACAGCATATTTCTGAAAACCAGGGATTTTCAACACGGTAGGAGTATAAGCAATAATGGTGAAGTTTTTGTGTGGCATACCGGCTCAAGCTCTCCAGACGAAAATGGTGTTATGGAGTTCTGTTGAAGTCTCAGGCTGTGTTGGGCATCAGAAACTAAGTTTTTAGCTAGCTAAAATTTTTACTGATAGCTAAATTAGTTTGTAGCTATGTTTTTTTTTAGCTACAACTAAATTAGCTATTAGCTATTGAGGGACAGATAGATAAGCTGTTAGTTGAAATGTGCAGCTAATAACTTGAGCTATAAAAAATTAGCTTTTGGTAGCAGCTAATAGCCAACATTTATAGTTTTAGCTAATAAGTAAATCAACTTTAAAACGTTTTTTGATCTAATTTAATAGTTATATTTTATCATTTTGAACAATTTCTGACTTTTACCAATTAATTTTCTCTGGTAAAAAGTGAATTTGACATGTATGCACTACTGTTGACCGCCCCTGAGTTCCTGGGGCTCCCTGGACTTCTCTTCTCTGGGACTTATACTGATAGGTTTTTCGGATTACCATATCTTTCATAACGAGAAAATATTTGAACAACACAAAATTTTAATTAGTTGTTATAATTTGTTGGAACATTCGCTCACTCAGTTGTGTTGTGTTAAGTACCTATGTTTTTTAATACTTTACCAATAATTTCGTTTTCCAAAGTGCTATTATATTATTATTCATATATCAATGAAAAATAATAACAGCAAATAGCAGAAGTATTCACTTTTTACCCGACAAAATTCACTGGGCTTGGTCAAAAAAGCCAGAAATTGTTCAAAATTGTCAAAGCGATTAAATTCATTTAAAAAAAAGTTTTAAAGCAAATGCAGTGTTGTGCAAAAATTAGCTATAGCTAACGGCTAAATCTACAGCTAAATAAGCTAAAATTTAGCTTAACTAACAGCTAAATATTTAGCTGTTAGCTGTTGTGGGACAGCTAAATTAGCTGTTAGTTGAAATGCACAGCTAATAACTAGCTATAAAAAGTTAGCTGTAGCTGTCAGCCAATAGCTAAAAGTTTTAGTTTCAGCAAAAAATGTTAGCTACTAGCTGTTTGTGAGGACGAATACGATTTTTTGAGACTCTCAGGGCCTAAGTTAGTGCCTATGAAGAAGAGCCACGACTATAACACGCCGTCATAAGGGATTTATATTCGATACACCAGTTTTTCTGTAAGTTGTTTACCTAAGATGGTCCCATCACTAGAAGATTGTAAAGGCAAAGACTACTGATGGAATGGGGGGGGGGGGGGGGGTAAACTTTCTGTAAAAAAACGCTGCAAAGTCCTTGTCACATGGGTTTATTATTCTATTGGAGTTCTAGAGATTTTTGTTGGCTGTTAAATGTATTGTTTCTTTCATGTGGAATGATTGAAATAGCTATTCCTGATGATTTCCACCAATTTTGGCCCCCAAAACATGAAATAGGTACGCTTTTTTTTTTTTTTTTTTTTAAGATCATCTTTGATCATTGGTAGTGGCATTTAATGGTCTTAATTCACCTGTTTACACTTTTTCCAATGTTATTGTACACATTGATGGTGATTTCAGACAGTTTTCCAGGTTTTTGACTCATAAAAAACCAATTTTGGGAACTGAACCTTTGGTAAAACCTCAATTTCCGCGTCTTTGGTCAAAATCGACTTCATATTCGGTCTTCTCGTCCTCAAAAACATGGAAAAAGATACCTCAAAAGCTCATGTTACTAACATGTTGTTAAAACGCAAAAAGTACCTATTTTTATACACATTTTCACTCATAACCCCCCTGGGTATATTCCGATCGAGCTGAAAAGTTTCGGGACACAACTAGGGCCCAAATGGAGCATGTGTGCGAAAGAACGACTTTTTTAGACCGAAAATGAAGCCTGTACACGTGATACGGCGTACGGCGGACGGACATAGCATTTTTGGAATCTACGCACCTTGAAACGGAAAAGAAAAAATTTTGAGGGGGTGTTATAAAAATTTTTTGCTGAGCGAATACATAGGTGTATTATTCACAGAATAATAAACCAAAAATTAGATTCGATACCCTTAGATTCTTTGCCCGTTTGCAGCCCACAGATCCCATTTTAGCGAATTTTCGAAGAAAAGGAAGCTATTGTTCTCGGTCCAAAATTTTTTCATATCGCCTGACAAAGCACAGCAAGTGAGAGGTCATCTGGCTACAATTTCTGAACCATTTTTCACCCCCTATCAGTCCTGTGACACCCTCATATTGCACCGTGATAGGGTAGCCACCTGGGGTTTTCTGCTGAACAGTTCGGGAATACGAGGAAGTGTTCGGCAATTTCAGGCTCACTCTATTGTGGAAGACCGGTACCTATGTTGGGCGTCATATCCAATAAAGGGGGATGGTGTTAAAGCCACCTTTCGCTACGAGAAGTCGACAAACCATTATGAGAAGGACCAGGGGATCTATTTTGAAAATCTCCCGCAAGAGATAGTCTCCCCTGGGAGACAGTCTCTTCCAATGTCTCCCGGGTTCCTCTATTTTACTGAATAGTTCCAGAGACCTTGAGAAAGAGATATGGATCCTAATACACGAAAATGCCATAGTATCCATGAAATGGGAGATGTTTGTGCCCCCGGGAGTTCAATTCCTTAATAATGAACGCATTTCTTAGTAATACCTGTTCAATGGGTAGGTACCTACCTACCTCAATCCATACTTGGACGTTTTTACTCACGAATCGGATAAAAGTTAAAATGAAATTGAAAAAAGTCTCGATTATAAACAGAAATGTCGAATTAGGGGGCTTAATGCTTGTATTATATCTTCTATACCTGATGAACGGCCACTCTTAGGTAGGTAGGTACCTACCTCAACCCCTACTTGGTCGTTTTTACTCATGAATCAATAATTATGTATATATTTTTAATTAAAATTGAAATGAAAAATTTAATCTTGATGAAATGAAAAACTTTATGAAATGAAAAAAATACACGATCAAAATTACCGATGTGGTTGCGGATGAACGAGGATATTATACGATCACTGTGAAACAAAAGAGAAATAACTCTCTTTCGAGGAAAGACACCTAATTAGCTGTCTCTCTGAAAGAGATCGAGAATGCCAAGATGGCCGCCAACTCTCTCTTTTAAAAGTTACTGAATAACCCTGTCATGGATACTATAGAAATCTATTTTGCCAAAAGAGAGAGTCGGACCTGAAAGAGATGTCTCTTTGGCTTAGTGAATAGGCCCCCAGGATTCACTTAGTACGTACGTAGGTACTAATTAATAATTTTTCTAGTTTACAGTCTCATTAGGTAGATACGTGCATTCCGTACCTAGTTATATCACATTTTTCTGGTCATTATGAAATTAAGACTGTTTGCTCTAGTTCTGTTCTTCAATTCCAGGGATTTTGTTTGTGTTAATATAATTGTTGGCATTATGGATTGTGAAGGGTGGGGGGGGGGGGGGGGTTTCGACTGTCCGAACTTACAAAGGTGGTCACCATACACCTTAGGTTCATAAATCAGTGAATTTTCAAAAAAAGTGAAGCTATTGCAGTGGGTCCAAAATTTTCACAACATGAATTTTTGACATTTTTTGTAGGCAAATCCTATTAGAGCATCTTGAATTCATCGCTAGATTTTTTTTAAAAGTAGTTTTTTCTGTGTGTTACCTACTCCAGACGATATCTGTCCTTGGGTAGGTAGGTACATGATAAAAAATCCAAATTTCGCCAAAATGTTCGTAGTGCCAAACGAAAGGATGAGTTCGAAGATCAGAAATTTTCAAAAACTCCTTCAATCTTAATTTACCTGATGTGGTAAAGTAATGGTGATTCACCTCGGAGGGACTGTTTGATGATAGAAATATTTTTCTCAAAAAAGAGTGAGTGTAATTTGCCTGTATAAGGGTCGGAAATCTTGTAAACTTGGCTAAAATCACAAAAAAAAATATAATTTTACGAAAAGTGGTATGGTTTCTCGCTTTATCATCTTTTTACACAATAGCACGAATATTCGCTCTCATAGCCATGCTGCGTGACTTGAATTTTTAATAATAAAATGCACGTAGTGCCAAATAAATTTGGTCCTGATCGGGAGAATCATTTAGGTAGTTCTTGTGGCTAGTGGATTTCAACAAAGGTTTGCAGGACAGGAAGATACTGATGGAGGAATCTATGGTGATATACATGTTAGTGTATGTACTACTAAGATTGATTTACATCATGACGCGAATCATTGACGGTTAACCGACCTTTTGGAGGAATCCTTCACTTTCGATGTGAGGGCATCATCTCGCAGTCAAGAGTATCAATATGATGTCCTTAATACTCCGAAAGGTAGGTACTTATGTTAATTTTACTCCTACTAATAGCTGTTCTAAACCTTAAGATTCAATAGGTATATCTCATTATTGACCATCTAGCCAAATATGTAATTGAAAGCCTTGGATAGTCAACACAATCCAAAAGAACGGTCCAATGGTAAATTCAAACTCGTAAACCTCGGTTAAATGTAAAACCTACCTGTCTGAGCAGCATCTTCTGACTTGGAATCCAGGGTTGGAACAAACACTTGTCGCTCCTTATTGTGGTGCTTATATAGGTAGGCACCTAACTCGTTTCCCGCTATAAATAGTAATGAGTTGTTTGTCAAAACATCTTGTTGTTTACCTCCCCTTAGTAGAAAGGCGCTTTCCATAGTGAAGAGATGATTGGTCGACACGCTGATGATGATTTATGACATGCTTGGTACAAGGAAATAATTTCGATTCTACCTTTTTCATTCATTGTGATCCAAGAAAAATGAAAAAAGTAGAACAGATACGTCCGAGAAAATCCCTACTAACTCAATATATTATTTTCTACTGTTTTTTTCATATAGCCTGTCATGTTGCAGATCTTATCACTTGAATTTTTTTAATTGAAAAAAAGGGGTTTAAAAAAAATTAAAACAAATCTTGAGGAATTGGAATGACGATGTTAGAGATGGCGCACAATGGCTCAGCAAAAATTCTAGACGAGCAGCATGACCATGAGAAAATTTTCAAAATTGGCGACTTTTAGCTAGGCATTTTTGAATGCTTATAGCAATTTTTACCCCCTAAAACTCGAATTTTTTTATTGAAAAATATTTATGACTATATTGTGATTATTAGCTTTATTGTGTCTCGAGTCACCCGCCACACTGCGTTGGGTACCTAGGTTTTAAGCCTTATTACCCAGTTTTTAGCGATTTATAACCCACAAAAATTCAAATTTGACTCAAGTTTTGTTTTCGAAAATAGGTAATCTTCGAACGCATTCTGTCGTTTACCAATTCAAACATTCTACCAAAATTTGGAATTTTTTATCTCGTAGCCAAGGTCAACTATATCGTCTGGAGTGGTAGGTACATGAATAAATAAATGTGTACCTATAATGTACTTACTGTTATTCGTGAGTGGATGTGAAAGATCCACTCACATCCAGATCTGGATGTGAAAGAAACGGAAATAATTATTGTTATTAAAGAGATGGAAAAAACGTTGTCATCCGAGTAACCCGCAGGGTGCCTGAGAGGTCTTTAGTCCTAATAAAACTGAAAATAATTGCGTTTTTGTACCCTTCAAGTGCATTTTTCCGAGTAATTTTGCTACGTTTGCTTCATTCAGTAGGTATCTACGGATGTTTAAATATTGCTTTAATAACACCAAATTTTCGTCAAAAAAATTTGTTTGAAAAAATATTCAGAACTCTTGGAAAAACGGTAGTTACCAGTTTGAAGCACGATTTAAAAAATAAGGGGTCTTTTTTTAAATCAGAGTGATTAAAAGTAAAAATGCGGCAAGAAATGACGTATCAGGTCTATTGACATCTGACTGGCTGTTTGCCCAAGGATGCGGGGCTAAGTTTAGAAAAAAATGACAAACCTCCCGGCAACCTTCAGAACCTTTGCTGTGACCTTTCCCCTTGGTTTGATTCTGAGGACATGTTTTTTAAATGTATTTATAAATGTTTAGTTCTATCCATTGCGGTTCTGTACCTACATCCTTTAAGTGATGCACTATCGCTGTAAAGGTTCTTTCACACTATGCGGGAACAGGGCAGGACCTACGTCGCCCTAGGTAGGACGCGGGATGGGTATGGCTCCGTGGGTGCTGGGGAGGGGGAACGCTCAGAGGGCGATGGCAGTGGTTCCCCTATGCCGTCACCACCGGGTCCTATCAACCATAGAATACTGATACTACCGTATAGAAGCCGCGCTCAACGTTAAAAACTGAAGTCCGAAACAGCGCACCCAAGCTGTGAGACCGCCCAACTAAAATGGGCCCTGGCGCTGCGCGGGGAATTCAAATCGGATGCTGAGCCTCTGAGCGGGATATTCAAATCTTCGTTTTTTCCATAGGATGTTGACGCGATTTTATTTTTCTATTTCCGGTCTGCAGAAATGACGTGAAAACATTACTATTGTTTTCACATTTTTTTGCAGGCCAGACATAATAGAAAAATAAATTGCATCAACATTCTATGGAAAAAACTAAAAAAAATTTTGATTGGCGAAAATTACATTTTCACAGGAAGTGGCAGGGTAGACCATAGTGGTATTTTCCTAGTGTAATCATTACGCGGTTCACCACTCAAACAATTAATCCTTGAAATCGAACAACATAAAATAATATACAAG
The DNA here is from genome assembly GCA_954871275.1 of Leptopterna dolabrata. Lineage (NCBI taxonomy): Eukaryota > Metazoa > Arthropoda > Insecta > Hemiptera > Miridae > Leptopterna > Leptopterna dolabrata. Next base: position 29,034,297 of record OX940983.1, read on the forward strand.
AGGATTAAAATTGAAGTTCTCAAGCCATATCAATTTTTTTATTCTCAAAAGTACACAGTAATAAGTAAATTTATAAGGACAGAAACTGAAACAAGGTAGGTCAATTTGTTATTTCATGTCATAACCGATGAGCTGCTGAAGAATATTCAATTTCTTCTACTGTTGTTTTTTCCTCACTGCCAGGGCCCAACCAACAGCTAAGCCATCTGAAACTACCAACCAAACACACATTATCAACAATCAAACATTACCTTCATCATCACAAAACTTCGCTGCACATCAAAACCACATTTTAGGTACCTAGCAGCAGCCAAGCGGAATATGACTGAACATCTGATGAACTCTGAGACGAGGGCGAATTTATGTGGAGCAAAATGAAATTAATGAAATGAAATGTAATGTGAAGTTCTGAAAACTAATGGGAACTCAACATTCTAGATGGACAGTTTTTACTTAACACCTTCAAAGGATAACGTCGTGAAAAAGGGATTTAGGCAATTGTGGTGATGACACGAATTATAGCTACCCTCATACATACCTAACGAGACTGTTGTTGATCATGGATAAGAGTTATATAGGTACTATTGTTATATGATCTCCAATCCAGGTACTGGTTATATGAGCATCCAATTTGGTGACGCCACCACTCCCGTGGTGACATCAAATTTGGAGACACCAAATGTCACACAACATTTACGGAATGTTGAATGGACTTAGCATTTACTACTTATACTAGGTTCATTTGGCCTAGCACTCCAAAAAGAATTACCTGCTTCATAACGTAGTGATTTTTCGTAGTAGGAACTGCTTGATAAAACCAGAAGTGGACGGGTGACTTGCAGGCAGCATGCAGTCAGGTACAAAACCAGGGATGGACAGCAAGCAACCTGGTAGTCACAAATACACTCAGAATAACCACAAGCCACTAGGATGTAAGGTATTATTAAATAATTCCTTTTGATTTCAACTTGATATATTTTTATGTACCTAGTAGGTAGATAGGTACCTAATCTTAAATCTAGTCCACCTTTCAGCGCGTATAGATTTTTCAATGGAGTTGACATGGCTGACCTCTTGGCACTTTTTATCTTTTCTTTGCAAAGAATTGAGTCAAGGCTGCATTATCTCTGTGCAATTTTTATTGTAACATGACCGTTATTACGGCAAGATCACAGCCTATTAGTACTTCGCAAGTTACAAATCGCAATAAATTGCAAACCACAGCTTTCAAACCGTAAAATGGAAAACCAAGCCCAAAAAAGGTTCACACTGATTTCAGATGATATAGGTACCTGCGTACTCTTTTTCTAGATGGATTATGTGCCATCCTATTAAATTATTATTTTGTTATTACTTGCAAGTACACAGAAGTCAAAACAGGTATGCAGATAGGTAGGAACTTACCGATTTTCAGCTTTCACTGGAAGATTGACTGGAAAGATTTTTGTTGTCCGGAAGCGGGTGATCAAGAATTACAGATGAAAAAATTTCTCTTCTTTAGCCCCGGCATATTATTAAGCACGCATAAGTACGTACAATAAAAATATAGGTAAGTAAATTCACTTTAATACAACAAAATGACGATGAATGACGTTCAAAACCATCAAAAACAATCACAACAAAATGGTGGAACAAGCAAACAACCCGAGTCTAACTGCTACTACCATCTTAACACGACATAAAATAAAAACATTTCGCACTTTTAGCATTATCTCGCAGATTTGTTGCTTAATTACAGAACACATTATGAAAATTATATACTGAAATTATTTAATAGCGAGTTATTAGAATAAACAATAAAAATTGGCGATATTACTGCTCCATGTGGTGAGACCGCCCAACTAAAAAGTAGGATTCAGCTTTCCCCATTGGAGTGCGGGCCCACAACTGTGCTCATCTCCATTCAAATACAACCCGTGGCCCACGGCTGTTTCCTGTCTGTTCCCGCATAGTGTGCCAGAACCTTAAGTGGGATTTGAATTGAATTACTCAGTAATTTACCTGATAGTCATTTCTAGCGGGAATGGAGAATTTCGTCAAAAACGTTTGGGGGGAAAATATTTAGAACTCTTGGAAAAATGGTTGTTTGAAGTATGTTTTAAGCGTTATTTTTTAAATGTGGGCGATTAAAAGTAAAACTGCGGCCAAAAATGACTTATCAGGTCTATTGGCTGTGGGTTTTGGTTACCCTGGGCCTAGTGCCTAGACTATGATAGTGGTGTAAAGCCGGGTTTACATAGGTCGAGTTGACGGTAGAGTAGAGTAGAATTATTCTACCCTACTCATGTAAACATTTTCAGTAGAGTAGAGTTGACTCTACTGACTAGTTGGTAGAGATGGAGTGACTAGCACCGTGGTAGAGTGACTCTACTGTACTGATTCCCCCACTACCAAATTTGAACTCTACTGTCTACTCTACCCATGTAAACAGTACAGTAGAGTTGGAAGAAGGGAAGAGACACAAGTCTTGATAAGGAATGACCTCCAGCATTACTCCAAGAGTTATGGCATCCATCATTATAATATCATTGTGTTTGAGCAGTGGTGATACCATGCCAGGTCATTGTTCAAATGCTTCAGGACACATTCTGATCACAAGTACTCATCCGGATCTTCAAACCCCTGACCCATTACCTTCTTTCTCTTCTTGCTTCCTCATTTCCTCTACTCTTCCATTTCCTTCAACAACACACTGGATAAACGGAGTAAAGGCTTTCTCAATTCTTTCTTTAAAATAGACATAGCAGAGGCAGAGAAGAACTAAACCGATTGGATTAGAATAGAAAGCAAAACAGAAACTCAACTACACCTATCCAGAAACATCACTTGACTGATGTATGAATGATTCAGGTAGAGTAGAGTCGAAAGGGGTAGAGTAGTCGGCAGGGCCGACCTAAGGGGGGGGGGGGGGGCAAAATCCCTGGGCACTGGCCCTATTTGTACTAAAAATTTCCCTTTTATAAATGAGCTCAATTACTTCCTCAATAAATAAGGGTAGAACAGTACGTCTAGTACTCCTGTTTATAAATTATAAAACTAGTGGGGGCCGTATGAGAATTTATCCCTGGGGCCCTTCCCAGCTCTGGGCGGCCCCGGTAGTTGGTAGTGTAGAATGCACTCTACGAGTAGGTAGTGGGGACCACTGATTGGTTGGTGGTGTGGGAATTACCCTAAATGCTGCCAACACAGTAATTGCTTCAATGTGCTCAAAGGCGAGTTAGTTTTACTATGCGTAGTTTGTTTACATGCCAAATTAATAGTTTATATGGCTAATTATTATCCAGCCCCCTGAGTTTCTCTTCTCTTGCCTTCTCAGGTTTTGTGACTAGGAGGATCTAAAATTCGAGTAGAGGGATTGAATGTGTTACCTATTCTGTAGGTTTGAGAGTGGGGGAAGGTTCTATTTGGGCCACTCTGGCTTGCAGAAGGAGTAGGGATGACTTCCTGAAGTGCTGCCAACCCAAATGGCTCATGTTCTGAAGGAAGAAGATGCAAGATGGTGTCATTAACTAAGTCCCGAAGTATTCTCTGGAGGTATTCTATGGAGTAAGTTGTACCTAGTAGCTAACATGGAATTGCATTCCAAATCATGTCATTGCTTTATCATTAGGTACTTACCTTTTATATTATTATGAGTGAGGTATAAATGTATAAGGTATAATACCTAAGTAGCAAACAACAACAACAAAAAAGTAATTTTGCCTGTGTGGATTGTTGTGGGGGGGGGGGGGGAGAGCAATCGATGAGAGTACAATCGATTCCTTAAGGCACCATGTTTGAAAACCGGTACAACTGTTATTTATGAACTTGGATCTGTTTTCGTTAAGCTGACGAATTTCCGTATTACGAAAGTACCCTTCCAATTCTTTCCTATTCCTTACAATTATCTTCGATATTCTTCTTTGATAACTTCTTTGTGGAAATGAAGTTTGAAACATAACCTCGAAGATATCGATTATCTGTTTCGATGTACGTTATCGATAACTTTTCATCTGCTGCTTGCTTTCTTCCTCCATTTTTTGGTTAATTAGACAAATCCAAAACAGTGCTAAAGGCTTGTTTACCTCATTCGAATAGTGTTTTTATTCCGTGATATCTGATACTGATTCATCTGATTTTCAATAGTATGGAATTGATCCGACCCTTGTAATTAAATTCACTACAGTGTGGATGGGAAACGTGAAGAAACGAATGGGAGGCAGGCACAAGATCTTGGAACTTGGGTGGGTCTGGAAATCTACGATGGAAACCATTCTTTCTCACTGAAGTCGGTACATACGTACTTTCTATAAGTTATGATACGCAGAGCGATATCCGTTACCTCTCAGAGTTGCTAACGGAATAATGAAGTAGGTATTAGGTAAATAAATCCTCACGATCAGTCATAAGTGTCTTGGTTGACATCTTGATCTTCTGATGAAGCATGAAGGCACTTACCTAAGATAATGTGAAGTCTACGGATAAGTTACTTCTACCTAGTTTTATGTATAATCATGCGGTATCACAGCTTGGTTCTCAAGCTGTCTTAATACTACTGCTGAAGGGTCTTATGTAGGCTGCTAGGTGCGTGTAGCTCATGTGATTCTTTTCTGTTCGGACAATCGAATGTCATGTGAACATTAATCACGTAGTCGACAGGTACAAAAATCATCGTTGCGTTAAACACTGTCCATGAACCTATATCTCGTAATCTGTAAGTTAAGCCAGATCTTACAATGTGTAAGATCTCATCACTACCTCCCCCCAGTATAAAATTCCCAGTTCACTTGTATAGTTTATAGGGTCTTGTTGATAAAACGTTGTACAGAAGGGCTGGGGCCCAAACAAATTAAGTGGATTAATGAAGTACTCATTGAATTTACTTGTACTTAACTCTACGTCATTTTACTTGTACTTTACTTTTAATGGTTTATGTGAACTCGAGATATGACACTTTTGGTTTATTATTTTCAATAATGAACCTTCGGAATCGAGCATCAAAATTTTTTTTTTTTTTTAACTGTGATACAGATACAGATTACCTACTCATTGAGGTAGCAACTTGATAACAAGGTCCACGACTTAATTGATTTCCTGCATAAATTATGTTAATAAGTAATTAGGCTCACACGACTAGCATCGTGCTACAACGCCCAATTTCGAAGGCATTTGATACTTTAATATCTTGATTTATTATTCAGTACATATTTTTTTTTCGAGAAACGGGCTTTTATTTCAAGTACAATATTCTGTTTATTGGAACACGATACTGAATGAGGGTCTCACAGTAGAAATCGTGTTACTTAAAATCCTCGCCAAAAGGTTGTGATTAATCTTAACCTGTTACTCTCCTCATTCAAGTTATTTTTTGGAAATGTGAGAGCCTGTGGCAGTGAGTAGCCTTTAGTAAAACAGAACAAATTCTGACCCGCAGGGCTGTTACTCATCACTTTACTCCTCGTTGTCTTCCTTTGCTCCTCAAAATCAAGAAGTGCTCGTTCCCAGTGTCAACTCCACTTCAACGTGGGAAATATTAGTAATACATTCTTATGTATTATTATTTTTTTTATAGGAAGGCAAACTAATGGTGGCAACACACCCCCCGGCCAAATCGCAGTCCCCTATTGGCATCTGCATCGCATCACATATCAGAGATACAGGATCGCATCACTCTTCAATATGTCTTCCGGAGGTGAAAATTATCTTTGTACCTTTATCATGCGTTGAACGCAGAATTCGAGTAGGTAGCTCTTAGCTGCTCATCAACCCTCAATCGGCTTTTGTTGTATCCCCCCTCCTGCAGTACTCTTATCTCGAAGCTACTACTGCTTTTTTGCTTCCTACCTTCCGGTTTGTAACAGCGTGGCTGTTCTCGATACAGTTTTTCTTCTGGTGGAGACGGGGTCGCTTGGAGAAGCCTAATCGATATCCCTTCTTAACTGGTGATAATCTCGCTGGTCTAGGAGGGGGACTCTCGAGGGTCCACCCCCACTTTTACACTCTTTCACATGGTAGCAGAGCGTGGTTCGGTATTATGCGCTTAGTACTTCACCATACTCCATCCACTTTTTGTGGGCTTACCAGAAGGATAAGCCCAAATGTTTCCCAGAAGGATTCCTTTACTAACAACCTGTTCCTTTGATAATACATACATCTATTGGCTTCCCCACCCCTTTCCACCCTTTAGAGTGTCAGTATAATTAAAAGCTCATTAGAAGGCGATTGATGCCGTGTCCCAGTTGACAAGTTTCCATCCCAACGATGGAGGTTGATCACCTAAAGGTAGCCCAAATGAGCACAGTTCACTGGACAACAACCTCTGACAACATTACCCACCAGTACTCGAATGTAGGAGCTTTGTTCTCCTCCAGTAAAATATTATTGAGGTAGTACCATTACGATAGAGGTTAGTCACCTTGAAGTTGTTCAGATGTCGTTTCCTGAACCAGAACTTCATTCTACTTTTCATTCCCCTCTTCCCTCTCATACTTCTGCTACCCAGAAGTATGTCATGTGGGGAGGAGAGTAACAGTGTGGCTGTTCTCGATACATTTTTTCTTCCGGTGGAGATGGGGTCGCTTGGGGAAGCCTAATCGTTATCCCTTCTTAACCGGCGATGATCTCGCTGGTCTAGGAGGGGGATTCGAGGGTCCACCCCCCCCTGTTACACTCTGTCACAAGTTTTCAGTTTCGAGAGGGAAGAAATTTCCACTTACGTTTTAGAGTAGAAAATAGAGAGTTTTTACAGCACCCTCACGTCAAAACGAAAGCGGGACAAAAACTGAACCGAGAAAGGTTAGCATCTGACTCTGGCCCCCTTTCCGCCATTTCCATTTCGGTGTCGTTTTCCGTTTCGTTTCAGCGTGAGGGTGCTGCTAAGCTCTCTAATACCTTTGCACATTAGGCTTTATTGTTCACAATAGACGTAGAATTTGAACAAGTCAGAGGGTCACAGACATTAGAAGTGGTGAAACATGTGGTAATGATAAAAGAAGACGTGATAATAATTATTATAAAACTGGATGAATCATAGCATTCTTCCTTCCTTTAAAATTTCAGTTCATAATCTTTCAAGCGGGCAGGCGTACGATGCTCTCTTGTAGAACGTCGCAAGGAATTTCCTTGAGGCTGCGGTCCTTTGTCTGTCGGCATTTGTTGAGTACCCTCCTGGTGTTCTTGGTTTTCTCCTGATTGCAAGTCAGGTTCGGCGTCTTGTTGCTCAGTGTCCTCTGGTTCTGGCTCGTCCGTCTTCAAGGCGAACCCTGGCATGCTGTGGGTTAACGTCAAGGATGTCGACTTCCTCGACCAGAGAATCATACTTGCTTGTGCGTACGTGCTTCGCCATAGCATTTTCTTTGAAGGGTAAAGCCATGTGGGAAGCGAAACACCCATTAGCATGGAGAAATTCCTGAATCTCCTTGGATGCGAATGAGGTTCCTCGTTCAGTGTGAACATAAGAAGGTAGACCAAAAGTGGTACAAAGATCAACTAGGGAGTCAATTACTGTTGACGAGTTCATGTTGGGACAAGGGTAGGCAAAAGGGAGGGTTGATCGTTAGGAGGTATTTGTTCCTGGATTTTGACGGAAGTGGGCCCTTGAAATCCATGCTGGTTCTCTCGAACGGATGCATGGCCTTCGCGAGAGTGAACTTGGAATTCTTGTAAAATCGAGGTTTTACGACGTTGCAAGACAGGCACGATGCAGTAATCTTTTTGACGTCCTCGACCGAATAGGGTAAATTACGAGTTCTTAGCCAGTGAACCATTCTAGTCACTTCGGGGTGACATAAGTGGCAGTGTAGGCAGTATAATTCGTCTATTTTAGTGGCGTGACACACCCTAGAGAATGTATCCGCTACCTGATTCAGTTTCCCCGGCCTGTATATTATCTCATAATTGTAACATGACATCTCCAACCGCCACCTCCGTGTCTTCTCGTTCTTGATTTTATTCTGATTTGTCATATCAAACATCAACGACACAGAGCGCTGGTCAGTAATGATTTTGAAAAATCTTCCGAGTAAGAAATGTCTCCATTTTTGCAGGGCGCTCACAACAGCATAAGCTTCTTTCTCAATGGCTGAATGTTTACACTGTCTCGACGGCCGAAATTGAGAAATCAGAGGCATTGGTTTCAACTACGAACGGTTCCGAGTCGTCTGTGGTGCTCACTACTGCCTTAGAGATCAAGATCTGAGCTGGTCAAAGTCTGATATAACTTCTGGAGTCAAGGGAAAAGTTGTTGAGTTGAGAAGCCGTTTAACTTTGACCGAATAGTTGGGGACCCATTTGGAATAATGTGCGAAAATCCCAACCGTTTGATCAAGGGCCAATCGATTGGCTGGAGTTGGAAGGTTGAGCAGCGGCTTAAGGTGGTCAGGATCAGGGGATATGGTTCTATTTTCAATTTTATAGCCTAGGAAGTTTATAGACGTTCGTGAATACTTGCGTTTTTCTTGATTAATCGTGAAACCGTATTTTCGGACTGCACCTAAGAAGCGCCTGAGATGTTGATCGTGTTTCTCCTGATTCTTGCCGCGAACAGTAACATCATCAAGGTATGCATAGGTTTGCTTGAGCTTTTCGTGTGTAATGACCCGTTGGAAGGGGGGGGTACTCCATCGGTCAAACCTAAAGCCAGACATTGAAATTGGTACAAACGGCCACATGCCTCAAACCCGGTAAAAGGCCGATCCTTCTCTCGAAGAGGTACCTGGTGGTAAGCACTTTTAAAATCTATCATGCTGAACACTGAATTTTTTGATACCTTAGAAACGATTTCCTCGAGACTAGTGAGGGGATATGCATCGAGGTGCGTGTATCGATTTATGGTTTAGGCGTAACCAATTACCATTCGCTTTTTGTGATTAGAGAGTTTTTGCAACACACTCACAATGAAACGAACGAAACGAAAAGTTTGACGAAGCGTGATGACGAAAAATACCGGGATCTCACGGTGTCAGCTTTCGACGTGCTCGGATGACGAAACGTAATTTAACCTTACATCTGTATAACGCTACCTACCTTGTTCTGTTTTCCTTGGAAAATAAAAATGTCGAGCATCGTATTCACAGCTGCTTCTTGGCGTCTTTCTATGTTAATGCAAACTTGACGCCATGTGTAGACATAGATTTGTATTAACCACGGAGTAAAATGGATGAAAGAGAGGTTAACAACTTTAGCGTGACTTCACCAGCCAGTAGATGCCAACGCTGAACGAAAACTGAACCGAAAAAGGTTAGCATCTGACTTCGGTCGCCCTATCCACCAATTCCGTTTCGGTGTTGTTTTCCGTTTTGTTTTGGTGCGAGGGTGTTGCAAAAACTCTCTACTATCGTTTTTTACAACGAACGCTAGGCCCTCCAAAGAGACCTACTTTCCTCAATAATCTCGTCACCAAGCAGTTTATGAATTTCTTTCGGTACTTAGGTATTATACGGAGGCCACTAGGTTCCACCGTCTAATTAGGAATGAGGTTTGTAAACACCTTACAACACTATCCTTGATAATAATGAATCGGAAGATGTCAGGTGATTCATACTTCCCTCCGCCAAACACTCTTCAAATAGACAAAGGTCAGGTCTGTGACCGGAGCGCACGAGTGTTTTGTCACGGAAGATGAGCCACATAAATATATTCCGCGTATTTGGCGGAATATATGTGGCGATCGGGAGTGGCAGCGAGTGGTTGTGATGCGTTCCGCACTATTCCTGCAGACATTGCTGCCTTTTGGGAGGCGGTGAAGACAAACCAGTCGTCGTAATAGCTTCAAATTCTTACTGTTAGTTCATTAAAGTCTGTCCAACACAGCGATGTAGTTTTCTCGTTTCCCCGTAAAGGGCCCTCAAAACTAGTGGCCTCCGTATAATACCTAAGTACCTTTCTTTCTTCATGACGTTGGCGTCTGCTAGAGAATGCCTCCGAGATTTGGTGACTATAGGCTTGACATCGTTAGTTAGGAATTCAAATAGGGGAGTTGGTTCTGCCTTTGGCGGAGCCAGGTAATTGATAGTCAATGGAGGTTTAGTTCCACCAAAAGAGACGCTGAGCTCGGAATGCTGTTTCAATAGATGGTGTCCAACAGTAACATTAGCACACAAATTGGGTAGTACAGTGAGTTTGGTTTTGGCTTAATGGTGGCCTAAAACTCCAAGCGAGCTACACAGTAATTACAAATAGGCTTACTTAGAGATGTAGAAGCCATGGAGACGCTACCAGTCGTAGGATACATTCTCAGCATGCAGTTACGCAAAGCACTTTGATATGAATTTCTCTGAGCTCCCTGTATCTATCAAACCAAAAGTAGGAGTGTTATTCTCCTGAACCGGCACTGTAGCTTTATCGAGGACTGTAGAGGCTGCGATGAGTGCTGCTGATGAGGGAGCCTTTTTAGCTGATTTGCAGACGACTTGCCAGTGACCCGTCTTCTAATATCGTGAGGAAAACATGAAGAGGAATTAAGAGTTAGCTTGGAAGAATATGAAGCTGATTGGTTCTTGGCAGATTCCGAAGCACAAGCTTTTTCAACAGCTTCATTGAGAGTTAATTTGTTGAACTCCAATAGTCTCAGCCTAATTCGGTGAGAATTGAGGCCACGAATAAACGAGTCACGAACATACGTCTTCCGATGAGTCTCCACATTGACGTCCGCGAATTCACAGATTTTGCTCAGTTGTTGCAAAGCTTGGTGGTATTGGTCGATTGATTCATCGGGAGACTGATGACGGGAAGTCAGTTTGTCTCTAGCAAATATTTCTTTTATTGGCTTCACGTACGTAGCTTTTAGTGCCTCCATAGCAGTCTCGTACGTGCCCTTGTCAGCACTCAAGAGGTACACAGAATGTGAAACGAAGTTAGAGAGCAACTGTAGCTTACTTGAAAGCTGTGATGAAGTTCCTCAAACGTCCTTAGCCAGTAATTCCATTCTTGAGTAGCTGTAGGCGAGTGTGGATCACTGTCAAACTTCTCCGGTCTCAGAAATTTATCCATTGTGAGTAATAAATTGTAGAAAATACCTTTGCAAATTATGCTTTATTATTCACAATAAACGTAACACGTCAGAGGGTCACAGAAATTAGGAGTGGTGAAACATATGGTAATGATAAAAGAACACGTGATAATAACTATTATAAAACTGGATGAATCATAGCATAGAGCTTTTTGAAGTATCGGTGTCTGTGTTTCCACAAGTCCTTGCCACACGAATAACTTCATCAATTCCAATCCAATTTGGCTGAAATTATCAGGGATCGTGCGGGTTGAGCCCTATGAATTTCATTGCTATCGGATCATTGGCATGACCACTGTGCATGTGCAAACGCGATGATCCGATTTGGTAAAATTTTCAGGAACTGTCCTTCAAACTACGCGGAGGAATTGTCGTTCAACGTTCTTCAAACTATATGTTATACTTCATGTATAACAGCAAATCAAATTATAGATAGAATTCTAGAATCCACCTTTATCTGTACTGAGTTGATTATTTATCATAAGATTAAGTGAGCGATCGAGGAGCTGTGTACCATTAAACTCTGCAGACTTGTCTGTATCACACAATGCCAGAATACAAAAAATATGTTGAAACAAAGTGCTTCTCCGTTGAAGGTAATTAGGTACTAACGTGTTTTTTCTTCTTCTTTACCAGATAATGTTGCCACTCCAGCTCCGCCTAGGATCCCTTCCCCTGCTAGTTGTTCTCATTGTGGATCACTATTCATCCATACCAAAGGCTGCCGTTATTGTTTTTCCTCCAAGAGTCACATGAATACACCAAGTAAAAATGATAAGAAGGTATGAAAGTTGGTAGATTATAATTAGATACAACATATTATTACATTACGGCAGATGATACGGAAATATCAAAACTGATTTGTGTTGTGCGAGGTTCCACGCGTCATTTGGTTTGGTTAAGGGTTGAGGAAGAACGCAGACCTGTTAGTTTTTGGTCAAGCGAGCACTTTTGGGCAAAACTACCTATGTGCCCTTCTTCTGGCTTGTTCTTAACACGTGGGGATTCTCCCATCATCACCTCCCGCTTTGGTAAACTGTCAGTTATTTATTCAAAACTTATTTTGATGGTGGGAGACTCCCTATGTGTTAAGAAGAACAAGCCAGAAGAGCACGTAGGTAGTTTTGCTGGAAAGCACTTGCTTCACCAAAAATTTACAAGTCTGCGTTCTTCCTCAACCCCTAACCAAACCAAATGACGCAGGAAACCAATGCACAACACATACCACCAGCTGGGGGATGGTGGGGGGCGAAGAGACAATTGTCTACGAAGAACAAAGGATTTTAGACTACGATAAAAATAAGTTTTGGAGTAAGTAATTGGCTGTTTTCAAAGGAAGAGAGAAGTCGGAGGTGATGGTAGGAGAATCCCCACGTGTTGAGAAGAACAAGACTGAACAAGGGCACGTAGTTTTGCCTGAAAGTGTCTTCACCAAAAATTAAAAAGTCTGCGTTCTTCCTCAACCCTTAAATAAAAAAAATATTATTGAAGAGTAAGCTCGTAGCAACACTAGGTTTGTTCCCAGTGACCATCTGAAGGTTATCTGACCATCAGGTCTGACTCTTTTGTGGCTGTAGAGTATCCATTACCAGTTGTTCTTAGTGTTTTCATGGCTATACAATGCCAGTTTTCTGATCGTAATTCCAGTCCACAGAAATCTGACGGACAAGTACTGTCTATGCACACTGCCTTCTTGATTCCCAACCTTTTCAAACCCTTCTCAAACGCCTATCAAGATGGCGTTGGATCATGGGATCATGCCTTCTGGTTTTCTAGGCGTCAGCTTACCGCCAGAAAACCCCACTGGGAACGAACCTACTGACTCAAGGTCAAGGTACCTATAAAATTAAGTACAATTTAACGTGTCCACTTCATCCTTTCAGGATCGATTGATTCCTAGCGCTGGCGCGAAGCATTCACAATGTATTGTACCATGCTGTATGAACTCCACTAGCAAAACGCCCAAAAAGAAGTTCTTCTTTCCTGTCATTGTTGGGAATGAAAGGAAACAAATTTGGATGAAAGCAGTTGGTGTTGAGGCAATGAAAACTAAAGTCGCCATCTGTGAAGAACATTTTGAAGTAAGTTTGTAGCAAGAAAAAAAAGCTTTGTGTGGTATGGATCCTTTTTTTTAAAGTAAAAATTGATTTTTTTTTTATTTTTTAGTTGGAGGCGGATCTTGAAAACTACATCAAGTTCAAGTATTATCCAACTATGTGGAACAGATTGAAGAAAACCGCTATACCGACTAAATTCTCGTGCAAGAGTGGGGTTACCGTATCAGGCCCTAAGCACAGTCATATCATTGATCTCAGTAGAAAGAAGGTTAGCATGCGTTTTCAAACGGTAGAAATTCTGTGTTCGCCCTAGGGACTATCGATAGTTTTTTATGAAACTATCACTATCGAAACAAACATAAAATCATTTGAAAAATTAAAGTATAAATTTTCCATATCAAATTGTGAATTTTTCGAACCAATAGAAATTGAAATAATTAGGTAATAAAAAGATTAATAGAGTAGGTAAGTAATGCGGAAAAGTAAGTAATATGAAAATTGGTAGGTGATACTCCTATATTTTCTTCAAAACCCACATATTACTTAGGTAAGGGTAGTGCAAATTAAGAAATAAGATAATGAATACGAATGATTCATTTTTGAACAAGTATTCAGAAAATGCCTGAGGTTTGTCCCTTCATCTTAAAAAGGGCAAGCTACCACAGAGTAAACAATGATAGGAACCATTCACGAACATTCAACTCACTAAAATCAATCTGGTAATTCAACAAAATATATGTACTAGGTATATTTTTCCATCCACCAGTTTCTTGCTACAGGTACATATTGGTCTAGGATTTTAATGCATAAACAATAACTGTTCAATTAAGAAATGACTTCAAATATGTACCTATGGGTGGATTATAGAATATATATACACATACACACACACACACACACACACACACACACATATACATAATATATATTGTCTCTAAATTGTGGCTATAGGTAGGTAGTTACTAGGAAATGGCGAGGCAGAAAACCATCGTCGATAGTTATGGACGATACTGTCGGAACTATTGATAGTTCAGGCTATCAGTAGTTCTCGATCACTACAGTGTACTGTAGTAATATTGTAATTCTAGTTTAAATGTCCAAAAAATTAATGTACAGCAGTATGTAATTTATGTAACAGTGCCACGCAAAAAAAATTTCTCATCTAACTGTAATGCTTATATTGTGCTATATAACCCTCATAATTATGTCACTTCTTGTGTTGCAGGGTTTCACAAAGAAACGCCGCTCTGACCTATCAGAAAGTGGAATTGCGAAAAAACGAAGAAAAGTTATGGCCAGCGGAGCAATTCTCACTTCAAAATTTGGTCACCCTCCAGAACTGAGGTCACCAGCCTTAGCTCAAGTTGAAGTTGTCCAAGATGAAGCAGATAATGGGATATCACGTAGAAATAAATTTGACTTTTTGAATGGTGATATCTCCACTCTCATTGCTCACGTGCAGCCTAGTATATGCTCGTGGGACGTATCGGTCGTGGATGTCCATTCTCCTGGTGAATTTGATTCTAGTGATGATAGTTTGACGAGATTGAAAAGCTGCTTGACGGAATCGTCTGGGCCTTATGTGAATGAAGGTAGTGACAAAGCAGGTGGATCAAAGACTGAAATGAAGTGTGCTACCCCTGGAAGAGAGCAGCACAATCGGACAGTAGCGGAGCGTACAACTGGAGTTGAGCTAGTTGAGCAAACTTCCAGTAGTGGGAGTAGTAATGAAATAGATGTTGCTGAACGTCAACATTCTGAATTGCAAATTTCAAACGTTGAGCAGCCTACTAAACGTGCAGCAGTTCATAATGCTGTCTGTGACATTTCTGTGGCAGTTGGAGACCAGATACAGCTTCCTGAAAAAGTAGATATGGTGTCTGAACAGCCAATATTTCCCACGATTGAGGCTAAGACCAATGCAGCCTCTGTTATCCCATCTGTAGATGCGCAACAAAGTGCATCGGATTTGCTTAATGGTGAATTCACAGGTGAGGTTGAGAATTGTGACTTGGAACTTAGCAACCCTTCAGTATCTGTGCAAGATAGGTCAGAGTTGAGTGAAAATATTGATCAGCTGGACAAGAATATTGAACAGATAGACAAGAAAACCAAAGCCGACGGCAGACTGAGTGATAGCCAGGAATCACATTTATCTTCCTCCAGTAATCAGGGGAAATGTTCAGATGACACTACAGTATTGCATGTTGAATCTGCTTCTGATCCTGCTAGTGTTGATTGTAAGACAGACTTGAAATCTGTTAATGATGCAGGGGCCAGTAGTGACGCTTCCGAAATCGTGGATTGTGATCCGTCAGTTCCTGAGGTTTCACCCGAAAAAACGTCAGAAGAAGATGTCATTGGAGACAATTCATCGACAGCAGAGACGGTGCCGTCCAAAGGAATGCCAAACTCTAATGACATTCACGATGACACATCAGTAGCAGACGTAACACCAGAACCTAGCACAACTGGTGGTATAGCATCAATTTCCCCGAAGGCATCACCTCTAGAAACACCAAAACTGGTTGACACAAGTGAGGATACATCAATATCAGAGGAGGCTTCATCTAAAGCAGTGCCAGAACCTAGTCCGGTTGGTGACACTTCGCCGGCTTCTGACAAGGTGCCAGATGAAGAAGAACCAGAACTACTCTGCGATAGTTCCTCAACATCCAGAATGGAGATCGACCCTGCATCTGGAGGTTCCATTGTAGAAGGTGGTTCGAGCATAGACAAATCGTTAGAGGAAGTACCTTTGAACCCTTCAAATATAAGTAACGACACTCCCGTGTCGTGGTCAGTAAAGAAAGGCAGAGTTTCTAAAGCAAATTGTTCGTGTGTGATGTGTGGAGGAATTTCTGATGTAGCAGAAGATTCTGACATCGATGATTCTCTTGGCATATTAAAAACGTCACCAAGGACTACAGTCACCCTGGAGCAGACTCCACATGAATCGGGAGCAGCAGATACACCTATAACGGCATCAAGTTCCAAAAGACGTCCGGGTGGCGATAAAAACGTTCTTCCAGCTCAAAATTCTTCATTTCATATTGAACGGGTATTGAAGAATATAGAAGACCAGTCAGATTTCTCTGAATATCTAACTGACGACGATCCGGACACAACAGACATCGACTTTGATTCAGATTCTGAGTGGACTCCGAGCGAGGGAGAAGAGACGCCTGTCCCAATCAGGAACACCCGGAGTAGCGTCAAAGCTAAAAACATTGTGTCGACCAGAAAAACGAGGAATAGTGAAAAGGCTGGAAACGCTTCAGCTGACAATTCCGTGCATAATAATCATGAAACGGTTTGTGAAGATGAGGGTGGGAGTTCGAATTTGTTGGCAAGCAAGAGATCGGTGCGAGTGAATCTGAGAGAGACCGTCGCTGAGCTCAGTCTGAAAAATTCAGGGACTACATACTCATGCAAACAGCTATACGAATCCGAGAAATCTAATGGTGAAACTGCTGAACCCAAGCGTTCTGACAATGTTCTGGTTGTTCGAGACAGTACGTTTGGTGAGTAACTTGAAATATCAATAACTTTTGTTTCTCAGTATCATTTTGTGTTATTATTCTCAGTAATAAACCTAGGAATCGAGCAGAGGATAAAAATCTCCCCCCCCCCCCCCCCCCCCTCACCATATTTTGATGGTTTGCGTTTCAAGGTACGTAGAATCCGAAAATGGAATCAAAAATTTTTTGGAACAACGTTTTCTAAAAAACAAACATCTGCCTACTTGGCACTTCCTTAGTTACCAAGAACTGAAATTAATGAAATTTGGGTTTTAGGTCGTTGGTCGAAGCTCGGCGTTAGTGTCAGTCATCAAAAGGGGTTGAAATGTTCAAAACGCCGTAGCTCGAGAACTTAACTTTCAATAGAACGGTATTGTTTTGATGACGTTTTTAAATTGATTCCGAATTTTATGTTTTTTGAGAGCCATTGTACTTCCAGCCGTTCGTTCACTCTAAAGCTTCAAGAGTGAATCATAGGGTATATGTGCATATCTTTGTAACTAGGTTGGTTGGAGACTAACGGAACACCACCACTTGAATGTTAAGCGCTGAAAGTATAACTAAGCGCTCTTGTCCTGATACTTTCTACCCTTCCGGACATTTGCCTACGTCACAAAGATCTGTAGTGCAGATGTTCTTGAAAATGTGCGTTTGGGGCGTTGTGTTGTGTTGTGATGGGAAACTATCGATCACAATATCGATAGTTCTGGACTATACTATTTTGCAATCGAAACAGACGAAAAATCATTTTAAAAATCGGAAGAAAATATTATAAATCTGTCAAAATTTTCCTTTTCAAATTCAGAATTCAGAATTTTCCAAACCAATTGAAAAAATAAAATAATACAATTTAAATTAAATAGATTAAGATGAAAAAGTGGTAGGTAATACTCCTATATTTTTCATCAAAACTGACATCAGGAAAGGGGCAAAAAAAAGAATTTGATAACAAGTTATTCACATTTGAAAAAATATTCAGAAAATTCCTACTCCTTGAAAAATAAACGATAATGTACAATTACTAGGTATTTGATTAACTAATTCAATAGCAAGAGCTATCAGCGACATGATAAAACGAAGATTGAGATATATGTTCACTAAAATCATGGTCTCCGAATTGTAGCTATAGTTAGGTAGGTACTAGAAACTGCCATAATCCCTGGTTGGCATCGTGTTTAATGTAAATTAAATATATTGACGAAAATATTCTATGCAAATTTATCTTATACATTACAGAAGAGTTCAACGAAACAGAGCCACTGCCTCAGCCCTTGGTCGATTTGCTGGAGAACATGAAGATGTGTTTTAACCACTTCTTTGAGAAACTGGTAAGTATCCAAACCGTTATTGAACGTTCCCGGAGATCGATAGATTATTAATGAATTGGATCGTGTGTCTATAAGAAACCACCTTCGGTATTGTGAGATGGTTAGACTATGATAGGTTTTGTTGTTTTTAGCAAAAATGGGCAGTTATCGAAATTCGGGTTTACATTTTTCCCTGAAAGATATTATTGAGTGTGAAGGACGTAGGGTGCAGCCGTTTGCCTGGTGGCGATGGCTGATTGATTGCCAGGAAGCTGTCACTTCCAAAATCATGAAACGATGGGTTCCAGAATCACGTTGGGTCCCAACCACCTTCAGCTCTTGTGACGCACGACAAATAAGTGAGCAACACCTATCTACGCAAGTGTCCTAATATTGTTCCCGATGTTTGATTTTTTAGGAAAAAACGAAGAAAAGTTTCTCTAAACCGGCCGGCGCTGCTGAGATTGATTCTTACGAAACTGGTGTGAAACAACCCATAAAGACTCTGGGTAGGTACCATTCACCTATTTGGTTGTCAGTTGGGGGTGTAGGAGCGTAAATTTGTAAGAAATAAGAGGCAATCTAGCTAGGAACCCCTTTCAGAGCAAACAACTAAACGAATTTTCATGGTTGAGGGCTTGAATTACTCTTAAGCCGGGTTCACATTGAAGCGTAATCGAAGTAAAGCGCGTAAAACGCAAAGGCCGTAAAGGTTCGTGTAAAGCATGTAAAAGCGTCAAACCGCACATGGACAACGCTAGTTACGGACGTAATCGTCGAGATATTTTTGATCTTGGACACTCTGGTTCAGAAGTTGTCGCTCGTAATCGTAAGCCTGATTAGTCAATCAAATTCAATTACGCGTTTGAGTTTTGCGCGTTTTACGTCGATTACACGTCAATGTGAGCCCAGCTTAATCTTTTCACAAGCAGCTTCCAGTATTTAGAGAATCCCTATCCCTACTATATTATAAAAACGGATCTCTGTCTGTCTGTGATTCTATGCACGGCCAAACGGCTCGACGGATATCGACCAAATTTGGCACGAATACCCAGTAGGCTCCCAAGTTGTGCAACGTCGCATTTTTAATTCCCTCACCATAGCGGAACTATGGTCGACCATGGTCAACTTCGTTATTTGATCGGTAACCCCTATTTTTTATCGCCTATTCGTAATCTACGTGAAATTCTATGTACGATCGACCCTTCGGACTACCCCCGCGGTCGACCATAGCGCGTCCATGGGCCCCTCCATGGTCGAATCCCGAATTGCTTTTCACGGCCGAACGGCTCGACGGATATCGACCAAATTTGGCACGAATATCCGGTAGCCTCCCAAGTTGAACGTAGGCCCATTTTTGATTCCCTGACCATAGCGGAAATATGGTCGACCATGGTCAACTCCTGAATGGCTTGACGGATATCGACCAAATTTGGCACGAATATCCAGTAGGCTCCCAAGTTGTGCAACGTCGCATTTTTAATTCCCTGACCATAGCGGAACTATGGTCGACCATGGTCAACTCCTGAATGGCTTGACGGATATCGACCAAATTTGGCACGAATATCCAGTAGGCTCCCAAGTTGTGCAACGTCGCATTTTTAATTCCCTGACCATAGCGGAACTATGGTCGACCATGGTCAACTCCGTAATGGCTTGACGGATATCGACCAAATTTGGCACGAATATCCAGTAGGCTCCCAAGTTGTGCAACGTCGCATTTTTAATTCCCTGACCATAGCGGAACTATGGTCGACCATGGTCAACTCCTGAATGGCTTGACGGATATCTACCAAATTTGGCATGAATATCCAGTAGGCTCCCAAGTTGTGCAACGTCGCATTTTTAATTCCCTGACCATAGCGGAACTATGGTCGACCATGGTCAACTTCGTTAATTGAAATGGTAACCCTTATTTTTTATCGCGTATTCGTAATCTACGTGAAATTCTATCTACGATCGACCCTTCGGACTACCCCCGCGGTCGACCTTAGCGCATCCATGGGCCCCTCCATGGTCGAATCCCGAATTGCTCAACGGATATCGACCAAATTTGGCAGCAATATCCGGTAGCCTCCCAAGTTGAACGTAGGCGCATTTTTAATTCCCTGACCATAGCGGAAATATGGTCGACCATGGTCAACTCCTGAATGGCTTGACGGATTTTGATAAAATTGGGCACAAATACCCGGTAGGGTATGGGATTTTTCCGTCGTTTGTTGGTTCCTCGATACTGCGTACAGCGAATCTCGGATAGCGAGCGAAGCGAGCGGTCAGGCTAGTTATAAATGAACAAGAAGCGATTATGAAGTACTTTCGCTAGTATTACAGGCAGTTGTGAAATTAGATTGTGAAACTTATTGTTTATTGTAAATGTCACGGGCGAATGCCCAATTTCAATAAAAATTAAATGACATACTTACACATTCATAATTGTACATTCAACAGAACTTAAATAGATAACATAGATAACAGACCATAAATTACAAGCAGTAGTAACAAATGCTAAACAGCTAAATAATGAAAAGAAAACAGATATATCACAGCAAGGATGAACAAAACAAACCCTAATCTACGTCCAGCTTCCGCACACGATTTTCGAAAAATTAGGAGAGTTGAAGAAGATATCGGCATCACTCGATCCAGTAAGCCGGTTGATGTAAACCTGCATGCGTAACATGGGATCATTACGGAGGTTGTTGGCGGGGACATGGTGTATGTAAAACGGTTGGATCTGCCGCGTAGTGTATGGTGGGGTGCGGAAGTTCAGCGCAGCCAGGAGGAAAGGACAGTCTATCCTATCAGATGTGAGACCATGGAGGAAGACCGCGTCCGCCACCCAAGCGGCACTCCAAGGAAACGACCCCACTCTCACGCAACGCCTCGGAGTAGCTGAAGTCCTCCCAGTGTCGGCCCCTCAGATAGGCCAGGTAACACAGTGCGTTTTTCTGGTCCCGCTCCAATGATCTTGGCATTCAAGTACACCGGACACCATACTTGAGAGGCGAACTCCACACATGGATGGACCAAGGACGTGTATAAGCTTCAGCACCAGTGAACTCCCTCGTATTCCTCTTCATGAAACCCAAGGATCTCATCGCCTTCAAGGGAATCTTGTCAGTGTGTTCCAGAAATGTCAGCCAAGTATCAAAAATGACTCCCTAACGATGAGATCCCTAACGGCAGACAGTGGCTAGATCTCCATTAATGGTGTAGCAGCCGTGAATGGGTGAGTTGAATCTAGAGTAAGAGACCACAGAACACTTCTCATCATTGAGGTGTATCTCGTTTCTTGTGCACCAACTCTCGAGCTGCTCGAAACTTACTCGTTTTATTTTAACTAACCTACAGTGACTTCGATTTTCAGAGGAAGATGTCAAGATGTTTCCTGCGCTGTTGAATCTGGAAATGGTCGAGTTCGTTCAGAGGTGTAAGAAGTACTACAAGAAGAAAATGGAGGACTTGGGAGAGCGTTTCAAAAAGATACGGTGGTGTGCTAACTGTCCAGAGCCTGCTGTCTTTCACTGTTGTTTCAAAGCTGCGTACTGCTCTTGCAAGTGTCAGGTAATGTTTTATGGAATCTGTGACAACGAGCGTAGCTGTATTAGTAACCATCCAATCCATGTCTGGCTGGATATAGCAATGTCTGTAAGGTCTGAGGCTTAATCTAAAGCTCATTTCATGTTTTTGTTTCAGAAGAGGGATTGGGATGAGCATAGGAAAGACTGTGCTCAAGAGTCTGTAACTCTGTTAGACCCTCATATGAGATTGAATAAGTCTCTTATGCGTCGAGTCAAGAATCTCAGCAAATCTAATTTCACCATATCGGTAAGTTTTCAACATTACCCGTGAACAGAAAATATTAAAACTCATTTGTTAGTAAACAAAATTATATTATCAAGTTCTAATAAATTTGCACGTCATACATTCAAAAAACAAAATCAAGAGAGAGTTTTTGCAACACACTCACAACGAAACGAACGAAACGAAAGCAGTGCTGCGCATGCGCACTTAAGACACCGAAAAGTTTGACGAACCGTGACGACGAAAAATACCGGGATCTCGCGGTGTCAGCTTTCGTCGTGTTGATATGACGAAACGTAATTTAACCTTACATCTGTATAACGCTACCTACCTTCTTCTGTTTTCCTTGGAAAATAAAAATGTTGAGCGTCGTATTCACAGCTGCTTCTTGGCGTCTTGGCAGACTTGACGCCTTGTGTGGACATAGATCTGTATTAACCATGGAGTAAAATGGATGAAAGAGAGGTTGACATAACGTTAGCGTGACTCCACCAGCCGGTAGACGCCAAAGCTGAACGAAAACTGAACCGAAAAAGGTTAGCATCTGACTTCGGTCGCCCTATCCGCCATTTCCGTTTCGGTGTCGTTTTCCGTTTCGTTTCGTCACGAGTGTGTTGCAAAAACTCTCTAATGACTTACTAACTTGTAATGTGGCAACGCCAGCTGTTCATGTTTTTTTAATGAAGTTGTTTCTTCAACATTATTGTGAAAATTTCTTGAATCATAGGCAGTATTAATTTTTGATTGACTGTACCCACATCACCAGTATATTATTTTTAAGTAGAGATTGAGGTGGGATTGTACCTACTTCATTTTTTGCGCCAGACGGTTAGTTATTTTTATTTTGCTTCCTCACTACCGGAAGGTAGAGAAGCCTTGGATTCGTGATCGAGTAAAACAAAAATGTCTTTCTTTCTTTAGTTGGCTCTACAGTGCGGGATGCACTTTGGCCTCCACCTTTTTTTTTGTGGTTCCGTAACTAGGATCAGCACTTAGGTCTTAGGTAACTATTGGTCAGCACTTCGCCCGACCCCCAACCTGGAGGACCAGTGGGTTTGTTTAAGGTCCCCTCCCTAGGTAGTTTGTCTTCTCTGCGACTAAGGTATGCCACCTAACCCTTCGCAATAGACACACTAACTCAGTCTTGGGACGCCGCCGTTGGCCCTGAAGTGAGCTCCTCTACCACCATCCCCACAGATGAGCCCTGCTGCCAGCACATCCTACCCCCTTTTAGTCGCCTTTTACGACACGCAGGGGCTACTTCAGGGATATTCTTTATGCCCTCCAGTGCTGACCTCTGGAAAAAAACGTGTCCTCCAAAATGAAAATTCCCACTACCATTTTGCGTTTCAGACATCAAGGAACATTTTTGGTTCCGCGTGTATCTGTGGTCTGTCTGTGTGTCTGGGGTCAATTCCTGGTACCTAACGCCCATAACTGGGTACCCGAAATAATGGTAGAAATGGGCTGAAATTTGGTGGGTAGATATGGGTTGGGTCTCATAAGGTCCCATACCAAAATCATTGAAAAATTACTGAAACTTTCGTCTGCATACACATTCGTGAAATACTTGAAACGCTCATAACTGCCTTCAATATCGTTGAAATGAGTCAAACTTGGAGGGTCGATCAGGAATAATACTTTGATAGTTCCATATTTCATTGGAATCGTACTGTAACTCCTCTGCGCATGCGCGAACATGAAATGTTTACAATTTCCTTGTAACGCTTCTAACTACCCGAAAAGTAGTTGTAGAGAGCTGAAATTCTGAGGTGTTCAGCAATATGATTGGTCGGTGGCCTACAGTTCGACGGAACAGACAGAGTCTATAAAAACCAGGGTTTGTCAACCCGGTCCAGACCCATACCAACCCGGGTCGATCATCGCCCGTGGAAACTCCCCACCAATTTTGAGTGTCTGCGTTGCTTAGGCGGATACCGCTTTTTCCGGTAACGGGATGGAAACATCCTGCTCCAGTGAATTATTTCGGTCTTTCTAATATTTGATAAACTATCAATGCAAAATAGAACTTGTTGTGATCGGCTGCTCCTCCACAACCAATGTAATGTACATACATGTTGTACCTCAGAGTGGGGACCCCCCGACCCCCCTCTGATCATGTCAGGGGCCTATAAAGAGCCGAGGGGCCAACAAATACATAACCATTCTCAAGCTAACTTTCGGCCTCGTCTGTTCCATCCTTAATCACTACACTGGTGACCCCGAGTGGTGACACGCAGCCTCCGCCCGCCGTCTGCGACCGCGGTGCGACGACAGCGACGACAGCGCCTAGCAACGACGAATAACGCCGCTCAGCGCCCGCCGACCATCTGCGACGAGCCCCACCTCCGCAGCACTACGCCCGGCACACGCACCCCACTCCGACGCCCCACAGCGCCGCCCCCACCGACGCCACACAGCGGCGCCCCACTCCGACGCCCGCCACGACGCCCAACGCAGCGGCCCCCCCGCTACTTCGCCCCACCATCCGATTCCTATATAAGGAAACGGACGCCGGCGCCTCGCACACTTCCTGCTGACACTTCCAGACGACACCTCTCCGGGACTGGCGCCTACAACGAGAACACGGACCCGAAACCACCGACACCCGCAGAAACGACTCCACCGACATCAACGTTCCAACCCCGGCCGTACGACCCCGCATTCCCGCACGTCTGATTCGCCCAACTCGAGATCACATTGACTCACGAAGGCCTCACGACGCCGCATGCTAAATTCGCCCGCGCCTTCGAGCCCCGACAAGCGGACCTCTACGACGACCCCAACCGACTTCCGAGCACGAGAATCCGTCAGTCCACGCCCGCCGACTCCGTACAGCCCTCCCGGCCGACACACCGCAACGCGTAGAACATCAAATCGTCACGAAGGGACCTCCATGCCACGCGAAACTTCGCCGAATATCACCGGACCTTAACGCGAAAGCGTCGGCCCATTTCGGCGAATTACTAGCGGCTGGCACCATCGAACGCCAACAGCTACCAGACGTTGACAACTCGCCTTTTCGCCACGCACGCACCGTCCGACGGCTCCCGGCTCACCGCCTTACTCAACCGACTTCCGACGACGAACTACCGTCAGTCCTCGCCCGCCGACTCACTCGAGCACTCCCGGCCGACACACCGACCCCGCTCGTTCGGCAGCTTTTCACACGCGCCCTTCCAGACAGCATTCGCCTTCACATAGCGGCGCGCGACGAACCCGAAGTTACGAAACTCGCTGCCCTCGCCGATCGCCTCAAACCCTTCGCTCCCCCTCCTCGAGTGGCTACCGTCACCGAAGAGGTTCGTGTGATTCGAACAGACGACAACAGCGACCGCCGACGCAGCCACGCAGCGCGACGAACGGCTCGTGTTTCTACCGCCGCACATGGGACCCCCGAGCACAAAAACGCCGCACCCCATGCACCTGGCGCCCGCAACAACAGCCGCCGCGGCCGTACCCACGCACTCAACCAACACCCCGGCTCTTCATACGTCGCAAACGTACCGCCCCCAACGACACCGACCCGGACAGCCACAGCGGACCACCGCAACCACCGCAACCAGCACACGCACCTCCCACGCCCGACAACCGCCACCGCAACAGAACAAAATTTAACTAAATGCGTTACTTAAATTCTGGGGGGAGCAGTGTTGTGATCGGCTGCTCCTCCACAACCAATGTAATGTACATACATGTTGTACCTCAGAGTGGGGACCCCCCGACCCCCCTCTGATCATGTCAGGGGCCTATAAAGAGCCGAGGGGCCAACAAATACATAACCATTCTCAAGCTAACTTTCGGCCTCGTCTGTTCCATCCTTAATCACTACAGAACTCTAGAAGGAAATTGGCAATTTTTGACACATGGGTATTAGGTACCCGTTATAAAAGCTACAGTGACAGCACAAACGTGAAATCTAAATTGGACTGTATTGTTAGTGTGTTGCGCTATTATTTGTTCAGGACCTCGAGACATTATTTCACGAAAGAGAGAGCAATAAGGAAGACCCACCTGAAAATTCCAGTGTGAATAATGAAAACAACAGCGATACCACGCCTTTGACTCCTGGGAAAAGAAAGCTTGTGGTCAGTCCGCTGAAAACATCTCTGAAGACCTACCCAGCTAAGCAGAGGGTAAGTTATTACGTATTCCGAAAAAAATACAGTAGACAACTTACAGTTAATGAAATCCAAAAACGTTATACAGTTTTTACGATATCGGTGAGATGAAAAATACACAAGACGTATTAACAGGAAAAGATTTGAATGACCCCACATTCGTAATAATTAAGGGTCTCATGTCCGTGTTAGAGGATGAGCTTAAACATAAATAATTTTTTTTTTGGGTGTTGCCGAACCTATTTGCTGAGTTAGTTATTTTAAAATTTCCTACGTTCTAGAAGCAGTATCAATATCCGTTTATTGGAACGATATCAGTGGTGACTTCTTATTAATTAATAGGATGCACATTTTTGTCGAGAGCCAAGACCTGCTTAGAGGTTAAGTTAAAGAGGACTTAAAAGAGGGCTGAGAGTTTAAGTTAAAAGGGGGCTTAAATTAAAAGATGGTCAAGTTAAAAAGGCTGAGGGGTTAAGTTAAAAGAGGAAAAGAGGGCTTAAATTAAAAGTTTAACCCCCCCCCCCTTAAAATTGTATGGTTTGCATTGTATGATCTATGTTGGTTGACCTACTTTTATAAAACCGATATTCTGTATGTTTGATGACTCATGAGCGTTTAATATGACTCCTCGAATTTCATATTCGTTTCCGTTCTATGCTTATGGAGGACTATTGATAAACCACTAGATATTATATTCTAATTTATTTAATATTTTCAATAATGGAAAAAACGAAGGAAAAAAAATCCCCCCCCCCCCCCCCCCACCCAATTTGGTGGTTTGCGTTTAAATGTGTGTTGAAAAAAATAGAAAATTGAATTAAAAAATCTTTATCCGGACGTCGTACTTGCCTTAGTTACCGTGAACCATAATTAATGACGTTTGGTGTGTAGGTCTAAATTTGTTCTTTCGCACACAGGCTCCATTTGGGCCCTACTTGTTTCCCATTTAATTTGAAGAAACAGTTATTTTGGATTTTGTTGATAGTTACTTTTCTACCTGTTCGTTGATAGGTACAAGTTTGTTGTCTCCCCACTGCGCACTTGGTACGGGACCTTGTTGTAAATTCAACCTCATCCAGCAGTGTAGCATACTGGGTAAAAACAATTTATTCAAAAAATCGCAACGAACCTAAATGTCATTCTGCATTGGTACTCAACCAATTAAGTTTTGTTGAATAACGTTAAACAGCCATCTTAGGCTGGAGCTTTACGTCCATCTGCCTTGCCGTCGTTGAATCGGCTGTCGACTCAGGAGGATCAGAATTTGAGCCGCTCATTTTGCTCATGACTGCCTATTGCCTTACCGCCCTAAGTTCGAACCACCACGCGACAGAGCCTTAAAGCGCTCGGCCACCGGCTCACCCCATTGTGTTGATTAATGTTATTTGTGTCTGATTTCAGCGGAGGTTGAGCTCTACACCCAGGTTGAACGGCTCATCGGATCCTTTGAAAAGAACGTCAGACGTCGATTCTGTTGAATTGACTGCAGATCCACCTGAAACTGTCTCCGATAAGCGCAATAATAAGTCAGTAAACAAATGCTCTGTTCAAAGCGGTATTGTGAAAACTGCTGCCACTGCTGTTTCAAAAGTGATGGTGAAACAAAAAAAGGATGACAGCTTCGCAGCAACTTTTAAAGCTAAACCGTCAGGTATGAAACTGACGGTATCCCCTCAGTTTCGATCAACGATATCTGGTAAAACAGTGCAGCTGAGTAGCCGCACTACTTCAGTTGCCGCCTCGGCAGCATCTAAAGCCAAGTTGCCTTCAAGAAATTTTCTGTTACCGAAGTCTTTGGTGAACGTTGGAGGTACAAACCAAGTTATGGTTAAACTTAAGGCTGTGACGTTACCAAACGGAGAAAAGCGGTTAATACCGATCAACTTCCCCGAAGAGCAGACTATCTCCTTGTTGAATACCAGTCCTAATGGAAAACCTGTCGCATCAGGGCCGTCGACGATACTCATCTCACGGCCGCCCAAATCTACCTATTCGCCACAAACGGGTTTCGTGCCTTTGAGTCAAATGAGTTCGCCGTTGTCGCATTCTATGGTTATCCAGCAAGTAACCAACGGCGTGTTGGCTTCCAGTCCTGTGGTTTCTGTGGCGCCGCAGCTCTCCCCTGTGGTACCCCCTCTCCCAACGCTCACACCAATCCCCAAACAGGGGTCTTGCTGCGTCCGCACCCTAAACGACGATGAACTCGATAAAATCCTCAACACCGATCATCTCCAGTCAGCCTTTGATGACAGCTACTACGCCAACACCCGCATTCGCTCATAATCAAAGTTGTTACTGAGATGTCCATTTCTACTGAGTTGTTATCAACTACATAGTCTTATTTAGTCCTGTGTTGTACAACCCATCGCCTTTGTATATAATTTCGCACTGTGAAAATTCTTGGCGAGGTCAGTGTATTTCTCTGAGTCACTCCCACTACGCCTGGTCTTACCAGCCAATTTTGAATTTCAAGAATTTACATTTTCTATACGCCAGCCTATTTCAGCACTGGCAGCCATTTTTATAAAGTTGTATCAACAAATTCCATTACCACACCTGCAAAACATGATTAGCTCACTTGGCATTGTTGTATAAAAATCCACGACCTGAATTCGTGACAGTTCATTCAGTCGTATAATAATTATTCTGATCGCACCATGTAACATGAGGTTAATAGGTGCCAAGTGCATCCTTATGTACCTACCTATTGTTTTGTATGGTCATTGAGTTCTGAAGAAGCGTTACCCCGATGCATGTAAAAAACAAGTTACCTGCCTTTCTCTCGATACGTTTTCATAATAAAATCGAATAATTACAAAAAGTGTTCGCAATTTATTTTTCGTCGCTAACTTCAAAAAGATTTTGTCAAACTACTTGACGAATAATCCTCCGTCTGTGATCATGAATAAAATCAAGAACTGGGGAAGTTGTTTCGTTGTTGGAAATATATTATTAATTGCATAAGTGAGTTATGCAAGGTTTGATTGCTGGAGGATTGTGAACTACGCACGCTTCAAGAAGGTGCGTCAACAATAATTTATTGTGCTTGTCACTGATGGAAACCTCGGGAGTTGACAATTAATTATTAGAGATACTTTTATCTTTGAAGAGTCCGTTAGAAAATCTCTAGTGAAGAGTAAATATTTAGAAGTGGCGAATTCCTGTACTCAGCTGTATCCGAAAACTATCTGGAGAGTGAGAGTATTGGTCAACAGAACAACAAAAATAAATTTTTTTTGAAGTTGAACTATGCCGCATAGCCCACTCATAATATAAAATTATTACATCTGTCGGTACCTACCTTACAACTCGAAGAACTAGTACTTGCAAGGGAAAAAACAGGAAATCTTTATCTTATCATTAATACGCTTACAGAGTCGTTGCGTCGTTTTCCCGTTCTATTAGGTAAATATAAATTTTGCGTACAAGAACAACCGCAAAAATGCTGACAGAAAACGTGTACCTACTTTCACCGACCTATTTGCAGAGGTAACAATTTTTCAATCTGTTATTTAACTGATGGAACAACGAGTAGGTAAGTGCCATCTATTGACACGCAGATAGGTTGAAAGAGCGCTCAAATGTTCGGGCACCCTTCTATGATACACGAGGGTTCGTGAGTGGACTAACCCGAAATCCACGTTTCAGTTCATTGATACAACCATTTTGCCAAGTTTCAAGAAAAAGGCGTTCGAGCATGCGGAGACAAAAAGTGTCACGTTTTGATGAATTTCATATGGCTAGGAACCAAATTACTCGCGGTGCAGCAAGGAATCTCACTTTTCTAGAATGTAGAATGGCTGTTATATAAAACGCTTGTAATATTTTCAATTTCAGTAGAACCCTCCTAGAACAGTATAATAACTTTCCTACCAAAAATGGCCACTTCGGAGGTTGAAACTGAAACTTAGAGCCATCTGGTGTGAAATCAGAAACCAACAGCAAGGGCACTTGTTCGCCATGCGCAAACGCATTTTCCTTAGAACATCTATAATTTTGAAAATATAGATCGTAACGAGCTAAAAATGTCTTGGAATAAGTTTGTCCGCATGAGCGGAGTGCGTGAAGACATGTTCTTATAGGCAACTGAATACTATCTCTTCCTTATGTGTGGACCCAGCTTTTTCGTGTAGGGGGGGGGGGGGGGATGAAAAATCGCGAAACACTACTTTAAACCAACTTTTCATAGTTTTAAGTGAATTTAACATATTTTTAAGCAATTGGAATTTATTATAGGTATTGAAAAAGTTCTTCGGTTATTCCTGAACCTTTGGTTTTTCATTCAAAATGAGTTTGACTCAGATTCGATTCCTCCCCTCCCTCCTTAAAAAAGGTGTAAGTTTTGAATAACCCAACATCCATTGCTTGCAGCTTTTAATTTGAAAAATAGGTACTTGTGTAGGTACATGCCCAAGAATTCTTCAACGTTGAAACATTAATTCTTATGAGTTCCAATTTTGTATCCAATCTACGAGATGAATGAGAGTTATATAATAGGTACCTACGTACACACAAAGATATTCGAACTGCGGGTCCCACCTCCTAATTGACTCTGTTGTTATATCTCCTGACACTGCAATGCAGCCGTTTTTCATTTGTTTGGATTTTTTTTTAACATCCCCTCAAAATTTTTCCTTTTAAATTTTGATGTGCGTAGATTCCAAAAATGCAATGTCCGTCCACCTATCATCTATATCTACCTTAATTTAAGGTCTAAAAAATCGTTCTTTCGCGGAAACACCCAGGGGTGTTATGGGCGAAAAAGGGTGCAAAATTGGGTGTTTTTGAGATTTTAGTGAACTCGGGCTTGTGAGGAAGGTATTGTCCGAGGTGCACACAGGCAGGTTGGTACTGCAAAGCTATCACTGAATATGCATATTAGCTCCCATTAAACCAAATCAATGTTTACGTGGATGGTAACTGTTGATAAGTTGTGCATTTTATGAAATTCATATATTTATGTATATTCACGGTCATCTGGAGTCCAACGTCCAACCTACCTACCCCCCCGAAATCTAGTTCATTACAGCATTCTTTTGTATAGTTTATGGATAACATGTTCGCGCATGTGGGGGCGAAAGTTACCTACAGTCCGATTTTGATGAAATTCTCATGGGACCCTGTCGGGGCCCACCCCTGCCTACCCTCTAACTTTCACTTTTCTTTGCCACTCTTTCGTATAAGTAGGTTGGTAAACTGTAGTACCTATGTAATGCTGTTATGATGTAATGCGCAGACGAATCATAACATTCAATGCTTAGCTATTTAGGCACCTACCCTAAATTTACGTTGTTAGGTTCCTACGTTTAGTGAAGTACTAGGTACGTAGAGAGGCTCCTGTTGAATGCCCTTCTCAAACAACCGTGTTCACCTAATGGGGTGAAGTGTGAGTGCAATTTGCTCACAGATGGAAGTGTGTTGTGGATTGTAACTAAATGTGTTATTATTGGGTACCTGCTAGAAAGAATTGCGGGTCAATGTTTGTTTGTACCTACTTGACGATCCGATTGGAGATAATAAAATCGTAATAGTTAGGCAATTAGATTTCTGCAAATTAAAAGACAGACTTTTACGATTCGGAACCAGCACGTTGAGAACATTAAAAACCCGATTTGGCATGGAGGGGGGTGCGGGGATGGGAAGGAGGGTAAAAGAATAAAAAAAGAAGAGGCGGGGAAGTTGGAGGGGAAAGAAGAAAGTTTGCGTCGGAAGGTTGATTCCAGACAAAACGCTACCAGTCCAGCACCAGGACTGCCCTCCCCGCTGCCTTCGACACGTTGAAACGAGCTGGAGAGAAGAAACTCGCAACCTTAGCCAGGGCTCCTCGACAAGCGGACCTAGGACCTCCGACCAGCCATGAGCTCGGCGTCTTATCAGGTTAGAACCTTAGGGGAGCAGTAGGCATAGGTACTCATTCATAGCACTCAAACGGTGAAGTCCCTTATATTTACGTATACACTTGGCGGCGTTGGATCCTTGATCCATAAAAGAAACGCTGCAAAGTCCTTGTCACATGGGTTTATTATTCTATTGGAATTACCTACAGAAATGCTGGCTGTTTATTTATTGTTTCATTCACGTGAAATAATCCGAATAGCTATTTCTGATCGTTTCCACCAATTTTGGCCCCCAAAACACGAATTAGGTAGGCTCCTTTTTTTTAATTTTTTTCAAATTATGTTTGATCATTGGTACTTAGTGCCATTTAATCGTCTTGATCCGCGTGTTGACACTTTTTCTAGTGTTATTATACAAACTGATTGTGATTTCAAACGATTTCCAAGGTTTTTGACTCACGAAATATCAATTTTGGGAGCTGAACATATGGTACAACCTCAATTTTCCACTCTGGTCAAAATCGACTGCATGTTCGGTCTTCTCGTCCCCAAAACATGGAAAACGATACCTCAAAAGCTCATGTTACTAACATGTTGCTAAAACGCAAAAATACATAGGTGTATTATTCACAGAATAATAAACCAACGTCTCTCAATAATTTTATAATATTATGGGGGAGATGATGCGAGAGATAAACCACATTTTCCAGGAACATTTAATTGAAATATACCAAAAGACTTGTGTAGATAATTAATTTTAATTAAGATAATCTTTTTTAATCGCTTGTTAAATAGTATCTCACCGTGGAACAAGAGAAACTGTCATGGACAAATCTCTCAGATCTGATGCCGCCAATAAAGTGTTAAGTTAGCCCATTTATTTGGGACAACCAAGCGCATCGGTATCTAGGTACTTACCAACTGGATTTAATGCGAGAAGGTCATACTGAACTGAAATTTAATTAAAACAAAAAATTATAAATCACTAGGAGAGGTTGGACCGAAATGAGGTGATGAAATAGGTACATTTTGGTTTATTATTCTGTGAATAATACACCAACATATTCGCTCAGCAAAAAAATTTTATAACACCCCCTCAAAAATTTTGCTTCCGAGTCTGCAAGGCAGCGGAAGCTTTGTTTTCACTTTCGAAATGAAAATTTTTTGTGTGCTCCAAAATCAAAATTTCCACTTGCATTTTGCGTTTCAGGGCCTCCTGAAAAAATTTGGTTTCGTGTTTGTCTGTCCGCCTGTCTGCCCACATTTCCTTGCCACAGCCATAACTTCCACAATTTTGATCCGAGTTCAATCAAATTTTCAGGAATTGTGTGGGCTTAGCGCTAGATGGTCCCCTATCAGTTTCATCATGATCGAATCAACGGTAGCCTCTGCACAGGCGCTAACGAGATTTTCTTGTTACGGTCATAACTCCATCAATTTGAACGGATTTTGGTCAGAAATGACGATTTTTTAATTTTTGGTTGCCCAGCATTCTATCGTCATGAGCATGGCGAACCGGTCATTTCTAGTTTTCTGAAAATTTAATGGTGACATACTATGAAGACCACGAGGAAGCTTCTGTGCCATGTCCTTGGCATTTATGCTTCACATTCGGTCTAAAAAATTCGTTCTTTCGCACACAGGATCCATTTGGGCCCTATAATTTATAGTTGTGTCCCGAAACTTTGCAGAAGTTTCAGCTCCCAAAATTCATTTTTTATGAATCAAAAACCTGGGAAATTGTCTGAAATCACCATAAATTTGTATAATAACACTAGATATAGTTTTATCAGGTGGATCGAGACAATTAAATGGCACTATCATTGATCACAAATAATCTGTGAAGATAAAAAAAAGAGACTAATTCGTGTTTTTGAGGGGCCAAAATTGGTGGAAACCATCAAAAATAACTATTTCAATTATTACTTCGGTAGGTAGAGATTTGTTAATAACTGGCAGCAGCCTCTTTGTTCAATTATTGTGCATTAAAGGAAAAATAAATTAAAAGCACGTAGGTATGTCCAGTAGGTGTAATAATAAACCCAAGTGACAAGGAATTTGCAGCGTTTTGATAATGTAGGTAGGAACTGAGGTCCTTACCGCACAATGGTTAATGGCGATTTACTCTTACCTGTAAAACCGCCTTATGCAACTAATACGCCAAACTTTTTAATCGATAATCTTATAATTTCTCCACTTGCTCAAACTTCATGAAACAAGAAATTACATTAGAGAAATTATACACAGCAACAAAACAAGAAATTATATGAGTTGAAGATAACTCGTATTGACCTTTTGGTTTATTATTTTCAATAATGAACCATTGGAATCGAGCATGAAAAAAAAAATTCTTACCCCCCCTCAAAATTTTATGGTTTACGTTTCAAGGTATGTAGAATCCAAAACTGCAATAAAAATATTTCTGTCTGTCCGCCGTACGCCGTACGCCGTACGGGCCACTTTTCTTAGTTACCATGAAAAAAAATTGATGAAATTCGGGTTATAGGTTCCGTTCGGCGTCTAGTTGGTCCTCGAAGCTCGACGTTACTGTGAGTCATCTCTAAGGGGTTCAAAATAGGGGTTGAAATTTTCAAAACGCCTATACCATTTTTTTACGTAAATATTTTTACGGTTTTAAATAGTTCTTGAACTTGCGAGTTTTTTAAGACCATCCGGAGCATCGTACGTCCAGCCGTTCGTTCACAGTAAGGCCCCGAAGTTTGCACCGACAGGCATTTTCGACTCCAGTGTGAATGAAATTGTATACAATCCAAACCAAATCTCGTAACCAGAGACGCGCCCACTATAGGAATTTGTGAATACGGCCAATCATTGGTAGGGATCACCTGATTATATTGGCGGAGTATGAAGTCGAGTTGGTTGTTCTGTGATATTATTTAATTTGAAAAATGATGGCTCTATTGGAGTTTGTTGGTAGGTAGTGAAACTTGAACAAACGTTGAAGTATTATTGATGGGTAAATTATTACTACGGTAAATCATTACTCAACGGTAAATTATTACACAACGGTAAATTATACCATCTACGTAGAAGGGGCTGGAGTTTGTTGGTAGGTACTTTTGCAACTTTTTTCACTCCTCATCAACAATTTCTTTTCAGAACTTCATTATGTGTGTTTCTTTTTGTTAGGTACTGTTTGTCATCAGCAGAATTATTTTAGCAACATTTAACTCGTGATTTAGGTAGGTAACTAGTAACGAGTACGGGGTTAGGTACTAACCTACGGAGTGTCTGCGATCTACATAATATGCATATAATAGAATAGTACATATCATATTATATAGACGGGTTATCTATACATAGAGCTGTGATCTGTAACAGAAGGGTATTCTATACAAAATAATAAACCGTTGTGCAGGGATTTGCAGCGTTTTTTACGGTAGGTGCCTACATTACTTTATTTTTCAAAACAAACTCACCATTGGTTTTTTTTCCTATTTCGAACGCTGCATAATTAGACCCGCCTACCTTTTTGCTGAGGGTTTATTTAAAGGGAGGAATACATGATGAACCCTGAGTTGGACCCCAAATTTCTGAAAAAAATCGGATCAGCACAACTCGAACACGTCTATTCTCATGTCGGAACCTAAGTAATCAGGGGTAGGTACCTACCTACTTTGGTTATTGGAGGTTAGAAACTACTCATCGCTAAGAGATAGCAACAGTTATGGTATTATTATAGTGTTAAGATTCTGATAATGATCATGAGAATGTAATATGTACCTACCTAATAATAATAATAATAATAATATAGGCAATATTATAAGGTAATATTATAGGCGTGCAGCATGACTCGATAAGCGAATTTTCGCACTGATGTGACGAACTACCTACCTTTCAACCAAGTAGGAGGCTCGATACATTATTCAATGAACATTTTACACTGGTTTTGACCGTAAAAATCCAAATTTGAACAAGATTTCTCTCTACCAACGTTACCTAAATGTTATTTAATTAATCGTTTATCGATGAACTGTTTGGAATCTTTAATTAAAAAAATACTGTAGCATGTTCTCAGATTGTTGGCCTTTTACATCATTTAACGTCCCTAATTACCGTTTTCAAAAGCCAATTTGAAAAAACCCTACTCGTTGTGTACCTACACCATGTTCTTGGTCGCTTTCGAGCTTTTCTGAGCTTGGCTGGCTCCCGCGTCCCGAGATGGGGACATGAGTTCAGTCAGCAGTCAGATACGGTTCGAGAATAAACAGGAATGTATACCCAAAGAGGTGTAATTCAGGAGGGTGGGATGTATGTCTTAAGGTTTCAAACAAAATTTTTGTGCTAACCCCGAAATTGCGCACTTGATCTGAGAATATAAAAATTGAGCAACAGATATTTTAATCTGCTAACCATGAAATTCAAAGTGGACTTAAATGTTCACTTATAAATAGAGATCCCTACTAGAATAAAATAAGCTGGTGACAAAAGTTGGTTTCACATTGTTTCGCAAGGCGTAAAAAATGTTATTTATGAATTTATTCTAAGAGGAAATTTCACTACTAAATGCTTAAAATATTTAGCAGGTGCATCAAGAAGTGATTTCATTGATAAATTTCCGTCAGTTTTATTGAAGGCCAATGTGGAGTACAGTTAGAGTGAGAGGGAAGATGCGGCATAACTTCCGTTCTAACTTGGCAAGCGAATGATGAATTTTCAGTCTGAAAATTTATTTGAGTTTCTTTTAGCCAATAGAATACGGCTCTATGAAAATAAATTTAAAATTTCGAAAATTTTTGTAATAGATTAGGCTGTAATTATTATCAGTTGAAACCGATTGTTTTTTGTTTTTGTTTTTTTTTGCAAAAACACGTCCATCCCATATTGGGGGAAGATGTGCCCTAATGTTCAGAAACAGTTCCATCAGAAACATACATTTAGGAATGGATGTTCTTTCGAGCAATCGCAGCGCTATCTCTTATCGTAGACGAGTGCGCGAAAATGGCGAGCCTTGCATGGGGAGGGGTGGCTACGGAACCGGTGCTGCGAGTGGCGGAAGATGGAAGCCCAGCGCTAGTGGCAGACATAAAAATCCAGGGGGTCTGGGATAGTGAGAGGCCGGCGTTTTTTGATAACCGCATTGTGAATGCTGACGCTGCCTCTCACTGTACCAATGACTGGGATGCCGTGGCTAATGCAGCAGCCAGGGAAAAACATGGGAAATATGACAGGGCAGCCGAGGACAGACTCATCATTCACTCCCCTCATCTGCTCGACCCACGGAGCGCTGCACAGGGAATACTCCATATTCCTGAAGCGAATGGCCATCACTCTATCAACCAAGTGGTCGAAACCGTATTCCCAAGTTCTGGGGTGGGTCAGGGTGCGGACACAGTTTTCTATAATACGGGCGGTTTTGCTTCGACTGAGAGGAACGCGAACCTATATGCGGTGTCTGGGCCTGGAGGATGGAGCTGGGGTGAACCCCCTGAACGCCCAGTGGTAGAAGTGGAAGACACCAAGTCCACGCACTCTCCGGTCTGCCATTCCCCACTTTAAGATTTGTATAATAAAACTTTTTATCAATCTAAAAAAAAAAAAAAAAAAATCAGAATAACTGGCGCCATTACAATACGTTTCTGCAAATCCCTCTGAGGGCGGGCAGGTGCAGGTTTATATAGGTATCCCTCGGTCAAGGGAACCCGTTTGAAGTATTAAACAGCTCAAGTCCAGCTGGAATTGGGAAATCAAGAGTCGAGATCGGGATTCAAAGAATAGGCGGTTATTTATTTTTATCTGGTCAAACAGGATAGCTAGAAACCGATCGAGTTGGGACTGCGGGACCGATGGCACTTAATATTATTATAATACACACGGCAGATTGAACCTGTTATTCGCTGCCATTGATGACACGTAAGTATTCACAGCTCAAAGGAAATTTCAGTCTTTCAAAAATGAAAACAATAGGTAATTTGTAATAGTGAATGATTATTGAATCCAATGCGGAACCGATTGTATTTTTCAAAAATTCCTATATGAGAGAGTAAATTGTAGCTCGATTATAATAGTAGTATAACTCGTAGTCAGCTCTCAAAATTACTCATTAAAAGCTCAGTTTTGGTTTTATTACTCTGTGAATAATACACCTATGTATTCGCTTAGTAAAAAAATTGTATAACACCCCCTCAAAATTGTTTTCTTTTTACGTTTCAAGGTGCGAAGATTACAAAAATCCAATTTCCGTCCGCCGTCCGTTGTATCATGTCTAAAAAATTCTTTCTTTCGCACACAGGCTCCATTGGGTTGTCCCGAAACTTTGCAGTCTGATCGGAATATACCCAGGAGTATTATGGGTGTAAAACCGGGTTTTTTGGGGTTTTAGTAAAATGAGCTTTTGAGGTACCTATCTTTTTCCATGTTTTTTAGGGCGAGAAGACCGAATATGAAGTTGATTTTGACCGAAGAGTGAAGAATTGAGGCTGAAACGAAGGTTCAGCTCCCAAAACTTCTTTTTTTACTCAAAAACCTGGGGAAATTGTCTGAAATCAACTCAATTTTTATAATAACACTAGAAAAAGTGTCAACAGGTGAACCAAGACAATTAAATGGCACTATCGGTGATCAAAGATAATTTGGAAAAAAAGGAGTGTAATTCGTGTTGGGGGGGGGGGGGGGGGGGGGGCCAATATTGGAGGAAACCATCAGAACTATTTCCATTGTATTATCGATCAGTTATTATTTAAAATTATTATTGCGCGTGAATGAAACAATAAATGAACAGCAAACATTTCTGTAGGTAAGTCCAATAGAATAATAAGCCCAAGTGACAAAGAGTTTGCACCATTTTTACTATCGGCTGTCGTCTGAATAGTATTGTGGTGTGGTCAATCTAACTCAGGTATAGCTATAATAATTTTTCTTTAAATACCTTAACAATTAATTGGCAAGTACCCATCTGCCAACGCAGATGAACACTTGAGGGTCTTATACCTGAGCCAAATGAGACATTATTAGCGAATTTTTAAAGAAAGTATAGCTATTTGACTCATTCCAAAAATTCAGAGATGCTCCCCTTGCGCCGGAAAACTCTAAAATCTCACTAAAACTGTTTGTTATTGACGATGGTTTGACATAGAACAGTGGATTTTTTCGCGTTTTTCCGTCTATTTCCACTAATACACGGAAAACGCGAAAAATACACTGTTATGCCTGTTTCTGTGATCAAACCATCGTCAGTAACAAACAGTTTTAGTGAGATTTTAGAATTTTTCTTTTCGATAACTCCGTTTTTATTTTGTTTTCTCTAAAATCAGTTTTATGCTCGGAGATCAAAATTCTATATTTTTAATTTTTCGTATAGGTAGGTATATATGTGTGTGTGTGCGTGCGCGCAAAAATTTTTTTAAATTGCTTTCTTGCGCAGAAAACTCCGTCTCTACAAGAGCAATGAAGAGTTCGTTACACAGCCCGATCGCACTATGCGCAGCGGTCCAAATTTACAAATATTTGGTCCAAAAAATCAAAACAAAAAGGATTTCAGCAACATAAGGTGTAGTAAATCAGGTTTTTTGGGGCGCTGAACCGATTGCAACTAGTCCCAGTCCGATTAGGCGCACCCAGCATATTCTACAAAATTGTAATCTTAAATCCAAAAAAATTCGTATTTTTTTATGTAGGCATGTGAGGTTTCGTTTACCATGATTTTTTAGCCGCTGAATCGATTGCGAGTCGTTTCAGCACGTTCAGACTGCATCTAATAACCAAGATCACAATTTTTTGGTTCAAAACACCCAAAAATGATTTTTGACATAATTTTTCTGCATGACGTTCCAATCTGGTCCCAACAAGCCAATAAAAAAATAAAAAAAATTAAAAAAATTCTCAATTTCCCAAACTATTTCTTTGAAAATTCGCTCCTTAAGCCATGCTGGATGACTGGAATTTTTCCGTTCATCTGGGCTCGACAGCCTAACAAAGAGCACTTTGATTGAGTTATTTTAGCGATATTGCAATCAAGGAGTAGTGTTGTTGAAGCTCAAGATGGTGCTCTCAATCCTCATGACGCGCTGAGTACTGTTGCGTAAGGACATCACATGAAACAACACGCAATCTCGCACCTGAACTCGCTTTTATGTACAGTTCTAGAACATGAAGGCCTTGGCTATCTCTTTTATTTTTCCTGTTTTTTCTTATATACCTGCCTATGGTAGTACCAGATTAAATCGCCGAGAACCAATTGAACGCAGGTGCCGCGCGTTGCGAAGATAATAGATGCAGGGTTTCAAGAGAAATTGAAGGCAGCTTTCAAAGAATATCATCTTTGAAGTCTCAATTATTCTTAGAGCTTGAAGGAATAATATTCCTTCCGTAGGCAGTAATTAGGAAATACCTGCCTACTTACACAATTATCCGCGTACCTGATCCAAATTATATGAAAGTCTACTTCCTGGGAAAACGACAGACTGTCATATGCCAAACATCCCATGAGAAAATTTCGGAAGACAATATTTCGACCTATTAATATCCACCATACACCTAACCTATTGTAAAATACAATATTGGATATTAATTATTAAATCTGTCATTTGCTCAGGACCAATACTGACGCTAGGAAACTTTCTTTGTAGGCGAACAGAATGTATATTGTTGCCGATTCGGATCTGAAAACAAATATTCCTCATTAAATATGACTCAAGAGTAGGGGCTCCAAGAAGATCTTCAGCATACTTGACATGAACATCTTGGAGAGGTGAACTGGAGCTTAGGATGAACGACTCCCTATAGTTGAGTGGATCCCTGGGATCATCCCATGCCATTCTAAGTTGTTTCATCATAAAATGGAATCTTACAAGGGCGTTTATAGTTTTCATAGGGTCTTTTGCAATCGTATTCAAGACCGCAGGATCGGCTGGAGGAACTGATGATGAAACAGGTACAACTTCGGCGTTTTGGCCATCGCCAAAATTCATCACTGGTGGACCAAAACGCATGGTTTTTCCACCTTCAATGGTGGCCTGCCAGGTCCGTCCATGTTCCAAATTTTTTGAACCCTTGTGCACAAGGAAGGGCCTCATAGGTGGCAAGGACGGGCCGTTGTTTCCTACCCTTCGGTGGCATCCTTCCGTGATCCCACGATCTTATCTACCATCCATTCCGTACCTTCTGTCTCGCATCACTAATTTATTCTACTGTAAATGATTTTTAATAAATGTTTGGTCATTTTAAACAATTTTTGACCCACTCAATCATGCGAAAGTAGAAAAATATCTTTGTTCTCAAAATTCAAAGTTTTCACTCGCATTTTGCGTTTTAGACATCCAATATGCGTATATTATGCAAAAAAGTGTAACACGTACCTTCCCCGGTTCACTTCGGCCGATTCGAATGTATTTTCCAAATAGGGTCTCAGATGGTCTCCCACGAATTTCACATTGATTGGATGAACGGGCTCTACGCATGCACAAGCTTGAAACCACAATCAGGAACTCAACTTAGCCTACCTAGAAACCACCTTGCCTTTAACCTTGCTTACTTAGAAATATGTGTAAAAAAACTGTATTTTTTGTGATTAAATAAATAAAATTTGAGCCTATTTGGTTATACTTTTCAAGGATATCTGGTCCGTTTTCTCCCAAACTGTATTTAACAAGTCATGTTAGGTGTCACTGCATCTGGTAGGTATACCTAACTGTTAAATATTCTTACCGCACATGACACAAGATTAGTAGATACCTACATAAACACTCCTCAACTCAGTGCCTGCCGAATTTGGGAGAAAACGGACAAGGTAGGTATCCTTGAAAAGTTTAAAAACCAACTAGGCTCAAATTTTATTTATTTAATCACAAAAAATACAGTTTAGTACACATATTTCTAAGTAAGCAAGGTAAAAGGCAAGGTATATAAATCCGCTCTTCAATAGGTACCCAGTTATTTAGAGAAGAAAGATTGCTGAGACCATTAGGTGGGTATGACTTCACATTAGAGTGAATGGCTCAGACACCTTAGAAAGTTGGTATCCCCTTAGAAAGTTAATATTCCCGTCATCTAGTTTTTCTTGGCTTTTCATATTGGAAGGTAACCTACTATGTTGATCCTCTGGTATGCACTCACTCTTTTTCTTCAAGTTTGATACCTACCCACCAAGGTCGAGAGGTTAGGTGATTTTATACGAAATTCGGACCTAAACCAACTTTTATCGTCGATTACACATGAAAATGAACTTAAATTTCATTACCGCAATAAACGCCAAGATCGCCAGCTGTAAAGTCTGGAGAAAGCAGAACTCAGATGCCTGCCGATCTGGACACAACTTGTCATTCCATTCAAGTATCCTACGACGAGACGAGATCTAGTTCGAGGGGAGACTGACCTACCTGCTTTGCCAGTTAGGTAAACAGCGTCCCATGTAGCAACACCTCATCTTCGGTAACGAACAAAAAACGCTGCAAAGTCCTTGTCACATGGGTTTATTATTCTATTGGAGTTCTAGAGATTTTTGTTGGCTGTTAATGTATTGTTTCTTTCATGTGGAATGATTGAAATAGCTATTTCTGATGATTTCCACCAATTTTGGCCCCCAAAACATGAAATAGGTACGCTTTTGTTTTTCTTTTTTTTTTAAGATCATCTTTGATCATTGGTAGTTTGGCATTTAATGGTCTCGATTCACCTGTTTACACTTTTTCCAATGTTATTGTACACATTGATGGTGATTTCAGACAGTTTTCCAGGTTTTTGACTCATAAAAAACCAATTTTGGGAGCTGAACCTTTGGTAAAACCTCAATTTCCGCGTCTTTGGTCAAAATCGACTTCATATTCGGTCTTCTCGTCCTCAAAAACATGGAAAAAGATACCTCAAAAGCTCATGTTACTAACATGTTGTTAAAACGCAAAAAGTACCTATTTTTATACACATTTTCACTCATAACACCCCTGGGTATATTCCGATCGGGCTGAAAAGTTTCGGGACACAACTAGGGCCCAAATGGAGCATGTGTGCGAAAGAACGACTTTTTTAGACCGAAAATGAAGCCTGTACACGTGATACGGCCTAAAAAAGTCGTTCTTTCGCACACATGCTCCATTTGGGCCCTAGTTGTGTCCCGAAACTTTTCAGCCCGATCGGAATATACCCAGGGGTGTTATGAGTGAAAATGTGAATAAAAATAGGTACTTTTTGCGTTTTAACAACATGTTAGTAACATGAGCTTTTGAGGTATCTTTTTCCATGTTTTTGAGGACGAGAAGACCGAATATGAAGTCGATTTTGACCAAAGACGCGGAAATTGAGGTTTTACCAAAGGTTCAGCTCCCGAAATTGGTTTTTTATGAGTCAAAAACCTGGAAAACTGTCTGAAATCACCATCAATGTGTACAATAACATTGGAAAAAGTGTAAACAGGTGAATCAAGACCATTAAATGCCACTACCAATGATCAAAGATGATCTTAAAAAAAAAAAAAAAAAGCGTACCTATTTCATGTTTTGGGGGCCAAAATTGGTGGAAATCATCAGAAATAGCTATTTCAATCATTCCACATGAAAGAAACAATACATTTAACAGCCAAAAAAAATCTCTAGAACTCTAATAGAATAATAAACCCATGTGACAAGGACTTTGCAGCGTTTTTTACACACATTTTCAC
Source organism: Leptopterna dolabrata (assembly GCA_954871275.1). Taxonomy (NCBI): domain Eukaryota; kingdom Metazoa; phylum Arthropoda; class Insecta; order Hemiptera; family Miridae; genus Leptopterna; species Leptopterna dolabrata. The sequence goes on from OX940983.1 coordinate 29,077,542, forward strand.
TCATAACACCCCTGGGTATATTCCGATCGGACTGAAAAGTTGCGGGACACAACTAGGGCCCAAATGGAGCATGTGTGCGAAAGAACGATTTTTTTAGACCGAAAATGAAGCCTGTACACGTGATACGGCGGACGGTGGACGGCGGACGGACATTGGATTTTTGGAATCTACGCACCTTGAAACGGAAAAGAAAAAATTTTGAGGGGGTGTTATAAAAATTTTTTGCTGAGCGAATACATAGGTGTATTATTCACAGAATAATAAACCAATAGACTATTCTATTTTATCCTGTAGTTTTGGTTTATTATTCTTTGAATAATACACCTATGTATTCGGTCAGCAAAAAATTTTTATAACACCCCCTTAAAATTTTTTCTTTTCCGTTTCAAGGTGCGTAGATTCCAAAAATGCAACGTCCGTCCGCCGTCCGCCGTATCACGTGTACAGGCTTCATTTTTGATCTAAAAAAGTCGTTCTTTCGCACACATGCTCCATTTGGGCCCTAGTTGTGTCCCGAAACTTTTCAGCCCGATCGGAATACAACCAGGGATGTTATAAGTGAAAATGTGCACAAAAATAGGTACTTTTTGTGTTTTAGTAACATGTTAGTAACATGAGCTTTTGAGGTATACCGTTTTCCATGTTTTTGGGTACGAGAAGACCGAATATGAAGTCCATTTTGACCAAAGAGTGGAAAATCGAGGTTCTACCAAATGTTCAGCTGCCAAAATTGATTTTTTATGAGTCAAAAACCTGGGAAATCGTCTGAAATCACCATCAATTTGCATAATAACACTGGAAGTAGTATCAACACGTGGATCATTAAGGTTAAATGGCACTACCAATGATCAAAGATAAATTTAAAAAAAAAAACGCTGCAAAGTCCTTGTCACATGGGTTTATTATTCTATTGGAGTTCTAGAGATTTTTGTTGGCTGTTAAATGTATTGTTTCTTTCATGTGGAATGATTGAAATAGCTATTTCTGATGAATTCCACCAATTTTGGCCCCCAAAACATGAAATAGGCACGCTTTTTTTTTTTTAAGATCATCTTTGATCATTGGTAGTGGCATTTAATGGTCTTGATTCACCTGTTTACACTTTTTCCAATGTTATTGTACACATTGATGGTGATTTCAGACAGTTTTCCAGGTTTTTGACTCATAAAAAAACAATTTCGGGAGCTGAACCTTTGGTAAAACCTCAATTTCCGCGTCTTTGGTCAAAATCGACTTCATATTCGGTCTTCTCGTCCTCAAAAACATGGAAAAAGATACCTCAAAAGCTCATGTTACTAACATGTTGTTAAAACGCAAAAAGTACCTATTTTTATTCACATTTTCACTCATAACACCCCTGGGTATATTCCGATCGGGCTGAAAAGTTTCGGTACACAACTAGGGCCCAAATGGAGCATGTGTGCGAAAGAACGATTTTTTTAGACCGAAAATGAAGCCTGTACACGTGATACGGCGTACGGCGGACGGCGTACGGCGGACGGACATTGCATTTTTGGAATCTACGCACCTTGAAACGGAAAAGAAAAAATTTTGAGGGGGTGTTATAAAAATTTTTTGCTGAGCGAATACATAGGTGTATTATTCACAGAATAATAAACCAAAAACCACCGGTCATGCCACCGTCTTCCTGATAATACAGATGACTGCAAAACGATTTATGCGGAATATTTGTCAAAGTTGAAATTTCGCAACAAAAACTGAAAGTGCCTTTGAGTTTCCATAGTCCATCATTTCCCCAAATATTTTTACACAACTGATTTTTTTCTTTCATAAAACCGCAGCAATTTTATGCATTTTTCATTTAAAAAAAATTTGATACCTCCCGACTTAAATGCCGATTACCTAAACGGCTGAGATAAAACTACTAAATTTCATCAACTTCGAAAGACTTGTGTAGGGACCTAGTGACAGATGATGCAGGATAACTATAAAATACAAAAAATAAGTTACTCGCTTACACTCGCACACACTTACACACGAAGAACAAATTTCGTCTACTTCCATCTGTGACCACTGCATAATATCTCCTCACAAAAGAAAAAAATCATTAAGCTAGATTGTATAAGTACATTTAATCCAAGTATTATTACAGAAATAGTAACATAGGATTAGGACCGACCGGTCATAACTTAAATGTAAGCCCGGTCATATCTCGTTAGGTATTTGAACCTTTACTCCCTGTAGGCTTCACATAATTTTAATCAGAGGTGATTTTAATCAGAGGTGATCAGAGATCATTTTAAGCGCTAATCGCTGGTCAGGTAAGCACATGCAAGCTTGTCAAAGCCTGTAATGGTGCCCGCCCGAGACAAGAACCGCAGATGCCAAACGGGTATATAATATATAATAATATAAAGGTCGGGGTGTCCCGCTGGGACACCCGTGAAGAAAGACGATTTAGGTCCCAAAAGTCCTCAAGCACATTTCATCAAGTTAACGTATTTCCAAGTTTCAAAAGGCATGTAAGTTTTATTGACAGAAATAATGAAATTCTAAAAAAATTGGCTTATAATATTTTTTGTTCCAATTTTCGAAAAGAAAACTTTTTGAATTTTTTGTCCAACTCCTGTTAAAAACCGTTGCAGAAAAGCATAGGTAATACGCGAAAGTTACAGCGCTCTAAACGTGATGTCAATTAGGCTATTTTTGACCATAGTAAGTAAGTAAGTAAAAACGTTTATTGTACAATTAGGCACAGTGGCCCTTAGGTTGCACATCATTCACTGAATCAAAATCTTGTGCATAATTTGCGGCTTCTACTGAACCGTTCGGGTTCAGATTTTGAGCACTTCCTCAGGGAGCCCCAGTGAACAAGTGCGCAAAACTTCAGCTCTTAAAACCCTCCCTTTACCCTGTTCACAGACCCTTCCCTCGGGATGGGGTGGCGGGGGGAGTCGACAAGGCACTTCCTTGAGCATAACGGATGTTTGTGCAAAATTTCAGCTCTATCCGTTATGTCGGTGAGGCTGTAGCCCTGAAAACTTGAAAAATAGCGATTCTGACATTTAAATTACTCCGGCACTTGGTGGTCCCCGAGGGTTGAAATTTGGTACACGTCCTCAGGGGCCCCTAGAGGATGGGTTAGGAAAAATCAACACCGGAGACCCCTAGGTGGCCCAATTACGTTGGGGGGGGGGGGGGGGGGGGTAAACCCTACTTGTTTTGTCCTGTAAAAAAATAGTGTTCTTGGTCGCTTTAAATGGAGTCTTCCGGGTTCCATGGCGGGCAGGACGCTCCCGCATCCCTAGTTAATGTGAATAGGTACCTGCCTAAACTGAATGGAAAGCAGACTGCAGAGGTTCGTCCCGTGGTCGCATCACTACAAGGTTAGGCTATTTGGTTAGGCCTTTTTTTCTTTATTTAGGCGCATTCAACCATAAAAGGTCATTGGCGCCATCAATTTTATATGCAAATATTTTACAGATTGTTATACAATGATAATGTTTTAAAATTCTGGAATAGCTTCTTGATGTGGACTGAATTGTTTCCAAGATCTCTGAGGTTGTTCGGAAGCTGTGCTGAGGGTCTACAGAAGGCTCGGCATTCAGTAAGCAGGTGACGTACAGACAACTGACACTCACACGACGCACATTCCAGGGGAGGGATTCGTTCTGTCGACCTCAGATATCCATGGGTTGGCAGAGTGTGTCCTATTCGGAGACGAGTTAGGTCCACCTGTTCTTTGCGAGAATAGAGGATGGATCCATCTGGGAGTCTTTTGGTGGGGCTAGAACTGGACCAAGCGGATACTTCTCTCTTCATGTCCCACAGCTTCTGGTATTCCGTGTAACATAAGCCAGTCTCTACACCAACTGGCCCAAACAGTCGCCTTTATAGTCGAAAAGTAATGGGCGCGGATGTATATACGGGTGATGTGGGTGGCATTTCTGAAGCATATTGCGTTCCCTGCAATTCCTACGTGGCCAGGGACCCAACAAAATGTCACAGATGTACCTCGAATTCTGAGACTGGTAATGCTAATAAGTACATCCTTGAAAAGAGGATATATCCACGCCACTTTTTATAGCCCGTATGGCGCTCAATGAATCAGAGCACACAATGAGCCTTTCTTCCGATGGGTTTTCCAATTTGAGGGCCTTGAGTACCTATCGCATACCGCAGTGAATATGGAGCAGGATGCTGGCAGAGAGAACCTGTAGACTCTCGAATCCATAGGTAAATACTGCACAGCCAACTCCATTTGAGACTTTTGAGCCATCGCAATATACTATGGAACACGGAGACAGGCTTGCGATAATTTCATAGAATGCTGACCTCAGTTCTTGTGGGACAGTAGATTTCTTACTATGCTTCGCCAGTGAGATACAGAAACAGGGGGTGTCCATGGAACAACTGGGCATGTGAGCTCGGCGCAAGTCAGGGAGGGCTAAGGGGAGCAACAGGTCCAACCGTATGAGGTTGAGAGAAGGTTGCACATTATGGTCGAAGGGCAAGAGGATGAGGCTCGATTGGCACAGTATCACGGACAAGTCATAGGCTGTCAACTCGCTGTTAAGTCTTGTCATGACTTCATTGACAACATTTTACTCATTCTACCCTACAGTAAGTACCTTACAGTAACTACCTACCTAGGTATTGTAGGTACTGTTGGTGTAAGTAGCTTACACCAACAGCCATTTCATTGACCTAAAATACTACAAAAACTGCGTGACGCACAAATCCTAGGTAGGTACTCTCTAACATTTGTAGATACAGGCCTTCAAATCAATTTTTAAAAACCCTGCAATGTCCTTGTCACGTGGGTTTATTATTCTATTGGACATAAACCTACAGAAATGTTGGCTGTTCATTTATTGTTTCTCAGAAACACGAATTAGGCTCCTTTTTTTTCTTTTTTTTACAAATTGTCTTTGATCATTTATAGTGTCATTTAATTGTCTTGATTCACCTGTTGATACTGATTCTACTGCTATTATAAACATTTATGGTGATTTCAGATAATTTCTCATGTTTTTGACTAATAAAAAATTAATTTCTGGAGCTTAACCTTCGATACAACCTCAATTCTTCACTCTTCGGTCAAAATCAACCAATATTCGGTCTTCTCGCCCTAAAAAACATGGGAAACGATACCTCACAAGCTCATGTTCACTAAAACCTCAAGAAACATCGAAAACCCCTATTTTTTACACCCATTTTTCCCCGATAACACGTCTGGGTGTATTCCGATCGGGCTGCCGAGCTTCGGAGCACAACTAGGACCCAAATGCGTTCTAAAATTGGGACCCAAACTGTGTGCGGAAGAACGAAGATTTTCACCAAAATTTAACGTAAATTTAAGGCTGAAACTTCGTTGGAACCTCAATTTTCCACTCTTTGATCAAAATCGACAACCCTATTTTTACACCCATTTTTCACCCATAACACCCATGGGTATATTCCGATCGGGCTGCAAAGTTTCGGGACGGAGCTAGTGCGCGAAAGAACGAATTTTTTAGCTCGAAATGAAATAGATATGCATGATACGGCGGACGGACATTGCATTTTTGGAATCTACGCACCTTGAAATGTAAAAGAAAAAATTTTGAGGGGGTATTATAAACATTTTTTGCTGAATGCAGAATAATAAACCAACATTTCCTTAAACTGCAATCACAAGACTATGCCTGATGATGGGATTCCGGAAATCCGAAATGTAGCGTGGAACACGAAAATAAATAAATGAATATTATCTTCATCAATGGCCTCATCTCGATTTTTACCTATCAATAGAATCAGGACCACACACGCAACACATTATTTCTTCAACAGCGATTGGCATTTCAGCAAAAAAAGGATTGTCCAAAGAAGAAATATCAGCTGATAATTTAATCTAATAGTAGGTCAATAAAAGCGAACAACGATAAAGTTATTGCGTAATAAAACTAACTACCTACGTCAAAAAGGATGAAAAAACAGCCAATATATTTGTAGGTACTGGAGCCACTGATTTTGATAGGGATGCAACTGCAGGGCATTTAGAATTAGAAACATTGCGATGTTTCTCAACGTTGTGGGGCTGCGAGGCATCGATAATAATTAGCCACGGGTCAACCCGCATGTGACAGGAAAGGTCATGGCAGGAAGATGCTGGAACCATCTAGATCTATTCAGTTTTATTTGTTAGGTACCAAGATTAAAATCGTGCGATGGGCGACAAGCGGATTTTAGCTGGGATTTTCCAAATAAACTCCATAAACTGCTACGATGATAATACAGAGGCATAACCAGAGAGAAGGAACGAAGAAAAAAGTTTTTATCAGTTAGGAGTAATAAAATTGAGTCATGCTGAGTGAAATAATTAAACTCATTATCAAGAAGATACTGGCTCCCTGAACTTTCTCAAAATAACTGAATAACCTGAGATTAGCCAATAAAATTGAGACAATTCATTAGAAAAACGCTGCGAATCCTTGTCACATGGGCTTATTATTCTATTGCAATTACCTACAGAAATGGTGGCTGTTCATTTATTGTTTCTTTCATGCGCAATAATTGAAACAGCTATTTTTGATAGTTTCCACAAATTTCGCCCCCCAAGAACTCGAATTAGCCACCTATTTTTGACAAATTATCTTTGACCATCGATAATGCCATTACTTATCTTGATTCACCTGTTGATAATACTTCTAGTGTTATTATACAAATTTACGGTGACTTCAGACAATTTCCCAGGTTTTTGACTCATAAAAATTAATTTTGGGAGCCGAACCTTCGTTTTCAACCTCAATTCTCACTCCTTGGTTAGAATAAACTTCATATTCGGTCTTCTCGCCCTATGAAAAACGATGCCTCACAAGCTCATGTTCACTAAAACCTCAAGAAACATTGAAAAACTATTTTTTACACCCATTTTTTCCCCCCATAACACCCCTGGGTGTATTCCGATCGGGTTGCCGAGCTTCGGAGCACAACTAGGACCCAAATGGAGCCTGTTTGGGGGAGAACCACGATTTTAGACCAAAACAACGTAAATTTAAGGCTGAAACTTTGTTAGAACCTCAATTCTTCGCTCGGTCACAATCGACTTCATATTCGGTCTTCTTGCCCTAAAAAAACATGGAAAACGATACCTCAGAAGCTCATGTTACTAAAACACCAAAAAACCCTATTTTTACTCCCATTTTCACCTATAACACACCTGGGTATATTCCGATCGGGCTGCAAAGTTTCGGGACACAACCAGGGCCCAAGTGGAGCCTGTGTGCGAAAGAACAAATTTTTTAGTCCGAAAATAAAGTAGACATGGATGATACGGCGTACGGACATTGTAATCGTATTTTGGTTTATTATTCTGCGAATAATAGGTATCTACCTATGTATTTTGTCAGCAAAAAAATTGTATAACACCCCAAATTTTTACTTTTACGTTTCAAGGTGCGTAGATTCAGAAAATGCTATAATATATATATCCGTCCGCCGTACCATGCGTACTGGCTTCATTTTCGGTCTAAAAAATTCGCTCTTTCCCACACAGGCTCCATTTGGGCCCTAGTTGTGTCCTGAAAACGCAGTCCGATCGGAATGTATCCAGGGGTGTTGAGTGAAAAATGGGTATAAAATAGACATTTGGTTTCGTTTTCCAGGTTTTCTGGGACGAGAAGACCAAATATGAAGTAGATTTTTACCAGAGAGTGGAAAATTGAGGTTTTAACGAAGGTTCCCAAATTCATTTTTTATTAGTCAAAACCCTGGAAAACTGTCTGGAATCACCATCAATTTGTGTAATAACACTAGAAAAAGTGTCAACAGGTGAATCAAGACAATTAAATGGCTCTATCAATGATCAAAGATAATTTGAAAAAAAGGAGCGTACCTAATTCGTGTTTTTGGTGGCCAAAATTGGTGAAAACCATCAGAAATAGCTATTTCAATTATTGCACGTGAAAGAAACAATAAATGAAAACATTCCTGTAGTTAGGTCCAAGTCCAACAGAATAATAAACCCATGTGGCAAGGACTTTGCAGCGTTTTTGAATCTACCCATCTTCGAACGTAAAAGAAAAAATGTTACCTGAGCGAATACATAGGTGTATTTATTATTCACAGAATATTAAACCAAAACATAATAGATCAAATGAGTACACAGGTCAAATCCTGGATCCAGTTATTATTTACTAACGATGGTTTGATCATAGGAACAGGGTAGAAAAGTGTATTTTACGGGTTTTCTCGTGTATTAGTGGAAATAGACAATCTTTCAGTAATTCCGTTTTTCTTTGAAATGAGTTTCCACAATTTCATCGTGAGTGATTTAGTTCGTATACAGGCATCAACTATTTGGCAATAAACCCAAGGTGTTAAGTAGGTAGGTACCAACACATACTGTCTTCCACAGTCTATTCCAGAATCACCTCATCGAGAGTCCATTTTAGTGTCACAGACAATGAATCTTCGATATAATTGAATATTCTCATTTTCTAAAAATCGTACAAATCTTTCAACTGCTATTTTTGTAAACAGGTATCAGAGCCTCAAACCCCTTCAACCTTGGGGGACTTGATATCCAGTCTGAGGACGATTTTTGAGTCGGACACCGTGAACACAGAGGAAGTGGGTGACCTTCTGAAGAGCTATAAAAGCAATGCACGAGAGTGGAAGCAGTTTGCGAAATTCGACAGGTTTAGGTGGGTGTTTTGTCGAATTTCAACTACCAACGACTTGAGCTCAACTTGTATGTTCAAACCCCTACATTTTTAGCTTGTTTTGTTGAACAGGTACACTCGCAATTTGATAGACGAAGGAAATGGGAAGTATAACCTGATGCTGTTGTGTTGGGGAGAGGGCCACGGTTCAGCCATTCACGACCACGCCGATTCGCATTGTTTCATGAAAGTGATGCAAGGGTCGCTCTCCGAAGTTAGATTCTCCTGGCCGGAGAAAACCTCGTCCTCCGAATCAGATGGGAAATCCGATGACGAAACGGAAGACCTTAGGCCGATGACCGAACTATCTCGGACATTACTTCCGACAGATGGAGTCTGTTACATTAATGGTGAGTAGGAGCATGTTACAATGTCGTTAAAGTTGCCCGCCTGATTTTGCAAGGTGAAATCCTTTAAAAAGCCAGATTTTAATCAGTCTAGCTACTAGGAACTCTAGGGCTAGGAACTCTCAACAATATAGGGCAGGAACAAAACGGTTCTCGCTAAGGAGCACAAAAATCTAACGCAGTCATCAGCCCATTGTTAGACGCCTAAGGTTCATCGAGGAACACACTGGAGTTTTCGCACTGCCATTGTCCTGAACCAATCACACAAAAGAGAAGTCATCCATTGTTTTGCTTACAACCAACCACAAGAGCTAATCTAACCTTTCAAATAAAATCATACTTGGTAGCTACCTACTCTATCACAAGTTGAGAAGACATCTACCAATTGGAACTTTGAATTTCTAAAAATTCTACTCAACAAGGAAACTCACAAGAAAGCTATTAATAGGACTGCTTCCTCGATACGAATTTAGACGGCTCCTACATAGGAGCTACGAGTTACCTACCCTCAGGCCAGGGACCATTTGCTCTACAGTTTCGATCAACATTTGTGAATAAAACTGACAATTTACGATGTATTATATTCTTACAGACTCTATGGGACTACACCGTGTGGAAAACACAAGTTACAGTGACACAGCGGTAAGCCTCCACCTTTATTGCCCGCCTTTCGAAGAGTGTTCAGTTTTCAACCAGCGAACAGGACACAGATCCAAGGCGAAGGTCACGTTCTGGTCCAGATACGGTAACAAACCTGTAAGTTCTTCAAAAACACTTTCCTTCATTATCTGGTATTGGAATCTCTGATTTCTGATCATAAAACTTCCTTAAAAAATAAAATGTAGGTATACGTTACAGTCAAGTTGAGCTTCCATAATCATGTACCTACATATAGTTGTTCCTCATGCTGTTCCAAAGATGAATTATGTATGTTCCAAGCATTGCTCCAAACATTTTCAACGGCTTAGGATCTCTCATTAGACAATCAAATTCTTAAACATTTGAACTTAGCTTTACAAATTGATCCTTATTGTTACAGAATGTCGCCGAAGACCGTCCACCAGAAGACAACTAAGAAACTGTATAGGTATTGAGCGGTTTATTACACTGAAAGACATTATTCCCAGGGATTGTTTACAACGCATATTTAATGAGCCGGAAAACAGATAAATAAATGAGTTTGAATCTTGAGAATTTTTTATTAAAACTGACGGTGATTTTGACGGTGGTACGAGTATTAGATTTTTCATGTTTTTTTTTTTTTTAGTTAAAATTTTACAAGGAATTTAGTATAAGTGTTTTGTATATGATTGCATTTATGAATAAAACAAGTCGAGGTACTTTTATCCTATGATTCCTTTAGTCAACGAAATGTATGGACAATAAATCCATTTACCAAAAGTATGGACGGATTATACGGACAATAGGTGATTGATAGAATTAAGTGCTCTTCCTCCACAGAATGACAGTAAGAAGGTATTGTCACACGATGGTGATGAGCAGTGAGAAGAGATGCTATCACAACCAGGATGTAGGTTAAGCTAGGTTCACATGGGGTGGAAATTCGGTACTGCAATCCGGTATGTCAAATCGTTCTGCGTGCTATTGGCCAACAAAACTTATGGATACTATATCAAAATCCTACATTTTCTGCTGCCCGAACCTTGCCTGATCTTTTCCGTTTCGTTGTTCGTGTCATATTGAAATTCGACGTTTGACTGGATAATTCCACTCAGGGATTCCAGCTCCATACTGCCATGTGAATATCTCTGCAGAAAAAATCCGACAAACGTGTTAACGTTCAAGATTGCTGTACCTGGGGGCCTACTAACTAAGCAAAAGAGACATCCCTTTTCGGTCCGACTCTCTCTTTTGGCAAGAAATTTTTGTACTATCCATTACAGGGTTATTCAGTAACTTCTAGGAGAGAATCCGTGGGCATCTTGGTGTTTTTGATCTTTCAGAGAGACTTAATTAGTTGTCTTTTCTCGCAAGAGAGAAATCTCTTTCTCATTTCTTGTTTGTTTGATAGTGATATCGTGTATCATCCTTCGTTCATCCACTACCACACCACATGAAAAAACACGCATTGATGTGTTTTTTTTCATCTCTTAAAGGTAAATCGATTGTTCATTACAAATATATACATATTAATGGGTAAAAAGTCTAAGTACGGGTTGAGATAGGCCACGGGAGCTATTCAGTAAAATAGAAGAACCCTGGGAGACATTGGAAAGACTGCCTCCTGATTGGACCCTCTCCCAGGAGATTTTCAAAATATATAATCTCTTTTCACTATCTCTTTTAGTGATTATGCCTCCTGATTTCCACCCCATGTAAACCTAGCTTAATATTCTAGTGACTTTTCTCAGGACAGTGTTTCGCCAATTTGTTCCTGGATCCCATATTTGGTATGCGATTCGTCCCGTATTTGAGGATACCACAAAACAGGTAGCTGTAAATCAGCATGTTGAGTACCCACGAACTACTAAATGCCTTCTTGTGACACAAATCAACAACCATTTACATTTTTCTACTGCTTGGTAATGCATCAAATACAGCTTTTGGAAGACGAAGACGATCGTGGTAAATAGGTACAACAGGTATCTAATACAAGGTAAGTAATACAACCTTACCTCTCAATATCCTCATTCTCAAGTTTGGCACTATAGCATTTCTGACTGTAATTCAATGCTTGCCATTCAGCAAATCTATTTATCATAATTACCAGCAATCCATTAATTAAAAACCCTGGAAGCACGAGAATCAATGAGAAGAGAAAATTGTAAATCTTTCAAGTCGTGTTCTGGAAAACTACAAAATGTGAGATGTAAACTACTGTGGCTCGATGTGTGATAATGATCGTCTGGCCATCCATCGCACAGCATCCATGATATCGCCATGTCTACTATTAATTAGGATATCAGTGTCGAAAGAAAGAACTACAAGTAAACAACACAACCGTAAACAAACGAATTTATTTTCTCTAAAAATAGGTAGTCTTGCTTTTGTTAAGAGTACATTGTAAGACAAGTTTGCAAACACTAATTTTGTATACTAACCTATGTACAACCACATAATTTACAGCTCAACGAAGTCTCAAAGGATGCACAAACCGCACACCATTGACTATAAACAATGGTATAACAACACGTGTGCGGTAGAGTACAAAATGTCTGTAATAGTACGTTTCCCAGAAAAACCCGGCGACGATAATAATCAATTATTAGGAATCGATTCAATGTTATGGGTTTTATTGACAACTCATTTGAGATGGACATGTTGGAGCGAAGCCACCGTGAGTGGGAGGTGGGTGCCAGGTACATACACAAGTTACTCTGTAAATTGGTAGGAAATAATTAAGTAGGAGGTTACGTGAAGTCAAGTAGGAGGTACCTAAATGTAATATACGATGGAACATATATTTCAAGTCATCAAATCAAAAACGAACACTGCACTTTCAAGGTCAGTCTCGTTCATAGTTTTGTTACAGAAGAACTCAAATTTAATCGCCTTCTGGTGGTTTTTGCACCAAAATTTCCATTACACTCAAACGTTCTTTTGAAATGTTCGGGACTAAATTAGAATATAAGAATGTGAACGGTTTTGTGGAGTCGGGAGGGATTGGAGGGTCGGACCCGACAGCATAGAGGTGCTACGACATAACTGGAGAAAATGGTGTCTGAAGTCTCAGAAGAGGAAATCTGTCCACAAAATAAGAAGAATAGTAGGAACGTGTAATCTCAAATAGTTACGAATCAATCGTACCTTACAGAAACTTGTGGCTGCTACCCGAAGAAATGGGTCATCACGTGTCAGTAAACAGTTCTTTGACTGTGACCAAACGAGGACTTGCATACCGGCGGTGACCCATTTGAAGAAGAGGGGTTAAAGAGCTGGCATTCTGCCCCAGGCGAGTCAGGAGAGCGTTGATGGGCATGTCACCACTTTCTAGAGTCCAAGCGGCATTCCTTAAAGCCATCTTCAGTTTCTCCAGTTCTTCCCCTAGACAGAGAGATGCGATTCGTGGAGTAAGTTGAAGAATGCCATCCACCATGAAGTTAAAATGAATATCTTTAGTACTGAACGTGTGATTCTACTCCGGGTTGAGTATTCATGATACTTTATATAAAATAATTGGGTATTTCACAAGGAACTCATCAAGATTGCTCCTCCATAAAAATCAATTACTCAGAAAAAGAACTGATTCCAGCAAGATCAATTCGATTCAGTAGCAATCAATACCTGTAAGTAGCGACAAAACAAGAGGTTAACATGGCGCAAATAGGGCAGAGCAGTGCAGCACAGACGAAACTGTGGCAAATTGTGCAATCTAAGGATTGTATTTACCAACACAATCAATGCATACTAAAGCATGGCGGAACGTGGAATATTTCTATCAATGTTGGGGTCCTAGTAATGAAATATAGGTAAGCTTACCTGATACATTTTTTGAGACGTTCAAAGACCTTTCTAGAGGGTTTATGATGTATAAAGGCGAATAGTCTGGCTTGGAAAGTCTAGCGTCAGTAGTTATTGAAACACAACACGTGCTAAAATCAAACTGCAAGAAATATATAAATCAATGATAACCACGATAAATTAAAATTAATTACATAATAGAGTTCCTAGTAAGTACATACAATCGTCTGTATCTTTCTGAAATAAGAACACAACAGCTAGCACCCGCACAGGGGATGTTAACCACACCTGCTCAAAACCCGACTTGAATAGCTTTCTTCCAGCGCCATGAACAGAACATGTACTAGTTCAGTGTGAGAACCGAAGTGATGGTGATGAGTTAATGAATTTTTCGGTTTGTGAACTGAACCCCTGGAACGCATGGACTAATAAAATACTATAACAAAATGCAAGCAACAATAATTTTTATTGGCGTAATGAGACCAGGTATACATGAAATGTTGGGGAGTTATACCCATTCATCAGCGAGGTTATCTTCAAGTTTTCAGTTCACAACCCCGCCCTCCGTTTGGAGCAAGAAGTTCATGTGCCGGTTCAAGAACTCTGGGCATTGGAACTTGGGGCGGACTGCGCCAAATTAGTTCATGAACTCAAGTGTACTGGAACGAACCTAATATGAATATGAACTGTGAATTGTAATGCACTGTGAATAGTAAAGTAATTCCTTATTGGTGCATGCTCTTTTTCTATCAAAAGTTTTTATTAAAAAAATCACTATTTGATTTACAGTAAACCAAATGAAATTCCAAAATTTAAAAAGTGGGTGATTACATGCGCGAAGTTCCGAGCGTGCTTATTGGCTACGCGACAGCCTCCATCCACTTTCTGATTTTAAAACTCAAGAAAATGTTTTTAGGCCGCATAATCTCTCCTTTCGTTACCAGACACCACTCTACATACAAATTCTGTAAACCAATTATTTCGCATTTTACTTTTAGGTAGATACTAGAGGTGTGCCGATACCGCCAGATCGGGAATGTGGAACCTAGTCTCACGATGGAACTGTTCCAGGCCGCTTCACTTACCGGTCCTACCGATCCGAAGACTGGCTGGTGAAGGGTGCCAGCTCCAGTGCTCCACCTTCTCGATCCAGTTCCACCTTCCCGATCCAGACTCGTTCAAATTGTTCTCGATCCTCTAACTAACCATACCGCCCTATCGGTCCTTGGAACTGGATCCCTTACCGATCTCCGACTCGACCGCCTTGTCGATCCTTAGCGATCATATTCCGAAAACATTTCCCTCGCCATTATTATTTAAATTAAATTCATTATTATTCCTCACATAATTTATTATATCTAACCTTTATTTTTTGAGAATGCATACGACATGTACCTAACCTTTAACGCAATTAAAAATTTTGGTACCAAAATTTTTAATGAAGTAAGTAATATAATGTACCTAGGTGCTTACCTTTAAAAAGTAAAAACGAAAACGGCCTTGTTTGGCATTTGGTACATATTTACACCCTTCTCTTAAATGGCTCCAGGGATTTTGATTGAATTTACCAGACTTCCCTTTTCTTCTTACTATGAAAGTGATGCCTAATACTCTTTTTCCCCTTGTATTTTAAGCAGGTTGAAATCCCTACCTATTGGGTTCCTTCATTGGTCAAAACTAGTAAACAGATTCCATAAAATGTAAAAGACATCAGAAATTATTAGAAATAAAACTGAGGAACCCAGAAAGCAAACTGAAAAAAAAGACAAGCTGCCTCCTCTTTCTCCCTCCGCCTTTGACCCGAGTCCGAATTTGAGCGTCTTTTCAGGATTTAGGGTTCATTCGACTTTGGACTTCTCGGACTTCTTTATTTACGAATAATCCTGGAAATACCCAACTGGGTAAATACCCAATGAAAGAAGTCCGAAAAGTCCTAAGTCGAATGAACCCTAGGCAGGAGCAGGAGAAGAGCGTTAGCAAGAAGAGATTGATGTGGTGGGGAGAGGGGTGGAATACCTTGTTCTAGTCCCCCCCCCCCCCGCCGGATCGGTAAGCGGAACAGGACCGGTAATTTGGAACTGTTCCAGTCGTGGAGCTGGAACAGCGGGGAACGGTTCCGATAAAGATCGGTATCGTCACACCTCTAGTAGGTACCTACATAATTTCAGGTTAAAAACACGAACCTCAACTAACAATAATCCTTCATTTAATCAAGAACAATGAAGCAAAAAACAACCTAACAAACTCGTTTTAAACTAATTCAAAACGGTTTCGTTAAAATAAAGGTGAAAAACTAAAACTAAAGGCAACTCAATAAACAAGTTTCAAAATGAATCCATAACTTCGCTAAAAATCTATTTTCAATTTGATTCAACCCCTTTTCTAAAGAATGAATTACGAGAGATTGCTGGAAACTGTAATGGATGAGGGGTTTAACTACGCCGCCCATACAGCGTAGTTTCCCCCTCTCCATCCTCTAGAAAGGTAGGGAGGCAGTGTGACAGCTGCCCCCTGAGACAAATGGTTAGATTATAACGCGTTGCCTCCGAGAGTTGATGATTCGTTTCCGCGAATCAACCGCCCCTTCAGCCACGTGTCATAAAGATCGGGAAGAGCCAGCATCCAAGATGGACGGGATTCCCATATACCGTCACACTCCTCCCCTTAAAAACATACTTCTTTGAAGAAGAAGTATGTGAAGTTAGACACGGGACTGAAAGTAGTATGGAGTTCTAATTGAGGAAGATTCATCTGAAAAACTCCAAAGCTGACAGCTTCCATCGTAATGGTACTACTGAGAATTGTTACTGGTGGAGAACTTAGCTCCTATCAATATCACTTGGCGCACTTGGACAAAAAGGAAAGAAAAAGTAGTTGTCAGAGGTTCTGGTTCAGGAAAGTTCATCTGAACAACCTCTGGGTGATTAACCCCCATCATAAGATGGAACAACTGGGAAAACAAGGGGAAAAAATAACAAAAAAAAGGCGTTGAACGCCAGGCATAACAGCCTTAAGAATAATATCATGAGGTTTGATATTAATAATAGTAATAATCATGAGGTTGATTGTAATACTAATAATCATGAGGTTGATTTGATAAAAATAGAAAATCCAATGGCCGAAGTGTATATTGATAAACAAAGGGGTATTAAAAAGAGGATTCCTTCTGGAAAACCTCAGAGCTATTCCTTCTGGAAAAGCTCTCAAAAAGTGGAGGGGGTACCGAGGATAAAATCCAGCACATACCCACCAACCACGCTCTGCTACCATGTAATGGATGAGGGGTTTAACTGCGCCGCCCATACAGCGTAGTTTCCCCCTCTCCATCCTCTAGAAAGGTAGAGAGGCAGTGTGACAGCTGCCCCCGGAGACAAATGGTTAGATTATAACGCGTTGCCTCCGAGAGTTGATGATTCGTTTCCGCGAATCAACCGCCCCTTCAGCCGCATGTCATAAAGATCGGGAAGAGCCAGCATCCAAGATGGACGGGATTCCCATATACCGTCACAAAACACAAAAGAAATTCATAACACAGAGCCATGTTATATGTAAAACAAATGTAAAATTGTTAATAGAATGGCAGGTTACTTTTGTATGCGGTTATAATTGCTAATAGCATGGCAGGTTACTTTAGTATGCTGTTATAATTACTAATAGCATGGCAGGTTACTTTAGTATGTGGTTATAAGTTTCAAGCGGATCGAGATAAGGTGTGGTAATTATACGGCCTGATAGGGCACAGCGGCTGATACCACCATTTCACAGCTACTGGACACTCTAACAACGTTGGATGAATTCAACCTCTCATGCTGACCCAGTAATTCAGTACGCTAGCACCATGCCAAGTTGAAAATACTAAAATTATGAGCACTGTGAAATAATTACATTCATGTAGTATTCGAAAAATCCTCTGAGAAGCTTTGATGGGGACAATGATGGAGTCGACCGGTGCCAGTTTAGGCGGGAGAGATCTCTAACAAATGTACAGTTGATATCCTCTGTAACTCTTTCATCTTCTGGACCTGTAACAGAAATTTTATGATGGTATTTACAATACCAGAGATTTCTGTAACATTACTAATATCTGTATTTTAAATTTACCAACCTACCTACCTACTGCTTTTAGAACTCTGAGGTCCTTCTCTGGGCAAAATATTTATATGAATGTATGAACATTAGGCTTATAAAATTTAAGGTTAGAAAAAAGTAGGTCTTAGCCAAGCGATGGTGGATACTGATACTGTGTCATTCACAGTATCCAAGATGATACTACTATGTATTGGTAGGTGATCCTGTTCCACATGGATATTACAAAATCGACAAAATTCATTACGTACGGTGATAACATCGAGGGTCAGACATCATCAATACTTCATTTGAATTTTCCAATCTAGCCAACATAATATCTGACCAACTGATACAATTTGTTCAAATTTCACAGGCCTCATCAGGCAACTAACATTCTATTATAGTCGTATTGACCACTTCAGGAATTTTAAGTTTGAACTCACCAGCAGCTTTTACCATTAAATCCAAAGGTGGCAGTCTCTTTATACTTTGAAGGTAATGTATGCATAACATAATGAGCATAAAGTTTGTTATCCACCTGAAATCGAATGATCAAATAATATATAAACAAAATAGCAAACTCGTTGTGCAAATCACGTTACTAAATGAAGAGTTTCTTGCCTTCCAGGAGAGGGATTTGTTAATAAACAGGCAGCCGCCCAAGTCTTCACGAAACATATGAGAAGTTTTGAGAGAGGGTCCAATTGGCTGTACAGGAAGAGGAGCTCAGACATGTACACGCCCGTCCTGAAAACCAATCACTGAAAGATTAGGTCACGTAGGTAGATTAGATATTATATATCAAACCGTTTTCAAACTTAGTGCCATAACAGTCCTTGGAAATGAAAAAGTAAGAGACTGACTGACAACTTTATAAACTAGCAAAGTGGTGTTTAGGTGGCTGAAAGAACTACAATAAGATAGAAATTTGCGTGGCACGAGCTGCCATTACGGGCTGATAGAAGAAGGTACAAAGATTTCGATGGGCAACAACCACATAATTTTTGAGAATGAGGATAAGGGTATGCGGGCAAAGCAGTCTCCTCAAGTGGTGCCACAGCTCAAGCACATGTCCAGGAGGAGATCATACAGGTGTATATATTATATATATGTGCAATTATGGAAACAAGGTAAATAATGCACATTTCTACGCATTCAGTTATTATTGCAAAATAGGATTCAAGGAAAAAATATGCTGATTTCTGCCCCACGGGACGCGGAACATCATCGAACTGAAAGGAATCATCATCGAATTGGGCAGCATATTTGTTTTGCTGTTGTTACAGGCGCCTTGGAGGGCTTTTGGAACATAATCAACACCTCAGATCAGAGTCAAGAGTCTTTGCTTGTATATAGTCCTGCCACAAGTTCTGTTACAAAGTTTGGACCATCGATATTTCCTTTTTCCCTACTTCAGACGTCTCTTTTTTCCTGTGCTGTTAACCGTATCATATACAGTGGTCGCCGCGTGTTTCGGTGGGTGGTTTATCCGGTGAGCCGCTTATTCCGGTGAAAATCGGTATGAACGGAACGGAAAGGCCGAATACAATGATGTTTCGCCAGTTACGTCGGTAGCAAGCGCCGTTTTAACCGGTATGTATTGACATGGTATAAACACTAGGTAAAAGTTCAACATTCATAGTGTACGTCTTTGTGCTCTTAGATGACTCGTTCATATACAGTGGCATTCAGATTTCGTTGAACACGTGTGCCTCTTGCGTCTTGTAAATATGGCTAGTCGTTCGAGAAGCGATCGTTCGTTGACGAGAAGAAAGCAGTTGTTAAATTAGTACGATTAACTTCCAAGCATGAGTCAACGGGAAGCCGCTATGAAGTTAGGAATCCGATTAGCAATCTGACACCCGGAATCAATTGGACACCTGATGATGATGATGATGATGACGACGATGTACACTCAAACAGGACACCTGTCATAAGGGTGGATATGGTGAACGCTGTGGTCACAATACGTAGAGGAAAACAACGTGAGTGATAACCTCTTCTCAACATTAAATGAAATTCAGAAAGCTTTACAAGACAATATGCCACTTCAACAGACTCTAATTTCTGATTTTTTCCCCAAGATGCAGACATTTAAATTTATTGACATTGTATGTAGCTCATCATTAAAGTTCATTTTGGTTTACTCCTTTTTTCTTACGTTTTTTATCACCTTTTCCTTGGTCCCACCGTTTATTTTGGATTTCGGTTATTCCGGTCAAAGCCAGTACGTCCTGATTTGACCGAAATACGAAACTTCAAAAACCCCTCTGACAAACAGTTATAGTGAATTATGAATATTGATACTACTGTGCTACAAAACTGTACGTCCTTCCGCTTCTGAGAAATGAAACTTGAGATTTTCCAAACCCTGAAATCGCCTTGATTATGAATCAGCAGGATTACTACAGATTGCTTCAACAGTTTGTTGGAGATGGACCACGGTCAGGTTTTCCTCGCAGCATGAGGGCAAAAATGCTCCGGCCAGAAGGCAGCTGTGGCTTGAGGAGACCAACTGGTCCAAGAAACCCAGACCTTAAGCTATTGGATTACTGGACCTGCTACACCTAATTTGCAGCCTAATTCGGGGAGCCTCAGAAGGCGAGGACTACGATCCGAGGACTACTAATGCGAGGCACGACGATTCACAGGAAAATTTGCATGCTGCGATAGGCGATTGCTGCATTGACTTCAGGAGTGTACCAAGGCAAAAGGGGACCGTTTTGAAGAACCATTTCTTTTTCTAGCATTGAACATGGTTGTCAACATGTTTTTAGAAATAAAATTTCCAATACAAATGTGTCCGGTATTTTCATTGACTGTTTTCCTTGTAACGCTCTGTTCAAATTGACGCGTAATCGACGTAAAGAGCGTAAAAACGTGAAACCGTTCGCATGGACAACATCAGTTACAGTTGTAAAGCGCGTAAAATGTCGAGATATAGCCTGTGCTCCAGCCTCCACCTGCGCAGAACCCACGAGCAGATCCGTAAAGCGCGTAAATATCTGGATTTAACATGTTTAATGTTTTAGGGCTGGGGGTCATTCTGTGAATTCCGACACGCAAATATGCAACGTTTTTCATTGGTTACTACACAGTTACTACCTTCTGTTGTAGCAACCATAAAGAATATCGCACTCGAAAGAAACAAGAGTCAATAGCTACGTTTTTCAACATTATACTTGTAGAGTTCAGTGAAATTGTGGCTTTCATTTTTTCTTGACATTAAAAAACTATATCTAATTTCTCCCTTGCGAGGGAAAAACATTAAACATGATTTAATGTTTTTCCCTCTCAAGGGAGAAATTTAAACTTTCTTTGAAATTGGAATTTAAATGAGTCGTGGGAATTTTTTTTATATCTTGGACACTCTGATTCAAAAGTCGTCGCGCGAAAAGAGCGTAACCTGATGAGCCAATCAAATTCAATTACGTGTTAGAGTTTTGTACATTTTAGGTTGATTACGCGTCCATGTGAACCCAGCTTAACAGAAATATGGCAGGAGTAGGTAGTATTTTATTGACTTGGTTCATTTTTAAAAAAACTATGTTAGCCACTTCGTTGCCATAGTGATAAAAGATAATGATAGTAACGATACTGATAACGTCAACAATATTACTTGATACACAGAAAAGAAAACTTACATGTTAGACATAGAAAGATCGCAGTCGAGCCCAGTGAAATCATTTGAGTATTTGACTATTGGAACTCGGGCTTGAAGTATTCGTTTGACACTTGAGCACCCGGGCATCAGAACTTGAAGTAAATCGGCCATCAGCTCCATCTGTCGTTGAGTGAGGGGTCTGGGGCCCCCTAAACTGGTTTTGGTCTGGTAGACAAGCCTCAAAGCCCGACTGGCTGGGTTTTCCTAAAATGAATAATATTGTTGAATGTAATATTACAGAATATTTATTGTTACTGAAGAATTCGAATATAGAAGAACCTACCTTGCCAGTTTCCAGCTGTGAATTATCATGCCTGAAGACAAGATCCAAATCTGAACCCGACTTCCCAAAACCGTTTACGGAAGATCCGAATGGGAGTACAGCACAATGAGGAAACAATCCTGACATGGCTAGCTCGAGTTGTCGGGCCGTGAAAAACCTTAGCCTCGTTCCTAATTCGTCTAGCTTCGTGCTATTGTGGAGGGTTTCCATAAGATCAGATACCTGTGGCAAGAAAGGCGAGCATAGAAACGAGATAGCTGCGGTACCCCCCCCCCCCCCCCCAGTACAGAATTAAGTGAAGAAATGTGAATTCCCACAGTGCATAAGGACACTGTTTCTGATAATTGGATCATAGTCGGTAAAAAGCAATAACTAGAAAAACGCTGCAAACGATTAGACAACGGTTATTATTTACCTATAGATGCCCCTTCTGCGTAGATCACTGTTTTCTGTGGTCAATACCTACCCTCGTGCTCCTCCTAAGAAAGCCTCTCATGTCATGCCTTCATAAATATGCGGTGGATTCAAGAATACGATAATTAGTAAATTATTTGTTGTTATTCGTGAATCATTTTTTATGTTACGAAAGTACCTATCAACAAAATCCAAGAGGCATTCAAATGAAGTAATATCACAGGACAAACAACTCGATTTCATACAGCTACTGATCAGGTGCTCCCTATCGATGATATCTGGGCCGGATTTACAGCGTTTGATTCACGATCATTTTGTAGAAGCTTATTGGTGCAAACGAACGGCTGTTCGTACAATGCTGCGGGTGGTCTCAAAAAAATTTTTAGTTCAAGATCAATTTAAAATCGTTAAAAAAACCATACCCTTATATTGAATGTTTTCGAGCTACGGCGTTCTGAAAATTTCAACTCCCATTTTTCACCCCTTAGAGATGACTGGCAGTAATGCCGAGTTATGCGGACCAACGACCCCAAATGGGACCTACAAACCAAATTTCATTCATTTTAGTTCACGGTAACTAAGGAAAGTGTGGCGTACGGCGGACAGACAAAAAATGTTGTATTCCTTTTTCGGATTCTACATACCTTGACGGAAACCATAAAATTTTGAGGGGCGTTTAACAATTTCTTTTCATGCTCGATTCCAAAGGTCCATTATTGAAAATAATAAACCAAAATCGAAATCCCAGCTCTGAAGGTAATAATTTCAATGGAATTTAGAATAGTTCATACTCCAAGAAGATGCTTACTTTTGGAGACTGAGAGGTTAGACTAAGGATGGTCTCGTAAGACAGCGGAGGTGGGATATGTATCACTTTGGAATCCTGGGTTATCGTAGGCTCAGGTCCACTTTTCTTTTTACCTAAAATATCACAAGTCGTTGATGGAGACAAAAATTTTGAGGTATTACATTCCAGTATCCATGCGACCGCGGTATGTTCGCTGCCACTCTTCAATCACGAGTGCAAATACAATAATGAAATATAATATAACAATATTAACTTAATTGTTCTCGTTTTTTGGATTGTGGCATGTAATCACGACTAACCTGATTTTTCAGCCTTGAACCATACGACAGGGGAAGCTACAGGAACAGTAGATTTGTCGGATACATGACACCATTTGAGCAGGACCTCTTGTAAGCAGTTTTCCTTGAATTCCACGAGAACGAAATGCTGCAAGGATGACAGGCCACATGAGTTATGCATGGCTGACTAATGAAAAGGTTATGTAGGGATTATGACACCCATCTGTTTAGCACTTCAAAATAATTCAACAATACTTTGCGTTTAACGGTACTAGCGTTGTACACTAGACGCATAACTTCCGGGAGGTTCCACTGTTGCGAGCAAATCTAGCTAGCGAATCCCAGACTCCCAATAAGGAAGGTGGCTGAGGGAAACCTGTGAGAACTCTAAGCTCTACCAAAGGTATACAGACAGTCCTGGACCAGTCCAGGATGGAACTGCATTCTGGAAATGAGGGGATAGAACCACCCAGAACTGTACCTGTACGAATGCGCACTGAGGGTCTATTCACTAGGCAAGAGATTTTTTTTTTTTGCCCAACTATGTCTTTTGGCAAAGATTTGTATGGTATCCATGACAGGGTTATTTAGTAACTTCTAAAATGCCCCTGATGATTCCAAACGGATAACCTAAGAACTGTAACCTTCCACATAAGCTGATGACAGCACTGCGTGCGCATGTGCAGGATCAACAGTCGTCGAAAAAATCCAGGACTGGTGGAACTAGTTCCAAACCATCCTGGACTGCCTGTCCGAACAGCCAACTCTCGATCCCGGACCAGTTCCGGCACTGTCCAAACAAACAGAAAGGGGCGTGGCTTGAATAGAACGGTCTGTCCAAACGAACCTCAAGATCTGACGGTTCAATAACTGGCTTGAAGTGATTGGAAGGTTTGTGCGAACATTATAAAGCCCACGAAGCGACCAGAGGCCCAACCTGAACGGCCAAACGCGTTTTCTGGCGGGTTCTAACTAGTAAGTTGACTTGTGTAAACAAACCTCATACTGACTCAACCTTCCGGCTGCACCTACTGTACTCGGAATATCCCGCAACCGCAAATGCTACATTATCATAAAAAATTCATTCTATCTCTGTTCATCCGTATATGCTGTTTAATAGGCTTTGTAAACGAAGAATAGGCGGATGAATTGTGCCCCAGAAGAAGTTCTAGCATCCGGTTCAAATTATATTCCAGTGATTCCTATTTGTGTTTACCTAAATTTTATGTTAATATTTTACAGCAAACAGTTCGTCATCACCAAGCATAGCATAGGCATAAGATGACACGAATATCCCATTGTATTTCTACTGTTAGTGGAACTAACGCTTCAGATCCTTATCATACTTACGTTGTCTTTGAGTTTGTAGTGAAACATACAATTGATTGGGGAAATCTTCTCACAGTGTTCTCGGAGTTCTGAGCAGGATGCTTCAGACTGTACTTGAACAACAAGTGATCGTCTTGCCTGCTCTCTCCGTACATTCATCATATCATCAAAATTAACGTACAATTCTTTCTTCTTCATTTGTTTAGGGAATTCATCACCAGAAACTTGTCCAGTCCTAGATCTGTCTGAAATAGGTACGTTTCCTCCATGTCTCTCTGGAATAAAAATGAAAAAAAATTTCAGATTATGGGATAATATATCATTATATCATGATGGACTCAAGGATGATAGCATTAATTTACACGGAAGCAGGAATAGATTACGAATTTCGAAACTGGTTTAGAAATTATATTCTTTCATTTGGATGGATGGTGGCAACACGAGTGTGAAACTGCCAGGGTTCTATGAACAACTTACAAGTAGCCAGTACTTATTTAAAATGTTGGTAAATTTAAATGTTTTCAGTTTTTCGTACATTCAACGAATTCTGAGGCTATTGCAATATAACAAACTTTCACAAACGTAGCGGTTTTCAGAAACAACCTTAACCATTACCTATTTATCTATCTACTAGGATTACTATCTATCTATTGGATCTACATAATGTACAGCGACTGTGGGCTAGACCGAAACCATTAATAACTTGGTGATTTGATGACTGGGGTTGCTTAACTAGTTGGTCCCTGGATGGAGGTAACCGGGTGGGAAGAAACATGACAAATTATAATGAGGCATATTTTCTTGTAGTACTGTAGCGTTTTAAATGAGATTAACCTGCAACTGCCGTCAGATGAATGCAGCTCTTGAACTTTTTCTTCCATCGAGAGAGCAAGAATGCCGATTTGCACGGAGTTTCTGCTGAAGCCACGAAATGAAAATTCGAAACGCCGGAACACAGACGGGGTAAGAACGACATCCTCGCGACTCTGCGAAAACCCAGTTTATAATTCTTTTCCGATTACAGTTGACTATATCGGGTACGAGTTCATTGGGAGGAGGATTAGTTAGAAAATAGAAGTGAAATTTACAGAGACAAACAATAAAAAAAATAAGCGTTTTGGAAGGTAGGTATGTTATCAGCGTAAAACACGTTATCAGAAGCCTTATCTCTTATCAACACATGTGAAAGATATGTTGTTGTTGTTGTTGATGATCCATAAATGAGCAAAAGATATGTTGATTTTCGGCGTGGATTGTCGGTACGGAAACCAGCAATGCTCCCATGATTGTTTAAGGTGGTATGACATTATTGTACATTGATAGAAAATTGGTCCGAACTAGAGACAGTATAATTTCTAGTATTCTAGTGTCTCTGGAAACAAAGGGTGGGAACTTACAAGGGCAGAAAGTTTTCCTTCCATGACGCAAACATTGGAAAGAACAATGGGAGTAGCGCTAACTATGTCTATCATCAACTTAAATTCTATTAGAAAAAAGTGAAGAGGAATAAGCACGAAATGCGGCCAGGCCGCCATCTTTGATTCTCGGTTGTGGTTGTGTCGTGGCTTGCGATTGATTTTATATTTTCTTCTAGCCTTTTATTACCCACTTAGAAATAAATGATAGTTTCAAATATTAATTTAAATTGTAAAAGTTTATTGTAAATTGTATTCTATACAACCAATCGCGTGCGGAGTATCGAAATGGCCACTTCGAAGTCAACAAATACCTACAACAGACAGAACTGGGAAGATGCCGTAAGTTGATATTCAGTTTCTGATTCCACCCTCAAGACATACGATTGCCTTATGAGAATTATTTATTTAGCGAAAGGACGAACTTTGCTACCCAACTAGGGCTATAATGATTCAGGTTCGCCGCAACCCGTCTGCAGCCATTTTTGTCTAATTATTTATTAACTAGGTAGGTTAATATTTGTTTAATTTTGAATCCAGATAATCCGTGTAGCTGCAGATAGAGTACCTAGTGGTCTAGTTACATGGTTTTTTTTTCTATGGTAATCTCGTGTCTAAGCATAAAAACGAGTAGGTAATCATAAATAATTTACTTAATGGTACTTTTCCGTTATCCCCCCCCCCCCCCCCCTCGATCGTGAACGGTTTCTGTCATTTCAACTTGGAATCACTAACCAAGTACTGTGGGGGGGGGGGGGGGGGTCTCGCAGATGGTTAGGACCACTGATGGGGGGGGGGGGGGGGATTCAATACCAATTTTATTGGAAGTTGGAAATGTCTTTTAGCATTTGGTGAAACAAACTGACGAAAGTTACGCTCCAGGTTTATTGAATGTGTTCATTATAAAAGTAATCTTTGAGAAGAGATTAGCCACCCAAACCATTCATAGGGCAGACATCAAAAATGAAAACAAGCCCGTGACGTATGGGGTCAAGGTCACTAACGTCGTCTTTCCCCACACCTACCTGATGGCTTTAACCTGCTCCAAATTCTACCTAAGCGTATGAAAGTGTGAAAGAACAATGTTCAAATGCTTAAAGCCATTGAGCGGGAATGGGGCGTTAAAAATCGAGTGCGCCGGAGTTGGGGGGGGGGGGGGGGATTACGGAAAAGTACCTTACTTAATCCTCACTTGCCATATACCATATTTTATTTTGCAGGAATTTCCCATTTTATGCCAGACGTGTTTAGGAGACAACCCGTATATTCGAATGGTATGTATCCTAAACGCCTATGCAGGCATGTGATGTAATTATTTCTGCTCATGAGGTTGATTCTGACTAGTGTTCGTTATCGCCACAGAGCAAAGAACGGTATGGGAAAGAATGCAAGATCTGCTCTCGCCCCTTTACTGTATTCCGGTGGTGTCCGGGTGCTCGGATGCGGTACAAGAAAACCGAAGTTTGTCAAACGTGTTCGAGAATGAAGAACGTCTGTCAGACTTGTCTCCTTGATTTGGAGTATGGCCTACCCATCCAGGTTAGGGACGCTGCTCTCAAAATCAAGGATGACCTTCCACGATCAGACGTCAACAAGGAGTACTACATCCAGAATATTGACAATGAGGTCAGTTAATGTGTTTACATTTTTATTTCATCAGTCAAGTACTGAATCTACTTAGTACCTAACATAAGAGTTTCTAGAAGATACAGTTGTTTGGATACGGCGCCATATCATCGCGGAAGTGTGCTGCGCATGCGCCAGAATTGGTCCTAGCATATTGTCGGTAATAGCTTTGTTCCAGCCGACGAGTGTTTTGTAATGAGTTCTGTGCACAACCAACTGTTCACTAAAACTGTGTTCCAAGCAAACAGAATGTTAAAAAGGTTTTATCTATAAACGCAGGTTTTATATATAAACTGTTCCAACTGCTTCTGTCCGGGAACTGAGTTGTAAATTTTCGCACCCGATCAGGATGGGTTTTTTCCCCATATAGCTGAAGATAACCCAGCTGGAAACTGGCAAAATTCTCATTTCCCTCCAACCTTCACGTTAAACGGATCTTTCGTCTCTGTGGTACATACTCGTCAATTTTTTGGCCCTAAAGTCATTGTAGTTGTTCAGCGCGTTTCCAAGGTGTTCCAACCTATGAGATCTCGAACTGAAACAGTTCTAAAACTCATCCCTACCCTTAAGAAAACGCTGCAAATCTCTGCACAACGGTTTATTATTTTGTATAGAATACCCTTCTGTTACAGATCACAGCTCTATGTATAGATAACCCGTCTATATAATATGATATGTACTATTCTATACATATTATGTAGATCGCAGACCCTCCGTAGGTTGGTACCTAGCCCCGTACTCGTTACTAGGTACCTACCTAAATCTCGAGTTAAATGTTGCTAAAATAATTCTGCCGATGACAAACAGTACCTAACAAAAAGAAACACACATAATGAAGTTCTGAAAAGAAATTGTTGATGAGGAGTGAAAAAAGTTGCAAAAGTAGGTACCTACCAAAAAACTCCAGCCCCTTCTACGTAGATGGTAAGTATAATGAACCGTTGTGTAATAATTTACCGTTGAGTAATGATTTACCGTAGTAATAATTTACCCATCAATAATACTTCAACGTTTGTTCAAGTTTCACTACCTACCAACAAACTCCAAAAGAGCCATCATTTTTCAAATGAAATAATATCACAGAACAACCAACTCTACTTCATACTCCGCCAATATAATCAGGTGATCCCTAGCAATGATTCTATCTCCGCCAAATTTCCTATTGTGGGCGCGTCTCTGGTTACGAGATTTGGTTTGAATTGTATACAATTTCATTCAGACTGGAGTCGAAAATGCCTGTCGGTGCAAACTTCGGGGCCTTACTGTGAACGAACGGCTGGACGTACGATGCTTCGGATGGTCTTAAAAAACTCGCAAGTTCAAGAACTATTTAAAACCGTAAAAATATTCACGTAAAAAAATGGTATAGGCGTTTTGAAAATTTCAACCCCTATTTTGAACCCCTTAGAGATGACTCACAGTAACGTCGAGCTTCGAGGACCAACTAGACGCCGAATGGAACCTATAACCCGAATTTCATCAATTTTTTTTCATGGTAACTAAGAAAAGTGGCCCGTACGGCGTACGGCGGACTGACAGAAATATTTTTATTGCAGTTTTGGATTCTACATACCTTGAAACGTAAACCATCAAATTTTGAGGGGGGGTAAGAATTTTTTTTTTCATGCTCGATTCCAATGGTTCATTATTGAAAATAATAAACCAAAATTAGGTTCTGGTTTTGAAACTTTTAAAAACCAGTTCTGGTGGCTAGAACATACCTAAGGCTAACATATTTGGCCACATACTTGGGGCGTCGATTTTCGATCCTACCAAAGCTTCGTTCTCAGTGTGCGTTCTGCCAGTTCCGAACGGTTCTGGGCAAGCGCAGTCGAGTTTTGTCGTTCGCAGTGCCAGAACGCCCAGTTCCGGAACGCCGAGAACGCCGAGTTCTGCGTTCGCAGTGTTTTGCGAATCCAGTTCCGAACGGTTCTGACAGTCCCCGATTTTTTTCGGAACTGTCAGAACTGGAACTCAAGAACGTAGGTGACGCATGCGTTCCACTTCCAGTTCTGAAATCGTTCGCAGTGCAGAACGCGGTTCCTCAAGTTCCGGAACGCCCCGGGATTTTCCGTCCCAGTTCTTATGAATTCGAGAACTGTCAGAACGCCCACTAAGAACGAAGCTCAAGTGTAACAACTATACCGCATTTCAAAGTAACCTGACATATCGAAAACCGTACCTCGTGACCTCTCGTCGTTTCCGTGTTTTTTTTTTTTTTTTTTTTTTTTTTTTTTTTTTTTCCTGGAGCAGTAGTACTGACATGACCACTTTGTAAAGACCTCACATAACTGAAACTGTACAAAATAGTTGAAATAAAAAATTACACTAAATACAGAGAAATTTCGCCATTTGTACTATGGCGGAGTTGGTTCGAAATACCTTCAAGAAGTGTAATGTAATCACTTACGCGAGACCCATAGGGCAGGTTTCACCACCTAGAGTTAAAGTGCGAGCTATGTTAACTTGGAGTTGCAGTAAAAACGAAAGCGTTTTGCATGCCTATTTTTCTGTAACTCCAAGTTATTGCAACTTGCACCTTAGGTGATGAAACCTGCCCATTGTATTCAAAACCCTGTATGAAGTATTTTCGACAGCCCATGACTTGATAACAATGTTTCGAGCTGGTGGTGGTTTCTTTTGTGCCTGTGTAGCTCTTTTGAGATAGTAGGCAGATGGAATACGCACACTTCAAGATACAGCCCATTCCTAGCTGTAGTCATCGTGTACAGCTGGAATTACTGTGTATGACAGAGTCCAATTTTTGCTGTCTTTGTTTGTTGTTTGGAATAAAATAACATGCTTGAAACGAAGGAAAAAAATGACATTGTTCTGGAGTGGAGAGGAATAAAATCTCAGCCTTTTGAATAAAAGGCAGCATTCCAAAGGCTCTGGAGTAACCCTTTTTCATATCACTAGAAAAGAACTAGACGGTAAGAGTATGTGGTGTGATTGTGATGAAATTTTTAAAAAAGTGACAAAATGAAATGGGAACCAAAACGCGTCGTGGTTGCAGACAATGGAGGATTGTCAGCAGACACGGAAATTCAAACGATTAACAAAACATAATAAATTATTGCTACTCCGGCACTTTTTGGGCTTTGTTTTGCGTGTTGTTCGGTTGGCTCACTGTATGTGTAGGCCAATGAGAGACGACGACCTCCTTTTGCTCCCTGCCATGCAACAAATCTCTATATTCCATGTTTTTGCCCTACGACTTCATTATCGTTTCTTTCAATTCATTACCACCTACCTACCTTTCAGGAAAATGAAAAAATAACTCGGCGCTGCGCGCCTCGCCAGGGGGCAAGCCTCCTGGACCCCCGGATGCTTACTGCTTAGAGCCTACGGCTAAAATTCAAGAAACATGGAACATGCTTTAGCCGCGTTCCGAGTTTTTTCAAACAAAAGATTGAAACATATTCATTTTGCTGAAAATGTTAACTTTAGAGTAGATATAACCATATATATAACCAAGTGACTACCAAACAAGCGTCATTGTTTACTATCCATTTATAACATTCATTTATATAGTTATAGTATGAAACTAGGAAATAAATACCAAGAACAAATACGAAATAAATTCGTGATAAATCAAGAGCTTTCCAACGAATGGAAAACGATTTTTGTCCGATGAAAATGAAAGAAGTTTCATTTCCCTAGCAACTACTCGGTTGTACGTCATAACTTGCTCAGTTGTCAGTTTGAACTCATGGCAACGGGTTAGCGTCTGTGTTGCTCGCCCTTAATGCCTTATCTCCCTGGTGCTGTAGTGGTTAAACCATATCTGCTAGGAGCTCTTTATATGTTCAAGCCCAAACAGATTTGTACTGCAATAATTGAGAGAAAAACTAGAGAAGGCATTGGAGGTACCAGATGACTTCCCCCCAATAGGCAATGATTGTCCATTTTGGAGAGGTGGTAGAGAGCGGGGTTACCTAAACTACCTGCCACCTCTGGATTCATCAGTAAGGGATCACGATGTCGGTCATTAAACCCTCCTTGTCACCAGCATTCTGCCATCTGTATTTGTTTTACCTCTTTTTGTATCCTGTTCTATGACCTATAATTTCTTCCGTGAGTAACTTAGAATCAGCCATCGCCTGTAAGTATTTCACAAGTTTCTCAGGTTCATTCCACTAATTTATTCCACGTTTTCTCGGCAGATGAACAAATTGGATAAAACTCAACCTGGACCAGCTGGGGGAGGGAGTAAGAGTCAAGCGGCGAGCGACATGCTCTTGAAGTTGGCCAGAACGACTCCCTACTACAAGAGAAACAGACCTCACATCTGTTCCTTCTGGGTGAAAGGAGAGTGCAGACGAGGGGAAGAATGCCCATACCGGCATGAAACGCCTACTGATCCAGACGATCCTCTTGCTGATCAGAATATCAAAGACAGGTGAGATTAGCATAATGTCACAAGTGGGTTTATCTCATGAAGTGGTTGTGCTCTAATAGTTTTCTTATTGTTGCTAGAATAGCTACAATGTTATGTTTATTTTGTAGATATTATGGCGTGAATGATCCAGTGGCTCACAAGTTGATGCGGCGTGCTTCGACTATGCCTAAACTTGAGCCTCCTGAAGACAAGAGCATCACAACATTGTATGTTGGAAACCTTTCTGAAAAAATCGGAGAGAAAGAACTCAGGTATGGAAATGAAACTGCGAGCATGGTTTTTCAATTTTTGCCATTTTTATATTTGGTACATGTCAGGTTTTTGTCATTGCAGGGATCATTTTTACCAGTTTGGAGAGATACGGTCAATTACAATGGTGCCAAGGCAGATGTGCGCTTTTATTCAGTATGTTAATAGAATCCCTGCAGAGTTGGCAGCAGAAAAGACTTTCAACAAACTGATTCTCGGGGGCCGTCGCCTCAATATCAAGTGGGGAAAATCTCAGGGCAGAACAGGAGGGACTGGTGGAGCCGAGGAATCTTATGAGCCTGTACCAGGTCTACCTGGAGCGCTTCCACCTCCTCCTATGGAGTTGAGGGGTGGCGACTACTTCAATCTCGGTGGGGGCGTGTCCTCATCTGGACCAGGGGATCCCGGTGCAATACCCCCACCACCACCCCTTCTCCCGCCACCGATGTTCGCTATTGGACCTCCAGCTGCCCCGCCATTCTTTTTCCCATCGGCTCCCAGGTATCTTCCAACGCCTGCTGCACCTCCTCCGTTATGTCCTCCCGGTACGGCTCCACCACTTCCACCTGAGATATCTTCGTTGGCGCCCCCTGGTACCACTCCTCTCGTGCCTCCTGGTGTGCATTATCCATCTCAAGATCCCAGGAGACTTGGTACTTCAGAACCAGCATCCACATCTTAAGATTGCCAGTAAATAATTTATTACATTGTACGTGCTTTTTCCGCTTAAACTGACTGTAATCATTTGTCACGTTGAGCAACCCCTGTATACACAAAATGTAATCATTATAATAAGTAAACAAACTGCTGAATACACAAAGTTTTGATCACATAATATTATTTCGTTGTTTTTTCCTCATAAACTTACCTTGTATTTTTTGTGCTGCTCTTTTATGCCTTCTACACCTGAAAGAAGTTGAATTTTTCTATTGTGGATAGTTTGATTACTGTTTTGATGTGATTTTTTCCATTTCAATTTATTGAAAAAACAAAAAACAAAAAAATTGATACTTAGGTTGCTCGTTTGAGATCATCATAATACTATGAGTAGGTTACCTATCCCACTACAACCTGGATATGATTATATAATCAGGAATCCTACAAAGCACTAGAATATTACATCGCTCCTCCATTGCAATCAGGTGTTGGCTTTAGTGAATTTTTCAGGCGTATAGTACATAGTTTTTGAAGGCTTGAAGAAAATTGAGGCGAGGGTCTCAAAACTGGTATGGTCCACATAACCTTTTCGATCTCTGTAAACACCCAAGTTGTTTTCTTTGATATTATTAGATAACTCGGGGCCCCAAACAAGATAATGGCGTCATACATCGAAAATATTCATGTTGTTGTACTTAAGGCTTCATTATCATACAGTTCCTATCTCGCTGTGACGATCTTGTACTTCGTCCTTTCAAAACAATAAGTAATATTTTATGCATTAAAATAGGCCTCCCAATCAGCTAGTGTTCTGTTATAATTCTGCTGATTGTGTGATGGCTGGTGTGCATAACTGCGTGTGCTCTACTTCAACAGCTTGATCACAGAAAAGCAATATCAGATGAGGTTCACCCGAGTGTTAAGGGGGGAACCATGATCCATTATAAAGTTACTGTCACTTTCAAAAAATAGAATCAAAAACTGGGTGCTCACAAGGGGCTTGACCCCGGATGATGCCTGTTTCATTACTTCGAATGAGCCATAGTACATACTTGCTCTAGAATGGGGAAGACCACGGAGGTAGTTGAAAGGAGGGAAGGAGGAACCAGTAACGCCAGCAGGTTGAAGCTCTAAGCTGGGCGTCCACTAGGTCGGTGAGGCACTGAAATCATGTTCTAGAAATATAATGAAAAATGAATAAGAGGCCGTCCACTGGGTTGGTAGAGTGGCGTGGTGCAGGGCGGTTGACAATTGTCCGCTCTCGATCGCCATGGGAAATTCTTGAGCGCGGCGCACTGTGATGACGACTTGCACAGCGATGCCCCACTGACCTGATGAACGGAGGGGTCAGGGTGGAAAAGTTCCGACCTCGGCCATCCTCTGTAACGCTTGGCACTCGCGACTCGATTAAATTGAGTTCAAGAAATTTTTCCTGTGACATTCTGAAATATTTCATGAACTTATTCTTGTCTTTCAGTTGGTCTTCAAAAATATGGTGAAATTCTCGGAATTTTTGACATTTTGTGTTGATGTCATGGACCCATTTCCTCTTCCTCTTTCTGCCCCTATCTTCTTCCTCTTCAGATTCGAGTCCTGCTGCAAATTTCTTTATCTTCAGAAAACATTTTGTTCGAGATGTGCACATCTCGAAGATCAATGTGGTACTGGTGAAAAGTAGGGATGGTTGGGGAGGCCAACCTGATCCGGCCTACAGTGGACGGACCTCGAGCTTTCGCCGCTGCGCGCCTCACGGACCTAGTGGACGCCCAGCTTAAATGGGGGAAGCCAAGGCGAGTGTGGGCACGTTAGTATCAGTATTCTATGAGTTTGGGTAGCTGTTTGTGACGCGTGACGATTTTCGGCCCATAGGCAAGAACATGTGCCATGCTACAAAAAAAAACGAATCGGAAGCCTTTTGAGCATGACAACCGATTCAGTGCAACAAGGACGCATCCCAATATCTGGCCTCAAGATCGGGAAATTGGATTTTTATTTTCAGTGCAACATGGCCACATCCCAAATCTTGATTTGTGACTGACTAGTAGGTACTTAGTTACCTACCTTAGCAGGTGTTGATTGTTGTTTTGAAATATTTCATTTTAAAATATTTACTCAGAATGGCTATAAGAGCGAACTTTCAAAGAAATATTCGTGTGTGTAAAATGATGATAAAGCGCGAAAGCATACCAATTTTCGTAACATATAATTTTTGTGATTTTAGCCGTTTTTTGTCCCTTAGTCAAATTTGACCAGCTCTTTTTAGAGACAAATATTTTTATCATCGAAAATGTCCCTGTTTTTGTCGTGAATCACCATCCCACACAACGTCAGGCGAATTAATACTGATTGTTAAAAATCCCCCAAAAATCCAAATTTGACCCCTATTCTGTGTGTCTTTACTCACCCTTCCATACCGCCAGAGTTTCTGTATATTGTTCGCGATTTTAGCAGTTTTTACCGATTTTAGACCACTACAAACTCAAATTTTACCCCCTTAGAATTTTTGAAAATAACTCATCTTCGAACTCATCTTTCCATTTCTAAATACGAACCTTTCTGGCGAAATTTGGAATGTTTATCTCGTACCCAAGGTCAGATATCGTCTGGAGTGACAGATAAATAAATAAAATTTATATATATAAATGCATACAAGTGTATATATATTATATACAGGGTGGCTCAACAAAGGTGTTCCACCCCCTTCATTTCCCCTAAAGTCCATATAAAAAACCGGACCAACGCCAGTTTTCATAATTTTTTGCGTAGACTTCAAAAATGACAAAACTGCGCGATCTGCCTAATTTTTTTTTTTTTTTTTTTAAATGAGATTTCAAGTTTTCTGGACTGCTGAACTTGATAAACGAACCAACTTTGTAGGTTACTTTTGACCAGGTTATACATCTTCCTGAGTTGAATGAATTAAGCCAAGGTCGTTCATTGAATTTTGTTGGTAAATATAGTTGAGATTGTTATTCTTTTCCGTTTTAAGCTTCCGATTGGGTTGTTTGCTTTCGAATTTCTGAACGCCACATCCATGTTAGTTTATCTGATATTCCTAGACCCATCGTCACGGCTGATCGTGTATGACTGGAAGCTCGACCGTCCCATAACAACAGTGGCTGTACAAGAACAATAGGATCGAGCCCGTTCGACTGTGAGAATTTCAATGGGTAAACTGCACCTGTGAACATGAGTGACAAGTCCGACAGTCTCTCGTTGGAGGGCTGGAGCTTCGTCAGGCACAAAGACGACGTTGGCAGCGATACTGATAGCGTGGAAGTCATCAGCGACGAATCTGACAGGGATACGTGTGATGAAGGTAAATATTACTGCTCTTAATTACTTTAAATCATTTTCGTACGGTTGTAGGTAATAATATGACAACACAGGTGATAGCATGGACTGTGGATCATCCCACATTTACAGGTTGACGGGTCGTGTAGGATCTACCAAGGTATATTGTTATGGTATTCTACGTAGGCTTGTTCCACAGTACAGTGTATCCAGTATTGATGATACTAGATGCACTCGTACTCACACTCATTTTCAAGATACCTACTGAGATTTAGGTGCTGATTGATGTACCATAGTCTCGACCCCAGAAATTACATTGCATTTATGTCACCTTTGCTTTACCATTACTGTCAGGTCCCTTAACTCCCTTGATTCGTTCACTGCTGCAGCAGGGAGTACGTTCAGACATGAGCCTTCTTATTTTTCCGTCAGCCCTTAACGTTCTCTTGTTCTTTCTCTGTCATTCCTTCTTCTATTACTTATTCTACATCGAATCCTCCGCTTGTATTCTACTGATCTCCTCTCACTTTATTTCCTTATCGTCTTTTTCGTGTACACTATGTTTTAAAAATATTGTCTTGTTCCTATTTATTGTAAGTACAGAGGTCTGTAATTTAGTTCCCTTAATGCGTTATTATATTCCAATCCAAGGCGGGATTTCAATCCTATTTTGAAAAAAGTAAAGTTTAAAAGTTTACCTCCCCACAATACGTATGATGTCGTTTCAAATTTCTGGTAGTTAATCTTCAGATACATTCATCGGGATCATCAGATGCTTCCGGCTAAAAAGTGATTTCTGAAGAGTTCCCCATCACTTCAAGGTAATCTCAAGCGAGAAGCAATTCAATGTTAACCATCTCCCATTATCATCGAACTTTATCAACATCAGCTGATTGTTTATGCTGGTAGGTATGCTAAATAATAAAATCTGTAGAAAACTTCCACACATCTTCCCCCCTCAGGGATTCCTTTTTCACAATTTATAAATGTAGGGACAAGACGTCCTAAGGATGTCCTTCGTCTTGCCGGTCCTCAAATTGCCGTTGTGTCGGGCAACTGTCACGTAGTGCTGTACCTAATGCTCCCAGACTGAGTAAAACTTGATTTTTAGAGCCCGTTTTCAATTTTAAATGTTGAAAAATCGCGGGGTTTTCATCTCTCTGTTTTGCCAAAAATCTAGAGCTGGGGGGAGGATTGGGAGTGTCACCATTCGAATCAGTGGAGAAAATCGTGCGGAAGTCAACACCTAAATCTGCAGTTATGAGGGTCGTATTACATGCAAAAACCATTGATTTTGGCGAAAATTCCACGTTTTTTGACATTCACAATCCATTTTACCCCTTAAATATCACTGTAGGAATAAATAAGTACACCGTTGAAAAGATGATATTGAGTGCTAGAGTTATTTTCAGTACACCTATTGATTTTTTTAATGTCACTAGATTCCATTCTGAGAACTTCGACATCAACCGCACTGCAATTCTTTTTCTATGATTTTTCATTTTGCGGAAGTGCTGACGTCAGTGCTCCCCTCTCGCCTGGGCGGGACCCCCCCTGACAACTGTGACGTCAGAACTTCTTCAAACTTTGAAGTGCGGTTGGTGTCAGAATTCTCAGGATGGAATCTACTTTCATTTGAAAAGATAAACTTAATACGTGCGCCGATTGTCATCTTCATGTTTTGCTTAGTTCGAGTCCCTTTAAAGCACTATTTTTTGTGAGCTCTGGGAAATGCTGATGGTCGAATATAACGTGAAATTTAACGTTGTTTTCAAAAATGAGGTCAATAATAAAACGTGAGTAAGTAGAGGAGAAAATCAAGTCTGTGTGTGAAGTAACGGTTTTCTGGCAAAAAACTTAATCGATTTCTCCACTAATTTACGATGTTTGTACCCCCCCCCCCCCCCCCCCCCGGTTTCGTTATTTTTCTCCGTTTGATGTGTTTTCATTCAATTATTTTTGTCGGACTTACCACGATCCCCCCTCCCCCCTCATAACACACAGTTATCACCTTAACCCACATTCACCGTCCTTTTCACAGTCACTTGAACTAAAATATTCCAAAACTCATCTTATTTTTAGACTGACCGGAATTATACCCCATTGTTGTAGATAACAATTCAGATCACACGTTCCTGGCTTTAGTCGCAATGATTTCAAGTTTTGTTGTAGGTACTTTTAACTCTTCATTGTGTTCTCTGCTGCAAAACCTACCCCAACAGGTCTATTTTGTCCTTCGACACGAGGCTGAGTCCTGCACAAAGATTTGATGAGAACGAGCAGGGGTCGAATTGAATGAAAATGTTTACTCTATGATATGGTTGCTCTGGAGAGGAAATCAGTAGGTATTTGAATAACAACCGAATGACCAGAGTCTGGTCAAATACACTCTAGATTGTGCCTCTGTCGGTTGAGTGAGGTAGTTGTTGCTTTCTGTAGTCACAAAATAAATTTTAACTTATTTACATCATATTATCTTAATATTATATTGCTTACTTTCTTCAATAGATTAAAGTGAGCGAGGTATAATAATTTAATCAGAATTGTATGAACATCCCCCAAGATATGCACGTAACAAACTTCGTCGAAACTCTGCTTTTACTTTTTTAACTAAAGTTGATTACAAATAATTGATTTCATATATCCACTACTAGTCAAACCCTGTCATATAAATACAGCCGCAAATATAATAAAAAATTACTTACTGAACATTAATGCAGGCGAACTGCATATAAAAATAACAAGAACATAACAGTAAACCTAGAGTTTTCGCTGTAAATATTAGGTACCATTGCAAAGAAAAAACGCTGCGAAGTCCTTGTCACATGGGTTTATTATTATATTGGACATACCTACAGAAATGTTGGCTGTTCATTTATCGTTTCTCAAAAACCCAAATTAGGCTCTTTTTTTCCAAACTATATTTCATCGTTCATAGTGACATTTGTTTTGATTCACCTGTTGATACTACTTCTAGTGTTATTATGTGAATTTGTGGTGATTTCAGACAATTTCCCTGGTTTTTGACCCATAAAAAATGAATTTTGGGAGCCTTCGTTACAACCACAGTTCTTCACTCTGGTCAAAATCAACTTTATCAAGTCTTCTCGCCGTAAAAAACATTGAAAACAATGCGTCACATGCTCGTGATCACTGAAAACCCCTATTTTTACATCCATTTTCCACCCATAACATCCCTGGGTATATTGTGATCGGAGAACAAGTAGGACCCAAGTGCGTTCCAAAATAGGGACCAAAACTTTGTGCGGAAGAACGACGATTTTAGACCAAAATTTAACGTAAATTTAAGCTGAAACTTCGTTAGATCCTCAATTTTCCACGCTATGGTAAAATCTACTTCACATTCGGTATCCACGTGGAAACGTGGAAAACGATACCTCAGAAGCTCATGTTACTTAAACACGAAAAAACTGTTTTTACGCCCATTTTTCACCCGTAATACCCTTGGGTATATTCCGATCGGGCTGCAAAGTTTCGGGACTCAACCAGGGCCCAAATGGAGCGCGTGTGCTAAAAAACGAATTTTTTAGACCGAAAATAGAGTAGATATGGGTGATACGGCGCATGGCGTACGGACATCACATTTTTGGAATCTACGCACCTTGAAACGGAAAAGAAAATTTTTGAGGGGGTGTTATAAACATTTTTTGCTGAGCGAATTCATAGGTGTA
This sequence comes from Leptopterna dolabrata, assembly GCA_954871275.1. Classification (NCBI taxonomy): domain Eukaryota; kingdom Metazoa; phylum Arthropoda; class Insecta; order Hemiptera; family Miridae; genus Leptopterna; species Leptopterna dolabrata. The sequence continues at coordinate 29,117,156 of OX940983.1, forward strand.
TTATTCACGGAATTATAAACCAAAATGCAATAATCTCCGTCCGCCGTATCACGTATACCGGCTTCATTTTCGGTCTAAAAAATTCGTTCTTTCGCACACGTGCTCCATTAGGGCCCTAGTTGTGTCCCGAAACATTGCAGCCAGATCTGAATATACCCAAGGGTGTTATGGGTGAAAGTGGGAATACAAATGTATACTTTTTGTGTTGTAGTAAAATTTTAGTAGCATGAGATTTTGAGGTATCGTTTTCCATGTTTTTGGGACGAGAAGACCTAATATGAAGTCGGTTTTGACCAAAGATTGGAAAATTGAGGTTCTAACGAAGTTTCAGCCTTGAATTTACTTTAAATTTTGGTCTAAAATCGTCGTTCTTCTTCACACAGTTTGGGTCCCCATTTGGGAACACATTTGGCTCCTAGTTGTGCTCCGAAACACGGCAGCCCGATCGGCATATACCCAGGGGTGTTATGGGAGAAAAATAGGGATTTTTGAGGTTTTAGTGAACATGAGCTTGTGAGGTATCGTTTTCCATGTTTTTTAGGGCGAGAAGACCGAATATTAGGTTGATTTTGACCGAAGAGATTGAGGTTGTCCCGACACTTTGCAGCCCGATCGGAATATACCCAAGGGTGTTATGGGTTAAAATGGTTTTTTTTTTGTGTGTTTTAGTAACATGAGCTTGTGAGGTATCTTTTTTCATGTGTTTTAGGACGAGGAGCCCGTGTATGAAGTCGATTTTGACCAAAGAGTGGAAAATTGAGGTTCAAACGAAGTGTCAGCCTTAAATTTACGTTGAAATTTGGTCTAAAATGGCCGTTCTTCCGCAAACAGTTTGGGTCTCCATTTGGGAACAAATTTTGATCAGAGTTGTGCTCCGAAGCAGCCCGATCAAAATACACGGGTGTTACGGTGGACAGATGGATGTAAAAATAGGGGTTTTCGAGCGTTTTTAAAGGTTTTAGCGAACACGAGCTTGTGGGGTATAGTTTTCCATGTTTTTTAGGGCGAGACCACCGAATGTGACCAAGATTTTGGCCAAAGGGTGAAGAATTGAGGTTGTAACGGAAGTTCATCTCCCAAAATTCATTTTTTATGAGTCAGAAACCTGGGAAATTGTCTGAAATCACCATAAACTTTCATCCTTTAAATGCCCTTTAAATCCTTTAAATGCCCCTCAGGCCTTTTTTCTTTTTTTACTTAAAATTAGTATTTTTCTTATTTACTTAAAATTAGTAACCTTTAGAATTAGTAATTTCTCGAATGCGAGGTGGGACTCTGTCCTATATGTCAGAAATATATAAATAAAATAAACTTTCATAACACTAGAAGGTTTCATAGCACTAGAAGCAATAGCTATTTCAATAATTGCACATGAATGAAACAATGAAATGTATTTCCAGCATTTCTGCAGGTATGTCCAATAGAATAATATGCCCTTGTGACAAGGACAGCAGCGTTTTTTCTCTTAGACGGGATGAAGACGATAGGCGCATTTTTCAGCTGCATTGCGGCCCGACACGATGGTCATGTGCTTAGCGACGTTTTTCTGCCGCGATGCGGCCTGCCCTGCTCCGGCACTAGTGTGCGCTGGACCTTTACTGTAAAGATCTCTAGTTTTTGATCGGTGCGTAGTTCCGGCCTTGGAACATGGACATTTACTACTGAACGAAGCTTTGTTTCTAGGCAAAGATGGAGAACCTACAACGGAAGTTGCTGACTCCACAACGGAAGTTACAGACTCCACAACAAATGAGCCCACACCAGATGTGGGAGAGGATGATTTTGGCTCCACTGAAGACGGCGACTCTGACAATGACTTGGTGAGGTTGGATCCCTTGGGTGACCTCACTCGGCGCTTTTCTGACAAGCTGCAAGAATTTCTTCTTGTTCCGAGGCATAGCTGCGATGACCGTCAGGAGCTCAAACTCCGCTACGTGGTTATCGCTTCCACACTCCTTGCTCTCATCTGCAGCCTACTCGTTTCTTCCTATTTTCTCTTTCATAGTGAGTTGAATATAATATCTCGAAAATACCGAGTATTTTTTAAATTTGTAACTCAAATAGGTAACTCAGTGCAGTGCTGACTGTTTCAGAATTCCAAACGGTTCCGGAAAAAGGGGGCTCTGCATCAACCCAAGTGCTACATGAACTCGAGCAAGGTAATTTACATCATCACATGCTTTGAAATAGAGGATGCTTTCGAATGGTAACCCCTTTTAATTTTACACTCTGAATTGAAGGCTGCAAATTATTAAACAACGGTTTACAACAGTTTATTCCTGTATGGGTACTTCTCCGTTGATAATAGTTTTCTGTAGTCGATAGCTGAATAGGGGGGAATCTCAGGATCTTCTGAGACCGCTCAGAGCGCGTTGTACGTCCAGCCGTTGGTTCACAGTTAGGCCCTGAAGTTTGAGCCGAAAAGCATCGTCAACTTGAGTGTGAATCATGCGGTATACATAACCCTAGCCCATTGATAGGGAACATCTGATCATAATCACGCATGGTTTTTTGAAATCGTTTGTTGTTCCATAATATTATTTCTTTGAAAATGGTGGTTATTTCGGATTTTGTTGACAGATACCCTTTTTTTGGTTTATTATTCAGCAAAAAATATTTATAGCACCCCCTCAAAATGTTTATTTTTCAAGGTAATGTCCGTACGCCATCCGCCGTATCATGGATATCTCCTTCAGTTTCGGTCTAAAAAAAGTCGTTCTTTCGCACACAGGCTCCATTTGGGCCCGTTGTGTCCCGAAACTTTTCAGCCCGATCGGAATATACCCAGGGTGTTATGTGGGGGGGGGGGGGGGGCGAAATGGGGTTTTTAGTGTTTTAGTAACATGAGCTTGTGAGGTATCTTTTTTCATGTTTTTTAGGACGAGGAGACCGAATATGAAGTCAGTTTTGTGGTCTAAAATCATCGTTCTTCCGCACTCAGTTTGGGTCCCCATTTGGGAACACATTTGGCTCCTAGTTGTGCTCCGAACCTCGGCAGCCCGATCAAAGTACACCGAGGGGTGTTACGGGTGAGAAATGGGTGTAAAAATAGGGGTTTGGTGAACATGAGCTTGTGAGGTATCGTTTTTCATGATTTTCAGGGCGAGAAGACCGAATATGAAGTTGATTTTGACCAAAGAGTGAGAATTGAGGTTGTAACGAAGGTTCAGCTTCCAAAATTCGTTTTGTATGAGTCAAAAACCTGGGAAATTGTCTGAAATTACAATAAACTTGTATAATAACACTAGAAGTAGTTTCAACAGGTGAATCAAGACAGTTAAAGTCCACTATCAATGAGCAAAGATAATTTGTCAACAATAGAAGCTTATTTCGTTTTTGGAGGCAAAAATTGGTGGAAACCATCAGAAATAGCTATTTCAATCATTGCACATGAAAGAAACAATAAATGAACAGCCAACGTTTCTGTACGTTTGTCCAATAGAATAATAAACCCATGTGACAAGGATTTCGCAGCGTTTTTTGTTACATTTATTTGTTTATGGGTAGCTACAAGTTTGTTGTTCACGGTCAAACTAATCATCCGAAATGGGTGTAAATGTTGGAATATATCGAGGGTCCTATTTAGGTTCAGTGACCATCAGAATAACAAAAATAATGGGATCATGCTTTCCTAGGAATTGACCACAGAGAACTGTGTTGCTGAAGGGGAATCTATAGAGGAATATAATGAACCGTTGTGTAATAATTTGCAGCCTTTTTCATTCCATTTTCTGATTCTACGTAGTTACGTACCTCGAAACACGAACCATCTTCCCCTGGTCGTGTATGTGGCAGCACCTTTTGAATGTAATATTTACCCTGTGTATAATGGAGAATTCATGCTTTTCCTCAAACTCATTGATTGCATGCAACTTTCTGTCACTGTTGAGGATTTGAGATGCAACAGCTTGGACGTCCCATGTCCTTTTATCACTTTTTTGGACTACTAATTTTTCTATTTTTCTTACAGCTATATCCAGATTACAGTCTGTTCTTGGACTTGAAAACGAGCAACGTCTGAAGAACATTCTCTCCAAAATGCCGCCTGAGTACTTGAATTTTGACAAAACAGTGTCCAATGACGGAGTTAATAAAAGGGGGCAGTTTCAGCGTTCACACGCAATACCAGCAGAGGATTTCGATGTGACTGTGAGCATCGAGGAGACAAGGGAGATGACCGACAAACGGATTGAAGAGATGAAAAGTGATTTTCCAGGGAACGAAAAACCTGCTGAACCAGTGGACACAGAGATACCTCGTCATGAAGAAATTGAGGGAAATCATGTCACTGATCACATTAGGTCAGGAGGTGAGATTACGAATAAACCACCACAAAAACAGAGCGCAAAAGAGCTGCCAACAGAAGATCTTCGCGATTGGAAAGACCATCTGCTCAGTAGCGACTCTCCTGCACCTGTTTGGGAATCTAAAACATTTGATAGTTTCATAGAATTCGATCCAGGTAATGACAAGACCGATTTGAAAAGCTCGGAAATGCTGGATTCCGGTGCAAAAGATATTTTGGTGTCTGTGCGCCAAGACATTTTGTCTATTCAAAATCAGATGGACTCACAAATTATGAATAGTTTGTTTGAATATAGAATAGATCTCTATAAAAACTTGATGCGCGCCGGTCTTGATTCGAGCTGCACTGCTGATCATTCGAATAAGAAGGCAAATCACAAAAAGTTCATGTTGATCAGGAATTTGCAAAACATAATTGCGAAGACTTCTGAATCAAATTTTGAATCATGGTATAAATTTTATTCTAATTTAATGTCTCCAAAATTTCGTACGATATTACACAAATTGGATTCGATCACAAATGAAGGTACAAATGAGTATAAAACAACCACTAAAGGTGAATTTCTGGACCAAATAACGCCATTGGGGACTTCTGACGACTTCTTCGTAAGATCTTCTGTACCTTATGGAGACTACGAGACTGTCAGTTCCGGGGCAAACGGTGGGTTCGATTGGAAGAACCTCGATAAGAAAATCAGGGAAAGTATGAACAAGGTTCGATCAACGCGAGAAGAATCTCGAGCTGCTGCTAAGAATCTCGAGATGACTGCTAAGAGTCTCGAGATGACTGCTGGTGTTACAGTAGATGAAGTGAATAAGTCAGACGATGAGCCTTTGTTTGGAAATCAGGAGTTGAATGTTGAAATTGGCAGTGAACACGATCACGGTAAAAATATTGATAAAGGTGAAAAGGCTGATGAGGAACCTCCAACGCGTAGATCCGAAAGATCATCAAGACATGAAGAGAGGAAGAAAACGGGTGTTGAGAAAGAGGGCAAGAAGGAAGAGCCGGCCAAAAACAAAAATAATTCAACTAATAAACATGGTACAACCAAGGAAGGCAGAAATGAGTCTACCAAGCAAGATAATAATAAGAAACATGAAAAACAAAACGGTGGTAGAAGTGGTCATGATAAGAAAAAGGAGTCGGGCAGTCAATCTGGAAAGGAAAAGATGAAGTTTGAGCAAAAGGATAGAAAGGGTGAAGGGACAAAAGAACATTTTGATAAGGAGCACTGCTCTGGTCCGCGTTGTGGTAAAAGTGATGGAAAAGATTACTATTTTCATGATGGAAGATCAAGACGGAAGTCTTTTTTAAACAACATGTCGAAGTACGTTAAGAAGGCGGCTTCTGGCCTATGGAAGACAGTTAGGGGAGGTTTTAAGAGAATGAAAAGTTATGGAAGCTACATCAAAGATTGGCATACGGGGGAAAATAAAGGAAAGGGGAATTATGAAGAGTGGAGGGAGGAGTTTCTGAAAGAGATGAAGGACGTGTTTCGAGTTTTGGGAGGGAACCCGGCTATTAATGGTTTGTACGAGTTACCCAAAAGTGTGACTAGGTTTTTTGGGGACGGGTTAGGAAACCTGATGAATACAGATGTGGAGATGGACGCCGAAGGAGTCAGGAAAGATGGAGATAAAGTCGATGAATGTAACAGTAATATGAGTGGAGGTGGAAGTAGCTGTGGGATGTGCTCTTCCGATGAATCCGACAGTGGGCAGAGTGATAGCGATGATACTGAAGACGAAGTTGATTCCTGGTACTCGGAAGCTGCCAAGCAACGAGCTAAATCACGTGGCAGCAACTACCCCGGTACTAGGGGACCCCGTTCCGCAGACCCCTCGTGGTTCCTGGGTCTAGGCCGTCACCGATCTTACCTCCGTAGGCGTGGGATACACCTGGATGACGATGGATCCTGGTACATCTCATCCGCCCATCACCGTGCCAAGATGCGGCAGCGCCACACCGACACCCCTCGATTGCCTCCCCACTTCGCACAAGCCTCTTCAAAGAGGTAATTCAACGCCTCGTATCCTTCCTGCAATTAAAACATATTCGTCTAATGAAATCCATCCTTAATTGGTCTCATTATCAATAAAAATTAGTGGGTTGGCTGTCACGACTCGTATCATGCCATCAATATGCCCAATAATTTTTACTGCTGGGTGGCATGCATTTTTAAATCTCTATAGGAATAGTCCGTATGCAAAGTGCACCATATGAAATTATAGGTGAAAACCTCTTGAATGGCTAGAATTTTATGCATTTTTCACTTCAGACTCATCCACTACCCACAAGAACTCCAAAAAGTCTATTTTTTACTATCGATTATTGTTACCCTGCAGTTTGGCTGTGTAGTAGGGTTATTTGGCCTCCAACTAGAGCACAAAACCCCGTGCAGTAATGCATTTTATCAAATCAGTATAATTACTTTCCAAGTGGCAGGTTATTATTTTTTAGAGATCACCATGCAGATGCTGGCACCTCTAGCTGAAGCGATTGTCAATGCTAAAATTACCTGACATTTTACCTACTGCGTGAATTGTAACTAGGTATATCAAACTCTTGAGGCAGTGCTTTCAGGTTCAAATCTCTTTTTGTCCCTCTTTTATGTAGGTATTTTTTATTATACCCGCTAATAGTCAGGTTTTTGTGATCTGTTATCCTGTTTCTCCCATTCTTCTAAACCTATAATTTTAAAGCTGGGTCAGCTAACACTAGTATGCGCTGGTGGTGGTGGTGGAGGAAGAATTATCCAAAAGCTGTATTATTATCTTCTGCCAGAGGTGCATCAGCTAACAATATTGTTACCTACCTACCAACTACTTAACTATTCGGGAGGGTCTTGGAGTCAAGTGAATTTAACCCATCTTAGAAATATATATGTTTTGGTATTGTTGTAGCTCTCATCAACAGAAGAAGAATAATTGTTACACATTCGAACTCTGGTAGGCACAGAATTTTGCATGCAAAATGGATGCCGTGGAGGATTGGTCCAAATTTTATTACGACCCTATTATTAGTTTCCTTATATTCAAAGCATGAAAATTCAAGTTTGGTACATACCCACACTGTAATATAATATCAAACTTGATGCAACATATTGCACATTTCAAGTACATATCCCCTCCGTGCGAGTATGTAGTTACTAGTTCGATAATGAATTATTGCGAACTGAATCGTTTAGGTGCTTCAGTGTTGTGTTGAAGAAATTAGCTCCGAGATGTCAAATCAGTTTTAGGAAAACTTGTTAGTCATGATTGTTTTGATTCTAATGAACGTTTTGTAGTAACATTTGTTATTTTACATATTTTAGTGAGTTTTAGTTTTTGAATTATCCTATAACTGTAATGGGTAAATGATCTGTATTTTCATTCAGTTTTCGATCTTGTTAGGTAACTTGGCTGTAAATAGGGAGAAATAAATGGGAATTTCTGTTTTGAAGGTTTTTCGTTTTAGGCATTTATATCGTGTGGCACATTTTTCTGAGTTCTGAACACACAACTCTTTCATAACGGTTTTGTGGTGCTTAAGGTTTTCGAAAGTCATATCCTACCATAATGTGATATTTTAGTATTAGTGGTTCATTTCAAGTAAGTCTCTCTGTAGGTTCCTAATAATTGGATAAATTCAGTTGTACCTATTATTATACCAGTAGGAATTTCCTGTCAACTATTGTAGGTGCCTAATGAGTTCTTGAGTAAATTCATTTTATGAAATCCACTGTGTATACAGCTATTGATTTCATGTATCCCTGTTTCTGTTGTTTATTGTTCCTATAAAACTACAAAAACTCCATAGTTCTTGAAAGTTTTTAGAATAGCGGAAGTTGGGCTGGGTCTAAAATCGGTTTTCCTTCAGATTTCCTTTTATTACACATTATTACATAAAACATTAGCACATTATTACATTAAACATTACACGTGATAGCGAAAGAAGTCTTCAACGAATGCAAAGTAAATCTGGGTGTAGGTCATTTTGTGGAACCCACAAGGAAGCGCCTGTGTTTGGGAGGTTGAGGTACATCTCGTACCAGTGTATCTTTGCACAGTGTATGGTGTATATATATATATATATATATATATATATATATATATATATATAAAACATAAGGTGTGAATTAACTACAAAAAGGAATGTGAAGTTTAAATGAAACTGCGTGAAAGCCTTATAATAACATTACATCTCCAGGCGGTAGGTCACTCGCCCATGTTTTTTATTCTTAACAAAATTATCACAGACGTTCAAGGGTTCTCTAGAAAATATTCTAGGACCTATAAAATCAACATGGCTGTTAGCCTCAGGTTCTGTTGAGGGATGACAAATTTAGATATATTTTTCATAGAGAGATGTGGTTTTTTGTTCAAATTTATCTAGATATTAATAAGAATAGGGCACTTTTTTGTAGATATATTTTTCTGATTGATAAATTGTCCGATATACGAAATAGGTCTTCTGTAGGGAACCGCTTTGGTTTATGATGTATCAATTTAAGCATTCTCTTTTGGTAATTTACTAGTCCACTGAGATGACCACTCCATCCTACTATGCCATAGCACAGGATTGAGTGGACCAAAGCGTTGTAGATCATTCTTCTAGTTATGACAATGTGAAGCTCGTCACCGGCTATAAATCCTTAAAACCACCCAGTGGAGGGTAGTATAGCCGTATGGAATCGTGAGCAGAATGTTATTAATACGGGTAAATAATCAGTTATCCAATTAGGAGTCAATTTATTTTGGAGGTTGGGGGAATTCCAGCATTCAGGTTCTAGTTCTTCAACATTGGTTGATAACTCATCAAAAGTGTCGTATATACCTACTAGATTATTGTAAATAGTAATAGGTAATTCTACAGTTTTCATTGCAAACTAACGTAGGTCCCTTCTTCCATGACCGAAAACATGGTTGTGTTGTATTCGTTCACAGCGACAAATGCCAGAAAAGCTGCACATAACCACCAACTAACGGCGTCGTCCTCCTCAGCCATAACCTCATCAAATTTCATTGACTGTGGCATTAATTTTTAACTCCACAGCCCATCCCCCTCACCAAGAACCACAAATAAATGAATATCAACGACAGCCGTACAACCAACCTATGGCTGCGGCCAAGTCAAGTAACGGGGAAGAAGAACTAACGTCGCCTTATCAGTCAGTGGATTGATAAGAAAATAAGAATGATTAGGGGGGCAGGATTTATGTGCTTCACATTTCACGTACTTCTTACTTTTTATCCCTTACCTCGAGGCCTGACGTAACGTTTCAGGAAGGAACAACGCCTTCGTGAAGTCACACAGGTGCTGTTGTTGAGCATTCAATAGAGCGGTTTTCGGAGTTACGTAGTAAGAAACCATGACGTGATGCACAGTTCTCTCAAATCAGCCTTGACGAACACAATCAACAAGTGGTTAAGTAGGAAAATGAACCTCAGTTCTTCCCCCAGTATCAGGAGTACTACAGTAAGTGTACTTTTGTTAAGAGTAGTAATTCATACAGTTCTCAGCGGTAGTGGTTCGAGCGTAGACCTGTGAAGTCGAAATCAAAACCATGGAAGCTGACTTTGTCGAGAGACGTGAAATGGTAGTCAAATTCACTCCTAAATCAGCCCTTTTCACCCAGGAGAGCCTGTGGGCCTTGAGCCGTGATTTGGATAACCACGATGCCGTTTCCCTACTCTACTTAATGTCAGATAGGGGGACCAACTTGAGAATTTACGAAGAACTTAGTCAGGTGGACATCCCCCGAAAAGCCTTCTACGATCTGTGTCGTAAATACATAGACAACTGGGATAGGAAAATCATCGAAGCGCTAGTCGAGATAGAATGCTTTAAACCTTTGTTGGACGTGTACAGAGTGAATAAAATTGATGCAATGTTCAACGTGAACGGCAGCGATAGAGTTCTGAATTGTAATAAGCTGAGGATCTATAAAATATGCGAGGGATTGGACGCTCGACAGAAAGAAATATTTTTGCTGTGTATGGGGGGTCTTATTTCAACTAATATGCCTATCAAGAAGTACGAGTATTTGGAAATGTACTTCATGCACTGGGAGTCAGTGGGAATCATTGATCCTTACACGGGGAAAGGATTCGACTATTTGACTGCCGCTTTGATCAAAGTTGGAGGGGATTTGGTTAATATAATTTTTCCGGAAGGATATGAGCAGTCCGAAAGCTTGACTGTGGATGATTATACGTTGGAGACATACATGATATTCGATGAGAAAGAAGTCGGTCTGTGCGTTATAGTGAATCAGTTTGATTTTATTGATCCGCAAAACAACAGGGATGCATCTGATTTGGATAGGGAATGCCTTGAAAAAGTCATGAAATCACTCAACTTCAAAGTGGCCGTTCTCAACAATTTGAAGTCGTTCGAGTTTGAATCTTCTATTAAAAAAACGGTAAATTCCGGATTTAAAAAGACTCATTCGATACTGTTCTTGACGATCATGTCGCACGGGCAGGAAGGCCTCATTATGGGAACCGACGGGTTGTACGTCAGTATGAAGACAGTAACTAAAGCTCTGTACGAGGCGAACGGCTTGACAAGGATACCGAAAGTCCTGGTGGTATGCGCTTGCCGGGGCGACAGCGTGTTCACTGCCCACTCCAGGGGCTATTACGAAGCGGACGGCCCTCCGTTGGGATGCGAGAAGATCCGATCTGACATAGTCGACCTCATTGTCTTCTACTCTACCATACCCGGATTCATCAGCCTCCGGAACAAGATGAAGGGCTCGCTCTTCATGCAGGTCCTCTGCGAAGTGCTGAGAGCGAGGCCGGAGCTTGAAATCTGCGATATATTCACTTTGGTCAACAAAGCTTTGATGAACCCAAAAGACTTCCGTCCGTATAACCCTGCTAAAATCGCCCAACCCTGCGAATTCAACAGCCGCCTTCTTAAAAAGTTGTATTTAATTAAGAGAAAGACTGATTCATAGGGCTGTGCCTTCTTCTACGTACCCGTTACTGTGAATTTGGGAGTTTACTTGTTATATTCTTTTATCCTTGATAAATATAAATATTTTTTGTTACAATAGTTGTGTTACACTGTTACAGCATATTCAGTCATCACTTACCATGTGAAAACACTACTCAGCTGACCGAAGTTAAGCTAGTCAATCTTACCCGGTAGTACTGCTGTCCAAAGCAAGAAAGCCGTAGAACAAGGAAATAAAGTTTTGAGAAAACCGCAGGTAAAGTTTTTAGGCATATAGGTGAAATGGGCGTTCTTTAATATTTTTCCAATGATTTTTTTTGCAGTTGATCCAAATTTAGTTTCTATGTCTGTAGCAACGAGGCGCATCAATTTTGGAAGAATACACGTAGATTTATGTAAGCTACTGCTTTTCTTCGTTGGACGCTCATGCTACGGTTGTTTCCCACTGAGTTGCTGGAGTTTTTTCACCCCCTTTCCCAAAGATAAAAACAGTAAGCACCTTTAGTTTTCCTTGTAAAATAAGACTTACCGCGATGTGGAAGCCACCTACAGTCAATCGATCGAAGCTTTTGGCGCTCATCACAAAATTGAAAAACGGTACCTCCTGACGACCATTAAATTAAATTCACTGTTCCAAAGAATTAACACCGCAGGTATGGGTCTACTGTTTTCATTTGTTGGAAAAACTACTACTGCGTTTCATCGTTGGAAAACCATCAGAAACTCAAAAAACCGTAGACGTTTTCCTTGAATAACTTTTTTAGGGAAATTTTCCCAACTTTTACAACTAGATGCCAAAACAGGTCTTCAAGATACGATTCCAGCCATACCAAAATCTCTAAATAGGAAAAAATCTAGTCTACGGCTTTTTTACTTTGGAGGGCAGAGTACCCCCATGGACCCAGGGCCTTTAGGATATTCACTCGAAAGGGAAACCTTTCTTTGACAAAATCGCATTTGAACACAAACCCTTGGAACTTTATTCTTGGAAACGGTAGGTAAAAGATTATTACATTACCCCTTAGAATCGTGACGTCATAACAGTGGCCAAGGCGCATAAGCTAATCGGTAGTTTCAGCCACATTTCGCAACCTGTAGATTTTCCCTTCAAATTAGCCACCTTTTGAATTTGAACGAATTGTTTTTTCGATTTTATAAATTGTAAAATCTAATACTGGATACAGCTATGTCTGAAAAGGCCAAAACCTATCTCTGTGTACAAGGGTTGCTTCCTACACTTCCTCCGATATTTACTTCCCCACAGCGTCTATAATATATTAGTTCCTATTATAGTATATGTTAGGTTCCACAGCTATCCACCTGGAAGTGAATAGATAAGGTATTCACCTATCTAAGAAGAGAGAAATGTGTAATGGGTTATCAAAGGACAACTTAAGATTGGCCGGTCTTATCAACTCCTTCCAAATAGCACTCCTCACCTGTTAGGAACGTTCACAGAATGAAATTTTTCTAAAAGTGAGCTCAAATCAAAATGTTTGGCTGGAGAGTAGGTAGGTAGGCAGAGAAAGAAGAGAATGTCAACTCATTTTCAACATCTACTAATGACTTGTTTCTGGATGATTCGGAATAAGACGTTTTGTTACCGAGACGTCAACTTCTAATTCGCCCCATAAATAACTCGTATCTTTGCTTGATATATATTTACATATATATTAGGTACCTATATACATACTGGTATAACAAAAAAGTAAACATATCATACGGGGTTAAGGTGAGGAATTTTAATGCGTGTTCGAGGACAAGCTGAACGCAGAGTTGTCATCTCGTTCCCTCCTGTTCAGCTCCGATAGTTCTTTTTCTTCTTCCATCTTAATTCCTACAAATGGGAGAGTTCAAATAATAAAATTCAAGGGCAGAGTAGACATAAAAAGCTCATTTCCTAGGAAAGGAATGCGGTTTGGCCAATTATGTGTCAAACCAAAACTGCGTGAAGTAGACGGCTACAAAGATGACATATTTGCGTATACGCAGAGGATGATATCGTTGGCCTATGTATTGAACTATGTAGGAGGGGACTACCCTCAAAATCCTAGCAAAATCAGTCAAATGGACGTTGAATGCATATGGTTTGAGGCTATATTCAACTTTTCTAAACACAATAACTGCGTTATCAACGCAATTATTGAGTTGATATGGTACGATCCGGAGAGGGCAGGCAAAGTAGGGTGCCTCACCAGCAACCCAAGCTAAAATGTTGAATACAGACAGGGAAATTCTTCAGGCCAGGAATCGCAAACGGGTTGGTAGAGCCATATAAAAGGGGCTTTACACTGGCTGATCCGACCTCTTCAGGGGCACGGCTGGTGGAGGTTAACAAGTTGTATTAACTTTTATGGGATACTTCCCCGGTCCTGTGCCACAATAGAGACGCACGAAATTTACTGAATTTGCAATGTAATCCAATGGGCTGATTTGTTGAAATCGAAGGAGGGGGGGGGGATTAGATTTTCGGACATGTGCAAAGTCCGACCGAGGCACTTCAATTTCCTTGATCCAACAACCGATTCCGCTCAAATTTGGAGGGATCCATGTGGGTTGGGCCTCAGATGATACCCTATGACTTTCATAACTATTGGATCATTGGTGTAGCAACTGCACATGCGGGAAATCCAAAGCAATAAATTTCCTACGATCCACTGGCTCGATGCTCAGATTTGGAAATGGTTCAGATAGTCTATAGATTTCATTGCAATCGAACGAATAGCAATTTTTTGCACATGCCCAAACGTGAAATTCTAGTATGCCCCTTTAACAAAAACTAGATCACTAGGACTAGGACAAATTTTGATGGGAGACGGGAATGGTCCCTAGATTCCCATAGGGCCAACACAGTTATTGCTACATCTACAGCTCGCGGTTTAGATAAACATGGGACTGTTTTAAATTCAAAATGAAAAAAAGTTCTGAAGCGAGATTCGTGGCCTAGTGAGCAGGTGGACAGAGCGGAAGCTCAAACAGGCCCGGCCACCAGGGTTCGTGTAAATGCAATGCTCTGTTGAGGGGTGGGGGAAGGGGCTCGTGTAAAGCCCGCTTAAGGAGGAGAAAGAGTATGAACTGAAGAATGCAAGCGATAAAATCTCTACAGTAGGTAGGCACTTACGTTTCCCGATTTCTGGTGGTAGTTTGGACATTGACACGAAGTGTTCGAGATCGAAACTATTGAGCTCTTTGACTATGGATTTGTATCGGCTGGAGGGTTTGATGCTTTCCCAGAACAGTTTGATGAAGAAAGTGGCGAGAGTGATCTGAGCGTCGGCCTTCCCCTGTACCTCAAGAACTGGGCTTTTAGACCAATTTTCCCTCCAGTCGAGGAACGCAATGTAGGACACTGTCCGGGTCTGGTGAAGCATCTCACAGACGTGCTCCAAAAGGCCTATAACAGTAGTTGTCCGAGAGAAAGGAGTTAGTCGTTGTTGGAGTGTAGAATGTAGAGACTGGAATACCTGGCATTCCTGAGTCTCCAAGTGTGTGTGTAGGGAATGCGGTCGTGAGGACACCTCCAATGTTGGCCATGACAGTCCCTAGTGGCTCCAATCACGGTAGCAACTCATTAACAGGATATGGGAATCGATTCTCTTTAAATAACAGTTGTAATGGTTTGATAGGAATTTTAGCGATATTCCTAAAGAAATCTCAGTAGGTACCTACTTTGTAAAATTCTCTGCTACCAGGGACGATTTAAAATTAGGGCTAGTCCCAAACCCTACAAAGGAGAAATCAAAATGGAAATATAAGGGAAAATAAATATAATGGCAAATACGAAAGTCTCCTCTCTGCTGGGGGGGAGGGGGGGGGGAGATTTTCTTGAATAACAAAAAATGGAAAATGGCATACAGAAAAGAATAAAAGAACCAAACCTGTTAATCACTGGATTTAAAAACATTCAAAAGAAAGAAACTGGACAAATCAAATGGTTGGCATGAGGGCACAAGAAAAATATAGGTAGATAATAGTATATAGCACTATGCAGAAGACAGTCCAAGGACGTAGTGGTAAGAAAACAGGGGAAGGAGCCCACTCCTCACCCCTCCAGGGTGGGGGAACAGCCCCATCCACTCGTGCCACGGAGAAGATTAGAGGAGGTACAGACTGTGGGTCTGTGACACAGACACTAGTTAAACATGAACAAAAAACGTGTGTTTGAAACATAAGTCCTCCACTTCTGGAGTATAAACAGGGGCCTAGTCTCTGGAGTTGTGAGGTAAATAAGAATAACAGAAATAATAGGATCGTTCCTTAAATTTTTCACGAAATAAAGAAGGCTTGTTTCAAAAAAGTCCTCATTCACTGAATACGCCTACCTCAACTCCACCACAAGGTGGATATTTCGTCCACCAAGCCCCACTCCCACTTGGTATCACAACGGTATCTGCACGTTTTAAATAATGACGTTTATAGTATCCACACTGAGAGTAAGTATGGTAGGTGGTGAGGCAACTGGTGTAATTTGTTGCTCCCGACTTCAAGTTTATATAATCTCTTGAGTGAAATTTATATTTATTTAGTATAAAAGTATGGAGCAATGCAATTACGTTATATGCAGTTTGCTCCGTAAACCATTTGGAGCGCGCAATTTTAGTGAAAAGTGCGCTGTTACTGAACAAGGACGATCCACTCGCCGCTGCCGAGTCTTCAGATAGCTACCAAGAGAGAGAGGTCGTGAGTATACTCAACATTTTAAAATACAGAATTATGCGCAATACCAGTGGTTATCAGGTTGTCCGTTTAGGAAAAGTGTTTTGTTTTCCTTGCCTTCTTTTCTCGTCAGTTCAAGATAAATCCAACGGCTATTTTCATTAGGTTTTCAATCACTATCATAAGATAGTGATTGAAAAGCTTCCTAAATATTGGCATTATGGGAGCTTTTCAATCACTATCATATAAGATAGTGATTGAAAAGCTTCCTAATCATTGGCATTATGGGAGCTACCCCTGGTAGATGTCGTGGGCCTAGCTACGCAACCGAGTATAACATATAACTACTGACATATATACCTCACTTTCATCATAAGAGTTGTCCTGCGTCTTCAGTTTGACTCAGGCGGGCACCACTACAAGGTTTGATACAGTTTGCACGTGCTTTCCACTTCTGTTATGCGAAATGTCACATGGACATAGGTTTTGTGCAGTGTAAATACAGAGTCCCCCCCCCCCCCCCCCAAATATCAACAACCATGTAATGTGGAGTATAATAATGCATGGGAACTCAAAAGTAATCACCTTTGGGGTTTCCCATTTCTGCAACAATAATGTACTGCACAGCGTACATGCAAGCTACCTCGGCTTGTCGTGAATTGATGTATTTTTTCAGAAGTTGTATCAAGTCAGAAAACCTGCAGTTATCCAGGACGTTTCCCGCTGCAACGAGAAAAAATTCAAGAACATTCTTTCATGTTAGGTACAGTAAAATAATAATATTACCATACCTTCCGGAGGAGTCCGTCGCCACTATCTGGCTGAGTACTGGAGACGAGCGCTTTGGATGTAAGGCCATCATCATCAGGCCAGACAGACTCCTCCGGAAGATATGGTAATATTACTTCTTACACTAGCGGAAATAACCTAATAATAGCTGAATTATGAGTTAGATATTCAGATACTCACTGATGCAGAACCTCAGAACTGCTCTCGTCATTGCATAAATGAACCACGTTTTTCTCCCTTTGTAGTTTTCGATCTCCTGCAAAAGCAGGAGTTTCATATGTAAAGGGGGCCTATTCACTAAACCAAAGAGATCTCTTTGCGGTCCAACTCTCTTTTAGCAGAAGAGATTTCTATAGCATCCATGACAGGGTTATACAGTAACTTCTAAAAGAGAGTTGGCGGCCATCTTAGCATTTTCGATCTCTTTCTCGTTTGTTTGATAGTGATCGTGTATCATCCTTCGTTCATCGGCTACCATATCGGTCATTTTGATGTGTTTTTCATCTCTTAACACTTTCAATGCGTGTCCGAAACATGGCCAAACCCCACAGACGGGACGAAAAAACGCCGAGTCAGCCCCCTAAAAAAACCCGTCTACCCAGGTAGACGTACACATGGGGCGTTTGACCTAGTGGATACTAAGCCGCAATGCTCTTTCCCTCAGTGATTTTCTTTTCAAATAAAAGTTGTAAATCTTTGTACAGCTGCATGATAATGCCCTGAATATCATTTCTAGGACTCAAGAGAGCCTTGCTACATGAAATAGAATATACAGCATGACCTCGTGAGCGAATTTTCATGAAAATCTGTCATTTTTGACGATTTTAGTCAACCAAAATAGATTGGAATGGGTACGGGGGTAATGATTGAAAATATTTTAGAACATGTGTCGTGATTATAAACATAACATGAACATGTGATTATAAACATAAAATGAAAAACGTTACAGAACCTGATTACACAATATATTTACAATAATATTGCAAATATTATTATTATGCATACTCGTAACAATGTGTATCAGAAAACAATAGAACATTATAGAAAATCGAAAAATAGAATATAGAAAAGTAAAAAATATTCAATTATAGAAAAAGTCGTAAATGTCAATGAAACCTGAACCCCATGGAGCGGTGGTAGTCCAGAAAGCATTGTTTCAAGCACAGTCCAGGTGTATCAGGACAAGCTGGACAGTGAACATTTGTAAGTTTTTTAATTTTATTTTTGGAACATTGCCTGCATCTCAAGTCTTTTATTTTGCTGAACAGCTCTCAGGATTTGTATAAGGCTCGGGAAAATGGTGGGAGAGCGCATATTTATTCAGATCGATGTGCCTACAGCAGACAGATTTCGATATATAAATCGATACGCACCTCTTCGAATCGAATCATTGATATTTCAGCTCAGTTTCTCTACTTCACAGTGTTGCCAGACAAATCGACAATGTATTCTGAAGAAAAAGCCGAACTTCTACGAATTTCTCCGATTTTTACTGAATAAATCCGTAAAAAACGTGAAATATGGCAGCACTGCCTTCATAGAAAACTGGCTACACTGCACGTTCTAAACGTTAGAGAAAGTTGTTATGAACAAATGAGGAAGAAATTAAAAATTATTTGAGAGAAACTAGTGAGTTACTGACGAATATAAACTAAAAACACCCCTCTCAAACATATGCCCAAAACCACAAAAATAATAGTCCAATCTACTTCCGGAGACACCTAGTGGGAAGCTTGGGAACTACAGAAGACAGTTCCACAAAAACCAGAGCTTCAAACCAACTTTTCACATTTTTACAGTCATTTTCCACAAGGACCATGCGCAAGTGCTCCTTGTCTACCCGGGTAGACGCCCGTCAGGAGCGAAAGTCCGAGCGTCTACTCGGGTAGACATACGCACTGAAAGTGTTAAAGGTAAGTCGACTGTTCATTAAAAACATATACATATTATCAATTCACGAGTAAAAACGTCCAGTACCTGTAGTAAAAACGTCCAGTGTACGTAGGTACAGGCTGGCAGAGCTATTCAGTAAAATAGACAAACCTGGGGGACATTGGACGAGACTGTCTTCCGAGGGAGACTCCCAGGAGATTTTCAAAACAGATCATTTCTTTTAACTATCTCTTTTAGTGAATAGGCCCCCAGGTTGGAATGAAGGTACCAGTTTTATTAACCTATTAATTTTTCTCTCAAGAAATTTGTAATCGTAGCTTAACGAGGTACTGACACTAATTCCTGGTATAGCTTCGCTGAATAAACAAGGTGATTTACGAAGGATCTGGCAAGAAAAGATGGGAAGATTCAAACTGAAACAGTAGGTTGGTACCGAGTGGTTCACGGACCGAGATTCCAACTGTTGACCACAATTAACGCTGTATTAGGATTATGTAATACTAAACCAACGAAAAGAAATTATGTTAGGTACTTACCCAGTTACTAATGTGATTGTAAACATCCTGGCCGGACTTCAGAAATTTGAGAATTTCTTGCTCCGTTGCGATGACGGTAGGTTCATTTGATATCACAGATTCAGTAACAGGTTTCTCAACTTTCTGAGCCGGTTCATTCTGGATAGAGGAAATCGAGTCCCGATTAGAATACACAGCAAGTGATAGTTCAGACTGCTACGTAGGAAGAAGGACTAAATGTACAGACAACCGCTGGGTGACTAAAGACTTGAAGATTGCCAAAAGCCACATATTACAAGGTAACTCACCTTTTCATGTATATTTTGACTCTCTGCGAGAATTTCAATGTAAGTTTTGGGGGCAGCAGGTGGCATGCGTGGGACCCATCCGCCATTCATGAGGTCGAGAAGGTTCATCAGGAGAAACCTTTGCCGTAGAGGTAAACCTCTTTCTTTCTTTGAAAGCTCCAAAATCCTCTCCCATACAGAAAACCAATCGCTTTCGAACTATTAACAGAAGAATTGTACCACCGTTTGCAGCTTGATTGAACGAAGTTTTCTATTTTCAAGGCCTTGGTATGTGTAGATACATAAATGAGTGAGTTATCTGGCTACAAGTAAAAAATTGTAGATGACAAAAGATCATTTTCTTATCCACAGTAGAATTTCTTATCGTACTAAGGCCACTATGGGTAAGTGGATGTGAAATCTGGGGCTCATGTATCACATCCGATCTTCTAGTCGTGTAAAGAGGACAATTCAAAATCCTCCGTAAAACAGTTTCGGCACCCAGCTATTTCACCAAGCCTACCTTACCATGATTTGGATACCCAAATCATATCCACTCTTCAGTGGATATCCATATCATCATTGGATATCCAAATCATATCCTCTCTTCATTGGAGGATTTATCCGTAATAAATACTCAAAATTCCTCCCATCCTTAGAGGGTGACACGAATTACATAAGGTATGTTCGGACAAGCAGTTCCAACTGTTTGTAACTGACCACGCCCATTTTTGGTTGCTCGGACAGAATCACAACTAGTTCTGAAGGATTCCGAACTAGAATTCGATGCTCAAACAAAGTAGTTCGTAAACATTCAGAACCAGTTTCAGAGGTTCTGGATTTTCTTCAGAACTAACTAGAGGTTCTGGATTTTCTTCAGAACTAACTAGAGGTTCTGGATTTTCTTCAGAACTAACTAGAGGTTCTGGATTTTCTTCAGAACTTACTAGAGGTTCTGGATTTTCTTCAGAACTAACTAGAGGTTCTGGATTTTCTTCAGAACTAACTAGAGGTTCTGGATTTTCTTCAGAACTAACTAGAGGTTCTGGATTTTCTTCAGAACTAACTGTTCAAGGCATGCACAGTTGAAATTTTCACTCGTCACCTTATCTAATGTGGTGGAGTCTGCTATCGTTTCAAGATTAGGTACCAAGGTACCTACGTAGAATCCGAAAATCTAATTGAAAAAAATCCGTCAGTTCGCTGTCCTTCGCTAGTGTCTGAAACTATTAGACCTAAATTAATGAAATTTGGTGTAGAGATCCCACTTGGGGTCTAGTTGGTCCTCAAAGCTTGGCATTTCCTTGAGTCATCACTATGGGGTGAAAAATAGGGTCTGAAACTCAAAAATTGATAACCCGGAAATGAGGTTTAATTTCGAGAATTATCAGGTTTTTAGTCAAAATGTTGATAAAAAATCACGGTGTATAACGTTCAGGTAACAGGTTACTCTAAATGGCTCTAGAATAGGTATTTTTTTTGAAAAAAATTTTTTTTTTTAAATAGATCGACAGGATATTACCAACTTAAACTTGAGGTAAAAGCACCGGTGACCACAGATAAGGACATTTCAGCGTTTTAGTATGGAGGTATCTGCGGTTTTTAAAACCCAATCAATACTCACCCTCCAATTATTTTTCTCCCCTAAAAACCACCAATTAGACAGGTGTAAGGTTATAAGGTTATAACTGTCGGGAGCTGTTATCAGTTCTGGGCCAGTTCGAAAAGCGTTTCGACAGACAGAGTCAGAGCTCAAAGTTCTGAACAGTTCTCATCCCCCCTTTTCAGCTCTATTCATAACTGGTTCGCTTCCGAACTGATTCAGAACTACTTGTCTGAACATATCCCGAGTTCACTAACTCGCTGCCCACTATTATCCCATTAGTGCAGCATACGCTAAGAGAAAATGGCCCAGAGACTTTCTAACCTCAGAAAGTGAATTCTCAAGTGAAAGTAATAAAGCCTGAAAGTTCTCGGGATAAGTACGAGACCTAGAACATGAACACAACTTTATATTAAACAAATTACCTACAGTTGTTTTTATGTACAAGTTTGGAATATTCAATATACTAATCTCACCAAGTCTATTCACATGCACGTAATGGCGTCTTAATAATTCACCATGAATCCCAATATTACAACTCACCCCCCAGCCCAGCGCTGCCAACACAGGCGTGAGATTGCCCCGTTCATTCCTATATTTCCTAGCTCATAAGTTCAGTTCATGTTACACATCCTATCAGCTCGATAATCCTAGAACAATGTCCCGATCAACTGAATAATGATCATAAAAGAATAATCTCAAGATTAAGTGCTACTGAGCATGGATCAAGAGTTCCGTTCATGACTGACTCATGGCCTATTTGACGGTATCCTTATACGGCAGCCAAGCAAAGCTCACAGAATAACAATGAAGCTGCCAACATTATGCGAACAAACTGTCCTAGTTCACAGTATAGGGTAGGTGGGGGTAAAAGTCCGCAATTTTGGGTTTTTTGAATTCTGAAGGAAAAATTGCATTAATATTTCGGTATTATGGTATACAACTCCTAGTTAACCATCTTGATATCCTTTCAAAGTTTCAATGACATCTGCCAATTATTACCTAGTGGAGAAATCTCGATTTTCCCAAACCCTTCATTTGTGTACTCTTGCACCACGATGTGGGGTAAGAGTACATTGGGTTGGGGCAGGAGTGCGCACTGCGTACTCTTGCCCTATGAAATCATGATAGGATGAAGTAAACAGTACAAAAACAATTACAGGACCTCTTTATTCTTCAATATCACAATATTTTCATTATCATAATTATGCTAACATCAGCAGTGTCAATAGAAAAATAAATATCACAATATTTTTACAATATCACAGACTTCAATACATATCACAATAATGAATATCACGATTGTTTCCAATGCGTCTATGCGTCCAAGGTACCTAGTCTATTTGGGCAAGGTACCAATCTATAATAATAGAATCGTAATTCTGTCCTTACATTGATCAGAATCATGATATTTTGCGTACCTATATTTACAGTTTCAAGGTAACTGTTTGAAGACAATTGGCACCAATTAAGTATCTCGACGTTTCTCTTTCTGTTATTAAGAATAATTATTGAACAAACGAACGAATCGAAATTATTGAATGAATAAATATGAATCAATGACAGAAGATCAAATTGATCACTGGACTGGATTAAAGGAAAAAGCAACTCATCATAAACGAAAAACGCTGCAGTCTTGTCTCATGGGTTTATTATTCTATCGGACATACCTACAGAAATGCTGGCTGTTCATTTATTGTTTCTTTCATGTGCAATAGTTGAAATAGCTATTTATGATGGTTTCCACAAATTTTGGCCCCCGAAAACACGAACTAGGCTCTTTTTAAAAAATTTATTTAAAAACAAATTATCTTTGATCAGTGATAGTGCCATTTAATTGTCTTGATTCTCCTGTTTATACTATTTCTAGTGTTATTATTCAAAGTTTTGGTAATTTCAGACAATTTCCCGACTTTTGACTAATAAAAAATGAATTTTGGGAGCTGAACCTTCGTTACAACCTCAATTCTTCACTGCTTGGACCAAACCAACTTCATATTCTGTCTTCTCGCCCTAAAAAACATGGAAAACAATACAAGCCCATGATCACTAAAACAGTTAGTAAAACGCATGTTAGTAAAAGCAGTGTCTTAAAAATTGTAAAAGTTCGCATTCTGCTCCCAAAATGGGTAATTGTTCGCGTACTTCTACAAGTATTTGGTGATGGAGGGAACAAGGATAGAATTAGCAGCTTAAAAGTATCATTTTCCACAGCCAGAGTGGCTAAAACTTTTACTCCATTTGGGTATGTGTAACACTCAAAAACACGAAATATCACACCAAAACACTGAAAAACCGACTTACCACATTTTTTCTGTTGAGACTGAGTCTACTGCCGTGAAGTTCCACACAACAGCTGAGGGTAAGGTGTCTGAAACGCTGATAGGCGGCCGAATTTTGTACTCGTTCAATAACGAACAAAAAGCCACTGCGTACTCTTACCCCATGCGTATTTTTACCCCCACCTAACCTACAGAGGGCCAACAGGTGTCTTCTTCAATCGCATATATTCCCTTTATTACAGCTGCTTGTTCCATTAGATGTAGGTATATTAAATAAAGGGAAAAACTGAGAGGTTCACAACATAAATCCCGGTACAACAAACATTTAGCAAACCTCAGTTTGAAGAACGGCAGTTTCCAATTCCTTGCCAGCTGTAGTAAGCAGTTTGCACAAAGACTCAATGCACTTTTCATTATCTTCTTGTTCCAATTTTTTTACATAGCGGAATACGTCCTTCACGTCAATCATTCCAGCTTTGTATAGGTCTCCAATGAACCTGAAAATGAAATTTATTACACATGAGCAAAAAGAAAAAACAACTTCTCGGCTCGAGAAACGTACATTCGAGATACTGATAGGGTGCACGTCTGGCATTAACTTCAAACAACCCTGGGGTAGTTTCAACTTGATAATCGATGAAATTATTCCTCCAAAGAGGTCAAGATTTCTCGTTATTTTCGACTGATTCGTGTCCTTGTTGGTACAAAAAGGGGATAACGTGGCAAGTATTGAGGTTTAAGCCAAAACATGGGTTCACTGAATGTATACAGCAAGTACCTACCTCATAATGCCCACAAGCTTCTTCCTTTTCCTAGCTTCCTTGGCTTCCAGTTCAATATACTCACTCTCAGTCTGAAAACGATAAAAAAAAGTCTGACCATAGAGGGTAAATGTATTCCTCAGTCTTTTGCTAGTCGCGTGTTTCTGTGAGGTGTACAGTGAAACATTTTTTCTCCCGCGCCCAAAGGAGTGAGGGGAGGGGACCTCCTTCTAGGTAGCTTCCTAACTTCCGTTCCCGCTTCGGTGGCAGCACTGTTTCATCCCAGAGGTGCATGCGACCAATACATTTGTTTTTATACCTTTAGCTTATTTTTGCTGGGAACTTTTATGTTTTATTACGATTTAGTCATGTTTTCACTTTTATCTGTTTATTTGATTTGTATAACCCTTTACCTCTTCTAAAAACATAATTTTCACCCGTGAGGTGCATGCGACAAGCGGCGTATTTTTTCCTTCTCCGGGTTATATGCTGCAATTTAAGTACAATATGTAATACAATATAACGAATAGAACGATGGCGTCTAGGAAATAATGTTGCCAAGGATGTGGAGAATGCCTGTGCTTGGGACATATTTATGTGATGTGTAAATCATGTGTCAAAAAACCCGCCAGTGATTCTGATGAATCCTGATATACCTAGTTATCTTTAATGTACCTGCATACATTTAACTGTTTATGTGCTCTGGTAAATTAGTTCTATTGGCTCGTCTTTTCAGTGATTTTTTGAGAGGTTTTTGGTGCAAACCACAACTTTAACAGCTTTGGTTTGCTTTTGGTGCTTTACCACAGTTTTAACATGAGACTGATAATTCTAGTTTTTTATACCTGAGAGACTGGTCTTCTTTATTATTCTATGCAATTCTTCCCAGTGGCTGTGATGGATGATACCCAGTAAAAAATAATTAGACAAGTAGGAAAGAGGCAAACGTCGTGGCATTATTACAAATGTGATAGTATTCTATTTTTGTTATTATGTGTAGCAAAATGTTTAAATAATTAGTGTAATGAGTAATAAATCAATTTTTAATGCTCCTTATTCTGAAAAATGAAACCCCAGAAAAAGAGAAATAAGATGGAAATATTGGGTATGCACCTGTGAGGTGCTACTGGTGTCAGAAAACACATGCGACTGACGGAAGGTTAATTATATTGGGTATACTATACCGTAGCGCAAAGCGCGAAAAATTATAGTTTTCCTTTTCCGTAATGTACCCCTAATGATGTGTAAGATTACCCTTTTGCATATAATTCAAGTGCTCGCTAAACAAAAAAACCCTATCCGTTAGAGGTCCAAGTAAGTGATCATTGGGTTTAATTTTATTTTGCGCAAACAATTAAACGTCAGTAATTACCGGTTCGTTAGGAGACCACCAGTTGAATGTGCTGCGGTTGTAACAGAAGCTGTTGTAGCATTCTTCCAGCACAACACCACCGAAGTTATAGACAGTTTCGTCCTCAACTTCGAGCAGTTCTATGTTTTGCAAAGCTTTGCAAACGTGCGCGTATAGTAGAGAGTAACATTCTTCATCAATCGCCTGAAAATATGAATGGTGATGGTGACCTACTATATATGTACCAGTGATAAATCCAAACATTTGAGTTATAACAATAAAAATTATTAATATATATCGACTTAATAATGATCTACTGTTCCCTACAATCAGAACATGGCATTACTCCAGTAAGGCATGCCCAAAATATGCAATGCTAATGCCCATGATTTGACAGGATGAGGTTGTCACCTTCAGGATTCCACCTCGTAGATTTGCGTTGTGATTGCCTTAACACGAGCTGTTTTCAATGCTGTCAAGTACTTACCCTACCCGTAATAAATGCTGTTACTAGCACCAGGCGAGAAACGGCATGGATACAACAGAACTATCCATGGTCAATAGTCTTTCCAGGCATTTATTCTGGCTTCCCAACGGCTTTTGTAGAAATACTTTCATCATCAATGGAATCAAAATGTCGGAAATACAAAGTTAATTCGCAAGAACAAGTAGTAAATAACTACCTACATCAACCATGCCTCTTTGGTACATCAGCAGGTTATGCAACCACTGCAACTTTTGAATCTGTTCTAAGAGCTGTTAAGTAGGGCTCAATGAGGAGTACCTATGACTTCTGTTTATATTTTTAAATAAAAGTAGTTTCCATTCTAAGAATTGTGAGACCAACCGTACTCGCCTACAATGAATAGTTAATTTTCTGAGCTTTCAAAGTTTCAACGAGTGAGTCACGCCGGGCAAGGGGGTCCCCCCCAGGTGGAAGGGGTGAAATGACGTCACTCGTTGCCGAAACTTTGAAAGCTCATAGAAACTGAACAGTTCACTGTAGGAGACATTCATTCATTAAATGGAACCAACTTTCATTTGAAAATGAGAAAGTATTATAAACAGAAGTCATGGTTACTCCTCATTATCATGAAGGAACCGACTAATGACATGCAGGCTAACTCCGTTGAATGACCAATAGCATGGAGGCTACCAATGTTGAATGACCAATGGGAACAGGTTGCACTCGTTTGGTCAGGTGTGGCATGTGGGAGGCTGAATAGTAATAGCCCTTCCTGTTACCAAAACCCACAAGATTGTGGCCACTCTTTCGTATCCATGGAAACCTAGCTTTTTAAATAATAACGAGCCTGTCATTGGATGGGAGGCAGAAGTGTAGCACTT
This sequence comes from Leptopterna dolabrata, assembly GCA_954871275.1. Lineage (NCBI taxonomy): Eukaryota > Metazoa > Arthropoda > Insecta > Hemiptera > Miridae > Leptopterna > Leptopterna dolabrata. The sequence goes on from OX940983.1 coordinate 29,143,894, forward strand.
CACTGAAATCTGAAGTAGTCAATCACACTTAAAATCCACCGTTTGTGAAAATATGGATATGAGTCTTGATTCCAGAGAGTGGGAGGAGGCGTACCCTGCCGGGTGAAGCGAAGCGTCGTACATCCATTTGGATTCACTCTAGGGATGTGTAAGATGCGTTTAATTTCAGGAGTTAACTCCCACCAGTTCACTCACTTCTGGGATACATTCTTTCTCCTTTGGGGGACGTTCACCAGTTCAACCATGTCCTTCTAATCAACCCGCTCCAAATACCACGAAAAGGGGTTTATAGGGTTTGATTCAATAAAACCATTACACATACCTACCTAGCTTAATATACATTTTCATTTTGTAACTATTTTAGGTCACATTATGCAGATTCTGCTCTGGCGACTAGAAAGAAAAAACGCTGCAAAGTCCTTGTCACATGGGTTTATTATTCTATTGGAGTTCTAGAGATTTTTGTTGGCTGTTAAATGTATTGTTTCTTTCATGTGGAATGATTGAAATAGCTATTTCTGATGATTTCCACCAATTTTGGCCCCCAAAACATAAAATAGGTAGGTACGCTTTTTTTTTAAAGATCATCTTTGATCATTGGTAGTGGCATTTAATGGTCTTGATTCACCTGTTTACACTTTTTCCAATGTTATTGTACACATTTATGGTGATTTCAGACAGTTTTCCAGGTTTTTGACTCATAAAAAACCAATTTTGGGAGCTGAATCTTTGGTAAAACCTCAATTTCCGCGTCTTTGGTCAAAATCGACTTCATATTCGGTCTTCTCGTCCTCAAAAACATGGAAAAAGATACCTCAAAAGCTCATGTTACTAACATGTTGTTAAAACGCAAAAAGTACCTATTTTTATACACATTTTCACTCATAACTCCCCTGGATATATTCCGATCGGGCTGAAAAGTTTCGGGACACAACTAGGGCCCAAATGGAGCATGTGTGCGAAAGAACGACTTTTTTAGACCGAAAATGAAGCCTGTACACGTGATACGGCGTACGGCATACGGCGTACGGCGGACGGACATTGCATTTTTGGAATCTACGCACCTTGAAACGGAAAAGAAAAAATTTTGAGGGGGTGTTATAAAAATTTTTTGCTGAGCGAATACATAGGTGTATTATTCACAGAATAATAAACCAAAACGCTGCAAAGTCCTTGTCACATGGGTTTATTATTCTATTATTTTATTGGTCTACAGAAATGCTGGCTGATTATTTATTGTTTCTTTCATGTAAAATAATTGAAATAGCTATTTCTGGTGGTTTCCACAAATTTTGGCCCCCAAAACTTGAATTAGGTACTACGATCCTTTTTTTTTTTCAAATTACCTTTGATCATTAATTGTACCATTTAATCGTCTTGATCCACGTGTTGACACTTTTTCTAGTGTTATTATACAAATTGATGGTGATTTCAGACGATTTCGCAGGGTTTTTGACTCATAAAAAATCAATTTTGGGAGCTGAACATCTGGTTCAACCTCAATTTTCCACTCCTTGGTCAAAATCGACTTCATATTCGGTCTTCTCGTCCCCAAAAACATGGAGAACGATACCTCAAAAGCTCATTTTACTACTATGTTACTAAAACACAAAAAGTACCTATTTTTATACACATTTTCACTCATAACTCCCCTGGATATACGAGTATTCCGATCGGGCTGAAAAGTTTCGGGACACAAATAGGGCCCAAATGGAGCATGTGTGCGAAAGAACGATTTTTTTAGACCGAAAATGAAGCCTGTACACGTGATACGGCGTACGGCGGACGGACGTTGCATTTTTGGAATCTACTTACCTTGAAACGGAAAAGAAAAAATTTTTTGCTGAGCGAATACATAGGTGTATTATTCACAGAATAATAAACCAATATGACTCATTTTGGAATACAATACATATCTATTATAATATTAGTTATACAATGCAAAATCATTACCTACGTACGTACGGGAAAATTAATATCTACCTGCATAATATTTTACAAGCACTGGAATTTTTAACGATCATTTCAACTCCACAACATTAAAATGAAGCCACGTACTTTTTTGAAACACTGGTTGGAAGGGTGAATGGACTTCGTAGGAAGCTAGAAAGGTGGACTATAGCTTCGTTCGCGGTGTGTTTTTCTGACGGTCAGGGAACCGTCTGAAGCCACTTTTCTGATCGTGCCAACACGCATGCGCCACCAATACCAACTTTCAAACTCACGATGGACCGGGTACACCGCGAACGCTTGGGAAGGAAATCTGACTGCAACCGCTGTGCAACCTGCAAATGTCTAACCTTCCTAGTGTCGTGTCCCGTGTCGTCGTCGATCTGGATTTTACTCAAGTCTTATATTACGATTATTCCTATGCTTCTGATGAATGGGTAGACTATCTTCTATATGTTCCTAGTTGTAATATAGTTCCTATGTTTTGCTTCGAGTATTCATCTCTTACCAATGTTATGCATTCCTTTATCTCAACTTGTACTTAGTCGAAGTATTTTTAATAAAAATAAATCGAAATCTCTGTAGTTTTCTTCCTAACTAATGACCTAATGGGATGTTTATCAAATTCGGTGATACCAGTGTACTTCTGTGGAATAATTGGCGACTGAAGAAATACCTAATCGAAAGTTTGAAGTTCGTTGTTAGGTACCTAACTAATTTTGCTGATAACTGACTACACATTCTTCATGTGCTCATTTTTTGTTAATATAGCCTATGTATTCGGTTTCCTCAAGGGTAAATAATCTGATAAAACGGCTGAAATCACCGGAAACGTCTACAAAAAAAAAGGTAGCATAAACTGTGAATTCAGCCAGAAAAATACAATTTCAACAATCGAAGATAATTTTTCAAAATTAGGAGTCTTCGAGTGGGCCAAAATTGGCAAAAACCAACAATTGCTAGGCCAGTTCTTGGAACACACACCGTAATCGTAAAATTAGGTAGGTAAGTGGCACTAAGTTTTTCAATTGGGATATTCAACCGACCACCTCATTATTACACACGAAATAAATCTATAGGCAGCAATTTTGTATGTCCATTACAATTTTTTGTTAACCCCTCTAGTTATTTGTGCCAGTAGAATTTGCGGCGTTTATCATGGTAGGAAACTTGATTCAGGGACATACAAGTGCTCACTATAAGATCAGTCGTTGAAGGACATTGTGATTGAAATACAAACTCGATGAACTCATGGCGAGAAGTACCAAAACGCAAGTGAGAGAAGTGGGTAGGGTTTACTGTTATTAGAACGAATAACAACGACGAACGACGGTGCGATGAGAAATGATTTGATTGGCTTAAGCGGGCGAGCGGTAGTGGGGGGCGAGCAGTCAGAAAGGAGTACATCGGAAAATCCGCGGACTGATCTGACGGTCTTGGAACTGTCTTCGAACCGCCAGAAAAACACCGCGAACAGCATCCTATGGATGCTATACAGTCCGAGACGAGTCCGCAAGACCACCGCGAACGCCGAATGATGGATCTGACGGTTTGAAGACAGTCAGATGGCCTCCGCGAACAAACCTTAGCTTCGTTCGCAGTGGAGTTCCGTACAGTTCCAGACAGTTCTGACAAGTTCCGCGCAGGCGCCCTAGTGGTTATGGCGTTCGCAGAACAGGCGTTCGGAGTTCTGGTTTTTAGTTCGCTGTTCGCAGTAATTTTTTCTCCAAGTCCCGAACACGTTCCGAACGCAGTTCTGGAGTTCGGGATTTTTTCTCGAACTGTGGGGACAGCTACGCAAGAGCGCTCTGGTGAGAAGGAGGGAAATGGTTATCATTGCTAACCCCGCCAGATTTTTGGTTTATTATTCTGTGAATAATGCACCTGTGTATTCGCTCAGCAAAAAAGTTTTATAACACCCCCTCAAAATTTTTTCTTTTACGTTTCAAGTTGCGTAGATTCCAAAAATGCAATGTCCGTCCGCCGTATCGTGCATAACTACTTCATTTTCGGTCTAAAAAATTCGTTCTTTCGCACTCAGGCTCAGGCTCTTAGTTATGTCTCGAAACTTTGCAGCCCGATCCAAATATACCCAGGGATGTTATGAGTGAAAATGGCTATAAAAATAGGTATTTCTTGAGTTTTAGTAACATGAGCTTTTGAGGTATCGTTTTCCATGTTTTTTGGGACGAGAAGACCGAATATGAAGTCGATTTTGGCCGAAGAGTGGAAAACTGAGGTTCTACCAAAGGTTTAGCTCCCAAAATTGATTTTAGGTATATGAGTCAAAAACCTGAGAAATCGTCTGAAATCACCATCAATTTGTATAATAACACTAGAAAAAGTGTCAACTCGTGAATCAAGACGATTAAATGGCACTATCAATGATCAAAGATAATTTGAAAAAAAAGGGGGGTACCTAATTCGTGTTTTTGGGGGCCGAAATGAGTGGAAACCACCGGAAATAGCTATTTCAATTATATCACATGAAAGAACCAATGAATGAACAGCCAACATTTCTGTAGGTGTGTCCAGTAGAATAATAAACCCATGTGACAAGGACTTTGCAGCGTTTTTTGTCTTTCATCCACGAAAGACGCAGGTTATCCTCTAACGTTGATAGTTCCAGATTCACTGAGCGTTCGCAGTGTTGCGGAATTCGGAACCCCGTTCAGAACTTGCAGCGGCCATATTCCAGAACTCCTCGAGTTCGGAACAGAGTCCCGATTTTTACTGCGAACGAACCTCTTATGTAGAAGTTATGAGAACTAGGGGAGGAAACCTGTAAGCGGAGGGCGGAAGAACGATACGAATGTAGGGGCGAAGGGAGGGGTTGATGAACGGATGAACTGGTGGGAATGAGCAGTTGTGAAAAATGGAGTGAGGTTAGGATCGCCCGTTCAGTGAGAACGTCAAACATTTTTGTCATCCAATTCGGATACGTTCAATTGAAAGATCCGTTCAGTGCTGAACGCCACATTCCTAATTCGCTCCCCAGCGAGGAACGCGCCTAAAGAAGTTTCACTTCAAAATAATAAACAAGGGGTACTTAAAGCAGCAAAAACCACTATGATGAGCCTAGTCAGTGGTGGTGAGGGATCTACCCCACCATTCGGCGAGCCAGACTTTGTCAAAAGGAGTAAGTACATAGAAAAATTAATGTTGGACACAAGAATCTAACCTTTTCAACTAGTTGATGAACAAAAACCTTCATCAAATGACTGCTATGCGCGGGGACGTTGTCCTGAATCTCCATCAGCTGTACGTAAAAGTTGTCCGGTGCCAACTTATTCAGAGCTCCACGGAGTTTCTTGAGCAGGTCCTAAGACAAAGAGCCTGGGTATTACACAATTACATACAAATCGACAAAACTTTGATTTATATGACTTCTACGTACTTGAGCTTGGCGGTCTTCGTCAGACAAATTTTCAAAATTCAGTTCCCTGACAGGTAAATTGTCTTGACTGAAAAAAAAGAAAACCAAATCATCAAATATAATTATACAATTAATAACAGTCACAAGGGCACAAACAGCACATTATGGTGAACTAAGTATTAGAATGCTATTACAACCAATACACAACGTCCGAGAAAAGGAGGTACTGGGTTGCTATAATGTAGAAATATGCAGAAATTCCTTACTTTTCATTCTCTTCTTGGACGCGGTCTAGTTCATCCAGGAGCTCGCACAAACTCAAACCTACGGCATGAGCAAATCAGCAAACGCAAGATCAGCAGAAAAGGCAACATAAGTTCGTGTTAGGAAGGTGACTACTGCTGAGTTTCCTAGTTCGTACCATTATAATATCGTCTGTTAATACCAATGTACCCAAGTACATGACTAACACGCTAAAGTGAATCTCCGCAATAATTCGTACTAGTCAATAAAATAAAATATTTTTTTTAAATCATCTTATTTCGGCCTTGCCCAAATTACAAGGTACAAAGTGACCAAGTACAACTTACTGCATAAAGCTCCACAATAATTCGTGTCAGTCAATAAAATAAAATAATTTTTTTAAATTATCTTCTTTTTACCTTGTAATTTTGGCCTTGCCCGTGTCAGTCAATAAAATTAAAATAATAGATGTTCTAACCACAATTTAACGAAATCCTTAGTTTCATTATAACAATGCACTTCACAAAGTATAAACATTCAATTATCGGAGGTAAGAAAGTAGTACAACATAGGTACAATGGTGGTATGGCGTTTGTGCAGTCCTTGAATAATTTTAGATGTGCAGCCGTGTAAGACGTTTAATTGAGATCTGTGGCAAGAAAGGTGTTACACAAGTTGTTCAATACGAGTCGAAATGGTAATACCTATACCAGCCTCAACACGCACAAAAAGTAGAGCACAGCCGTTGACAGCAGCCAACCTTGAGAGTATCCGATAAACTCACCTCGTTTCCTTTTCAACTCTTCCAAACTTTCGCCAGGCTTGATAGAATAGAACTTATTAATTGGTGCCATTTCAACTAAGGGGTGCAAGGAAAACAGCCAAATATAAATTAAATCTAAAAAAACTGACAAAATAAAATAATATAAACAGAAAATAGGTTATGAGTTCAGGAAGGCTACAGAGTGGAGTGGAGTGGACGTTCTCAGCTTAGTTGTCCTCTGTATATGTCGGACATGAGTGGTCTTCTTTTGTAGACGGTTGTGGATGATGAGTGATGCTGCTGGTGTTGCCATGCACTTTTATCGATGGTTAAGGGATGGTTAAGGGGGGTGCCAGGAGCACTGGCACACCCTTATTCCTTTACACTTGTTAATGAAATGTTTGTTTCCCTCAAAGATAATGGGTTTAAGGAAAATGCGACCTTAGTGTTGCTGTGCAGTGCAGTTGGTAAATATGAAAAAGCTTTAGCAGTGAAGAAAGAGACAAAGAAGAATCGTTTTGTGCCCAAATGCTTCAACTAGTTATGGGCCCAGCACTTTCCTGTAGACAATCAAGATGTCACAAGGGGATCCTGGGGCCGGTGGAATCCCGCCTTCTATGTCCGGTGGTACGAGTGTTGCCTAAGTGTCAGGGTTAGGAGTGATGCCGAACATTAAAAAGTTGTCTGGTTCGGAGAATAATTCCAACTGGAAGTTCGGAATCGAAATGTTCCTGATTGCTGAAGATCTGTGGGCAGTTGTTGAAGGAACAGAGACTGATCCAAGAAAGGATGCTAAAGCTCGATCAAAAATTTGTTTGATGGTCGATGAGTCTCTATATCGAATGGTCAAAAGTCAGCGAACGGCCAAGGAAGCCTGGGTAAAGCTAGAGTCCAGTTACGAAAGTAAGGGATTGCGCAGAAGATTGAGTTTGCTGAAACAACTGTTTTCGTTGGAATTAAAGGATTTTTCAACAATAGAAGAATACCTACCTGAATCGAATTCTTGGTACCTCTCACCAATTGGTGGCTGCCAATGTAGGGCTTGAAGACGAGTTCGTTGGAGTAGTCATGCTGAAGGGGTTTCAAGAAGAATATCAGCCGGTGATCATGGCATTGGAAAGTTCAGGAGCCAAAGAAATTATCCCTCAAGATATTATGTCGCTTCACACCTCCTGCTCTCAAATTATTGCTCTTCAAATCCCTTGTGTACCCTTTCCTAACGTATGGTGATGTCCTCTTCAAATTGTCGATGGACAGCTCATGTGTTCGTAAAATCAACGTAGCTTTTAATAATTATTGTGTGAGGTACGTTTATGATTTGAAACCAAGGGGTCATACTTCGGAATACTCTTCTAAATTACTAGGGCACAATATAATTACAATCCTCAAAGTACGTTGTTTAAAGCTAATACACAAAATCCTTCATACAGTTGCTCCATTCGCCCCAGCTTATCTTTCTTTCTACTTCGAGTTTGGTCCATCTAAACGACTGTGCACAGTTCGGTTAGTAAGATCTACGGGTGCGAAGTCCCGCCTTTCGCGTGGTCGAGGGGGGGCTGTGGAACTCCCTCCCACTGGAGGCCACAAACCACCTTGAAGATCAGCTACATTCCTAAACACTTACTCTTTATTTCCCTTTCATTTTCTTTCCTTCCCATCCTTCCTGGACCAATCCTAGAGTTAAAGGTAGTTATTTGATGCTTTACTTTCTTCTAAAACTTATTTTCATTTAAAATTAACATTAATTTTACTTTCTTCTAATATTAAAATTATAAATTATAAATTTATAAATCCATAAATTATAAATTTATCATTGTAAAATTATATTAAAATAATGTAATTCCATTTATATTGTACGCTATGAGGGAACTCTGTTCCTTTGTACTTTGCAAATAAATAAAATTACGAGTGATTCGGTTCGCACCCTATTGAGTCAACAAGATACTCCAAAGACCTGGGATGAAAAAGCTCTAGCAGCGAAGAAAGAGACGAAGAAGAATCGTTTTGTACCCAAATGCTTCAACTAAATACGGCCCATATCTTCTTCAACAACACTCATGCGTAGAAGAAGAACACGCTTCGCAAGGCTGAAGGCTGAAAAGCCAAAGGCCCACGTACACAGAGGAACTCTTATCAAAGCATGGATGCTGTTTTGATATATACGATCCATATATGTTTGACATCCACGGCTGCATGGCTTGACGTTTGAATTTAGATGATATCGAACCATCTCTGCTGTTTCAGTCTTTCAGTGTTATTGTGCTCACTGGTTGGATAAAGTACTTACGGATATTATTATTTCAATGTTTACTTCAAGTAATTAATTAACTCCGCCGCATTGTTTTTCATACTTATTATAATAGATAAAATGAACATCACTGTGGAAGATGATGTAGAACCTGAGTAAGTTGTCCAATGAATGTTTCATAAGTATTTACGTACCTAAGACGGTTAGATATTAGGCACATTAGTATTATAATAATGAGGTTGGAAGAAATAATATAGAAACACACGTAGAACATGAGTCGTGTGTGGGGGCGGCTGGTTTATGAGTGTAGAACGTAAAATTATGTTTTAGACTGTGGATACTTCTCAGAGCCATGGCATCAGGCAAACAGTACTAAGTAGTACTTAGTAGTTCCCGTCAAATTGAGCTTTTTCTTTTGTCAAATTGAACTTGTTTCATTTTAAGTTGATAGTTACGTAACTATTTTAATTTCAAATTAAACGTTTTCAACTTCATATCCAACTTGTAAATTTTGAATTAAACCAAGGTAATTTTGAATTACATTTCATGCTAATTTTACACAGCCAAAGTTTTTTGGTGGTAAAAAGCTAAATAAACATGATTTATTCTGATTTCCCGAAAGTTCTTTTACTGAGTTGGATTCGCTGGGAGATGAATATCCTATCCCCATCCCAGAATGTTTCTAGTCACTATCTCACCACCACCTACTTGTATTCCATACATAAACTACGGGACTCATTTCATTAGGTTGTTATGTGGACAATATCGAATTACTAGGTATGAATATCATCGTAGGTAAACATAATAATATATAGGTATCTCCTTTGCAATAGCTTTATGCAATTATTTATAATTCCATTGAACATTTTGCCGTAATTCTGATTAATTTTCCTATTTAGCATTTATATTGCTATATTGTACCCACCGACAGATTGTCTGAATTGCATCACCACTGGGGGGAGCTCCCGCCTTCAGGACCTTCCTTGGCACCGTCCATTCCTCCTGAACTGGAACACGGATGTATGGCCATCATGCGAATGAAAGTCGAGCCCAGGACCAAAATGCCAATCGCCGAAGGCAGCTATGATCCGAAAACTTTGGAGTAAGCACTTACAGTCGGTTTTTCCTATTCTGTTGTTTAAATGGCTGTGTCCTCCTTCCTACAAGGATACTACATCGCCACAGAGGAGTAGAACATTGCAATTACATGGTTATTGGTATCCAACAACTTAATTACCCCCCTGGCTAAAGTATATCTGTTGCCTTCTGATCGGTTTTCAGGTTGCCCCCAGACGACAGTTTGACAACAGAGATATTGAAACACAACATTCGTCTTAACAATCACATAAAGGAAATTACCCGTCTCATTGAAGAAATAGACAAAGATCCTGTAAGTTTAAGCGGAATCCCAACAGAAAACTCTTCCACCATGTTTCAAGTCATACTTTCATTTGGATAAGGTCACAATTCATTGAATGCGACGATCGGACTATGTGGTATATATTATATTGTGAACCTAAATTAACTTGTGCATACTGTTCTGTAGACCAAAATAAGGGAATGCCCTCCAATGCCCGTCATGGCCAAATGTAAAAGAACGGAGCGACCCGGACAGCAAGATAACGTTGTGGACAAACAGTAAGCTGTCGATAAGTACATATAAATTATCTAAAAAAATATACATTATCCAAAGTAGGTGTAGGTACCTTCATATGCGTATCATAAATAAAGTTCTTGCCTTTAATTACCTTTTAATTGTGGCTAATAGCTTTGTTCATGCTGTCCTCCAGTATACCATGCACACTGAGCGAGGTGCAGAAAGTTTGTGCTGGCCAGGTGCAAGAACCGAAGGTCCACATGCGGGTGTTGTTTGGTCATGTTCAGTTCAGGAACTGGCTGCACCTTCGGATGAGCAGCTTCCTCATAACCTGGAATATCCTTCTCAAACGACCATAACCGTATCCACGATTTCACGATCGAGTATTGAAATAATTATAATTATATTATGTATTCGCTCAGCAAACAATTTTTACAGCACCTGCTCAACATTTTTTCTTTTACGTTTCAAGGTTCTAACGAAGTTTCAGCGTTAAATTTACGTCAAATTTTGGTCTAAAATCGTCGCTTTTCCGCACACAGTTTAGGCCCCCATTTGGTAACAAATTTGGGTCCTAGTTGTGCTCCGAAGCTCGGCAGCCCGATCGGAATACACCCAGGGGTGTATCGGTTTCCATGTTTTTTAGGGTGAGAATACCGAATAGGTATGAAGTTGATTTTGACCAAAGAGTGAAGAATTGAGGTTGTAACGAAGGTTCAGCTCCCAAAATTCATTCTTTATGAGTCAAAAACCTAGAAAATTGTCTGAAATCACCATAAATTTGGATGATAACTGATAAAACTAGATGTAGTATTAGCAGGTGGCTCAGGCCAATCAAATGGCATTATCAGTGATCACAGATGACCTGTAAAAACAGCCTAATTCATGTTTTTGGGGGCCAGAATTGGTGGAAATCATCAAAAATAATTGTTTCAATTATTGCGCATGAAAGAAACCCTAGTGACACTTTGCAGCGTTTTTTCCTGAACTCGACCGTTCGTGCAGTCCCCAGAACTGAACCTGCACCTTATGAACTGGACGTGAACTGAACGTACGCGGTTCAGGCAGCACGACCAAAGCTAGTGTTGACACAGCTCATAGTTAACTGGAATGTGTTTTCTCATATTTCAGGAGACTGCGATTAGGTCGTGCACAATCCCTCCCACCTGTAGTTGATGATGAAGTGATCCAGCAAATGCTGGAAAAGGCTGTAATAATGATTTTAGCTCAAGTTGGATTTGACAGTAAGTAGACGACCTGTTTCTTGTACCTATTTTTCGTTTCTGTCGTCGTCGCTACAGTTTTTAGATTGGAATTTCGGGTAGGTTTTTGATAAGCTTACCTCGGAGATTGTTTTGGAAATTTACATTCTTGTTCATGATTATTGTTTGTTGTTGCGCCACCTAGGTAATATGCTACTTCGAACTCATGGTTTTGAATCAACAGCAAAGCAGTGTGTATTCTTTAGCAGCGTGCTTCAAAGCACGTTCCTGTAATAAGGAAAGATTCATGATAATATTATCAGAATTATGGGTTCAAGATCTTTAAAATACCTATTGAATTAGTGGTAATAGGGAATGAGGAATTTTCGTCAAATTTTATTGTTGGCAAAACCTATTCAGAAATCTTGGAAAAATGGTAATTTGAAGCTCATTAAAAAAATAAGCGTTATTTTTTAAAATGACGGTGATTGAAAATAAAAATGCGGCAAAAAATGACCTCTCGGTTAATTTTGAGGACGTTTTTTAAATTTATTTATAAATTTGTGTTTCCATCCATTGCAGTTCTGTACATCGTTTAAAGTGATGCACAAGCGCTCTAAGTGGGATTTGAGTTGAACTATTCGGCAGTTTATCTGATACGTTATTTCTAGTGGGGACTCAGAAATCCAAATTTCACACTCGTTTTCGGCCTACATAAACAGCTGAATGTGTGGTCAGTAAGTGTTAATTTCTGTTATTGAACAGAATTTGGCAAAGAAGAGATAATTTTTAGCCCCCAAAAATTGCCCATTACGTTCCCTCCAGTAATCGCTGTAGTCGCAAAGGGACCGATTTTTTTTTCTTAGGCTTTGTGACAACTCTTGTTCTAACGGAACTGCCCAATGCCCTTTTTGCATTTTCAAGTCAGGCTGTTAGATGCATGATGGCGCTACGTCGATGTTTTCGGTCGTTCGATCAGTGAGCTGCTCATCGTCGAAGTGAGCGGGTCGTGATTTGCGGACTATTTCCGCAGCGTGAGTTTATGTGTCTTAGTGTATTGTAAGTACGATTCGTTTTCTACTTTCTTTCGAAAAACACGATGTTTCAAACTTCTTTCAAGTTCATGCGTTGCATGTATTCATGCAGAAAATCTTGAAATGGTTGGATATGTAAGTATAGGTGTTGATTTTATGTGTACAGGTCCATTCCTTTCGAATTGAAGTTGAGAAGGAAATACTGTCGAGTAGGTACCGAAAATTAATACCTGTTGAGTTTTTGCTTTCTAGTCTGCTAAAGCAGGGGGATCTTTGTTATCACTTTGAAGAGGGAAAATATTTACCACTCGCATTTTGCGTTTCACAGCTTCCTGAACAATTTGGTTCCGTGTATGTCCGCCTGTCTGTCCTCAATACTTGCAACGTGCATAACTCCAAAAATAGTCATCCGATTTTGATGAAATTGTCGGGAATTGTGAGGGTAAAGGTGTATTTTCATGAATCTAGCTGAGATTATTTTCATGTAGGTCATTGTGTTTCAACTATTCTGTCATGAAGTATGCTGGTCCAAAAAGTTGGCAGACTCTTGCTGTGGCTTTTTGCTGCGGCGGGATTACCTAGTGTGACGCCAAAATGGACGAGTACTGGAGGATTGAGATGCGCTTCGATAAGTCGGATTTTGATAAGCATCTATTCTGCTCGCTATAGCTGCTGCTGTCTTTCTGTGATGTGATAAGGCGATCGTGTGGTATATTACTATGTATTGACTTAAATGTATCCTTTTTGTACAGGTGTTGAGAAGTCTGCGCTCCTCGTCTTTGTAGATGTGGTGAAGGATATGTTGTACAAAGTTTCTTTGATGAGCCATGAATTGAGCCAGAAGGATGTGGTTGAAGGGAAATCAGCCTACAAGGTGAGTTTGAACCTGATGCAAACCTTTGTGGTTGTTGTTGTTGTTTTGTAAGTTGTATCTGATGTCTGTTTTTTCGTATTAAGGAGTTTTCCCGCCCCTTTTAAACACAAGCGTTAGATGCTAAACACTATCAAAATGTAGTGTCGACAAGTTACGTTGTATACCGCTATAGTCTAAAATATTGGTACGCTATTCTTGATTTGATCAAAATTTGATGGCTATAGCTTTACTGTACGCTATAACCGCTTTACCATTTACCTAAGCTCAGCTGCTAATTTCAACATCACAGTCTATTGATCTAATAAAATCTTCTCTTAAATTGTCCAAGAAATTGGCAAAACTTGCGAATGTGAGCAGTTTTGTTGGATAATAATATGAAATGTAATATATTATCAGTATTATTAATTATATAAATGTTGTCATGGAGCCTCTGTTTATCACTGGACTCTGTCCGCTCTATTTAACACTGAATGATGCGGCTTGATCCGTTTCAGTAGTGACATGCTTTTGTAGCCTCTGCTGCTGCTCATATTTTGGATAGGACCACGTCCACTTGAAACCCTCAGTTGATGTTGCCATTACATACGTACCAGGGCGTCCCGTGAGCCAGTACAATTTCTTGGATTTGATTTGTAACTCGTCGCACCTTTTTTTTGGTCGTGAGCCTTCCAGCATGGTTTGGAATCCAGCGTCGTTTCCAAATACTTAGCCTCACTGTCATTTGGGATGATATTCCTATTGAGGAACGTCGGCGTTCTCTATTTGTAAAGTCCACATGAACCGACGTCTCATTCATTCTGATTCTGCATTGCTCAGGACATCTTTGTATTTTCAAGAATGAGCAGTTTAATTTAGTTACACATTCATTATTGTCTCCACCGATGGCCAGGATTGCGTTGTGCGCAAATATGTTGCTTGTTCCTACTTCTGGAAAATCAGGATTGTAGGTCAAATAGAGTAGGGGTTGCAATACACTGCCCTAGGGCACTCCAGCTCTTATCTCTTTGCTCTGAGTAAGCGTCTTCTTGTTTGATTATTTTTGTACTTATTAGAAAGGTACCTACTGATTAAGTATTATTGCCTGCTGAGTGGGCAGTGCTCAGTTAAGTTTGTACTTCAGCCCTTCATACCAAAATTTGTCGAAGGTGTGCAGATGATGCCACAAAATAGCATTCAACGTTAGGTAGTGTTTAACTGGGTGGCAAAACTCCCTATTATTACCCTTTGTGTCAGCAAGTTCCCACCATTGCGAACTGATTAAAGTTTACTCATGTAGGGAGGGTGGTAGGATCTTCCCATGTTTATCTCGGTGCATCTCCGTGAAGCACAGCTCCTCTGCATGTGCTCAACATGGATCTTTCACATGTTTCCAGGACGTATTGGAAAAGGCTTTGCGTAGTGTAGGCTTCAGCGGATTGGACTGCGTCAAAGAATATTTCAAGAAGACGCTCCTCACCAAAAGGAAGCTAGCTCACCAAAGGTCCAAACAGCTTATGATTGTTTATAGTCAAAAAGTCGCAGAAGTATCGAAACGAACGTAAGTCTGACAAATTTATTATCTTTTAATATTTCGAAATTATAGGGTAATAACCTATTACCTAACCTAACCTACTCCCCGGCAAATAAGGGTTACCAGTGATGAAGCCGTGATTACACGAGGCCAGTCGCTGGAAGCCAGTTCGCCATTAGCTGGCTCTGTGTAAACACCACTGGAGGCCAGCGGCAGGCCAGTCCACTCGAAAAATGCCGTGCCAGTCGGCAGGCTTGAGGAGTAGGTTTCAGGCCAGCCCAGTTCCCCCAGCTGGCGCCAGCCAGCTGGACTGCCTACTGGCCTCGTGCAATCAAGGTAAATAGGTTACCTAATAACCTATTTAGTTATTTATTCTGTCAAATGGACATTACATCACAGTTTTCTGTATAAAACTCCAAGTGTTTGCGTTTGTTACTTAAAAACGTCTAAATTGCTTGACCGATTTTAACGAGGGGTGTCAACATGATCAGCCAGTTTGGACGAGAACGGGGCCTTTCCTTTGCGACCCGAGATTGTTTGCTTTCTACGTATCACCGAGTAACGTGAATGTGAAACTTTTGACACCAGACGTATTGACGAATAACAATTCCCGGGCGAAGCCTGCTATAAATGCTATTAGTAAATATATTATAATAATTTACAGATGATAGCGGTTTGACACCTTATTGCAGTTAGATTCTGGCCTGTAGGTCCAGAAATCTGTCAGGGGTTAAAGTAGTATACAAGTCCAATTTTTTGACGTAGGCATGTTTGAACCCTTACGTACTTGGTTATTAGAGGGTTCATAGTTATCAGGAAATGGTGTATCAGCTGTGCGTGCGCGGAAATTTACCTTTTCGCTTCCCATTGCATCGTATCGAATCACCATAGGTAACCGATACCTTCCGAGTTTTCAATATCTTGTACTTCGCTCTATTAAAGCATTAGAATTGACATTTTTATTTAGAAACAAATTCGTTACGAAATTTCGGATTGTTTCGAGATGTAGTTTGAAACGAGTTTTTGAGTCGATTTTCACTGTCGTCAACTAACCTTATTGTTAGTTTTGGGCTTCGGTTTTTTCGTCGCAAAATTAGATAGGCCACTAACCTTACTGAAACTTCTTGAAGGCTAATACTTACACAGTAGAATCTCGACCCACTAAAGCATAGGGCACAGATAGGGAATCACTTTACTATGAAATGTACTTTTTAAAGATAAAGGGACGTATTTAGTTCAAATCGAACGAGTGACTGCACGATAAACGTTGATTTACGGGCAAAGTATCGTTCCTTGCCTGTTCAGTGGTTGAACTCCACTGGTCCTTTAGCCCTTTCAGGATGAGAAGGTTTGAGGATTTCGCCCCGTGACAGCTAGTGATGTTGACATTTTTCGCTGACGATGTGTTTCCTTTCCAGTGGAAACGTTCCTGTAGAAATCTCTCCGTTGCTGTTACCAGCTGCCCCTACCCTACCAGTACCTGAGTTTTCGCCCTCCACCTCCGTCACCGAGCCGATGCAGTAACTTCTGGATGCCCGCCTACTTACTAAATTATTCTTACAGTGAAAAAAACTGTTCCCTCTAATCTCTATTCCCAAGTGGTTATTGTTCGAGTGATGAAAAAATTCATCAAGAAGGCAGTGAATTGGTATCGAGAATGGTTCATAATAACTTTTCAGAGGTATTTTATTGAAATACACTTTCCATTGGATGTTCTGTTCTTCCGCCTGAAATCCTGCACGACATGCTTCACCTGTAATAAACTTCATGCAAGTCCATGTTCTTTCAATTTGAAAGGCGTATTCATTAGGAATCCAAATAAATTGAGAAAAAAAAACACGAGGAATAAAACTGTTATTTATATTAATAAGTCGGTAAGTACAATATTTTGTTCATATAAAAACCATTTTAGAATCGCTAGTATAAGTATGCTAGAGTGCGTGCGATCGGCTCATTTCATTCCTGACATAAATCGGTCTCCTTCAGAATGAAACATGCCAACGACCATGTGATTTTTGTCAAAGTCTTATCATAATTATATGACTTAGTTTCACATTTCTTGTCTGATAAATTATACGATGTATTTATAATGATCTAATCACTAATACATTGACGTTAGATAAAAATCTTTCTTTTTTTGTTTTTTTAGTTAACACTTATTCCTAATTACAACATGATTTAATCTCTGTGATGAGCGATGTTTGTTCTCCCTGACAGTACAATTATTCGCTGTTTCCCAAAACTTCTGTTATATCGCTTCAGTTCGAACATCACACCATCGAGTTCAAAACAGCTGCTCTTGTACTAGTTATTAACACGTAGTTTGTCTAAAAAAACCTGTATGCAATAATTAATAAAATTAATTCATGTTATTTTATACAACAATATTTTTACAACGTCAGGTTGCCATTAAGTGTACAGACACGGTTGATGGCACTGCAAGAGACCGCACAATTAACAGTAACTACAACGTGGAAAATCTGAGGGATGATTCAATCCTCGTCAGTAACCAATAGCGCATCAAGGCTAGACTTGTCAAATAGCCTAATATTATGTGTGGAAGTACCTGAACTATGGAAGTAGGTAGGCACATGGCAGCCAAACCACATTTACGGAAACAATTTACAAATTCTACTTCAACACATTTACGGAAACAACGTACCAGTTCTGTGTGAACACATTTACGGAAACAATGTACCAGTTCTATGTGAAGTGAAGGTAATAAGAGTATAATATAGGTATTACTAAGTTATACTTACATATCTGTTCAAATAGGTACTACCTGTAAACAAGAGTATTGACTGGAAACAAGCGTTACCTACCAAACGGATCAAAAATTTACTTTACTTTTTCCTAATATTGTATCTTCCATATTTTCGTGGGCTTCTCATAGACAGGATTTCCATGGTTTACCTACCTGATCTTTAGGCGGCAGTTAAAACCAGTTTAATCACACCAGTTTTTGCACAGCATAGTAACGCTGCTGTATTCTGTGCATCGTTGAAATTTCTGGTAGGTGAGTACTCGAATCTTATCTTTCTGTACCTATAACAAGACTACAGAGTAATAGCTTACAAAATTATGATGCATTCACCAGAGTTCTATTGTGTTTGAAACGGTTATCAAGCGACACTGTTGTCTGGCGTTTATTCAAGAGTTTTCAGTTCCTCTCATAACGTGTAGGTTGTGCGGATTCCTCTACTTTCGAGTATTTCTCACTTCGATTATGACACCTCCATTGGAAGTCGGGTACTTGCTTGTTCCGTCGAAATGCAGCTCGGGAGTGCCACTCCTGAATTTGCTCTTGGTGACAGTCTTGGTTTCCGTTGAGTGGATACGTTGCTCTCTGCCGCCAGGCATCGGAAGAGTTTTCTTGGTGAAACTTTGCACCGTGTTGGTGACTGAGGGGCGCTGTGGGTCTTTGGAGGTCGTCGTGTAGCGGACGGTTTCCGTGTAGTCGTTGCTTCCTCGTCTAACGACGCTTCTGTTGACTCCGTCGGGCGAGTCGTTTCTGTACTGGTAATACGGGGATTGGACTCTGTCAAGTGGTGAACTCGTGTTGCTGGATCTACTAAAATAAACATAAATACAAAAATATGATTGAAACATGGTAGGTATATATATGATACGATTACAACAGCTGCATCGAGGCGAATTGCAGAGTGAGGTTCAGTCAGTACATATCTAAAACCTACTGTTATCTACTAGCTAAGTTGCACAGCTACTAGCTGACGCAATTTCAGTGAGATGAGAACAGGGAGAGTTTGGTTGCCTCCAGTGGCCAAAAACGTGAACTATGTGGCTAGTGAGCTATGTTAACAAACATGGAGCAGGGCACAGCTTTTTTTTCTTCTGGAAAACCCTTTTTTCACCCCTTCTGTACGATGGCATCATTTCTTCCAGTGGCCTAATTAGAACTTAACTAGCCAATTTAAGGTTTTACTACAATTACATGCTATTTTCCAACTTGAAAATAAGAGTCGTGATATTGCCAACTTCCAAAGGTTTCATTTAAGTACACGGAATTTACCTCACTCATCGACACCGTACAATCAATATACACACTTGCAGTTCCAGTTTCAGTACAATGATTGGAACTGCAGTGATTCCTGATTGGATGTGCCATCTTACGATACGACACAATAGCCATCCCTACCCCCTCCTCTACCTCATTCTTACCTCAAATGAGACATCTGCGCACAAACTCACTACAAGTTATCACTGATTTAGAGGTGAATGAAGCATATTCGGTTAAGATGGGTAGGTAGCGAGATTATTTAAATAAGTTAGAAGTGGTAAGTTATTTTATATGTATGAATTTTTTAGCCAAACATAAAAGCAAACTGTAGTAAGGCAAGTTATAAGAATGATACGAAAATTATATTCTAACATTTTTATTGTGTGGATTGAAATAATAAGCGGATAAAATTCATAACCTTATTGTTACTAATAATAAGTAGAACGAGCAAGATTGTGTTATTATATTATGAAATCGTTATGATATGCGTTATATGAAATCGAACAGATTTTTCTGCAGTTTGTTGTGTGTTACAGTGGCTTTTAGTTCACGACTAACCTGATAAGTTGTTGTGGTAGGTGGACTCTTTCATATTTTTCTAATGAAAGAAAATGCACCAAAATTACAACCTAATCAATAATATCTAAATATCATGAAAATTTCTCGATCACTCTCACCCACCTCTCACGACAAAACATTTTTCAAGGTGTGTTCCACAGCGTTTTTATTAATCTGACGTTGGTGTAAAGCCCGAAATATAGATAGTGAATCAACTTGTCCAGAATTTGTTCCTAATGAGTTCTGCAAATCTCGTCTCGCCAATTAAACAATATTAGCGTGATGCTAAACTTCCTATCCGCACCATTACTGTTCGGTTAAAACCTGTACAGAGTTTGTTGTTTGTATTGTACAATTTATTGCACATCAAGGTTTGCTATAGTTTTAGATTACCTACCATTTGGAGATTACTATTGGCCAATGTCAAAGCTTACTGCGGTACCCACCACTAAGCAACAGATGATGGGTACCTACGTGGGTTTTTAGGTTGTTTTAGATACCTCGGTAGACGAACCCTGATCTAATTGCCAGTTCTTATAATGTCTTGCCTACCAACTAGGTATGTTACTAATTGTATATCTAAGTATCAACGACTGTAAGTCCTCACCTGAATGAAGTACTGTATTCGAGCTTCCCATTTTTGAGGGGAGTGCTTGTCCTGACAGGTTCGGCGGTCCTGTTTTCGTCCAACTCATTGGCATGGAGAGTCTTGTACAGTTCGGGGGCCCGCTCCATCAGACCTTTCATGAAAATCTTCTTCTGAGAGTCCACATTCGTCCTGGACGAGGAGATCCCGTTGTGTTTGACGTAGCGGTTTTGGTCGTAGGTTCCCAGAGGTCGCCTGAAAGAGTCTTCGTGCGTGAGGTCCCTCGTGCTCCTGCTGATGCTTGTGATCAAACCTGTGACAATGAGACGTCAATATCCGTAAATTCTAGGACTGGAAATACAGATCTGGAATGTGAGGTCTAAAAGCTGATCTATGACCGATAGCTAATGCCTGCGTAGGTACCTCGAAAACATCAAAAATTGCAACACACGGTTGAGCTTAAAATCCTCTAATCCACAGCTGGTCTGAAATTTTTTAAGAAAGAATTTTTATCGCAAATCAAGCTCCTGCATGAAGAGGCGCTGACCAGCTGCTCCCCCTGCTCCTAAGCTGCTGACCCTTGCTCCTAATCCAAACAACAATAGGTGCAGTCATCATTTAATTCAGCCCCTTCAAAGGTATCTACCTGGACTTTTGAGTTCGGCTGACTCGTCGAGCCTGCTCAGATGAGGGTTGGAGGTGTAGCGATTGGAATCCCTGTAGGAGTCGCCTGCGTGAACGTTGAAGCTTTTGCTTCTGGACAGATTTGAGCGGTAGGTCCTTGCAGGCTTGACCGGGCCGGTGTTGCTTACGATGGACACGTTGAACATGCTGTTGCTGTTGTTACCCAGCCGACTGCTTCGGTCTCCGTATGACGTATCTCCGTTGCTTCGTGTTACGTACACCTAAAACCCCATTAACAATTTAAATGCCTAAAATTAGCTGACTACAGCAAATCATGTTGGTGTTGATCCACAACAAGGAATGTGCAAATAAAAGGTTTTAAAAAA
The DNA here is from genome assembly GCA_954871275.1 of Leptopterna dolabrata. NCBI lineage: Eukaryota > Metazoa > Arthropoda > Insecta > Hemiptera > Miridae > Leptopterna > Leptopterna dolabrata. The sequence goes on from OX940983.1 coordinate 29,164,863, forward strand.
ATCATCATATTTGTGCGTAAGTAGCTCTCGCAAAATTGAAATACGAGTACCTATCGTATGAACTAGGTATCTCTGTAGAACCATCCCTTCAACTATACATCCCCTTAAAATCGTGGAAATTCGGATCAAGCGTATCAACAGTTGTTGCTATCAACATACTATCACGCATCATGATGATCGTGATGTCCTCAACCACCAAAATAGGTAGGTACCTATCCTGTTTACACAAATCTGACCTATGTAACTCCGTGCGGTAGCGCAATGGGGGATGGAAACAGGGTTTTCAGTCTCCATGAAGTCATTTTGCTACATATTCCCATTCTAATTAAATCAGATGATTTAAATAATTAGTACCTAGGTGGTACGTGGGCCCGTTTAGCAGGAAGTCGAAGGCAACGCCGGTGTATAGTGGCAGGCAGTGGAAACGAGCGGATAAAGTAACCTACCTACTGCATAAATCGAGTTGGCACAGATCTACCTAACATAGTGTTACTACCTAAAATATTTTCATACAATAAACAATAATTATTTGTTCAACAAAAACGTTCAAACGGCATCTGTTCAAATGATTTGTTTCAAACTTTTTGTGGATACAAATATTGTTGAGTAATGCACCAATTAAACCACTGCATTGCTAAACCTTTGTTTCAATGAGATTTTTCATGACGCTCACCTGCTTTTTGGCTTTATGTTCCTGCAGTTTCCTAGGAAGAGTTTGCACACCTCCTCTATCGTTGTAATAGAGGGTCGTACTCGTGCCGTTGTGCTGCGTCTGCCGCTCGCTCCCGCTCAACTTGCTCGTCGATTTACTGAGCCGTCCCAGAGTACTGCTGTTGGTAGATGAACCATGCCTGAGCAAAATCCGAAAACATGCGACTTTAAGTAAATTTGATGATTTGATTAATCTTTCACCTACCTACCTAACAATCTCTACGTCTAAGTACTTGATGAGCTTGTTTTCGATACTTTTCAACATTAGGAAATGGCGGGGTTTTGTTAATTGGTCCATTGACCATGGGAAACTCTAGCAGATATCAGCAGGTAATTTACTTTGGAACAAGTTAAAGTAGAAACATAAAACGCAGGTTTGAAAAATGATTGGGGAGAAAACGGAATCAGGTTAAAAGACGCGTGGGATTCGCAAGGACGCGCCTATAAAAACTTGGCGACTCCCCATGTGCGAAACACGGCGGAGTTCACAAAGGCAGGTATTTAAAAAGTCGGGGGCACGAAAGAAATAAAAAAACAGTTTCTGTGTGGGCATTTTGACACACTTAGTGGGAAGGCTTAGGACATACTCGGTTTAGCGCAAGGAAGGCTGGGTGGAATGGGATGATGGGGCGAAAATTAGAAAGTTTGCAAAAATAAAAGTTCAGGGCGGGAGAGGTAAGATGCTATATACAAGACGCCTACTAAGCTCAGTATCTCATCAAGAGGCGAAAGACGAAGAAGAAAAAAAAATGCAGAAAGTTTGGAGGTGTGGAGCACTCCCCTGGGACGTGGGTATTGATTGGGACAGGCCATATATACACTAACTTGCCGAATGGTTAATTTTCAAATTCAAATAAAATGTGAACAATAATTTATTGTTAATATTCAGCTTGGGGTTTATGGGACGATCAGGAGTACCTAAGTAATAAGTTATTGGCTAAATTAAGGTTTTGAAAATCATTTCAAATTTTACATCCCGATTCAGACTAATTTTCATAGTCCATCAGCCACTTATATTCAAACTGTAGTTTCTACAGTAGTGTTGCATTTAATTGTACCTACAGTAGAAAAAATATATAACGTGAAATGGCGGGAGTGGTTTAGTTTGTGACGTCATGGCGGACAGAATAGAGCAAAATGGGTAGGGGAGCAATGAAGACATTGAGTAAAAACAAAACTTCGTAAAATATGTTGACCACACTGTACAGATAATTATACGCACAAAAACCACCATTCTTCGAGAATAAGAAGTGTTGTTTCTGCACACTGATAAGAAGGCCAGTTTGATACATGCTAAGTCGTACCAGATGCAACAACGGCAGTCAACCATAACCGGCAAATGAAATGATTTAGGTAGGTACCTACCTATCTTTAGTAGGTACAACAGACGGTTGTCTTTCGTGCTATGGCTGGAATTCGAAGATAGACCATAATATTTTATTACATTTATTTTTGTTACAAAAATGCTTGGTTTCGAAGGAATATTCTCCTACCAACAGGGTTAGGTACCTACCTATCTTTGTAAAGGTAACTAAATATCTTTGTAAAAATCAAAAGCTAACACTGCACCTACCTACCTCTTTCAAAACTTCAAAACGCTAATGTACATCTTTATTGGCACTATTCAAATGGTAGTATTTTGATAATAATTGATATGATACTGATGGATATAATTATGATGATTGTTGATTGATTATTATGGATATAATTGATAATGACATGAATGATTTCTATTTGCACCTGTGGTAGGTATTTTCAAGCGTATGTACCTATCAACCTGACGGTTGAATAAGATATGTATCAATTCTTGATAGAACTGGAGTATATGAATATATTATAGTAGAAAGAGCAAGAAGAAATAAGAGAGAATAGTAAAAGTCATATTGCTTAATCATGGAGAAGCTTTGGGTGCAACAATGTTATATAATTATCTCATGCATCCCCATACCTACATGCATATTATCATATTTAATAAGTAGCCAGGTAGGCAAAAAAAATCTGTACGCTAAGCCTGAATTCGAGACAATATACAGTGGAATCCTAATTCAACAGTTTCATAAGTAGGCCGGTTTCCAAATTATTTATGACAAAATTAGGCAACAGAAGAGAAACTATGATATATATTATCTCGTTTCATGAAACAGTAGATTTCATCATCGGTAGGTTTATAAATGAATCGTATGATTTCTACTTGAATTTCTACAGTGTGCCCCAACACAGTCATACTTTTCTCTTTTCTAAACGATGAAAGAAGATTGCGAATATTTTTAAATGAAATTTTGAATTGGTGGACTTGGGTTGTACAAACAAGGCAGGTTCCTATAATCATTGGCCTTAGAATTAAATCCAAACAAACCTTCATGTCGACAAAATCCATGGATTACCTACAAATACACTACTCTTACAAATACAAAATCCATGGGTTACACAAATCTTGAGCTTATTTCTAAAGTGGCGATTTTACACAGTGACGATTTTAATTGAGTGAATAATATTGAAAGGTTGACGTTGCCAATCGGAATGCGCCCGAAACCCAATTTCAGCCATTATGAACGCGCAAGTGCTTGTGCAATTTCTCTTGTGTTTATTTTCTTGACTTACCCACGTTGGACGGAACTTCTGGGCACAAGGCTGGAAGGGGAATTCTTGTAGAGAACGCTGCCGACTTTTAAAATAGGTACTGTAGCACCTATTACATGATGCCAAACGATTTCTACTGAACGAATTCTATTGAATGTTCTTGTGTAGTTATACTACATACCCTTTGATACCCTATGATTGTTATATGGGAGCATATTCTACATTCGTTTTTCCGTTAGTAGGTATATGTAAGTATGCAGTAAAATACCTGTTTCTGAGGATGCACAGGGTAGATGTAGTCAAGAAGTAGTGATGCAGGTAATCGTCACATTCCGTTTTGAAAGATAGTTTGTAGTCCAGTAGGTGTCTAGTTCTAATGATTGGTATAAGTCTGACATTTGGTAGGTCCTGGATGGTTTCACAAGAAATTATTCACAGCCCTGAGGCTAGAGATGTAAAACCAGTTCTATCCACCAGAATTTGCTGACATTGCCCCTAGGTGGATATGAATTTCATAAAAGTCGTACCGCAGCACGTCTGCGGATGCGCAAACGTCGAATTCTTATTTCACGTATAACAGGTTCTAATCAGGTTTCAAAACTTAATGCAAAAAGTTGCTAATCTCAAAAAGTCATCAAACGAACCAAGCGAGACATTTGAATGATTCACTGGAAAATTATGAAACTTCACTACTTAGCTGGTTTGAAGAGACTGTCGGTTTGGAATGAAACTTCCAGTTAGCGTCAGTTAAACGAACCTACTGGCTATCATTTAGATTAACGTTTCAAGTAGGTAGGTGTAGGAATACAAGTACCTACGTCAACGAGTTCCCTACATACCTGGGGTGAGCTTCCGTCAAGTCCCGAGGCGAAAAAGTTGACGTTCCGATGCCTGCAGATGTAGAAGTGTGGGATTGTAGTCAGTGTGTCTGATTAAGGTATTGTTGTGTATCGGTTGGTCTGGGGGGCAGCCCCCGCTCCAGTTCTATATTAGGCCTCCTCAAGGACCTTTGCCCACTCAGAAACCGCCAACTTCCTCCCGTTTTCCAAACCTCAACATCCTCGTTCCTTTCTGCTATGGGAATCCGTAAAACTGGATAATTCACATAATCTGTAATATACCTATTATAGAAAACGTCACGTGCTTATACAGAAATACGTGGTAGCTACGCCAAGCGTACCTACTATGTATGTTTAATTCGATGGTTTAAAACAATTTGACGCGTAGCATTGTGACGGGAAGTTGGAACCTGCGTATTCCGCCGCCTTGACGATGATTATCAAGGATTCCACAGAATTACGATTGTGCACGAATAAAGGGCAGGAAATTTTTGTACATCCGGTCATATAAATCCACAGCCTCATACTCTCCAGTTGGCTAGGAGGCAATCTCCTCAACGAATATCGGAATATGGAGGTCCCTCAGCTTTGTGATGAAATTATTTCATCAAGACACCTAACTAATTTAATTTAACGATTAATTTATTAAACATTTATTTGATTTATTAAACAGTTAGATGAATTGATTAAGTAATTCAATTTAATCGTAGAAATAGTTATTTATGATTTACGTGATTTATGATGTACGTAGCTCAAATAAACAAATAATATTAAAATAAAAGTAAATATTTATATTAAGAGCCATTGACTGAAATAAGATTATTAGAAGTATAGAAATTCTAATATTTTGGATATGTATTCTAAACCCGCATGAACTGACAGTCTTGAATGAGGAGTAGGTAAACTTCGAGCGCTCCTCTGCTATGAGGGATCATTTTTTTGTGAACAAACCAACCAACATTTTTTAGATGTACCAGTTCTATGTATGCCTACGAAGATTGGAACTTATGTTATTCAGATAGCAATTCCGTTAGTTACTTAAGTAAATTATGTTTGTTTTCCGTAAGATAGGCGAAAGACAAGAGTCAAAGGTGGACTTGAGATTTGCGCCAGGATGGGTCGGAGACGGCAGAAATTGGGCTGTGTTATTCTATATGACATTATGAGGAAACCTATAACCAAGACGACTGTGAAATCCATAAAAATTAGGGTTTAGAAGAAGAGCTGGTTGGAGGATGTATCTTGAGGCAATATACAAAAACACATTAATTCCCTCTGTTGACAACAAAGCAAAAACACAAAACGTTATTTACTCGTAGTTAGCAATTAAGCAGCGGTTATTTAGTTAGCAATTAAGTAGCAATCCGATGAGGTGGTTCAAGTTTTGAAATGTGCAAAACATCAAATTGTTACATGTTTGCAACAAAACAGCATTAGACACCCATATGGCCACATCCCAAGTTTCCGTTAAAGGTAAGTGAAAACACTTCATCCTCGTATAAAATACAGTCATTGGGAAGCAGTGGAAAAAAACTGTGGTCGAGTGGGAGTTACCCGCTTCTATTTTCAAGTCCCCGTCTGCATCGCGATAAAATAAACAACGAAGATCAACCCGACTATCACGCGAAGATATCTTGTTGTTCAAAAGGGCTTTGTTGTTGAATATACGTCCATTTCTTCGTATGGAGAAATACGTGGGAGCAAGGACTCCGCAAGCGCTGAAGAATGAAACCACGAAATCCTCCAGTAGGCGTTTTGTTTCTATATTCGCCATGTTTTGTCACGTTTATGTATGCGCTCCCACGCGTCTATTTTTGACTCATTCTTTGGATGACCTTTGGTGAACCCGAGTTTAGAATTCAAACACATAGAAAATTTAAATTGCACAGCAGAGATTACCTCGGCGCTGCATGGGAGTGAGTGGGGGTTGGTTGACGATCAAACGGCAAAGGTATATAATGTGCATGAATGGTGTACCTAGGTCTACTCAAGGGTCATTCACAATATCTGGAAATCCGCACTAATGACAAAAAAAAAACCCCTAGGTAGGTAGTACATCCAAAAACATGCAACACAATCAAACTTTTATTATACTTCCAGCCGGCTCATGGAAGTTGTCTTTGCTCATCAGCCAGCTTTGTGAATCCAACCTCGAAATCGTGGAACCAAAATATTTTCAGAGAATTTGAACTTCACCCGGTAGGTATCGGGTCAACCTAAGCTAGAGAAGCATTCATTTAGAAGTTTATTTCCTCTCGTGTGATCATCTAAAGCAACTGAGTACCTTTATGAACAAGGCTATAAAATGTATACAGGTGCATGTTGTCGGGAGCTGCACCCAGCGGCGACCTTGCCCATCTGGGAATCGGCTGCCTTCGATAGCCGATGGCCGTCCAAGGAGATGGTAATCCTCCTTCGTCGATCCCGAGCCGTGCAATTACTCTCAGTTTGGTTCCGTTCTGGGAAAGCCTATATTCTCACGTATCTCTTCCTGGTGGCCTGATGACACAGAAGCAGTTCCAGGAATACCTACGTCAACTCTGATGACTCAACACCGAGATCGCTCATGTACGGTCAACCGAAGTGGCCAGACAGGAATTTTTATATCGAATGACTTGTTTGAACATAGGTAGAGTAGATATTGGGCAAATATGGCGCTGGATAAATATTGCACGTCGCAACAACTGGTAGGTTCTACCTCCATTAGTTTGGAAGGTACCAGGTTCTACCTGGTAGGCTCTACTGGTAGGTTCTCCTTCCACTGGCTCTTCTCCTTCCATTAGGACAAAAAGATGTTACTATTTTATGCCTCAGTATTGCTGTCTATTTAGGCATAGGAAAAATATTTAATGTCCTAATACTAGTGGGTAGGTAAATCCTGAAAATAAGACGCCTTATAAGGTGTTGTTCTTATAAGTGGACAAACCATCCTGAAATCCCGAAATACTATAGCAATACGGATATGGTACGGGATTAATCAACATTAGCTTGGGTATCTATAATTACTTGTGGGAACAGGGAATGTACTAATACTAATCACTACTAGGTACATACTACTACTAATAATACTAGATACATTAGGATATATTTTGACATTACGTCATACCAAAATGTAGAGTCAGAAGTGGTTATACTATCCGAACGGGTTATAGCAGACCTCAACCATAAAAAAAGGATTGATATGAAGGATTTTGGCCTCAAGTGTTCACGCTGGACATTGCCGGCTCACTGGTCAGGACGAAAACTACACATTTCAAGTACCTACCTGCCCATCTCGTATACAGTACCAAGCTTACTAGGTGCGTAAAAATACGTACTGTACAAACAAAGTATTTAGTAGAATAAGACAATAACTGAGCTACCTGTAAGATGTGGGACTCAAAGGAAATAGGATGTAGGAGCCATCCTGGACAACAGGTTATGGGCTGCAGGTGCTCTGCCAGTGCCCATCCTGCGCGCCCACGTGTCTCGTCTCGGGCGGTTATCACGCCGTGAATAATCGGACAAGTTTCAATGGTCCTTTGCAATAAAAAAAAGTCACAGTTCCCCGAGCGATATATGAGCCCCAGACAAGAAGAGCGTGTAAATATGGAGGTTTTACGATTATCGTTTTCGACGGGTTCGAACCCAAAATGGCAAACGCGTTTTGTGAGCCGATATCGAGTGTCAACATGTTTGTCCAAGAATGAGTAGGGTTTTACTGCACATCAAGATCACCATCAGGTCGGCAGTTGAATCCCTGGTATGAAGAACGTTTTTTCGTCTGAATCGCACAAGTTGCGAGTAAAAACGGTAGCTTGAATTAATAGGTACACCTACGACTAATAGGTACACCTATCTTCGATAAATTATAAATAGTGGGATTAATTATAAATATATGTACAAATACATTTAAATAAGTACCTATTTAACATTTAAGGAATAACATAGCAAAAGCCTATGTATAAATAAATTATACATCCTTCACTGTGATAGGAACTGTGATAACAAAATCAATGAACTATATTTCTGTGTGTATTTCATTACATAAATATTTCCTTCTTAGTAATTTGTAAAAAAGGAAAGGTAAAGTTATACCTTGCAAGTAGAAGGTAGGTAAACACGCATCATCGATAAATTATACATACCTCTTGATATTTCTACCCTGTGGTTTAAAATTAAAAGATTAAAATTTGTGTGTATATTTCATTACAGATATTTTCTTCTTAGGAATCAGTGAAAGTTATAGCTTCCTATAAAAAAGGTAAAAGTTATACCTTGCGAGTGAAAATGGTAGCTTGAATAGGTAGGTAAACGCGCATCATCGATAAATTATACATACCTATTGATATTCCTTCCCTGTGATAACACAATCAAAGAACTGTATTAAAATTTCTGTGAGTATTTCATTACAGATATTTCCTTCTTAGTAATCCGTAATTTCATTACAGATATTTCCTTCTTAGTAATGCGTAATAAATAGTAACTATTATTATTATTACTAGTTATTGCTGAAGGAATAACTGTTATTCCGTACTATAATTATTTATAGTGATCTTCCGGGACTGCGATGAGCAACTTTCGTCTCTTTCGACAATTAGCAGAGGTACATAATAAATTATAGTAATTTGTGGGATGGTAACGTCAACTAATTTATTTTATCGATGATCCAGACCACTTATTTACTGCTGACTGATTTTACACTCCCCTCTCATCAGTACGTCTCCATAAAGCGGAGACTAGGCGACTTTATAATCGCTTAAATAGGTATTCCAAGAGAATCCTCAATTTTTGATTCAGATCGAATATGAAACCGAATCGTTCTTCTTCTGTCGAATAATAATAATATCAACCACCATGATGAAAACTCTTAAATCTTGTTATCTCAAATAACAGGATAACCCTTCATCTAATTAACATAGTGAAGAGTAGCTAGTTGATGGGGTGTTTCAAAGAATCTCAGGCAATCATGAAATACCATTAGCTGCTGTACAAGGTAAACCTCAGAAACAGGTTCAATCAACTCCATGCCGCATAAGATTTGACACAGTTCGGTCAAACGGGCCATGCGTTGACTCTGGAATGTGTTTCTTAAATACCCCACATTCGCCATGAGATAAATGAGCGAATAAATCAACGAGGTTCGGTGCCAGCCTTGAGACAATGGAGTCCTTTATTCCTCCGTAAGTATAAGGTTGGTTTCACCTTCATATGAATAAAGTCGGTATAAGTGTTTGGTGTTGCATCCCATTTGAGGATCGAGCATATTATTGCATGAAATTTGAGAAATGACTGAGTTGAAAGGCGTATTATGCAGGTAGGTAATGGGCGAATCGAGTTGTCTTCGCGACTGTTACCGCCTATTCGTTTTGTGCTGCACCACGAAGGAAACTTCAAGGTGAGTGATAGCCTAGTTTGGTTTAACTAACGACTTGATATGTTGAGCAAAATGAATCGCTCTATCAACAACATAGTGATAGACGTATCTTCGCGAAACGATGGTTAATAGTTTGGATGAGCCACTGAGTACGAAAATAGCAGCTAGGGTATTGTTTTTAGCCAGTAGCTTCTCTGTAGTATGAGTAGACACGCGGGATCAAACAAAGTTCCAACTATGAGTATGTGCGAACTTCAATGTTGTTCAATTAATATATTATATTATACTGAATTTCGACTTCGGGAAGATTTTAGGGTTGTACTCTACCTACTTACAAGATTTCAAGACGTTGTTCTGAAACTGGAAACTATCCATGATCCATTGGAGGACACTGAAGAGATTGGAGATTGGTTGATTGGAGGAGATTGTTGGTCGTGTTTCGAATTTTTATTTATTCAAACAGAACTGATCACTGCTAACCTAGGTACACTTACTGTAAAGATGAAGCTGAAGGGTGGGGAACAGTTCACGGACAACCCAGAGGCGAACACAGCAGAATTGAGACTGACGATTTGTTCCAGAACCGAATAATTTAAGATTGACGAGTGGGATTGCAGACTGGAAGAGAAAGTACGTTCCCCACCAAGCTGATTGTAGGATCCCCACCGAAACAAAAACAAAAAACCGCATTTCCACAACCAGATACACCTACAATGTTTTTAGCCTTATATAATTATGTTCTATTGTGTAATGGGTATGAAAGATGAAACTTATCCAGAATAGTCGTTCTCCAGATATAGAAGAACAGGAAGGATAAAAAGAGAGCATGAAGTGCCAAATTATTGTGTCGCAATGCGAATTTTCTGTCTTGAGGTAGGAAGTAGAACAAACTACGAATAACCAAGGTTGAAGCAGATACACCCACTTGAGTAGTTGAAAAATATGAGTGTCACCTTTCTCCTCATTCCTACAGTGGACGTCTACATACATCATAGCATTGCACCTAAACTGACATATTACAGTACAACGCTGAGGTAAGCCCTAGCCTGGACTGGCTATTTTCCTTACTTTACCTACAAATTATTTAGCCGAATACCTCAATATTAATCGCCAATTTCTCTTGAAGTAGGAGAGGACACAGTAGGTAGTACAGATTGAGATTTTTAAAACCATATTGCACCGCTCAGGTTGATAGTTACTGCACTCAGAGAAAATACTTATAATCATGTGGATTTTTGTACCAAATTCATGTTCTCACTTGATATTTCACTAACACGTCTACTTTACTACTACTACGTCGTCGTCGTCTTTACTTTACTACGTCTACTTTTATTATTATTATTATTATTATTTCCCGATCTTAAATTGTACCGGTGTACAACAAGTATCTCTTACTTGAGTGCAATACTTCAGGGTACTAAATTGTATTGGTTCTCCAACCAATCACATAACTTCAATATATAATATGTGTAAGTACACGTAAACATAAATGTACTTACATGTGTATGACACACGTGCTAGTAATAAATAGCGTAATTAACGACTTGCTCTAAATTATAGCAGCTCTGCTCGGTGTAAACTCAAAAACTCGCATTCATAGTTTGATCGAAAGCAATAGGTATTTTATAGCGACAGATTGACGACGCCTCCTATGCACGTCTGTGCAAAATGGAAAGGTTGAACGTGCTACTCGTGAATAAATAATTAAGTCGCCATTTCAAACACCTCTTCTCATTTTGAGATATAACGCTCAATTTTAGTGAACCTTCACGTATCATTAACAATGTCACAAGGCGAAATAATGCACCAACCTGATGTTGGAATCATCTGAGAACTGAGAGAAACTGTCACGAAATAAGACACTACTGTAGAGGAGTATAATACGCCGTCCAGTCCCGACATTTCCGTTGCCAGTAAAATACTTATGTGACAGTTTTAAAGAAGAGACCCTTGAAACATAATTAATTATATTGTTGATACCTACTGTCCCCTGTATCGTACATAATAACTGATATTGTTGATACTTTCTTCGGCCACATGCACGTTTTTCTGATTTTGGTTTATTGTTCTCTGTTCGGAAATTTTTTTTGGAACACACGCCTCCCCCCCCCCCCCCCACCACTCATTTTTTTTTGTTTCAAGGTGTGTAAGTTCCAGAAATGCAATATCCGTCCGCCGTGTCATCGATATCTACCTTAATTTTCAGTCTAAAAAAACCGTTCTTTCGCATACAGGCTCCATTTAGGCCCTAAATGTATCCGCTATCTCGGCAGCCTTATCGGAAAATACCCGGGGGGGGGGGGGGGGGGGGGTGAAAGAAGAAGATGGGTGAAAAAATGGGTGCAAAATGAGGTATTTTTGAGGTTTTAGTAAACTTTGGCTTGTGAGGTATCTTTTGGTTTACTATTTTCAATAATGAACCTTTGGAATCGAGCATGAAAAAAAAGTTTAACCCCCCCCTCAAAATTTGATGGTTTACGTTTCAAGGTATTCCGAAAATGCAATAAAAAATATTCTGTCTGTCCGTCGTACGCCGTACTTAGCACTTTTGTTAGTTACCATGAACAAAAATTTACGAAATTTGATTTATAGTTCCCGTTCGGAGTCCAGTTGGTCCTCGAAGCTCGGCGTTACTGTCAGGTATCTCTAAGAGGTTCAAAATACACATTGACATTTTCAGGACGCCTATACATTTTTTTAAGAGAATCTTTTTACGTTTTTAAAAAATATTTCTTGAACTTACGAGTTTTTTGAGACCACCCGGAGATTGTACGTACCGCAGTTCCTCCACAGTAAGGCCCCCAAGTTTCACCGACAGGCTTGGTCAACAGGAGGATGAATCAAATTGTATAAATTAACCCAAATATCATCGCTAGGGAGCAACTGATTATAATCACGGATGGCTGTATGAAGTCGAGCTGGTTGTTCCGCGATATTATTCCATTTGAAAAATGAAGGCTGTTTTGGATTTTGTTGATAGATACTTTCGCAACTTGAACAATCGCTGAAGTATTATTGATGGGAAAATTATTAAACAACCGTAAATTTGTCCGCAACGGTCAAGCATTACACAACGGTTCATTATAGTATCTACATAGAGGGGGCATGCAGGTAAATTATAACAACGGTTTATTTTTTGCCTTATGCTTCATGAATAATTACAAATAATTAATGATTGAATTATTAAATCCCCCGAATTTGTAGGAAACTTTAATTCCTGGGCCGGCTCCAGTACTCGATTCAGGGCTTTCCTGGGGGGAGCTCGAGGGTATTGACGCAGAAAACAGTGATTTACGCAGAAGGGGCATCTATACAGGTAAATAATAAACCTTTGTGTAATAATTCGCAGCGTTTTTAGGGTGAGGTGACCAAATATGAAGTTGATTTTGACCACTGAGTGAAAGATAGGTTCTAACGAAGTTTTCATTCATCATCATTCATAAAAAAATTTCATTCATCAGAATTCATTCATAATTCAATTCATCAATTGAAATAGCTATTTCTGATGGTTTCCACCAATTTTGGCCCCCAAAACACAAATTAGGTAGGTAGGCTCTTTTTTTTTTCTTTTTTTTTTTTAAATTATCTTTGATCATTGGTAGTGCCCGTTAATCGTCTTGATCCACCTGTTGACACTTTTTCCAGTGTTATTTTACAAATTGATGGTGATTTCAGACGATTTTCCAGGTTTTTCCCTCATAAAATATCAATTTTGGCAGCTGAACCTTTGGTAGAACCTAAATTTTCCACTCTTTGGTCAAAATCGACTTCATATTCGGTCTTCTCGTCCCCAAAAACATGGAAAAAGATACCTCAAAAGCTCATGTTACTAACATGTTACTAAAACACAAAAAAGTACCTATTTTTATCCACATTTTCGCTCATAACACCCCTGGGTATATTCCGATCGGGCTGCAAAGTTTCGGGACACAACTAGGGCCCAAATGGAGCATGTGTGCGAAAGAACGATTTTTTTAGACCGAAAATGAAGCCGGTAGGTACACGTGATACGGCGTACGGTGGACGGCGGACGGACATTGCATTTTTGGAATCTACGCACATTGAAACGGAAAAGAAAAAATTTTGAGGGGGTGTTATAAAAATTTTTGCTGACCGAATACATAGGTGTATTATTCACAGAATAATAAACCAAAAGACATTAAGCGCAACTGTACCGGGTGCGCGACACTTCAAGTCGGAAATATGAAGCCCATTGTGGGACTGTTCCTCCTTGCGAGATTCGAAAAGCGAAACATTTAGGTAGGTTACAACGCGGTTCCTACAATATAATCCCTACAGCTCGAACGCGTTCGCGGCAGAATTGGTGGCCAACCCACAAAGCCCGCGTTCCACAGCAGAAATGCCACCACGGAAGCGGCCTCGAGCCTGTTTTTCCTTCATCTTGACATTCCCAACTTGGTCATGCGCGACAGACGTCGATTCGTGACTGTTCTGTTTTTAATGCAAAAGCTTACGTATAAAAGACAAAAAATACCTCAAGAAAACGGCTGTGACCGCTTAATCGTCCGCACACTGGATGGGTAAACGAGGTTTCAAAAACCACCATAAATTAAAACCGAGCATGACTGTGATTAGCTCTTCTCAGTTGCGGTTTGTGAAGCAAAGAAAGTGTTCAATATACCTAGGTACGGCATACGTTTTTTGCTACATAAGATCTTCAACTACACAGCCTACCTACTTACTTTAAATTTGTTTGCTCTCGTACAAGGTATATATATATTGGATAATTGTAGCTGAATTGTAATTTCTGAGTTATAAAATATAGTGTATAGGTATAACCGAATTAAACTTGGAAATTAAGAGTGGATTTTATTTTTATTCAGAAACTACAGGCAGGCATCTAACTAGCTACCTAGTTAATAAGTGTAAAACCAGAAAACAAATAATATCAGAAACCAGTATGGCACACGCATTGACCAGCAGCAAGGGGATCAACGAAGTGTTGATTTTCCAGATTAACTAGGGACCTAGTACTGGCCGACAAAAACATTAGGTAGGTAGGCATAAGATTATTATTATTTCAATGAGGGTGCAGTATATGTACCTATTGGTCGCTTTCCACATGGAAGATAATATCGATTTACCTACCTAATACCTACTAGGTTTGTACCCACATGAAAATTCCAAGGGTCATTAATTTGACAGGAGTGAAAAATCAACGATTAGTAATAATGCTAGGTACTTATTCCTAATAAATTGGAATAACTTTCTTGCTTGATGTGCCTATGCTAGTTTTGAATTTCATGATGGAAAAATATTGGTAATCGTCTACCTAATGGTGAGTTATATTTCACTCTAGTTTCTCTTCTCAGCGTTCAGTACAGTAATACGGATGGCATAGAAAGGGAAATATTTTGCTAAAACGTATACTTGAAGTGAATAATATTTTCAACGTTTGCGACTATTCGAACGATCGTAAATATCGAAAGTCTGGTTTTGTGGAAGTTTTGATGGTCCATTCGTGACAGCTAAACAATGAATAAAGTTGAAGAGGATACAGCCACTCATGTTTCAAGAATGCACGTCGAATTCAACGTGGAGGACTTATAAAAGTGAGTCAGGTCGCGGTGGGTCAGAACACATTGAAATTAGAGGGCTGAAGCACAGATTTCCGCAGCCCTAAGAAACTGGGTGGGGTTTAATGGGGTATATCTCCATCAGGGATTTCATGGAAATAGGATTCGAATGCCTGTGAACGGACTAACTGTGTCAATATGCTATTAAAATCAGCATATGGAGGCACAACATGTAGATTCCCATTATCGGTAATGGACGAGAAATTGACGGAACGACGCGTCTGTAAGGTAATAGATCGAGGAAGTCTAGGTAGGCGCATAAACCAAGAACAAAAGAGAACACTAAACTATAACAAAATATTGTTATAAATGACTATTAGACACGGAATAATAATTATTAGCATAACGGATTGTTTCACGGCTAGTTAGAACAGTACATAGGGATAAATTTCGCAATACATAAAACCTATGTACGTGTTTTGGTGACATGAGCATCATTGTGAAATTTGAGAGTCTAATTTTCTGAAATGTTTTCCACCAGAACACCCGTGGCGAACCATAATTATAACCGGGGTTATACGACGCACCGTTCTACTGATAATGGCGACATCCGAGTACTTCCATAAATTACTTGGCATTAATAAATACAGTGATGAAAGCCGAAAATGGTATTATGTTCCGTGAATAGATTTATCGACTAAGAAATTATCATCTTGCCCAATTGTGGAGATCTGTTAACAAGCAACCAACATGTCTATTAGCGAAGTCGAGACTTTCTTTGTTGGCAACAGGCACTTTCATTACAAAACCGTGTTCGCATGATGCAATATTATGTTATAATTACACCTGCCTAGTAGGTATTCACAGAGTAGCAACATTATGCAAGAAACACTAGAAATATATAATGAAAAACGAGAGATTAAAACTGTTCTCAGTAGAGAAAAATCAATCCATTTATTGTCATGAGTAGGTAGCTATAGGTTATCCTCATGGTCATACTCCAAACGTCCCTCTTGCTGTTCACGCTCAAACTTTCTTATCCCATCGTAGTACCTAAGCTTCAATACCTATAACCCTCTACCCCTTCTACCCTCTAATATTATTATATGTTTGAATTAACTTAGCATAAACTAGCATTTGAACTTCAGCATATAGTGCATGTCCCAACGGCATTTGGAGACTATTATTTTTCTCTATATATATATCTGAATGCTTCGTCAGAAATGAATACACTAACTAGTTCACAAAACATTTTCGTACTAGATTTGTTATAAAACTTCATTTTATTTTAATAAAGTTAAACTTTTTTAAAATAAAGTTCAATAAATTCCATAAGGAAGCGTTATGGGGTTTGCGTTATTATTTGTCGGACTGGACCGTACTAATGTTCAGTATACAAGAATATGGTCGAACTTTTCTCTGAAAGAATTGAGAGTAGTAAATTGGAGAAGATCTAGAAATCAAAGACCGGACGAGGTGCTCTTTGTTTCTCAACAACGAGCTCGTTGTTTCGCTTATGTTAATGCAAGCAATTAAATCACCCACTGGAATTCCATCGGTTTTAGAGCGTAGGACACGTGATTGGTTTTAGTTCATTTTGCTTCAAACCGTCAGTGAACGAGGCTGCACCCCTTTGGTCTGTTTTCAAATGATTTTATATAACGCGAAGGAGTACACACAACTGAGGTTCAACACCAAGAGACGGAATTTAGCGACAGGTTCGCTCGAAATTGCCCCACGTAAAACTACCCACAATACAGCGGCTCTGTGGAGGGCACCTTGCACTGTTTTGGCAAGCAAGATAGTAAAACACGTGACGGAACGTTGGTACCTACAATTGATATTTAGATGATATTGATATCGATTGACCGATACTGACATATGGATTATTAAAGATCTCTTCGACATGCGAAACGAGCAAGTACTGTATATACCTACATGATTCACAAGTCACAACATGAACATAGCAGTTCACTTAAAACTTCGCAAGCAGTTATTGAAATCCAAGTAGTAGGAATTTGGTTAAGAAATAGCAGCATTTATGACAAAATATGAAACATTCTCATCACCGATCAGTTCACCGAACATTACAAAATAACCAATAACGAAATCAAGGAAGCAATCATTTATGGTTATGTCCCTCGTACACCTAAAACGTTAGCTCTACGTTCTTCATATTGAGAATTTGAGATAACATAAATGTTTCCTTCGGAAATGTGTTGCTGTAAACTTCTGCTCACACTTATGAAGTACATGAAGGTAAAAGTAGTCGGTACAACCTGCATTGTCGTTAAAATGAAGCTTTCATATTCCTCTGTAATCTTGAAATTCGATTTGTTGAAATGACCAGTGGTTCATGCGGTTTTAGTTTCATTTGAAAAGTTCGACACAACGTGAAATACGAGAAACGTTGAATTTGCTAATAAGCGTCGAAAACTAAAATGAGGTAATTTATTACAAGAAGCTTAAAGAATATGTAGAGTTGGAGTATAGAGAAACAGATGTAGGTAAGCAATTGAAACAGAAGGTTAGAAGTTAATATGCCTCTACACGAAAGAATATATTGTATGGGACTGTAGTCACGTCTAAGTCATAATATATG
Source organism: Leptopterna dolabrata (assembly GCA_954871275.1). Taxonomy (NCBI): domain Eukaryota; kingdom Metazoa; phylum Arthropoda; class Insecta; order Hemiptera; family Miridae; genus Leptopterna; species Leptopterna dolabrata. The sequence continues at coordinate 29,182,488 of OX940983.1, forward strand.
TATAGTCCAGATAGGTACAGAGTCGGTCCGTACATGAAAAATGTTTGTAATGCTTTTTGTATTGATGAAACATGGTGTTCACATTTCGTTCATAAGTCTTAAACAGTTGCATGAGTCAATATATCGTTATACATAAGTTACGTACCTGAGCGTCGAAAATCTGACTGTAGGAGCTTAAATGAATACAACACAATTCAAGTGGATAAAAGGAAATGCTCTGATAGAGAGAGAACAAAAAATAATAGTGTGAACAACTGTGGTGGCCGCTACGAGTCGAAACTAACTTAAAATGATTTTCTACGGTAAGCTTCGCTAAGTTAAGAACTACGGAAGTGGCGTGCTTGACTAACTATGCTAAATCCAGCATTTTTATGTGCCTTTTCAACTACATTCTAGCATTTCAGCAACTAAATGGTACTCATTCACCTTTTAGAGTATGAGAAAAGGTGACCAGGGAATGTGATACAATATGAAAGAAGCAACAGATATCCATTACTTTCTTTGCCCATGAATCAGGCGATTAACTTCCGTAGTCAATATTTAGTTTTCTAAAACTGATAATATCCCAAACATTTCAGATAATGAGAGATGAAAATGGACTATGTTACATTTACAGTGGTTTCTCATTTTTTGTTACCTGAGATAGATTATGTCTAATCAGTTTAGGCAATGGGAGTTTTTAGAATTCTCAGTATGATAAGAGTAAACACTTAAATATGACGGAGAGGGTTTTTGACAAGAATGGAATTAGAACGATAGATGTTTCATTATTAAGCTAGTTGGCAGAATATGATATTGTAACTGAGATGCAAGTAGATAACAGTTCACCGATTTTATCTGACGAAAATCGTAAATTATTGTATTTTGGCTGAATAAAAAATATGAACAAAATTAATAGGTACCTACATGTAGTACAGGGCCGATCCAGATTGAGTGTAAACAGAATGAGATACCACATGAAATTCCACACTAATATACCACTATATACCATAAAACAGGTTCCCTGAATGATCCTAACAGAAGGGTTCTAACCTTGTAGGTTCCCTGTGAACGGTGCATGGATCGTAACCACTTCGGATGAAAACCTGATCAATCTGAGATCAATTTGAAATTTCTCTAGCTTTAAAAAGCAATGATGCACGATCTCTCATTTTTTAAAATTTTATTTTTTTATAAAACTTCATAATGGGGTGTACATTAATTTAGGTTAGGTTTCATCACCTAAAGTGCGGGATACGTTGACTTAGAGTTACAGAAAAAATTAATGCGTTTCGCATACAATTTTTCTTGAACTCCAAGTTAACGTAACTCGCCCTTCAACTTAGGCGGTGAAACCCGCCCTGAAAGAAGTGTTTCACTATTTGTGCATTCCATTAGGTGGGTTGGGATTTATCAACAGAGAAAGTTGAAAAACTATGTTCTCTTTCTTTCTCTCCCCCCCCCCCCCCCCCCTTTAAAAAAAAGCAAAACACGAATTTTTGAAAATGTTTTATAGGCAGATTGGTATTAAGGGCTAAAATCCATGTTAATTGAACCGATGTTGTATGAGATGGAGATTCACGACGGAGGGACTACTATTTCGATGATAAAATTATTTTTCTCAAAAAAGAGCTGGTCAAATTAGAATTTATGCGGGTAAAAAATCGGCAAAAATGGCTAAAATCACAAAAAATATAACGTTACGAAAAGTGGTATGGTATCTCTCTATATCATCTTTTTACGCAATAACACGATTTTTTCTTTGAAAATTCGCCCTTACATCCATGCTGACTTTTTTCCCTTTTTTCTAAAGATCCCAATGAGCGGGAAATTTCCAATAGGATCTATGAGTACCTACTCGACAGTTTTGTTTTGCTGTGACTTTATTTGTGTGTCGTGTCATTACTTCTACAGGCAGGTGCACTCGGCGTCCGTGAGTCAGTAGGTAGGAGGAAGTAAGGTCAGGAGAGCAGATGAAAGAAACAAGTCCCAAGTGTTTAACGACCTTAAGTTTATTCATAAAAATAAATTATTTATAATAAAAAGCGTAACTTACAGAGTGAAAGAACAAAGAATTACAGAAAAATGGTAAAACTGAATGGTAGTCAGCTGGTAGTGGGTTTGAGTAGAAAAGCGAGAAATGGGACTGGGATGTTTATGAGAGGACTCACCTTGAGTCTTCGTGGGAGGATTTGTGCTTGGAGCGGCTCCTGTAGTGTGGCTGGTACTCGTCGCGCGAATGCGGGTAAAGGCTCGAATTGAAGGGGTCCTCGCCGAAGTGATACCTGTGAGTGGTGACTCCGTTCATGTTCGAGTCCCGGGTTTGAGTGCCTGAGTCCACTTGGCCGCTCTTCTTGCCCCCCACCAGCTTCCCAACGAGTTTCCTGAAGGATTCGCCGAGTCCCCCCCGTTTGTCGTGTTTTGAGGGGCTGCTCCTGGGGGGCGGGATGTCGGCAGCGAACCGCGTCCTTTGGTACACCTGTGACAGTCATGAGAATACTGATATAAGACAAACATGCGATTCATACACAGCAGAGATTACTTGAGACAATTTTGGAACCTAACTCGACATTCAGCAATCAAAAACGTCTGCCAATTCGAGTAGGCAGTATAGCTTCCTCACTTGAATCACATGAACGTACAGAATAGTTGAGTAGGTTCGTTTTGATACGGGACCATCTGTGATCCAACCCGCGTGTACCCTCAAAATTTCAGCTCTCTACGACTAGGTATTTTTCGCGTAGTTAGAAGCGTTACAGGGAAACGATCAACGTTTCATGTTCGCGAAGCACAGAGGAAAGAAATTCATTTTGAACTATCATAGTATTATTCCTGATCGACCCTTCAAGTTTGAACTCATTTCAACGATATTTAAGGTAGTTATGGGCGTTTCAAGTATTTCACGTTTGCGCATGCGCAGACGAAAGTACAGTACTTTTTCAATGACTTTTGTATGGGACCATCTGTGACCCAACCCGTATCTACCCTCCAAATTTCAGCCCATTTCAATAATTATTTTGGGTAGTTATGGGCGTTACAAGGAATTACCACAGACAGACAGACAAACAGACACGGAACCAAAAACGCTGCAAAGTCCTTGTCACATGGGTTTATTATTCTATTGGACATACCTACAGAGATGTTGGCTGTTCATTTATTGTTTCTTTCATATAAAATAATTGAAATAGCTATTTCTGGTGGTTTCCACCAATTTTGGCCCCCAAAACACGAATAAGGTACGCTTTTTTCTCTTTTTTTAAAAATAAATTATCTCTGATCATTGATAGTACCATTTAATCGTCTTGATCCACCTGTTGACACTTTTTCCAGTGTTATTTTACAAATTGATGGTGATTTCAGACGATTTACCAGGTTTTTCACTCACAAAAAATCAATTTCGGGAGCTGAACATCTGGTAGAACCTCAATTTTCTACTCTTTGGTCAAAATCGACTTCATATTCGGTCTTATCGTCCCCAAAAACATGAAAAACGATACCTTAAAAGCTCATGTTACCAACATGTTGCTAAAACGCAAAAAGTAGGTACCTATTTTTACACACATTTTCACTCATAACACCCCTGGGTCCGATCGGGCTGAAAAGTTTCGGGACACAACTAGGGCCCAAATGGAGCATGTGTGCGAAAGAACGATTTTTTTAGACCGAAAATGAAGCCTGTACACGTGATACGGCGGACGGCGGACGGACATTGCATTTTAGGAATCTACGCACCTTGAAACGGAAAAGAAAAATTTTGAGGGGGTGTTATACAAATTTTTTGCTGAGCGGATAAATAGGTGTATTATTCACAGAATAATAAACCAAAACGTTCCTCGATGTCTGAAACGCAAAATGGTAGTGGAAATATTCATTTTGGAGGACATGAATGTTTTTACTCAATCACGAATCCAAGGCTTCCCTACCTTCGGTAGTGAGGAAGCAAAATACATTAGGATACAACTCTCCGTCTCTTAACGGACTATTCTATCTCTCTACAGCTGACATTTTCAGATCCCCTTACAGTTCTCCATTGGTTTTAAAGAGTCTTGTACTTCCAACGGAAATTCGTGTAATACATATATAACGAACGCGGAATGATAATCAGTTTCATATATATATGTAGATTAGCACTAAATTTTGTTCTCCCTGTAACGGACAGCCGGCAACTTCACTGCCTTTTTTCTAAGAACTTCTCTTCCAACTGGTACGTATTACAGCGATCGTATATTTCGCCAGGTGCCAGGTACATGATAAAAATGCTAAATTTCGCTAAAATTTGGGCTATTTGGACAATGAAAATGTTTTTCTCAAAAAATGAGTACGTCAAATTCGACTTTATAAGTCAAAAATCGGTCAAAATGGTTAAAATCATGAAAAAATTGTTTCTCGCTATATCACCTGTTTATACAACAATAGCACGAATATTTCTTTAAAAATTCGCTCTTATAGTCATGCTGCACGACAGTTGAAATGGCAGTGCCGTTCCACGTTGTACTCTCGCAAGCATTTACATACATAAATGAGGTAACTGTACATTATTCAATTTTTTTAAAATTACGTTTGAAGATTTTCGTGTTTTTCCCTCAGATTTCTCGTTTGCGGACTCTTTAACGGACAAATTCTAGTTCCCCATGCGTGGGTAACGCGGAATTTTTTTAATAAAATGCTGGGATTCTGATCAATTCTGCTAAGATCTATCATTTCGTCATTACAACATTCAACGAAGTATCAAAAACATGTGATATAAGGATTTGAGAACAGATCTAGACAGACACGGAACGGCAAGTTGTTCCAATCGATCTAATTAAAGATAAATGAACGCATAATATCTAGATCAACGCGTCAAAACTCGCTAATTCATTCAGTTGTGTCAGAATGAAGGTAATTTTGGATATTTGTGAGTAATATTTCTTGACTGAGATTGATGATGTAGGTATTTGTTATGCGAAAGAAAAATCTTCGAGTCAACTAGAATCCCTGGATGGCCTGTAATTTAACTGGAAAATTCGTGAATCCACCACAGACACCACAACTACCGTCAATTTATTTGAAACTGCGCATAGGAAACTTACTGTCGTATTTTGATGAATTTTAAAAACCTACGATACCATCCCGAAACTACCCTAGAAATTTCAACCTATTACATCAAGCTATCTATAGTAATGTAATGAGTGATCAAGACCTGATGATCTAGAAAGGGGTGGGGGAGGGGGATACACTCTGTATACACAAGGTGGTACGGGAATAAGTGTGACAAAAAACATCAATTTGTAATAACCCCTAAATATGGGATTTTACAACAAAATTAGGCGAGAAATAGATTTTTGGCGTTTTTGAAGCCAAAGAACTGTGCTGTCTCTCGGTAACTGAATTTCCTCTTGTACAATTCTCGGACTTCTGGGCCCATTTTTAAACTCCAACTAGGTACATAAAATGTTACTTTTGTTGGGCATCATCGTTTACTAGACCTCCCAAGAAAACACCCCAAACAGAAATTCGAAATTCGTTCATTATGAAGTTGAAGTTCAACACCAACTCTTCTAGTTATGGAGGAATTATTAGGTATCCTATCTATACGGGAGTAATTCCGTCTCTTCATTACTTAGGGCGGAGGAGCTGGTCTGGGCTATGATCCTACGCATGCCCTGGTCGGGATGGATAACTTGAAGAAGCTATGATAAAGTATTTCTCTTCGTGCAACACCCGCGATGAGGTAACTATCATGGTACATTTCGCCCGGCTCCCTCTGCACCTTTTCTTCAACAATTTATTCAATTCATGGAGCAACCCGACGTAAAAAAGAAGTTTGATGAAATAAACATAAGAACGAGGTTGAGAAATATTTTATTAAAAGCGATCTTGATTGACCCCTTCTCGCAACTGTTTTAAGATTCATCACATTCAGAGAGCGTTCACTTATCGAACCAGCTTTCTCAGCCTCCAGCGCTTAACATCTTGCCGATGAATACTGACTTCTGACGGCAGCTCGTGGGAAGACATAGATATAGTAGATACTTGGGTACCTACCGAATTCAACGCCGTATCTAAGAGAAGAAAACAACTCGCAACCCCTGTCACATCGTCATCAACCATAAATCATCAAATGGTAACTTTTGATATCATGATTTCGATTGATTCTCTTTCATCATAATATCAAAAGTTTGGAACCCAAATCAACACTCTCGCCAAAAATGTGATGGCGGCGTTTCGAACCCCGGATATTATAGGGATGTAATAATACTGAATAATAAAGAAGAAATAATACTGAAGAACAAATACCTATAATCTTTGATTCAAAAGGCTAAACAGGGATTCGGCATGGTTTTCCAATAAAATCAATAGGAGATAGGACCAAATGACGGAATTCGAAACTGAACTGAACTGAAATATTGATCAGTTGCTAGGCTTTGAAAACAAAAACTGATAGCGATAAGTAAGTGGAAATCATTACGAAAGAAGATTCATGCTGCAGAGAGATACATTTTTTAGAGTCAAATACAATGGGCAGCGAACATATTAGGTTTTCTGCATTCTGGAAAAAACAGCTTTCAGGGTGGTTTCATGTGCAGCATAATAATTTATTAAATTCAAAATTGACGGACCAATTTCTCATGATTAACATAGGCCAACATTATTGCCTTATACCTACCAAAGTCTTCTCTGTCAACAAATAATTTAGATTTTAGTCTCTGGAAATGAACGCTTTTCATTTGCAAGGACTACATTGATTGGGATAGTATGGACTCATCAATGGTAATATGGCGAATTGCAGAGATGGAATTACGGTAAACATGGAAAGGTTCAACACCATGTGGCTGCCAGAGGCAAAAGTAGAAAGAAACCGGAAAGCGAGCGGAATTGGACCTCCTCATTCTACACGTACCAGCCCTGATTATCCAGAGTTGATTATCCCCGGCAATCCATTTCACCTTATTTGGAAGCCGACTTTTATAATGACATCTGACTTCCGACTCCCATTCTCCGTTGAAATCCGAGGTCGCCCGTCCGTCACGCTCGGTGTCGAAATCAGCTCAGGCTCAGATCGGGCTGTGACAAGAGATTTGAGGCGGCACACACGCAACTGCAAGCGAAGGGCTTTTGTGATCCTTTTTAGGGCTTAAAACGGTTCCAGGATCTTGGCGGTCACCAGTAATGTACGGGGCAAGAATATCAATTTTCAGTCAGTAAACATCTGTTCGTGAGTCACAGCGACATCCTCCTGGTTTGTATGGCCAAATGACCTTTTTATGTGCGTAAGTAGGTTACCTACAAAGGATAAAGACATCCCAGAGAAGGAGAATCATCAACCCAATAGGTACCTAATAAAGTAATAATAAATTACCAATGTTATTATGAGTAACAACCTAGTGTTGCCAAGCAATAACATCACAGAGCTCTGACATTATGAGAGTTGAATGCCATCTCCAGATATGTCCTTTTCAAAGACATCAGTGAGTTGTAGGTGTTGCATTTGGTTCTTATTACCTCTGGAAGTATGCAGGATGTCATTAAGCATTACCTATGTATTACAGCAGTTACTCTACTCGTGGACGGAAAGGCTGAGCGGTTAGAATTTCCCTAAGTATATATTATACATTTAGATTCATACACCGATGCCCCAATTTGACCACAGTGAATAATAGCCATGCAGTATAGTCCTGTAGGTAGTAGATGCCAGATGTAGATCCCAAACGGGACCTACAAACCAAATTTCATTAATTTTGGTTCATGGTAACTAAGAAAAGTGCGTAGAGACAGACATTTTTTTATTGCATTTTCGGATTCTACATACCTTGAAATGTAAACCTCAAATTTTGAGAAGGTTAAACTTTTTTTTTCATGCTCGATTCCAAAGGTTCATTATTGAAAATAATAAACCAAAAGGAAGCCTGGAGTTGTAAAATTGAAGAGTGGTATGGATTGTCCAACACGGAACAGCTGTCGGTTGCTTGAATGAGCAAATTGATCGAGGAAGTCCCATATTACAACAGTTTGGTAGGTTTCAGTAAAATATGGAGAAAGAACAAATTGTGGACATCAGAGGGCGGCGTAATAAATTACAATGAACAATGTATGTACGCACATTATGTATGTACGCACAATGTATGTACGCACATAATGTTCGCACATTTATGGAAAGTGAGATTCGCTGACAGGTCATGCCGTCAGTAGCCCGATATCGAAAAGTCCATCATAATAAACGAGTTACGTAGTAAACTAGCTAAGTTGAAACATCAAAGTGCAAACTGAAAGAAGTTGTGATTCTGCATTTAATCGTTGTGATTCAGTAACCAGAACCAATCGGCAAGGTAGTAAATCACTGAGGGTCAACAAACCAATCACGGATGACAGGTGAGCGAAGTGGCTTAACAAGGCTCCACTCGACTGAATTAGCATTCGAATAAAGATAACACCATCCGTGAGCCGTAACAAGGTTCCGCTGAACCAAGACCCATTCTTTTGAGAACAGGGATCGGCAAGTTTGTATCACGGATTCAATAGCCCCAATTCAAGACTACAAGCATAAAATCACCTTTTAAATACAAGTTTCTATGGAAAATGATGTGTGGAGATATTGCTTTGAATGGAATTTTTATTTTTAAGCTTTATTCCTACATACATATTTATATAGAAATGTCAAAATCTAGAATTTATTCAGAATGCTCTGAAACGGAAAAGAATCAGGAAGTTTCTCCAAAATTGATGTACGAACAATTTTGGACCCATATTGATTTTATTTCCACCAACTACTTTTACGGCTTCTTGAAGATCTTCCTTATAACAGTCTGCAGACAGGTACCTCACCATCCCGAATCACAACCGTCTAATGAGTAGGACTAGACAAGAGATAGAAACAACCGACAAAAGACAAAGGCAGACAGCGTTGAGGTAGGAATCCCATAAGGGAGCGCCAGGTTGTGTAGGGTTATGGGCGTGGGACGCTAGAAAACGACTCAACATCTCGCCACAAGTTGCTTATTCTCGTGTTATTTTTCGTTGGGATACCCTCGACTGCATGCATTCATCAAACCGAGGAGAACATCTTTGATTTGGTGGCGTTACCACGTTTTACAACGTTCTCCGTTGGGGGGGGGGGGGGGGGGGGGAAATAAACGTTTTTACGAAACCAGCTATACTGCACGGGTCTACCCACGCTGTTGGCGATCAAAATGGTATTTAGGAGGTGCTCGACGTCATTTACGTCGTTACAAAGCCACCCACATCCCTTGCCTGTTATTAAATCGTAGATGCCAGCATAACAACTAACCAAACTGCTAGGCGAAGGCTATATTATGAAGATTACGTCATGGGGAATTAGTTATGGCTTGGTTGGGTACCACTTCTATCAACATGAAGTAAAAGAATACAAAAACCAACGTTGCCAAGATTGCATGAAGATTACACGGTGCACTCACAATACGAAACCCTGCTCTTCATTCACAGGTAGATTATTAATCGCTGGGGTGGATTCGGGTGATTTTACAGCACACTCGACTAGACTGCTCAGCTATCACAGCAGCAAGAGCTGGTGTACCAAATGACATGATTACAGCAGCAGCAGGATGGAATTTTGGAATTTGGAATTGGAAATGTTTTATTTACAAATGAAAACTACACCCATGTTAGAATTACAATGAAACAGTACAGCTGCTTCAGTATGTGCTGCTTTTGTTCGTAGCACATGTGTGTTGTTTGCCGGAAGTCTCGGCATAGGCCGGAAGGCTCGTGAAATTATCTATTGGAAAACATCTCACTCCTATTTGACAAATTAAACGATACATTAACCACAAAAGTAATATTATCACTATAGTAAATACATAATTCTTAAGTTTCAAATATATCATCCAGCAGCAGGGTGGTCAAAGAATTCTGGACTGTTTGCCAAAACATACAACAGACCAATAAAAGACCCCGTCGCCTTTTCAGCAGCGGTCTTATCTATTCTCTACATAATAATAGTCTTATTAATACCCTATGTGTATAAATACACACATAATAATTACAAACTGAATTGAATATACTCAGTTTGCAAGTGCGAGGTCAATATTGGCTCATTGTTATGGAGTAAAAATGGTAAATCGGTAAAATCGGAAATAATACCTAAATTACTCGTAGAAGTTCCATTTCGAAATGGAGTCAGATTAGACGGCTGTGTGTAAAACCGTGAGGTTTCTGGTACACGTAGATTGACGAGGCGGTACACAGAAGCTTCGATAACTATAATTAGTTGAACCTTCTTCGCTATCGTGTAAGTAATCAGTTTTCCCTCTTCGAGACAACCGATTTGGCCTGGTGGTAGGTAAACTACCGACTCCCGAAGCCATGAAGTCATCAGCGTCTTTGAACTTGAGGCGGCGAGATTGGATCACGAAGATAACGCTATATCTTTCACTTACTACACAGATGAGTTTACACTAAAACGCAAAGACGGGAATGTATTATGAATTCCAATACAAGCATGAGGTTTTCACTCAAATGTTAGCTACATTACAACTCGTTGACCTGCTGCTGCTGAATGAATTATTGAATTAATTAGTGTTTATTTCCCGTTATATCCTATTCAACACGATTTGCACCATTATCTACATTGTCTCTAGCCCAACGGCCTTATCAGGTGGAACAAACCGGTTCCCATGAGATCACCGAAGTTGATACCTGTTGGGCGAACCTCTCTCCACCCAAGGGGGCGAGGCAATGAGTAGTCGAGTAAACAGCGAAATGATCAGGACGAATTCTGAACCTCTCACTGGAGGACAGCTGATCACGTCCGCGACGCTGGCAGTGCAGTCGGACGAAAAGCCACAGCCTGAAATGGCTGTTACTTTACTTTACTTTTTACTTTACTACATTGTCTCTTCGTTTGTCCGTATAATTGTACGCCACATCACGGATAGACGAAAAGTTAGTTAAAACTTCAGGTAGGAATGTTTCGATTTGAATTAAACTTATGGGAATACGTTTCGGACCGATGACTCAAATTCTGAGATCCTCGCATCCTGTGAACAAGGTATACATTTACACTCCATCGAAGGTTTTTGGGCTGTAATCAATTTAATCCTCATCTGTGCAAATCCAGCTAGTAAATAAATACCTGTTGTTATTTAGACTGTTACTGGAATGCCATTCACGAACCGTACGCATCCTTTTGAGTTCATCCGTAGGAGGAAGGACGAGGATTCTGTCCCCCGTCAAGTCCATCTCAATCAAGTCCGTCCGTCCCACTCTCATTTGTGTGTTACCCATATCTGGGACCAAGCCCCTAATCAAAAGGCGTCTTGCGGGTGAATTATACTCCGCCATGCCGAAGAGTATGAATTAATTTGAATTGTTAACTACCTGTAGATACTATGGGAACTTGAGAGGGGGCACATCTAATTCATTGAGCAAATTAGATAACTGAGCCGAATATAATAGCCCCATACAATGTGGGCTCTTGACAAAAGATCGTTATCGTTTTTGAATATAATTTCCGATGGAATGGGACATTTTAGTCTGACAATAAAGAAATCTCATTTACTGGCTACGGGAATGATATAAAATTTGATGAGGGGCCGAAAGCAGGAAATTACCGCGCTCGATGCAAAGCCACAACATTACATTCAACACTAAACGTTCTTCGTGCAGCCATACCGATTACTCTTCCAACTTCCACTGTCATCGTTATTTAGATGGCCGCACCCCCACGATGACTGGTCCCCATTATGATCGCAAATAACTTGTCACCTGCTAATTTTCTAGTCGCTGGATGAATACAAATTAGATAGACTGAATTGGCCAACACCCCCATTTTCCCTATTTCTATGTATTTAGTTAAAATTTTCTGTTAGCGACGGTCGCAGGATTTTGGGAAGATCACCGAACAACTCCCTACACAGCAAGGCTCAACTACACGGTTAATTTCAGTTTGAAAAACGTGAATAGAAGGTTGACCAGTCGGTCAGTCCAGTCATGAGAGAGAGTACATCAAGTTCCTATCATTTATGGCACAAGATAAATAAGAGTCTTTTGAACACTTTCTTAATATCTTTGGACCACGACAGCAAAATACGAGTAGGTAGGTATATCGATCGTATTCAACAGTTCATTTCAACCAGGAATCGAATATATGGTTCATATTATCCTGAAGTATGAGGAAGGAGGAGTAGAAGGGATCATGAAAGGTTCAATGGACGGCAATTTGTAGTCGTGTAGAGCACAAGGTGCCAATGAGGTCGCCCACGGGGTTCGCAAAACACCTACTCTCCTGATTGCCAGCGGCCTACTACTCGACCATCATCCCGCTATGATCGCACCACTCAAATCTACCCGCGAGCTCCACATGAATAATAAGGTAGCCGAAAAACACATGTAATGGATTTATTTAGGTCGAAAGAATAATATTTCTTCGCCGGTTCATTTCACGATCATCATATATTAGCACAGGTTAGCCTCATAATGAGGCGAACACGAAGAATCGACTGGACGTCATCTCAACCGAATAAGATGTTCATATGGACAATTTCCACAAGTTTCCTTCCTTTTGAACCCTATTTTCTTTGAGCACATTTTTTTCGTCGCTCCTTCAAATAAATCTCAAGTCGAACGGCCGAACCGATATGAATGCAGTTTAACCCTTCAGAACCGAACGATTTCACATTAAATATGACACAGTTTATACATTTTATAAGCTATGTTAGAATGCTCTAACCCTTCTGTTTCCGACGGGAACTGATGGTGATACACCTTCACGACCGCATCTCAATGAATTAGTAGCTGTGTTTGCAAACGAGAAAAACGTCAAATTTTCATCTCCAATGAGTGTGAAGTGACCATAAGGTTGTCGCCGGGAATTAAATGTTTCCAAATAAGTTTCGGTCCCAAATTCATGATTGCGGGGTTTAGGAGCCTCACTCAACTGAGTTTTTGTACTCACTTCGTTGTATCTGAGCTTCAGTAACAGAAGGGTAAAATAGCCTGTTATTGATCTAGGCTAGTTTCTCACGTAGACAATCTTATACAACGAAATATATGCTGGAATGGTTCTGAGAACACCCCGAATACGATTCACCATTGTTGCGTCAAATTAAATAACTAGTCCTTTTAATTTAATTTAAGAAGTAATAGGTACCTAGGTAGAGATATTAATTACTGGAGGTCAAAGAATCCGAGAATAATGAGAACAGCCAATCTAAAACTTCGTTTCACTGGGTCTTCAGTCAGTGCCAGAGGGGGGGGGGGGGGGGAAACCCAATTTCCAGTCAAATTGATAATCGTTCCAACCGGAATAACTGTCCCAACCAGTTAAATTAGCTGAGAAAGAAAAAAAATACTGCCTACGTTATTAATTTGGTTGGAATGCTTATTGATCAAATTGAAACGATTATTGATTTGGTTAGTACAATTATTTAGTTGGAGCAATAAATTATCAGGTTGGTGGGAGCGATGATTAATTTGGCTGGAAAATGCTATAAATGGAGAAACATAAATACGGTATTACTGAATTAAGTAGAATGGTACTAATAAATGGATTGTTGGAACTTGGAACAGAAACAGTTATCGGTAACCTGACATTTCAGGAAATGGTTAAAAAAAGAAAATGAAGCGGTCGAATTATCGTAAAGCTGTCTAAATAGAATCAACATAAACATCAGTACAGCAAATTGTAACCAGTCTGAACAAATGAGGAAGACATCACTCAGACATTTAAATACCTATGCGGAAGTTATTCATTTTCACTTTCAGTCCCTTATTGCGTTACGTCGTCGATTCGAAAACCAATCCGCCCAACTTTGGACTGAACACGGATAATTATTTGATGTGATGACTATGTGGGATTCATTTAGCGTTTTAAAATTACCTACGCACAGTTCCTGCGACGTTTTTGTATATTTGAAAACTTGTAAGGTCAATAGTAGTGGGGGAAGGGGGGTTACAAAGTGGGGAGAAAGGATTTAGCACCCTTACCCACGAAACGAGAGGTGACAATGACGGATGGCAACAAGGAGCTAAATTTACGGGGCAAACGAAGAGTAATGTATTAGTATGACTAATCAAATGAAATCTGAGAGTTGAAAATTATAAAAATGCCGCCCAAGTCTGGAGCTTTTGAGGAACCTGGTTGTTTGTTCTTTTGATACGCCTATGGGTCAGATGTTCGCTGATTTTTACTGATTTCCGGAAGAGGTCATTGTTAAGGGGGAGAAAATCAGGCAGTTTCCTTCTCACCACAGCTTGCATAACAGTTGTAATGGATGTGGTTAAAGGAAACGTGCGGAGCCATGGTCTATGAAATATGAAAACCAACAGACACTCAGTGCAATGATGACACGACCATTTCATTGAAGGAATAAGTTGGGATTTATTGTAGTGTACCTACGTACAACTTACGTGGCATAGGTACCAACCAAACATTCTAAGGTGAGATTGGCAAAATTTCGGATCAGCAGGGGAGAACAAAGGTCTGTCTGGGGCATCTCGAAGTGACAGGAGAAATCTATTGAACTGATGGATTGCAAGCTGGCAATCAAGGCAGACATCAGTCTTGTTGAAGGGGCACCAAGGTAACTATAATAGGCATCATGATTTCAGACATTGACAGCCCCATCGTCTGACGAGAAGGCTCATTGTTTCTTCGCACAGCTATCGACCGTTCGACGGGGATCCTCCAACACTGGTGCAATACAGTGCAGGGCTCCTACATGAACCGACTTGCAAACGTGATGTGATAACTGTACTAAAAATAGCGCAAGAAATTAATGAATTGGAGCTTCTAGGAATGAGATGCGTTAGTATTTTTTGTTTGTACAAGTTATTCGTAGTTATTTGATTGAAAAGTCGTAAAGATTTGATGAAGCCACTGGCAGATATCCTAATCCATGACACGATAGAAGCGAGAGATCCCTGTATCCACGACAAGGTTCAAGGTCAGTGAGTAATTTTGGACACCGACGTAATTTCTCCAGACTAATTGGAATTTCCTCATCAGTTGACAGCATGTAAAACAATTTGAGAAACAAGCCAGCCAATTTCAGACCATTGCCAGAAATTTGCCCTTTTTGTTGAAAAATAGAATCTTACCTCTTTTATTATAAAGCTTCCCAGTTGAAACAAACGTAGACGGATGAACCAAACCTACTAGCTCAACAGGTTCTCAGCATGTTTGAATCATTTCCTCATGTACATCTGCGTGTTTGTTTTTCTAGTAGATAAGTACAACAATTAGAAGACACTCACCTTTTTCTTTCCGTCAGGTGGAGGTGTGTTGTGCCTAGACTTTGGTTCGGGTGTAGGCGAGTAGTCAGGAGCCGGCTCCTCCAAAACTTCGTCATCTTTCTGTAAAAAAATAATTTACACAATCAGCCATCATTTTTATTGAACAGGCTCAATACATTCAGTAAGCAGGTACATGGTTATGTGGATCTTCTCTGTCGGTTCCTCGTCTAGGCTATTCACGACTGATCTTCAGTCCTTTTGATTGATTGTTCTTTCATTGATGAGTGGTATGAATACCGCCTTTGCTCAACTCTTCTACAAAGACCACGAAATCCACGAAATTGTTCGGTGATGCGAAAAAACATCGAAGTGCTTCCGCCAAGGAAGACTAACGGAAAATACTAGTGTCGTTATGAATATACATATTATACAAGTTTCACATCTTTTCCGTTGTACAACTATCAATAAGCTTGAGTAGATATACCAAAAAAACGCTGCAAACTATTACACAACAGTTTATTATCTACCTGTACGGATGCCCCTTCTGCGTAGATCACTGTTTTCTGTGGTCAATTCCAACCCCGTGCTCTCCCCCCAGGAAAGCCCTAAACAGAGTACTGGAGCCGGCCCGGTAATCGCAGTTTCATAAAAATGCGCGGGATTCAATAAGTAAAACTTTAATTATTTGCTGCCATTCAGGAAGCTTGTTCAAGTTACAAAAGTAGGTACCTATCAACAAAATCCAAAATAACGATCATTCATCAAATAAAATAATATCACGGTACAGCCAACTCGACTTCATTCACCCATCCGTGATTATAACCAGGTGTCAATGATATCTGGGGGCCTATTCACTAAAATAGACAGTGGAAAGAGATTATCTATTTTGAAAATCTCCCGCGAGAGATAGTCTCCCCCGGGAAGACAGTCTCTTCCAATGTCTCCGGGTTCGTCCATTTTACAGAATAGCTCCTGAGACCTTGAGAAAGAGATATGGATCCTTAATACACGAAAATGCCATAGTATCCATGAAGTGCGAGATGTTCGTGCCCCCGGGAGTTCAATTCCTTAATAATGAACGCATTTCTTAATACCTATTCAATGGGTACCTACCTACCTACCTCAATCCATACTTGGACGTTTTTACTCACGAATCGGATAAAAGTTTAAATGAAATTGAAAAAAGTCTCAATTATAAACAGAAAAAGTCGAATTAGGGGGCTTTTAATGCTTATGTTATATCTACACCTAATGAACCTCTTAGGTAGGTAGGTACCTACCTCAACCCGTACTTGGACGTTTTTACTCATGAATCAATGATTATGTATATATTTTTAATTTAAATTGACTTACCTTTATGAAATGAAAGAATACACGATCAAAAGTACCTACCGATGTGGTTGCGGATGAAGGAGGATATTACAAGGATGAAGGAGGATATTACACGATCACTGTGAAACAAACGAGAAATAGACTCTCTCTTTCGAGGGAAGACACCTAATTAGGTGTCTCTCTGAAAGAGATCGAGAATGCCAAGATGGCCGCCAACTCTCTCTTTGAAAAGTTACTGAATAACCCTGTCATGGATACTATAAAAATCTATTTGGCCCAAAGAGAGAGTCGGACCTGAAAGAGATGTCTCTTTCAGGTCCGACTCTCTCTTTTGGCAGAAGAGATTTTTATAGTATCCATGACAGGGTTATTCAGTAACTTTTCAAAGAGAGAGTTGGCGGCCATCTTGGCATTCTCGATCTCTTTCAGAGAGACACCTAATTAGGTGTCTTCCCTCGAAAGAGAGAGTCTATTTCTCGTTTGTTTCACAGTGATCATGTAATATCCTCCTTCATCCGTGAAATATCCTCCTTCATCCACAACCACATCGGTACTTTTGATCGTGTATTCTTTCATTTCATAAAGGTAAGTCAATTTTAATTAAAAATAGATACATAATCAATGATTCATGAGTAAAAACGTCCAAGTACGGGTTGAGGTAGGTACCAACCTACCTAAGAGTGGCCGTTCATTAGGTGTAGATATAATACAAGCATTAAGCCCCCTAATTCGACTTTTTCTGTTGATAATTGAGACTTTTTTTTCAATTTCATTTAAACTTTTATCCGATTCATGAGTAAAAACATCCAAGTATGGATTGAGGTAGGTAGGTACCCATTGAATAGGTATTACTAATGCGTTCATTATTAAGGAATTGAGCTCCTGGGGGCACAAACATCTCGCACTTCATGGATACTATCGCATTTTCGTGTATTAGGATCCATATCTCTTTCTCAAGGTCTCTGGAGCTATTCAGTAAAATAGACGAACCGGGGAGACATTGGAAGAGAATGTCTCCCAGGGGAGACTATCTCTCGCGGGAGATTTTCAAAATAGATAATCTCTTTCCACTGTCTATTTTAGTGAATAGGCCCCCTGTTTCATTTACGATCACGTTAACGAAAATTTTCGGTGCAAACGAACGGCTGATCGTACAATGCTCCGGGTGGTCCCAAAAAATTCTTTAGTTCGAGATCAATAGAAAAACGTAAAAAACCATACTCTTCTATGAAAGTTGTCGAGCTATGGCGTTAGGGAAATTTCAACCCTCCGCGTTACTGTCAGCCATCTTTGAGGAGTGGAAGGGGTGATTTTTCACCCCTTTCACTCCTTAGAGATGGCTGACAGTAACGCCGAGCTTCGAGGACCAATTACACCCCAAACAGGACCTAAAAACCAAATTTCATTAATTTTTCATTTAATTTTATGCTTAATTATTTAATATTTAATAATTGGGGTAATCATAATTTTTTTATGCTCGATTCCAAAGGTTCATTATTGAAAATAATAAACCAATAAGCGTCGAGTGCATTTACTAGGTCGGTACTAAAATTCTGTGGTGCATTTTCATAGGCGCTTCACAATTTCTTTATGGAATCAACATTCGTGAATGAGTGATGGATGAAGAAATGTTTCATACAGTAGCCTAACAGAAAGGTAAGCAGGCAATAAGCTGACATCTGAGTTGGCGAGATGGATAGAAAATGCTGCAGTTCAACAACTTTAGGTTGCATGAAAATTGCTTCCGCATTGGAGTTACTAATACATAATAGGAATATGTTAGAGCAGTTAATAATATTAGTAGACTGCACAACGCCAACAACTTCTATTTCAATACTCGTAAGTACTGACAGAATTGACGGAATTAGAAGATGAACCTGTCTATTCCTTGTGATACTTATAACAAGGTAGGCACGAAAATATTATCGATGAATCATAAATTATTGTGGTTATTACGATAACCGTCAACAACATCAGACGTTCACACTTATTACAGAAGCCTGGCTCAGGAGGAAAAATGAATAGGTTGAGTCGTGTACAAAAGCAAAAGACCAGCAGCACCAGCGTCGCGCTGAAAAAAACATTTTACGCTTGTTTTATTGCTGTCAACAGCACATATCATCATGATGTGAAACCTTAGCTTGTAACATCGCACATAAAGAACGAAACGGAGGAATATCGTATACGTAGCCATAGATGTCCGAACCATATAAATCCACTTACGTCAAAAAGAAAAGATCGCCCTTCACTACTTCTCCACCCATTTCGATGGGGACTTGGGTAATAACAGACAGAGGAGGTTATATTGTACATTTTGATGAACGGGCGACCGGCCCACGTTCCTGTCGGAAATTCTAATATTCAGGATGGATCAGGAACTCCGGGAGGTTGGAACAGATCACAGGGGGCAATGACCCATACAAGACGCTTCTGTACGTCGTTTCAAGTTCAGGCTCCTTTTCCGAACTTACATCCAAATGCGGTATAAAAGCTAACAAATTCTACTGAAATACTAAAAATGAAGTATGTAGGTAGTACCTATGTGACTAAATTTGTAAAAGTTCTGAAGCATTTTTGTCAAGTCACAAACGAGCGTCTAATATTCCAACATATGTAATGAAGACTGAACATGTTTTTCAGTTCGGCTAACGAACAGTTAATTAGATATTAGTCTGGATCTTACAGAAGAACCATCGTGAATTGAAATATGATTTCAAACTATTACGGACGGTTAGGTATTTTTGTGCAATTTTTTTACAGTTCCTTGGAACTGGTTATTTTCCTCATTCTCGTTCCATGAGATTAATCGATCTTGGCATCTCTAATGGTATATAACCACACCGGTGAGTTCCTGAAAACAATGGGCGTAATACTATTAACACTTACGCCCGTACTGACCAGCCTTTTGTTACTGCAATAACAAAAGGCTGGTCAGTACGGGTTGAAGTATTACAGTATTAAGGCCCTGGTTTTCATGAACTCACCGACTGCTGTTATATCCCATTAGACATTACAAGACTGATCAGTCTGATGGAACGAGAATGAAAGGAAACTAAAAATATTGCACAAAAATCCCTAAGCGTCCATAATTATTTGAAATCATATTTTAATTCGTGATGGTTTCTGTCAGATCCAGACTAATATCTAATTAGTAGTTCGGTCATTGTGTCCGAATATTAGACGCTCGTTTGGGACTTGACGAAAATGCTTCAGAACTTTTACACATTTAGTTACATTGGTGGCATGTTAGGCAAATAGGTACATAGGTACAAATTTCACATTTAGGCACATAGATACAGACGTACAGACGTGGAAATATTCTTCTCCCGCAAGATTTTTCTCCCGTCTTACAGTTGATATTTGAGAATAAGCAATCAGCCAAAAAAAAAAAAAATTAGCTTCCTGAAACCTAAACATCAATATAATATATTCATGACATCTGTTTAGAGTTTTAAACGATGAGAAAAACCGTCATGCCACAAACCAATGAAACACGTCATGACTGGCAGTTGAAATGATTTCCATGGTAAGGTAGGTAGTTACCTCAGATGGCTTTTATCGGCCTAGGCTTTCTCGAATATACTGCGCAGGAAAATAACTGGCAGGTAGAACGTCAAAACCGCAAATCCTTTGCAATTCTTTCCAGCTCGCTAAATGAATACACGTCACGAGAACAATTCACCTATACCTATCTAAACCTACCTAAAACGTTTTTGTTGTTGAAAGTATGTAATGAAATTCTCAATTCTCGAAGAACAACATTGCCTTATTAGTTTCCATTATTAGGTTCCGTTATTACGCTACAATTAATTAGGTCCCATTACGATTGTTTTGAAGCACCACATATACTGTGGCATATAGAACATTATCTAAACATGAGTGGGACGGAAGTCTAGGACTTCTCGGATACGTTTTGCAAGGCGAAAATTCCAAGGCGAAAGACGAGTAGGTACGTACATAGCCTGGAAAGAGGATCGTTATAGTCGCGCTAGATTACAATCTATATGGCGTTCCGCAACGATCATGGACGCTTGCTGCAATATCGTCAATCCCGATGAATCATATTTTTATCTCCCACATTTTCATGAGTGAGATGGCCAAGAACGTCGAAGTAATTTTCAACGAATGAGCGCTCATCTAATCAGAGTTGCTCTTGACAGTTACAACTTGCTGGTTGGCTAGGAGTGAATTTTTTTTATAATCATTGCCATAACAGAGCCGAGAGTTATTTACAACTACTAGCCCAATTTTTACATGATCCGTTCAAGTCATGTCAACTCACGAAACCAACGCCTTCCTTTTTTAGGGTAATCTGAGTAACCTAAATAATCTTTGGATAAAAATTTGAAATGATTAATAACAAAATCTCAATCAACTTTGAGGTTCACATAAGCGAATTTTAGAAGAATATAAGCTATTGTAATCGACCCAAAGCTTTAAAGACATAGGCAACTTTGTTTACAAAAATTTGTTCGATTTTTTTCCGTTTCAGAGCATTTTTTACCAGTGGAATGGTAAAAATATTGAATTTCTCAAAATACTAGTACCTACCTAATGAAATAAAAGGCAACCTATGCATTTGTCAAAAATATAAATGAGGTTAAATTTGAGTTTTTAGGGTCCAAGATCTCTAGAAATCGGTAAAAACTGCTACAGTTCGCATAAAATAGATATAAATTCACATAAAATCTATATGAATTCATATAAAAACGATATAAATGAGTGGTCTAATATGTTTGATCGTGACATAAAAAAGAACATAGAAACATGTCAAACTGAGAACCTCCTCCATTTTTTCCAAGTCCGTTAAAATGAAAAAAAAAAAAAAAACAACCACAGTCATGCAGCATGGCTATAAGAGCGAATTTT
The DNA here is from genome assembly GCA_954871275.1 of Leptopterna dolabrata. Lineage (NCBI taxonomy): Eukaryota > Metazoa > Arthropoda > Insecta > Hemiptera > Miridae > Leptopterna > Leptopterna dolabrata. The sequence goes on from OX940983.1 coordinate 29,203,860, forward strand.
CGAAGTTTTCGGCATCTTCCTCCTCCGCCTAAAATTTTCTGAAAATTAATTTTCGGCCAATGTTTTCCCAACTTGATACCATACAAAATTAAAACAGGAGTAGTTTTACTCAAAGTAAAATTTGGGGTGGAAGGAGGGGGAGGGGGAAATCAAAAATGTTTTGAATACCAGAAGAGTAGGTATTGGGTACGTAACAAATTTTTTGTTCCATTTTTTGCCGAGTAACACCTCGGTTTGTAGATTTTCCAACGCTGAACACGATGGTGAAGTCAGAATTGCGATATCCCATTCCGTTATCAGATTAGAGCAGACGAACCAGGAAGAACATCTCAAGAAATAACCACGTTCCTTCATCTTCAAAGTGCTCCAGTTTGAGAATGGAATGAGATATCGCAATTCTGATTTCACCATCGTGTTCAGCGTACAAAAACCTTTAAAATGAGGTGTCACTTGTCAGACTTTTTCATTTTGGGAATTTATGGGTAATTCCCCCCCCCCCCCTAAAACACCCCAAAACTCCCCCTTAGGGTGACCCGATTCTGCCCATCTTCGAACTTAGCCTGTCGATTGCCAAGACAGATTTTTCGTGCAAATTTGAACTTTTTATCTCAATTCTTTCGAGAGTTATCGTCTGGAATGACACATACATATATAAATATATAAATATATAAATATATAAATACATAAATATATATATAAATATATATATATACATATAATTTTTGGTGTCTTTCGGCAGGGAATTCAGGATGGTCTGAAACGGATTTTGGTATAAAAATCTTTCGGAAATTCGAGTTTTAAAAATTTTGGACCGAGAACAATAGCTTCCTTTTCTTCGAAAATTCGCTAAAAAAGGTCAAATTTGAGTTTTTGTGGGCGAAAAATTGTAAACATTCTATAATAAGAAGGTGAAGTTCGGGCACAGTGTGATTGATTCGGTTGCGCTGGCTGAGCTGAACACAACAATACCCCGTCCACACATTTTATTTCACTGGCAGCTTACTGCGTTTTCGCTAAATTATTCCAATACCGACCCTATATTCCAGAAAGGAAAACCAAGTTGACCTAGAAACTGGGTATCGTTTTATTGGGTATAGTATGTTTTTATTGTTGTTAATCCTCCCGTAAGGACATTGATGCTGTTGATGAGACTCCTAACAGACTCATGTAAAGAAATTATGAACAATAGTTTTATAGAAAAATTACCTAGACTTTTCTACCCTCAGAGACATTTCAGATCCCAAATGAGGGTGGAATTCAAACATTTTAATTAATAACACCAAGCAATTGCAGTACGGAACTTGAGTAAGTAAATAGGCATTAGATGATTTTATGCAGTACCTACGTAGTAATGATAAGATAGTTTTTCAGGTACCTGAAGAACTTTGGCCAAACAATGACTTGAGAATTTTTTGCGAGCAGAAATATTGTCGAATAATGAGCCAAAGGTAACCTGGACAGAAAACAAGCTTGACCTACACTTAACTTGGCAGACTAGCGCTGATATTTAACCTCAAGACCACCCAAGTCGAGTTCGTCGAGTTACAATTCACTACAGCGCGATATTTCATGATAATTTCAATAAACCAGAATAATTATACTAATTTCGCGGAGAATCCGCTTTCTAAGGAATGTTATTAAGAAAGCAAAGTCCGTAAGTCACTCTTTTAATTGATGATTCAGGACGTTGTACTTGGGGGTTGGCAGAGATTGGATCTTCCCCGGGTGACTGAACGCTCTTTCGACAATCGAGCACCATTTATCATCATCCATCAAACTCTCAACGTCTTCGCGAGTGAATGAGATCCTTCGACGAGATACACTTATAGCCGATCGATGTTTCGCACTAATTAAAAAATGTAAAACACTTAGGTAAAAAAAAAATAAGCGAGCTTTTTTCTCTAAATACTTATACCTTGCATTTCAAAGAAAAAACTGAGTTACCGAAAGGTTCTATTTCCACTAACAGACGAAAAGTAAATACATAGTTACACCGGTTTCAGTGATCAAACCATCGTGAGTAACAAACAATAACATTATTATAATTATTATTAATGTTATTGTTTGTTACTGACGATGGTTTATATCCGAAACAGGTTTAACAGTGTATTTATCGTGAATTAGTGGAAATAGACAACCCTTCAATAACTCCGTTTTCTTGGTTTATTAATTTCAATAATGAACCTTTGGAATCGAGCATGAAAACATTTTTAACCTCCTCCCCCCCCCCCCCCCGCCACTAAATTTGATGGTTTACGTTTCAAGATATGTAGAATCCGAAAATGCTATAAACAAAATTTCTCTCTGTCCGCCGTACGCCGTACTTCGCACTTTTCTCAGTACCGTGAACCAAAATTAATGAAAATTGGTTTGTAGGTCCCGTTTGGGGTCCAGTTGGTCCTCGAAGCTCGGCGTTACTGTCAGTAATCTCTAAGGGGTGAAAAAGAGTGGTTGACATTTTCAGAACGCCGTAGCTCGAAACCTTTCAATAGAAGGGTATGGTTTTAAATATTGATCTGGAAAAAAGAATTTTTTGAGACCACACGGAGCTTTGTACGACCAGCCGTTCGTTGCGCCGAAGAGCTTCGTCAACATGATCGTGAATCACACGATATAAATCCGGCCCAGATATCCTCGCTAGGGAGCACCTGATTATGATCATGCATGGCTGTATGAAGTCGAGTTGGTTGTTCTGTGATATTATTTCATTTGAAAAATGATGAAGCTTTTGGATTTTGTTGATAGGTACCTTTGCAACTTGAACAAAGGTTGAAGTATTATTGGGTAAATTATTACACAACGGTAAATTATTACACAACGGTAAATTATTACGTAGAAGGGTCATTTATACAGGTAAATTATTACACAACGGTTTATCATTTACCTTATGCTTCATGAATTACTACAAATAATTAGTGACTGAATTATTGAATCCCGCGCATTTGTAGGACACTTTGTAGGACTCCAGTACTCGACTTAGGGCTTTTCGGGGGGGGGGGGGGGGCTTGAGGGCATTGACCACAGAAAAAGGCGATCTATGTAGAAGGGGCATCTATACAGGTAAATAATAAACCTTTGTGCTATAATTGGCAGCGTTTCATTGAAACTGGTTTCCACGATTTCATCGCGAGTGATTTAGTTCGTACTTTGCATTTCTTTAGTGCAACTATTTGACGTGAAATGTACGATGATAAGATCTGCTCTAGGTGCAGTTTGTTGTAGTATTCTAACCCATGGACCCTACTAGAACACGTAAGGTAGGCTTAATATTCTTGGGTACACCCACAAGTAACTATAAAACCTCAAAACTACGTACCTACCCTAACTGCAGCGCTAACTGTGGCAACTGTTTACAGTTTTGGTTTCAGTATCCCTGTGTGAGGATCAACGCATTTTGGATGCCACAAATCACATCATAACATCATATTCTAACCAAAATCATAGGCTTCCGATAAACTGGCCCAATTCCCCAGGAAATGAATAAGATGGATAGCAATCTGTAACCAAATCAATATCAAAAATATAATATGATATTCATACACAAAAAAATAACAATTGCAGTCGTTCCACGATTTGAGAGCTTCTACTCATTTTGGTTTATTATTCACAGAATAATACACCTATGTATTCGGTCAGCAAAAAATTGTTATAACACCCCCTCAAAATTTTTTCTTTTCCGTTTCAAGGTGCGTAGATTCCAAAAATGCAATGTCCGTCCGCCGTCCGCTGTCCGCCGTACCACGTGTACACGCTTCATTTTCGGTCTAAAAAAGCCGTTCTTTTTCACACATGCTCCATTTGGGCCCTAGTTGTGTCCCGAAACTTTTCAGCCCAATCGGAATATACCCAGGGGCGTTATGAGTGAACGTGTGTATAAAAATAGGTATTTTTTGTGTTTTAGTAACATATTAGTAAAATGAGCTTTTGAGTTATCGATTTCCATGTTTTTGGGGACGAGAAGACCGAATATGAAGTCGATTTTGGCCAAGGAGTGGAAATTTGAGGTTGTAACGGATGTTCAGCTCCCAAAATTGATTTTTTATGAGTCAAAAACCTGGGAAATCGTCTGAAATCACCATCAATTTGTAGAATAACACTAGGAAAAGTGTTAAAACGTGGATCAAGACGATTAAATGGCACTACTAATGATCAAAGATAATTTGAAAAAAAAAGGAGCGTACTTACCTAATTCAAGTTTTGGGGGCCAAAACTGGTGGAAACCACCAGAAATAGCTATTTTAATTATTTTACATGAAATATACAATAAATGAACAGCCAACATTTCTGTACGAATGTCCAGTAGAATAATAAACCCATGTGATAAGGATTTTGCAGCGTTTTTTCACTGCTACAACTGAGACTTTTGTAATATCGGGTTAACAATTCACCTTTGAGAAATGAATCTATGTTGGTAGAATAATAATCGAAAACTGAAATAAGGAAGGGCTACATGGTTCTAAGCAGAATCAAGTATTTCTCGGATCTTAAACTCGCCAAAAAGTACCTATTAAGAAAGAATTCATCATTCCCTCCTTATTTCAATGTAATTTTTTTTTTAAAGAATTTAGTTTTCATTCTTGCCTAGGTGGGTTGTAGGTATTAGTAGTTTGGTTGTTCTGGTACTCAGTAGTTTGGTCAGCAGGATGGCTGTGAAAAAAGGACACTGGAACAGTAGTGTTGAACCTTATAGCTAACTGAACGTCATTCGGGGTATGGGCCCAACATCGCGTTAAAGTTGGTTTGATTTCTTCTCATCGATTCGTGGGCCGGTAGAATATAATTCAAAATCTGCCCCCTTCACCCCCCCCCCCCCAGATAATAAATTCAAAACCGAGACGCTCTTGGATAATCCCAACCTACAACTTCCGTTTGAACGCTATGGAGAACTCGGTCTCTACCACTACAGTTGTACATGAAAACAAACAAAGGCTCTGTTTATAACTTATTGTCTGGAAAAAAATCTAGAAAATGAAGAAAAACGCGGATTTTTAAGGCTTTGTATCTGAGCAACTGTGTTAAAAGAAGATTCAATCAATGAAGGTCAAATGGTTTCTTCAAGCCAAGCTGAAAATGTTTTCTTTTTCTACATTTAGGTTTCGTCATCCCTCGAAGTTCTTCTGCCTTTTTTCGAAGCCGGTTTTGTCTTTGACAAAAGAATGAAATTTCAAATTTCTTGAGACACCGAAAAAAGTCAGAGAATGTTCCAACGTTTGACACAAAACTGCCATGAGTGGTAGGTAGGTGCATGAGTTTTGGTTTATTATTCTGTGAATAATACACCTATGTATTCGCTCAGCAAAAAATTTTTATAACACCCCCTCAAACTTTTTTCTTTTCCGTTTCAAGGTGCGTTGATTCCAAAAATGCAATGTCCGTCCGCCGTCCGCCGTACGCCGTCCGCCGTACGCCGTATCACGTGTACAGGCTTCATTTTAGATCTAAAAAAGTCGTTCTTTCGCACGCATGCTCCATTTGGGCCCTAGTTGTGTCCCGAAACTTTTCAGCCCGATCGGAATATACCCAGGGGTGTTATGAGTGAAAATGTGTGTAAAAATAGGTACTTTTTGCGTTTTAGCAACATGTTAGTAAAATGAGCTTTTGAGGTATCGTTTTCCATGTTTTTGGGGACGAGAATACCGAATATGAAGTCGATTTTGACCAAAGACGCGGAAATTGAGGTTTTACCATTGGTTCAGCTCCCAAAATTGGTTTTTTTTTAAGTCAAAAACCTGGAAAACTGTCTGAAATCACCATCAATGTGTATACTAACATTAGAAAAAGTGTAAACAGCTGAATCAAGACCATTAAATCGCACTACCAATGATCAAAGATGATCTGGGGGGAAAAAAAGTGTACCTATTTCATGTTTTGGGGGCCAAAATTGGTGGAAATCATCAGGAATAGCTATTTCAATCATTCCACATGAAAGAAACTATAAATTTAACTGCCAACAAGAATCTCTAGAACTCCAATAGAATAATAAACCCATGTGACAAGGACTTTGCAGCGTTTTTTACTTCTTTGTAAGTATTCTGTAGATGATAACGTGTAACTGTTTCCAGCCAGAATAACTTTACTTGTCGGTCATAAATAATGTTTAGCTTCTCTACAACACCGTATGGGAACTATAATAATCATGCAGTTTTATAATATTTGAACCCAGTATGCACGTGGAAAAGATAATTTGAAGAAAGCCGACATTGTAGAATCAGGTTAATCAGTAAACGAATATAAATAGAAAAAACCGCACGTACAGGCTTACGGGATTCAACAAATGTATTCATCATCTACTGGGTATGACCAGCAATTTAAGTTCCCAACTACCAGAACTTCTCTTTCAGACCAACTGCACACTTTTGTAGCAATGGATTCAGTTAGACGTACAACTGGGGTTCGCACTTGAACTGTTTCCTCATTAGGTATGGGCGAAGCCTCAAATTATGAATTTATGAGCCGACTTTCAACTTGAATTCAATATAAAAATGTTGGAACATCCGGTACCTACAACTTGAAAGACTGATCTGCCGATTATAATGTTTGAATACGATTGCAGATATAAGCAAAGCGTGATGTTCGAGGTAGGTAATTGGCGTGGGCGAGTAACTTTATGGTTCCTTTTGATTGCCACTTTTGAAGAATAACACGGACATTATTCTAGATTCCTGATATCGTAATTGGGATCGCGAGGTACAAGTAGGTAAATTCTGAAGGGCTTTATTGCCGTTTCCATGGGTTCGTACATCACCCATACAGCTGAATGGAACATTAAATGTCTACGTGACGGGAATAATCTTTGGAATAGCAATGAATTAGGAACAAATGGTAGAAATAGGATGAACTCACCCATCCGTTGTGAAACTTGGACATCGGATGACTCAGATTCAACGAAGAAGGCACAGGGCACGACTGTTTTACGATTATAATTGCACGTTGCCTTAGGAACTGTTAACTGTACACCCACTCGGGGAACGTAAGATGAAGTACTGAATCGAAAGCTTCGGAAAGACCGAGTGAAAAAAGCGAAGACGAGCGAGCAAGTGACTAGCACGACGGCGGACGGAGACTGATGGACTGTTTTCGCACTGTTACCTGTCAAAGGAAACCCCACAATGAAGGTTCCCTCGGGTGCGGTTTTTTCGGTGAGAAGACTATAAAAATCACAACCTATTATATTAATAATTACTGAGACAAGCTAGATAGGTATTATATATAAATATATATATATATACAAGGTAAAACGTATGACTAATAACAAATTACAGGGGCAAGGGAGTGCATGTTTGACGCCACGACATACGAAATCGGTCTAAAGAGGAGATTTGCCCGGCTGATAGATTTGCCCGTTTGATGCTCCCAAGGTCGGCGTTTCCTCGCGGGCCCGTGGACGTGGTGGGGGTTAGGATTCGCCTCCGGATCACATCCGAGTCCTCCCAGCTTCCCTGCCCGCGTGTTCATAGTAATCCGTATCCGCAAATCCGAAAGGTGGTATCCAAAACTGTGGTATCTAACGGCAAAATCAGGGACATTCGGGACTTCAACATCTATTACTAACAATTATTAATGTCTCTGCTAATTTAGAATGAAGAACAATGGGTAATTATCAAGAATTCTGCTTGCATTTTTTCTCACTAGGTAGCTTATGATGTGAGACAAACGATCACTGGACTGAGTCGGGAAAATATGCCTCCTCCATTATTTTGACAGACTTTCAAACTTTGAAATGTCAAAAAGGAGGCGGAGAAGGGGCTGCTCATCATATACCATCATTATATATGATGGCTGCTGTCCTGTGTCGTCTAAGGATATGGGTTCTGATTGGCTGGAAGATGGCAGCATATGGGAGATGGCCAGTCGACGCGATATGCCGTGTGACATAAGCAAGCGGCTTCTTTGAATCGCCTTTTTCTTTTACGAGTTTTATTCATCCATAAAGCAAGTCTTCCCTCAAATTGCAACATCTTCAAATGCGTAGAGGAAGTTGATGATAAAATCATTACCAAAAGTGTTCTTTGTATGGATATATGATAACTGCCCATCATATCGCATACAACAGGATGATGAGAATTGTGCCCTTACGGCTGAAGGATTCACCAATAAATTTGCGTGCGGTTTTCTTCTAAATGATCTGCATCTCAATATTCGATGCAAGATATCATTATAATATAGGGGTATCATTATAATATGCTCTACTCCTCCTCTTCAAGATAAAAATCGGAGCTTCAGGACGGCATCTGTATAAATGAACTCATTTTTTTCCCCACAAAAACAACATTTAGGTATGTTCGCTGTGGGTTTTACGGCAAACCACTAGCTAACCGTTTTGCGAACCGCCCAGTGAGGTTCAGCCGGAACTTTATAGAAAGAGGAAGAGAGGAACGCGTTCGAAGCTAAAAACCAAATGACTTGATTGGCTATCGCTGAAGGGAAAATGGTGGGGGTATTCGTCAGGAAGCGGTAATCCAAGAAGTCCTCTGATCATGGTCAGAAAAACCCAGCGAACAGGACGAAATGGATACTATACTGTCAGAAAGGTGTCGGAAATCTACTACGAACGCCCAAGTGACTTTCTAGTGGTTTGGTACATTTTCGAATCACTGACAGCTGATTCTGTCGAGGCATTATTAGTATCAAAATACTGCTGGATCTAACACCTCCAATGGTGGCAGAACCGATTTTCATTTTCTTCAAACTGTGAAGCCTCATCCATGGAAGCTTGGTTTCATGAGGACCTCTTATTTCCGATCTTGGGGAAAACGGGATAACCCAAAATTATTAAGAGTCAGAAGTAACCAGATTCACAGCATTCAACAGACCATTCTCCCTCGATTCTCAATCAATGCTCATGATCCGCTTTCCATACTAATCAGTTCTGAGTATGACAAGTTAACTCAATACCAGAATGCTTCAAAGACCATTGTGAGTTAGGCTGGTGGAATACTAATTGTTAGCACGGCTTGTGAAACAACCATACAGCGTTGTGTGTACCTGGCAGAGTTGGGCAAAAATTAGTTCTGAAACTAAAACTAAATTAGTTCCGAACTGGAACTAAAAACTGAAACTATTAGTTTTAATTCGCAACTTCGAAACTAACTTTTGGAACTAAATATTAGTTTTAGTTTCAACTGTTGAAACTAAAACTAATTTAGTTCCAAAAGTTAGTTTCGACGTTGCGAATTAAAACTAAAGTAGTTTCATCTTTTATTCGTAGTTTCGGAACTAAAAATGAAACTAAATTTTTTTCCTCGCGTTTTTAGCGAATTTTCGAAGAAAATTATTGTTCTCGGTCCAAAATTTTGAAAAACTCGAATTTTCGAAAAATTTTCATACTTACCAAAATCCGTTTCAGACCATCCTGAATCCACTGCCAAAAATTATACCTATATATGTGTCAATCCAGTTGCAATTCTGACTTCACTATCGTATTCAGCGAGTAAAAACCTTTAAAATGAGGTGTCATTTGTCAGAATTTCATTTTTTGGATGACCCCCCCCCCCCCCCCCCTCAGCTTTTGGACATTTCAACTCTAAACACGACGGTGAAGTCAGAATTGCAACTGGAATGACACATATATACGTATAATTTTTGGCAGTGGATTCAGGATGGTCTGAAACTTTTTCGAAAATTCGAGTTTTTCAAAATTTTGGACCGAGAACAATAATTTTCTTCGAAAATTCGCTAAAAACGCGAGGAAAAAAAATTTAGTTTCATTTTTAGTTCCGAAACTACGAATATAAGATGAAACTACTTTAGTTTTTATTTTCAATTTCGGAACTAAAAACTAATTAGTTTTTAGTTTCAACTTTAGTTCAACTAAATTTTTATTCGAATAATCCCAACTCTGGTACCTGCTTACCTAGCAACGCTCAGTATATAGGTACTCACGTAAAAGTTAAAATATTATTAGCTCATCCTCAAATTAAAATGAAAAACCCCTTAGATCCTGAACAAGAAAATTAATTTAAACATCGCCCACATTGTAACAAGCGTTTAAAATTAGCTTCAGTAGTGTTAATATGAACTATAAATGTGTATTTGCTGGAACAGTATTTATCCACCCATTCAAATCATTAACGCCTTACTTACCTAGCGATATTAATTGGCTACTGATCGATATTCTACTCACCGATCGATAGATTGAAACAGTCGATAACAACACTGTCAACAATAATAATTATCTCGAACAAACAAGAGCAGATCAAATCACAAGATGGTCCCAGAGATCTCAATCTCTCCAAAAAATCATTCGACGAAATGAATTTATGGGGGGCAAGAACGGAATTTTTGTATTTTTTTCCGAAATTAACCACCTCTTTCATGAACGCAGAAAAAGAAATCAATCAAAACGGCCCATTTTAACTAAATATAAGGTGCGATCGATTATGCAAAACAGCATCGGAATGGCTTCCTTCAAGGTTCGAAGCCTCATCTCATTATTATACTCGGGAAGGTGTGGGCAAATTGTGTTACCATTGTAAAAGCTAAATGCTTTGACCTTGTTCCGACCTTCTGCCTCCATACGCTCCTCCACGAATAACGAACAACTGATGGTTTCCTAGCTAATTTCATTCATAGTTCAAGTTCTCAGGAGAACAAAATTTTAATGACAATCATTCAAGAAAAGTTGCGAATCAATTTCACTGAGTCCAGTGCGTATCAATTTCAGCATGGGGGAATAGCGGATTTGGAACAAGATTTCATATAATTATAGTTATACAAATCTTTTCACGAACATAATATTCCACTAGTCAATCGATGCGCACAAAATAATATGTTCAACTTCACTTTCTTAAAGGCATCTTTCTGAAGCTGGCTTCCAGATGTGGGACGCCCATGATTATTTTCAATTCTGAAGGCAGGTGACAACCTCAAGCAAGGAAAAAATCGCCGAAAAATCCTTTTCAGACGATTAAAAACCCAAATCCGTGATAAAGAGACCTGCGTATGTACACAGCCAACATGTTTACGAAGTTTTCTCCTCATCGTAATTGATTTTTAATCGTTGTGTTAATGACCAAGATCCTGTAATGATATTACTGATTCCATTAATTGACTCAAATATAAAATCAGGCAATTTAATATACCGCGAACACATCTTGGTAGGTTTAGCCCGCTGCTTCAAGTAGCCCCTAATTTCAACGTTGTTAACATAATTATCTACTCTAATTTGGAATATAGGAAGATCTACCACAATAAATTAAGGGACAGTCCAATATCGAAATTAATATTGTAGTTGTTGTGTACCAAATGGGATAAGCACGTGAGTCACAGAAAGATTTATATAATTTTTTAATGAAACTAGATTCTATTCTGAGAACTTTGACACCAAGCGCGCTTTCCTACTGTAAGTAGGTAGTTCTTTTTCTACTATTTTTCAAAGTTTCCACCAAATCTTACGTCACAATAGGCAGGGGGCCCGCCCAGGCGAGAAGGGTGCAATGACGTCATAACTAGTTTTTTTATACTCATTTGTTTTAAATTGTTCGATTCATTAGGAATTTTACAAGGATTTGAATACGATTAACAACAATAGCTAGTATGGAAAGTCAGAACAGGATTTTTAAGGATGGTAGCTATATACTGACATTAATTTATTTATATTAAATAGATACTTCCGTTCAATGTCATGTGCATACATCGATGTTTTAGGGGATACACTTATAGCGGATTAACTAGTTCTCATTCTTCGTCAAATTTGAAATGGACCACAAGTTCGAGTTAGTAAGAAAAAAATTGTACTTAGTGTACGACTACATACCATATATTAGTACCAAGTATGTAGGTACCTGTAAGGTGTGTACCTGTAATGAGAGTTGTACATTTTTTCTCAATCCTACTCAAATTTGATAAGTTGTAATGCAGTGATGGGGAGGAAAATTGGAGTAGTCGCTCGTAAACTCTGCATGACTCGGGTTCAATAACTCGAATGAATTTAATAGTCCACAGCTTAGATACACGCAACATTCTCTCAACCACAGGTTACCTGCACAAAAAGTCCCTACCGTGATATTTCTATTTATTTTCTTTCGAGGAATCGAGCGGGGGCTCCAGCTCATCAATATTCATCGGATCCGGTTGTTTATGCCTAGAGCGCAAACTTTACTTCGGAGTTTTACTTGAGATTGATGGGCGCTCCCACTTGATGATAATGCCGATGGGTTTCGCCAAGATCAACCTGTTTCCAGAACCATTAACAGCAGGTTGGTATAGAAACACAAGTTGCATGATTGGGTGACATAACGAGCGGCCATCACAGAGGAGCCGACATGCCAATTTTCGTTCGTAAAGTTGCGAAATTAATTTAAAAATTAGACCGCTCAGAAGCACTGTGAGCGTAATGCGTGATATATACGTCCTTCACTTTTGGGGATATACGAAATTCATACAGTCTGAGTGGCAAAATATTTATCTGGAAAAGCCCACATTCTTGTAATGAACAAAACGCCTATAATATTGCTACAACTGAACAATAGTTTTATAGCCTGAATGAAAGTAGTAGGAAAAAATAACAGGATGGGTAGCTACGTAAATAAATAATATAAATCTTGATTTTTCCCACGAAAAAATTAAGTTATATTTTAAGAACGGATTTAAACAAGAAAGTGAACACTGACATTAACATAACCTCAGGTAATGGAAAACAGCCCAAGTTCTTTTGATGCATAAATATAAATCATCTCAACTAGCTACCGAAGGGGTAATGGCAGCAGAGATGTTCCTATAAATTAATAAGCTGACTTTTTCAAAATTAACTACCAAACTACTAGGTATGATTTTTAAAAAAAATGTGACAACCATTCTGGAGTCTAGCTGATTGTGAGATTTTTACACGGTATGATATGGCCCAATTCATTTTCCTTGATGAAGGTAGGTATAGGCAACGTGACAAAGAATGTGAAGCTATTCCCGTTTGAATGATGATCAATAATTTTTTAAAGTTCAAACTAGTCGAGAGCTATGAAACTTGAAAAAAAAATTATAATTCCAGTCTCATGTCCTTGCGACAAACGACGAAGTAATAGGGGCTAAACTGTGTTGTTGGCAGCCAGCCAATATGTAAAAGTTCTCGGTTTATGGGTCTTTGCTACTGCGAAACAGTTCGTCATTCTACGCACATCTCAAGTTATATTACCTAGTTACCTATTTGAAAAAAGCCAATAATATTGAGTACTGAGTATCGAGTCAAATTATGTAGATATCTTTGAAAGAAAAGCAATAATTACATCAATAAGTACCTACAACAATAATATTAACAATACATATGTTTGTCAACAATAGTGGGAGGTATAATTGTTAGTACCTAAAGTAGGCATAATACTTAACAGCTAATTTTTGCACTGAACTGCTATAAAAGAAAAGATTGTGCGCCATTTTCATGTCTTTATCACAATTGCAAGAAATATAAATAGACATTTTGTTCGCGGAAAAAAGGGTTGGTGATTACCAATATACGTACCTATTCTAGCTGCTTCACTCAATCAATTGATCAAGTTGTAAAATTGCTAGGTACCTATGTGTATCGAAAAACGCACGCACATCGTAGTACGAACGTGATATAGTACCAGCATCCAACAGCCAAGTTCACAACTGACTGCGCCTTCAAGGAGACCGTCCAGACCAGCAATGCACATATGCTCACACAACTCCATTCGATGAAGGAGCCAATACGACAAGTTCCCAATGTCTCAGGAGAGTAAAAACATGCTTCAACTTCAGATGGTTGTAAAGGTGGGTTTTATTTCATATTGCTACAAAGGATGTTGTCGTAAGAATGGAAGACCAAAGCCACAATAGGTAGGTAGTTTATGTCAAAAGGTATTCCCTCTAGTTACCAAGTATTGTTACCTCGATTATGTGCCTACTTCAGTTATACAACACCGATATGATCAGGCAGGATTCACTTTTCGCCTCCTGTCTTCATCCCGATGTGGCCTGACGAAGGCCTTACTATCCAAGTTAGTTTTACAGTGTTGTGATTCTTAACACGAGCGGGAGGCTATCAAAATGAGCCTTTGGCTAAATCACGATTAGAAAACGGGCCAGCTATTGTACATATCACCAAAGGACACACTGAAACACGCCCTGTTCATGATTCGTGAAACCACGATACTTTTAATAAGAACGTATTCCACGACAGAAACCGAATGAAAATCACGTCTCGGATTATCAGAATCAGAGAGAATATCTTCATAGCTAGTAACTAAGGATTTGGGATTCTTGTTTTTAGGCATCGACACAATGTAGGAACAAACCAAAACAACTAAGTATAAGACCTTTAATATTTATTTCATCTAGACCGGTTCAGTATGGAAGAGTGAGTTATACAAAAATCCGCATGAATGAGGAAGAGATAGGCAACAATGCTTTGAAGTGCACTCAATAACCTAAGACTACTTCTACTATAACTTACTGGTACCTACTACCTTGATTCAATTTCATATTGGTAAGAATGGATTTCAGTTGTTTGCTGACAAATCGCCAATGAAACGTAGTAAGGCGCTCTATTGGATAAAAGAGTATCCGCAGAAAATTCAAAGCAGAAAGGAATCAGAGGCATCAAAGTCCCAGAGTGAGGTCTGAGAGGAAAGTAACACTGTTTTTGCATTCTCCCCTGCACGCAACCCTTACACTGGATGTGGCGTTAGGTACTATCAGCAGCAGTTTTATAGATATTTTAAAGAACATAATCTAACAAATAAGCTCACCTCTTGGTGACGATAGTGCTTTCTCCTGGGAGGAGGCGAGATGGAAGGCGGCGTGTAGTCCCTCGTCGGCGTCACTTTTCCGTTGCTCAGCCCGTTTGTTGGGGTAGAGCCGCTTCGCGAATGGCCGTTGTAGGCAGGAGACGCTCGTCCGAACGGTGACGTCGTTCGTTCGTGTCTGATGAAGTTAGAGGTCTTAACGAACCTGGATGAATGGATGAATAATATTACTTACAATCCACGAATAGTTATATATAATCACTGTCATCACAGTGCAGGAGGTAAGCTCATAGTACTACAAATTCTATACCAAGGGACAAGCGAGGGCACGATGAATCAGAGCAATACGTATATATTGAACCTTTTATGTAAACAACGTAAATAATGTTGAATTTGGGGAAAACGCTCTTCATTTTTTGAGAGGCTTTTGGCAGGTTAACTGGGTGCAGACAGGTGATGACGTCGTCTTGTAAACCTTGTGACAGAGTGCAACAGTGGGGGTGAACCCTCGAGAGTCCCCCTCCTAGACCAGCGAGATTATCACAGGTTAAGAAGGGATATCGATTAGGCTAACCCAAATCGATCCCGTCTCCACCGGAAGAAAAAATGTACCGAGAACAGCCCACACTGTTACACTCCTCTCCACATGACATAATTCTGGGTAGCAGAAGTATGAGAGGGAAAAGGGGGAATAAAAGTAGTATGAAGTTCTGGTTCAGGAAAAGACATCTGAACAACTTCAAGGTGACCAACCTCCATCGTAATGGTACTACCTCAATAATATTTTACTGGTGAAGAACAAAGCTCCTGCGTAGAGTATTGGCGGATAATGTTGTCAGAGGTTGTTGTCCAGTGAACTGCGCTCATCTGGGCAACCTCTAGGTGATCAACCTCCATCGCTGGGATGGAACAACTACTGGGACTTGACAATTGGGACATGACATCAATCGCCTTCTAATGAGCTCAGTATAATTTTAATTATACTGACACTCTAAAGGGGGGAAAGGGGGTGGGGGAGCCAATAGACGTATGTGTTATCAAAGGGACAGGTTGTTAGTAAAGGAATCCTTCTGGGAATGCTCAGCGCATATTACCGAACCATGCTCTGCAAACATGTGACAGAGTGCAACAGTGGGGGTGGACCCTCGAGAGTCCCCCTCCTAGACCAGCGAGATTATCACCGGTGAAGAAGGGACATCGATTAGGCTTCCCCAAACCGATCCCGTCTCCACCGGAAGAAAAAATGTATCGAGAACAGCCCACACTGTTACAACCTCAATGACTGGGTGACACCTCAGACTGGGTGCAGCCACTTGCATTTGCCTAGCGCCTTTGGTTCATTAGTTCCCAAAACTATACAGGTTAACCAAGGTCTTGCAAAGACATATATAGACGTATGTAATTTCACAGTCATTTGTTCCACGCTTTTATTTTTATTTTTATTATTTATTTGATTTATTTTTTTTAGCCCTACAAGCAATTTTTCGCCAAACCAATGTACGGAGGTATGTTAACAAAAATTTAGTGCCAGAAGTGCTTGTTTTGGATAAACGATAATTGCTGTCATGAAGATCGAGATGTGGGGGAGGGGAGAGGGAGAGAGCTATTAACCAACACCTAAAAACTAAATTGGACCTTGAGAACATTATTTGTTGTCCACCGGTCACACAAACGCCGACAAGGTACTTACTATAATAATAGACATAGAGACGGTCACGAGGACTGATCGGGAATTCCATACATTTGTTTGAAGTTTCATCCCTAATTTACTCACATTCTTATTAGAGACGCTGCTAGAGCAGGTATTCGTACGTTATTGGTACCAGTGAACATAATATCACTCCTCACTTTTGAGGGAAAGAAACTATTCAGCTGATATCTTACTGCAATTTTCATCACTTTTCAATTCACTTAGCTGAACACCGAATAACTTACATCTCAGTTCTTATAATAGCATATTACCTTTCTTCCCTGGTTCCGGGACTGCTCCTTTCCAGGTTCTGCGTACTAGGGAACTTCCTCGCGATCCCGTTGAGGGGTGGACTAGGTGATTTTGACCTGTTGTAGGTCGGGCTGGGGGATTTGTGACCATTCACATGACCGTTCATCCCATTATGTACATTCATGCCGTTATGGACTGGACTCGGAGACTTAGTGCCGTTGCCCAGACTGCTGGTATAGGGCGGGCTGGGTGAACTGTCGAAAGAATGGTTTGGACCTGTAGGCAAGACCTGGACACCGCCTTCGATCCTAGGGGATTTGCTCACCCGTCTTTCCTCACTCTTCCACTCACTGATCCCTTTGAAATACGACTTGTCAGTGTCAGGAGAGGACAGAAACACCTTATTCGGTTTCGAATCTTTGGAAGATGATTTCATTGTGACATTAATGAAACTTGTATGAGGCCCTTCATCTTCGGATTCCTTGCTCGATCTGGAAGCAGATTCGCTGCCAAAGTGGTGGTCCAACCATTTGGACGTCTCCACCTTCCTGGTTCTTTCCTCTTGGTTGAAATCCAGAGGTCTTCTTGTAAGGGCGTCTTTCCTATCGTCTTCCATCTCCTTTAGGAACTTGCTCCTGTTTCTTCGCAGACGGGCGGAGAGGCTGTCCCAGTCCGCGTCTCCGTGCCTCATGACCTCCGTCGTTTCGGCGTCGTACCGCATCTCCCTCCCAGCGGGCTGACCGTCAACAACGTAGTCGACGAATTGTTGATCTTTCGTTTTTTTGAAATTCAACTCTTTGGAACTGTTACTGTCCTTGTCGTTATTCAATTCGGGGTCATCTATCACCTGAAAACCATAAATATTGTGTTAGAATAATTCGAAACTAAGCCTAAGTAGTTTGTTGATAACTTGTACTATAGTTTTTTTTTACTGCAACCCTGTGCAATGGGAACGCCTGTAAAGCTTTCTTGGTTTCTGAATTCGGAAAAACCCTAGCACGAACATTATAGCATACATAGCGTAGCGACGATAACTATAACACACTATAACGCACCTCCAACAGGAATAAAACTATCACCAGTCACAGTCCCTTTCTCGACTATCTCTTATGTAAAAGTGTGAATCAAAGTGGATTTGCACGCATTTTAACCGTGCAAGCCATAATAATGTAGAAACTATTAGTACTTGGATAACTTTTCTTTTGCGAAAGAAGGATGTATTGCAAAGTTCGTATGTAGGTACCTAATCAACTTTTAGTCACGAATGATCATACAACGATGATTTGGATGAAAATTTGCCCCATCAATGGAGAAAAATTAGTAGAAGCAGGCTTGTTCGTCTAAACAGATGCTTATCGAACACCTAGAGTTAGATTCCATAAAGCGAATGGACATGAAGACGATGTCAGTGCCCCAGTCATACTTGCTGCCCGTTCATATGCTGTTCTGCTACTCTGCAATACACTGTCGCCGACCAACAGTACTGAGCTAGCTTACAGCTGATGCTTGCCAATCAGTTTGTTGCACAGTTGTTGTGCTGGGGGATTTTTAATTTCTACAGCGAAAGCAGTGGATAGTTTTAGCACGTTGGCATTGTGTTTCACTACGTTCTCATTCTGGTACTCGGTGATTTGACTCATGACCTAGCCCTCATTTACATATTCTCAGAATTGGCAGGTATACAACCCGCTTTTAATTATTACCTCTTCATGGTCCTTCACTGTCGAAGTGTTGAAAACGACCTTTCCGTTCTCGTCGACAGCCTTTTTCTGCAGGGTGTCCTCAGTGTCTGTGACCCGCCTTTTGATGGACGTGTGGCCAACGACACGCGGCCCAGCCCTCGCCACCTCCGTCCCAGGTGAGCGAACCAACCAGTTTTCCACGTTCCCTCCGCCCTCAACGGCTTTCTTGTAAGCCTGGAAACGAGAAGAAATGGAGTTGAAAATGCTAGTTATAAGCTCCAGCACAATAACCATTATTACTGTTTATAAAAAACGAATCATTACAACGTGGAAACTGACCATGAAAACTGAAAGAGTAGGAAGGCACTAAAGAGTGTTCCCACAATTATTGTTCCCAAGTATAAAACATTTATGGGAGACAGAAGTCGGTGAACGAACTGTATAAACTTGTTTAGCTATGTGCAGCGTAAATACCTACACCAAAGTAAGTTCTTGGTTAATATATTTCTCCTCATAACCTGCAAGTCCACTGGATTTATTTGGAGCCCGGATCAACTTCTTTACATTTGACAAGTTGTGGAAAACAGATAACCTCTACATGGACCCAAGATAGCCTAAGTATCACAGGGCAAACCTACCGGCACAGCAGGAGCTAACCCATACAGGAGTAGTCCCACTGGGTGCTTGATCAGCGACAAACTATCCCCATCGCGGATACTGTGAAAGCACTTTTCTTTCAGGAACAATTTGCAAGGTGCACGATTCGGTAGGTACCTAACAACATTTCATTGCGGGGAGCACAGCCTGCGACAGACACCAAAAGCGTTCCTACGAGATAGAAAAGGTTTCTCCAGCCACTTTTGTGGTTGCATGAGGGGAGGAGACTGCCGATAGTGGGTAGAAAGAAAAGGATTTCCCGTCACCATATTGATTCTACATTATGCTACACTAGAGCTTGCTTTCGTGTATCCATACATTTTGGAACAACACGGTATTTCAGCCATCTCACTCATTTCACGTGTATTTAGAGAATGTCAGATCCGGTAAGACAGCACAAATATGATAAAATATGGAGTGGAAGTTCCTGTTATAGTCAAGCGTTACTCGCTGAATTAAATGGGCTCATTCCGCCAGGCGGCCCACTGTGCTCCGGAGAAATATGAGTAGTCCTGGAGCTCGGCAGGAAAAAGCCAAAGAACAAGTAGAAAAGCACTGAATGTTATAATCGATGGGGGTTTCAATCTTCATGTCTTGTTCTGCATAGACCAATGAATCGAAAAATGGCGGTCTACCAACAAAATATAGTGTTTCAATAGCTGGAAGACTAAATTCAAATTTCACAAATTTTAACCCTAAAACGGAATTAAAGGTATAGATGAATGCAATTTTCATCCACTTACTCTGCTCGTCATAGAAAGTCCAAAAATCATAGTCTGCCAAACTCAATTGCTCTTATAGATACTGAGAGATAAAATCCAAAAATTTTGAATTTTGGACCCAAGACTTCTGTTGATTGATAGATGGCTGAAAGTCGAAGTGCATTCTGTTTTATAGTACACGTCCAAAAACATCAGTTTCCCAGTCCACAATGGCCATTCTCGGATCGACAGTCCAAAAAACAATGCCAAAGGCTAAGTCCAAAAACAAGAATTTAGGGACACGAATTACCAAAATCTAGTAGATGGCTGAAATTTACGCATATTATTCTGCTTAGCTATACTTGTATTAAGATCCAAGTCTGCCAATCAAAACTGGCCGTAAATGTACCGGCAGACGAAGTCCAAAAGTCGGACCCAAAAACGTGAACTATGGCTGAATTTTGCTCAGTGCATTCTGCACAATATTAGAAGATATGACAAACTAGTATACCACCCAAAAACGGTCTTTGTGGTCTGGCATGCAAAATACAAAACCCAGGATTTTGGGTCCAGAAGTCCAACAATTTTTAGATGGCTTCAATTTTCGCAATACATACCTTAGCACAACACTAAACAGATAAAATTAGTCTGCCAGGCCACACTGGCCATTTTGAGCTGGGCAGACGAAATCCAATATCCTGGATTACAGGTTACACTAAGCCAAATCATATGTAGACGCGCGGCATACTCCACTTTACAATTATTTTATTTGTACACAACTAGTCTGATATTCCAAAATAACCATTTCGACATCAGCACACAATTAAAAATTCCTGGATTGACGGTTAACTACAAACAAACCATTTGTTACATCCAATTTGCCCTGTTCTTATCTACAGACATTCACAATCGATGCAAATATCGTACCTACCTAGCTAAATCACGATGAAGGGCGGATGCGAAACGGGATGTTGGGAAACTCCGGGTGGTTTCAATAGATGCAACAATCAGGTCAGTCAATAAAGTCTAGAATAAAGATTCCTTTTAGTACCTACTGATATGTTTTTAGCATTTAATTTTTGATAGGGCTTGATTTAAGTCTTGGAGTTGCGAATGGGAATGTAATGGTTTTCTGCTATAGCTATAAAGAAATTTAGGTTGCTTTTTCTCAATAACAATTAACGACTATATTTCAGAAGATCTGATACGTTTGGCAGGCTCTCGTTCATTCTGCGTTCTCCCCGAATTGCTTAAGACCTATTCAAGCATGTTGTAATCAAACTACTGGCCGTCTCAACATACCCTTTTCAAGCGAAGAAAACAATCAGTTACCTACCATATACCTAAGATCACATTATTAAGGAACGATATCCGAGACAACGTGGAACTTGTTATTACTGAGATGATATCTGCGAATGCGTCCATTGTGTAGTAATTGTATCGCTCAACCCACGAGGGATAGTAGTAACATTCTCCTGCGTTCTCACGGCCTCGTTTTTAGCCATACGCAGGATAATATTGCACACCCTGAAAAAATTTTGCGTTTAGTTATTCTGAAAACCTATTCTGTGAAGCACTTGATAACTTCGGTAGATGTGTGTTTGGGGGTTTGGGTCACACACCTGCAACTGGATGATGTTGAGAGAGTTCAAGAAGGCTGAGGTTGGGTATAGGCTGGCTCGATGGCCGGCTCTCACGTTTTGAGCAAATAACGCGTGGTTTGAATTGGTAACGTCATTCACACAGAACATGCGGCTACTGGGCTTCGCTTGTAAATCGATTTTCGGCGTCGATAAACCGCAGCAAATAACCTGAAGACCCTGATTTAGGATCATGAGGCAGCTTTCACACACTTCTTCACAGTTATTCACGGTACTGGAGAACACTGACGAATAACACCGGTGAATTTCCAATTGCCTTGAAAATGAAAAAATATCCACACAAAAGAAGAACGTCTAGGTACATACATAGCCTTCTCCACAGTGATAGGTAGGATATATTATCTAAGAAGTTTGAACCTCGGACAGGTGGAATAAGTAATAGCATTAATTCCGGGTTTAGCCATCCGTCTTAAATTGCGGAACAGCCGTTTTCATACATGACTAGTGTATAATACCATGTCAGCACTCATTGCAGGAAGCGAAATCAGCAACCCATCAGCAGCGTCCTTTCCATTAGGTGGTCGAACAAAAACCTATCAGTTGAGACATTTCACCGATTCAAAATTTTCAACAAATTTTTCAATTCAAGTATTTGGTATCATGTTCTTTATTTGTTATTTTCTAGTAAACTTGGGAAGAATGTATTAGGTAACTGAAATATTTCACACGAAACTGCAATACTGTACGTAGTACACAACTCCAATAATTTTGGTGCCTCACAACATATAATTATGATATATTTCAATAATCATAAAGACGCGTGCAATCGGTATGAACCACACCTTCGATTATTACACATCGTTTGGTTTAATTCAAGAAATTTTCACATTAATATACAATACAACCCTGGTCCGGCATCAATAGTAATTGTCGAATTTAGTTGGATTCCATGGCTCGGGGGGGGGGGGGGGGGGGGCTTAATGATTTGAATATAACTTAGTATTTGTTTTTTTCCTATACTCATCTTAGCCCCTACTCCCCCTCCACAAAATCCGCGACCCCCCCCCCCCCCCCTCCAACCAATCAAATACTCATTGATACCTCATGCACAAAATCATTTTCGACAAAATCTCCGCGATTATCTGTCTAGTGAAAAACTCCCCAAGTACGACGGTCAACATTAAAAATGACGGCCAGATAATAATATGTACCAAACTTGTTGAATTTCAAGGTCCGTGAATGGATTGCCCGTGCTGTTCCTATTACACCATTCAACAATATTAGGAACAGCGTGGGAGCCTGAGGAAGATGATCTCTTAAACCTGAGTGTCGTGCACATCCTTAGGATCCACTCAGGCTCCCAAACGTCGTGACTTCGAAATCCCGCCATTTCTCGTCCTTCACCTTGTTCTTGAAGATTTTCGGTTTGACCGCTGTGCGGAGGATGTGGAGTCTGCATATGAAAAGATTACTTCTAAATCTCATCTTCATGGTCGCTGTTACCAACTAAGAGTTGCTTGGCTCTTTTATCGTTTTGGCCACAATCGTATTTGCGTACCTAACACAAAGCTTGAGTTTTATTTTCTACTACTAGTGCTACTGCCTATCTGCCAATTACGTAGGCATTTTGGTTTATTATTTTCTATAATGAACCATTGGAATCGAGAATGAAAAAAAATTCTAACCCCCCCCCCCCCCACCAAAATTTGATGGTTTACGTTTTAAGGTATGACATACCTTAAAACGTAAACCATCAAATTTTGGTTCTACATTGTAGAATCCGAAAATGCAATAAAAATATTTCTGTCTGTCCGCCGTACACCGTACGCCGTACTGGCCACTTTTCTTAGTTACCATGAAACAAAATTGATGAAATTCGGGTTATAGTCTCCGTTCGGGGTCTAGTTGGTCCTCGAAGCTCGGCGTTACTGTCAGTCATCTCTAAGGGGTTCAAAATAGGGGTTGAAATTTTCTGAACGCCGTAGCTCGAAAACTTTCGATTGAAGGGTATGGTTTTTTTACGATATTAAATTTGTCTTCAGCTAAACAATTTTTTGAGACCACCCGGAGCATTGTACGTCCAGCCGTTCGTGTGCACCAAAAAGCTTCGTCAACACGATCGTGAATCAAACGTTATAAATCCGGCCGGGATATCATCACTAGGGAGCACCTGATTGTAATCAAGGATGGCTGTATGACGTCGAGTTGGTTGTTCTGTGATATCATTTCACTTGATAAGTGATGGACTATTAGATTTAGTTGGTAGGTACTTGTGAAACTTGAACAAAAGTTGAAGTATTATTGATGGGTAAATTTTTACACAACGGTAAATTATTACACAACGGCAAATTATTACACAACGGTAAATTATTACACAACGGTAAATTATTACACAACGGTTCCTCTACCAAAAAGGGGCTGGATTTTGTTGATCGGTACTTTTGCAACTTGAACAACCGTTGAAGTATTATTGTTGGGCAAGTTATTACACAACGGTTCATTATAGGTATTGACCACAGAAAACAGTGATCTACGAAGAAGGGGCATCTATTTCACTCCACATCAACAATTTTCCTTTAGAACTTCATTATTTGCGTTTCTTTTTGCCGTTTTAGTTACTGTTTGTCATCGGCTGTATTATTTTAGCAACATTTAACTCATGATTTAGATAGGTACCTAGTAACGAGTACGGGGTTAGGTTCTAACCTTCGGAGGGTCTGCGATTCACATAATATGTATAGAATAGTACATATTATATTATATAGACGGGTTATCTATACAGAGACCTGTGATCTGTAACGAAAGGTATTCTGTACAAAATAATAAACCGTTGTGCAGGGATTTGCAGCGTTTTTATAATTGATTTTTGCCTTATGCCATCAATATTCGCACAGCTGGAATAACCTCTTAATTCCGAAGATATTAGCTCCGCGACTGTGTTATAAGTATAGGGTGTTCCTGCACACAACTGAAATACCTGAGGAACATTATTCTCGTTCAGATTATAGTCTCGTAATTACTGGAATGTCTCGTGAAACCGAGGAATGTTGGTTCTTAGGCGAATTTCTAATCCATGAACGTATAGAAAAAAGCAATAAAGGGCTGCAATCAAAGGATACGGATATTGCGATGGCGCCCTTGAGACTAGTGGTCCCCCATTATACGGCTACAGGCCCCGAGAGCGGCTATACAACGGAGTCGACTCCCGGAAGTGGAGGAAGGAGGATCCTCGAACCGGGACAGGGTCACTGGAGTCTACTGGTGGAGCACATAACGCCTAGGACCTTAAAATGCACTTTTAATAGAAACCCAGGGATGAACTAGTAGTGGTATAGGTAATCGTCGGTCAAAACTTTGTTGCTCATTGTCGAATCAAGATCGGAATTTGACTGTAGGTAACATGGGGCACTAAATCAAGAAAGACTCATAATTTTGGCGCTAGCTATAAGGAGGTTGGAAGTTCAAATTCTGTTTTGGTATGTTGATGAAAAAAATTTACAGATGAATCTGGCATCCCCCTCAGGCAAAATGTTTTTCTCATAAACCCAGTTTCTCAAAAGCGGAATTCATCATTATCTCACTGGCCCAAGTTTAGGGGAAAAAAGTCAAAATAAGTTCGTAATTATTGAATAACAGTACTCTCATTAGTATGTTGAAGCAATCCCCCCCCCCCCCCCCCCGTACAAGTTGCAGATCAAAACAAATACCTATGCAAGGTCTAACTACAAAATTCTGATTATCAAGAGATGATTCAGATGTGAATTATCATGTATATACGTAGATAAAGTCACCTTCATGAATGAACTTTCATAATGAAGAGGTAAGAATACATAATTCTCATTCGTTCAATTTTTAGTAGGACCATCAAACGTATTTCAGTCAGGATTCTCATGAATTAGTGCTCCTGTAAATAAATTGCAAATAGTAGGGTAACATTCAATTTTAAGATTGACGTGCATATTATCGTTATTTATTCAGAATTCCCCCACCCCCTCCCCCCAAATAACGTATCAGTATCTACTCCGCATCCGCAAAATGAGCCTGGGTTTCGGTGCGGCGGAGGAGGTATGGTCGTCGCTCGAATCCTTGAAATTAATCTACTTCGTTAGAAAACTAGGAATATTGCTGCATAGGTACTAGACAAAAATTTGAGTGGAAATTTAGCAAACTGACATTTCCAGAAGTACTGAATATTGTAGAAACACTTCTGCAATCGAAATGATAGAGCAAATTGGGATAAGAATATTGTAACCAATAGTAGGTACCTACCTAGTAATTACCATGCCTTCCGGAGGAATCCGTCGTTACTAGCTGGTTGATTCCTCCGAAAGATATGGTAATTTTACTTCTAACTCTAGCGGAAATAGATTTAGATTTAGTACGATGTTAGGTAGGATATATTATGCCCAGTTGAGCGACAATTGGCTAGATTCTAGTATGAATATCCCGGAAGAACTTTTGAATAACTACTGATACATGCGATAGCTACTTCACGGCTATTCATAAGACCACGAAAGGGAAAACATCAATCTGGAAAAAAGCGAAAATAAAAACCGATTGGACCAACTCGTGAAAGTGAAATTACGAGTTCGCTTCGAAATTCGACAAGATCACGTCAAGTGACAGAGCACAAAAGGTTCGTTTCGAAAGAAAAAAAAACCCTCTACCTCGGCCCGGCTAATGAAAAAAATGTCTAAAAAGCCACTTCTTGATAGCGTTTCTCAATAAAGGGCGTTTGAGAAAAGACAATCCCACTTTCACTAGGTGGTTTCCAAAGACGGGCCCCTTAGAATCAGCTGGGGGTGCCCTCCTGGTAAGTGTAATGCCACCAAGGTTTCCTTGGTGTTCCAAAAGGTAAGGAAGACGCTGACACAATACCTAGTCTATCTATAGAAATGAATATTATAACAGGTAACGATAAGACTCCTCGCTAAGACTGGAAGGAACCCTCTTTTATGTATTTCCATACTGAAGATTCTCTTTTTTATAGATCATGCGGCTACTAATAAATAAGTTGCAGAAACAATACGTTATTCTCGAATACGATCGTATTGAAAAGGAATAAGGAAGTTGCCAAACTCGTCACCAACTAGCTATTTATAGATCTGTTGCCCGTTCAAACAGAGATAAGTATATAGGTCCAACAGAACAAACAGGACAAACAGAAAGACAGGAGGACTATTACCTACCTTGAGCGACCAATCACCATTTTAATTTAATTTTAAAATATTATTTTTTGAATGTTTGAGATTCACTTTGGTATTTGCTGATATTCACACAAATCCAAATAAAGTCCCATCTATACAGAATCTTGATCAAAATTTGTTAAAGGATCCCTAAAAAAGCGAGTAGCCAGTTGAAATTCGAATTTCTCTCATGTGCAGGCAGAAAACAAGCTTACCTATTTTGGAGGAACATACTCCAGGACACAGAAGTAGTGACGAGTAATCAATATCTGACTACTTGTGCATCAAGATGTACGGATTTGGCTGTGATCTGAACTACAAACAACTTGCAGTGAAACTGCTATTGTCAGTGTTCGACAGTCAATCGTAAGCGAGCGGATGAGTCCGACTCACGATTCCTGGCGCTGGTGCTGTACGTGGACGTGAAGGAATCTCACGTCAAGACCCTTTCCTAACCCACTTCTCAAGAGAAAAAAACAAAAACTCTCTCGGTGAAATTGTGACTACACGCGTATTGATTGGCAGAAGTTTTGCTAGCACGTCACAATCGCTGGGATCAAATCCACGAAAACCATACTCCTTAGCTAATAAAACGTCTTTCCGTACTTTCGAAAAATGAAGAAGAAGAAAGCTGTAAATATAGGTAGTTTGCGAACAACAAGCAGGGTGTATTCAGCAGCGACCACTACCTGTAACTTACAGGAAGCCAATGGATAGCTCGCTGGAAAGCTCGAAACGTATGCCATTCTATCCACCTCAATGCATCAATCATTATCCATAATCAATCTTCATATATTCTGAGGGAAAATTGCGAAAACCGGAATAATTTATTCAGCTAGTCTAGGATGTTTTCACGGTTCAATTTATCGAAAAATCCTCTCAACTGCATAGTCCGCTTTGAATGAATCTGTGAGAAATCCAGTTTGCGGCCACGATGATTGCGATCAATGCAAGTATGGGATCAGGCACCCACATACGACAAGAGTTAGTGGCTTTGCATCCATGGATGTAATATAAGCACGCAATCTACTATACCCTTCTGAACCTACCTGATAACTTCAAAATAGACGGGGGAATCCCTGCTAACCAATAAAAAAAAGTCTACCAATTCGAATAAAATAAACGTATAGAATAGATGGGCAGGTTCATTCAGGGGACAGGTGGAGTATCCATGCACTGGTTAGTGACTACTCAGGTCACATGACTAATAGAATTAGTTGGGTAGGTTCAGCTGATCAGCTACAAGAAGAGCTACAAGAAAATGGTCAACATTTCATGTTCGCGCATGCGCAGATAAAAGTTACAGTACGATTCCAATGAAATTCATATGGAACTATCAAATCCAAGTTTGAACTCATTTCAACAATATTTAAGATAATTATGAGCGTTTCAACTATTTTACGTTTGCGCATGCGCAGAAGAAAGTTACAGCACTTTTCGATTATTTCGGTATTTGGCTATCTGCTACCCAACCCGCACCTACCCTCCATATTTCAGCCCATTTCGACGATTATTTCGGGTAGTTATGGGCGTTACAAGGAACTGAACACAGGAAGACACACACAGACGAAAGACAAACACAGCCACGGAACCAAAAATGTTCCTTGATGTCTGAAACGCAAAATGGTAGCAGACATTTCCATTTTGGAGGATTACAATTCAGAGCAAAGAACGTGTAACGAGCTATCGGCCTGTATGACCTTTTCGATAAAACGTTTGCACTATATTTATCGCCTCCTAAACACCCTTCGTATGTAGTAGTTCGAGATCTTAACCTGTTGAATATCCAAAGGACACTCCACGCCCACCCACACCTGCCTTTTGTTATGACGGAATTGTATCAGAGTCGAGGTTAATGTGAACTTGACTTTACACAAACGCGGGCGCCTTGATCGATGTAAAGGTTGAGAAACGTCATTACCATATTACTATAGAACAAGGGTCGGGTAAGCTCGTTAATCATTCTTGCTTTGTTGGCTTTTGCTACTGACTTTCAACTTCTCGTATAGATTTTTAAATTCCTTTTACACAAAGAACTTGTTTAGTTTAAACTGTGAATGTCACACTGGCAAAGGAAAACCGTGACTGACTTAGAAACAACGAGTACGAAGCTTATGCTCTTTGACTTTTCTTCTTTCTAAATAGTGGCTGGGAAATCGTTTTTACTTGAGATTTTTTAATTTTAGTTTTTTAACTGGTTTCAGGCTTTCCCAGACTACCTTTGAGCATGAAAGAACCTTGTGGGGTTGCCTCACTCATTCTTTTGTATATACCGCATCTGCACAGCTTTGTAAGACATTCAGCGCTCAGCTGAATTTCGAACTTGGAAAATCGTAGACGGTACTTCAATGTATTCGTAGCTGTTCTTTTGATGTGCAACACCTCTGGTGGAGATTGGATAAAAACGTAAATAGTGGTTTTTATACATCTTTGATTGCCTCCCATTGAGCCGACCCGTGTCGAAATATCCCGACAAGGAATCTCAGTATCCATTGTGCATCTCTGATTTGACATTTCCAAATGAAGCTATCGGCACTTCATTAAGATCAGAATTGAATTAGATTTTTTATTCAGGTGTCAATAACACCACTCCTAAGCTATTACTCGAATTCAATCAGAGGAAACGCTGAATAGAGGCCGGAGTTCGGTAGCATTATTCCTTAATGACGGCCCGGGTCAGCTAATAAGGAAAGGTACCTCGAACCGCTTGGAAAGATTGATCTCTCGCCATTAACGATTTTATGAAGGCACAGTCTGCAGCTAACGTCACTCGATCTCTAATTGACAAGATTAGCGTTTATTCTTGACTTTCATTTCAGTCGTACGACTGGGGAAAGCGTTACACTCTATTTAAACCCGGCCGAATCTTCTATTTAAAGTTCCGTCTGCAGACTACGTTTACACTGCTGTTGGCTAATAGATCCGAGTGATAGAAATTCATAATTGCTGAAATCGCAGGACAGAAATCCAGCTTTTCAGCGCCAAGTTTTGGTATAAAATGGTATTATACAGACACCTACTCCGAGTCCCGACGATCCGAAACCCGAGAAACCGAACATCGGGATTCCAAATCGAAAAAAAAATTAACTACATTTTATTCTATATATTTACAGTTTTGGTTTATTATTCTGTGAATAATACACCTATGTATTCGGTCAGCAAAAAATTTTTATAACACCCCCTCAAAATTTTTTCTTTTCCGTTTCAAGGTGCGTAGATTCCAAAAACGCTGCAAAGTCCTTGTCACATGGGTTTATTATTCTATTGGAGTTCTAGAGTTTTTTGTTGGCTGTTAAATGTATTGTTTCTTTCATGTGGAATGATTGAAATAGCTATTTCTGATGATTTCCACCAATTTTGGCCCCCAAAACGTGAAATAGGTACGCTTTTTTTTTTAAGATAATCTTTGATCATTGGTAGTGGCATTTAATGGTCTTGATTCACCTGTTTACACTTTTTCCAATGTTATTGTACACATTGATGGTGATTTCAGACAGTTTTCCAGGTTTTTGACTCATAAAAAAACCAATTTTGGGAGCTGAACCTTTGGTAAAACCTCAATTTCCGCGTCTTTGGTCAATATCGACTTCATATTCGGTCTTCTCGTCCTCAGAAACATGGAAAAAGATACCTCAAAAGCTCATGTTACTAACATGTTGTTAAAACGCAAAAAGTACCTATTTTTATACACATTTTCACTCATAACACCCCTGGGTATATTCCGATCGGGCTGAAAAGTTTCGGGACACAACTAGGGCCCAAATGGAGCATGTTAGACCGAAAATGAAGCCTGTACACGTGATACGGCGTACGGCGTACGGCGGACGGCGGACGGACATTGCATTTTTGGAATCTACGCACCTTGAAACGGAAAAGAAAAAAATTTGAGGGGGTGTTATAAAAATTTTTTGCTGAGCGAATACATAGGTGTATTATTCACAGAATAATAAACCAAAATGCAATGTCCGTCCGCCGTCCGCCGTACGCCGTATCACGTGTACAGGCTTCATTTTCGGTCTAAAAAAGTCGTTCTTTCGCACACATACTCCATTTGGGCCCTAGTTGTGTCCCGAAACTTTTCAGCCCGATCGGAATATACCCAGGTGTGTTATGAGAGAAAATGTGTATAAAAATAGGTACCTACTTTTTGTGTTTTAGTAACATGAGCTTTTGAGGTATCTTTTTCCATATTTTTGGGGACGAGAAGGCCGGATATGAAGTCGATTTTGACCAAAGAGTGGAAAATTGAGGTTCTACCAAAGGTTCAGCTGCCAAAATTGATTTTTTATGAGGCAAAAACCTGGAAAATCGTCTGAAATCACCACCAATTTGTATAATAACACTAGAAAAAGTGTCGATACTTGGATCAAGACGATTAAATGGCACTACCAATGATCAAAGATAATTTGAAAAAAAAAAATTAAAAGGAGCGTACCTACCTAATTCGTGTTTTGGGGGCCAAAATGGGTAGAAACCATCATAAATAGCTATTTCAATTATTTCACATGAAAGAAACAATAAATGAACAGCCAACATTTCTGTACTTGTGTCCAATAGAATAATAAACCCATGTGACAAGGACTTTGCAGCGTTTTTTCTCCTCGCTGCACTTAACGAACACAATAATAAAATACATTATTTTACGGTTTCGAAACCTTCACATTAATTTATGTTGGTCCTCCACTGGAAGCGATACGGAGTGACTATGCGTATTCGTCCGTACACGAGCTGACTGATCCCATTCCGGTAAGGTACATCAGGTGGCGGGGATTTATGGTGGTGATGAAGGGACGAGGGGATGGGGAGCTGAGGTCGCTTGAAAACTGGACGAATCCCTTCCGAACGGGATCCGTCGCTCGTCGCTTGGTATCGTTCAAAGCCCTCAAATACGCGTGCAGAGGAGGCCCCTAATGTACTGTACCGCAATGGGATCAGTCGCCCGTGTACGGACGAGTACGCGTAGTCGCTTGGTCGCTCGGTGTCGCTTCCAGAGTGGAGGACCGGCCTAAAGATTATCCGAATTTTCGATTAACAAATCCTTCCCATCAAGTTCGGATAATCGGGACGTTAGTGTAATCAGAAAAGTGTGGTTAGCATGTGGAATATCATAAATGCATAAATATACTGAATATGTTCGAGGAGATTACTACTTTTTACTTATTACAGGAACCCATTTATCAAGATATTGGCAAAAGATTGGTTGTATAGTTCACTCAGTCATTCCCTACTATTCTTACGGAGAAAACGTATGCTTTCTTCAGGATCGAGGCTGAGAATTTATCAGCGAATCGGCGTAAAATGTGAAGAATAATACACTACCTTCGCGCTTCCGTGACAGGATTCCACAGTATTCTGTGGTTCCCAAATTTGGGAACACAGTAATCTTTGCTCCAATATACATATTAATTCAGTCAAAGGAGAATAGGTTGTTCGCATTACCATTCCTCAATATGGGCCTGTTTAGTGTGTTGCAACGCTAAATCATGACATCTGTCTGCCGGCTTCAGTCCATCAATAAGGAATCAATCACGCTATTCATTTAGCTCGGGCCGATCGCATGACGTTAGTGCAACGGGTTACCATATAAGGCACTGGAAGGTTTCGTCCTTCAGCGAGTCAGTTAGCCTGAGTACTTGCTACGGGGATCACGTACCTACTAGACGTCCATCGACGAGCATTCAGGAGCCCGTTCCATTAGTTTCAAGACTCGTCTTGACTCTACAGAGTTTAACTCACTAAAACATCTTGAATAAAAACTTCCCCAGAAGGGTTTCAAGGTCATCAGTTACTTTCAGGGTGGTTTCATACTGGATGTAAGAAGGAAGTCTGACTGGGATTTGTCCTTGAATGTCGCAATCATAAAACATTCAAAATCCTGCTATCTATTTGAGAAAATAAAATTTCACCTGGCAGTCCATGAACCAAAAGGGCCAGGCCAAACCAAACACACAGCCAAACCACCCCAAACACCAAACACCAAACACTACCTATACCCTTCCCGTCAATGTTAACTCGTGTTATACAAGGAAATGTGGCTGAGGAAAGGAGCTCTCCTTTCTTACCCAATGAGAAGCAGGAATTCAAATAAAAATGCTAAAAGCTGGAGACTATGGCAGCCTTTGATTCAGTTACTTACGCGCACTATTGATTACGCTGTTGATTACTTTTACAGACCTTGATTACCTTCAAGACCAAGAGTAGGTACCCATTTTAGAAGAGAAAGCGTTTTTATTCCATTAAATAATCTACACATATTTTTAGGTCTACTATTTTACACTAATCTATATAACTAAATTTACAGGTGATTTTCGTGGTGTCTGTCTGTTTGTCTTTCAATCACGCCAAAACGGCTTAATGGATCGAACCCATCTCGCGTATTTGAATGTTTCTATGACCAGGGAAGGACATAAGGAGGTTTACTTCCGGATCCGATGGATAGGGGTGGGGGTTTATAGGGAAGCCGAAACATAAAAAATTAAATTCTCGAAAACGGCTCAATAATTCATCATTCTTCATGTCTTAGAATTTAGATGATCTAGTTTGCCAAACTGCTTTTAGTTATAGTATTGTACGTGTTGTTCTACACCTATGTTGTTTATACTACATATTGTAGCCATCTCAAATAATATGTCACATTTGAGCACCCCAATGAGTAATGGACCCACTCGCATACTGTACAGCGCCCACGAGGGCGTCTCACATTACAATATGACACATGGCAATATGACAATATGAAACTATTAGACGGAATGGAACAAAGAACTGAGACAAACAGGTAGAAAATCTCAAATCTACTAAAATGGATTTGACGCTCATTGAAATAACCTCACGTCTCAAATAATGACCGTTTAGTGGGTGGATAAATCCAGAGAATCAGAGAAGGCGTTGAAAAAAATCAACAACGTTCCAATGAACGCTAAGCGATCAATTAATTCCACCTTCAGCATCAAAAACATCGCAGTTCCCATGGTGTGTTCCGGCTTATTTCCGCCTGATCCGACGCTAAACTTGTCCACGGTCGTATAACGAGCGTTGAACCTTCCTTTGTCACGCTACCTAGGGTCATTTTCCTCCTTCCTCTCCCTTCTTCTATTTTGATTCTATCACTTTCTTACAGCACGAGTTCCGAGAAGCGGAAGAAATCGAATAAGTTTTCCAATTGACAGTTATCGAAATTCATTCGTACACTGTTTTGCCAAACAACGTCCCTGGATGATCGACCACAGGGCGCATATTGCGCAGAAGCTGCAGACTCTGATGCCCATTAAATTCGTATTGGGCATTCAGTGGTCAAGTACGCGCGTGACTGGGAATTTCGAAATGGAGGACAAAAACTTGTTCCTTCAAAAAGCCATACAGCTTCAGCTAAATACCGTGGTAGACTTTCTTACTGAGGTCGAATGTGGCGAGAAAAATGATTAACGGAGCCACATAACTAGTTTTGAGGCAAGGCGCAAAAAATAAGATCCTACTCGACTACACTACACCTCAACTAAACTTGGCGATCCGACAAGTGTGTAATGACTCTTTGCACTTTCATCTTTATTTGAGGAAACCATTTCGGGAACGAAACCGGTTTTCCAGCCGCTTTTCCATGGCTCTCTGATGTCACTTGCCCTCGACCAGTCCGACGGGAGGTTTTGGCGCCGATTGGTTTGGAAAGGTTGAATGGCCGTCAAACGCGTTCTAATATACATCATCGACAACTTGTTTCGTTGGCCTTGAAGAATTTTTTCCTCATCTTGTTTTTGAAGGATTCAAAATTAGAAATTGAGTCATCCCGATCAAGAAAGCTTTAGTTCGACAGGTTCACTTTCATTCGGAAGTTTCTTTGTGGTTATTCGAATTTCGAGGTAGTTTGAGCGTATAATCAATCCTAAGTTGTGGCTTGAACTTCCGGAATCTTGAAGCGATTGGAGAGCAAGTAGTCGTATTTAAACAAACTAAATGCTAATTTTTATTACCCCCGCATTAAAAAGAAAATTCCTGTTCTTCCATTGTAAACTCAAAACGGAAAACGCTGCAAATTATTACACAACGGTTAATTATTTACCTGGATAGATGCGCCTTCTGCTGGTCAATACCTACCCTCGTGCCCCCCCCCCCCCCCCGAAAGCCCTAAATCGGGTAGCCGGGCGGGGGATAACAGTTTCATAAATAATATGCGGTGGATTCCTATCATTAATTATTATTTGTTGTTATTCATGAAGCACACCTAACGTTTGTTCAAGGTACGAAATTACCTATCAACAAAATCCAAAATAACCATCATTCTTCAGATGAAATAATATCACGGAACAACCAACTCGATTTCAAAGAGCCATGCGTCATTATAATCACGTATTCCCTAGCAATGATATCTGTGCTGGATGTATACCATTTCATTCCACGACCATTCTGACGAAGCTTTTCGGTACAAACTACAGGGCCTTACTGTAAACGAAGGCTGGTCGTCTAAAACAATTCCTCAGTTCGAGATCAATATAAACCTGTGTTATTATACAAATTTATGGTGATTGCAGCCATTTTCACAGGTTTTTCACCCATAAAAATTGAATTTTGAGAGTTAAAACTTCGATAGAACCTCATCCTCCAGTCAGTGGTCAAAATCAAGTTCATATTTGATATACTCACCCTAAAAATATGGAAAACGATACCTCACAAGCCCTAGTTGACTGAAACCTCCAAAATACCTAATTCTGCACCAGTTTTGCACCCATAACACCCCTGGGTGTTTTCCGATGCCGAGGTGTGTTCCGGGCTCCCTAGATAGGGGACGCAACTAGGGTTCAAATGTAGACTATGTGCGAAAGAACAAGGTTTTTAGAACGAAAATTAAGGTAGATACCGATGACACGGCGGACGGACATTGCATTTTTGGACTCTACACACCTTGAAACGCAAAAGGAAAAATTTGAGGGAGGAGTTAAAAAAAAAAAAAAAAAAATCCGAACCGATAACGTATAGGTGAGTTAGAGAATAATAAACCAAAAACGCTGCAAATTCTTGTACTCCATAAATAATTCTAGGTATACCTGAACATAATAGGTACAAACTGATGGTACCGCGCTGACGCCGAATCAATTTGATAAAAATCCGTCGGTAGACGGATTAGACGAGTTTTTTCAGCATAGATTACCTATTGTTTTTCTCTTGGGGGGTCAGGCCGAATTTTGGGTCACGACAGAACAACAGATATTATCAAGATTGGTTATGTTGAACAAATATCAAATCAATTCACTGAGAAGTGGCAACACCTGATTCAAACTGATTATCGTGTATACTTTTTTTCGTGAAGTTTCCTCATCTAGAGAAACACCGAAAAGTGTTCAATTGTTGTGGTTTTCACCACTATCCAATTGTTGAGTGTGTACCAAAAATTTGTGTCTCACAAAAGACTCAAGTACCGATATTGGACCGAAGACTCCGATTTTGGATATTGTCTGTTAATGTCGAGCGTACATTGTTCATAGATTGGCAATGTATGTACTGTTCAGTAAGTATTGACAAAGTACAAGTATTTTTCCCTATTTAACTGAATGTACCTGGCCTCGAAATGAGATGTAAAATGTGAACCTCTGCATTTGGGCACCATTTTGAAGTAAACTCCGTCCCGCACATGTGCCCCATCCAACCCCCCATTCATCAATCTACCGACCCCATCTAATCTAACGACGGATTTTGATACCTTCCTAACGCAAGACCTTCGCGCTCAAGAATACTCAACGCGTCTGATTATCTATCAATGAAAACCTTGAAATCGATACCTTCCACATAATATTATTCAGTTATCCGGTAAAAAACTTAGTATTAGCGACTCGTTGCGTCTGTTAGCACATTCACACACCTTCTGAATATCCATTAGTAGATACCTTATACCTACCATTACTCGGACGGGAAACCTTGAAACCCCGAGACAATAATTTTAGTGACTAGAGGTCTTTCAGTGTAATCGATTCGCAAAAACCGTGTAATATTCTCGGTCGAATGATTTTACTTAGAAGAACTAAATCACTCGGAAAAAACATGCACCACAATGAAAATTAAAATATTTCCAGAATAAATCTAGTCAAATTGAATATGAATGAATTAATAGATAAATGTGGTTCGAAACCCATACCCAATACGTACAGCGCCAATATCCCCTCTCAAATTACCTGAAACAAGAGAAAAGAAAAAAATTAACATTTTTAAAAATAAGTAAACAATACGAAACATATTATTCTAGAGGTTCTCTTATCTTCTAGGATGAAAACAATCCCCCTATTAGTCCTTTTAGAAGAATAGAGAGGTAACTGGTGGGAGGGGGCTAACAGAAAAGAGCCGAGAGTTCAAGAAATATACCCCCCCCTCCCTCTCACACTACATTCACCTTCTTGTTCTAATAGGATACACACAATCACCAAAAATCCAACTTTCACCAAGCACAAAGAAACTCGATTACTTAGTCCGGACAAAAGTTGCGTGGACTAGACAATTCCAGGCGATCACGCCCCTTTTTTTTAAATAATAATATTACGTTGGTATTACCCCAGTTTGAGTTGTTCGAATGTTCGGTCCGCGACTTTTTCTCTTCAAACGAAAGTGAAATTTTAATTGGACGCCTTCGCTGGACTTGAGGGCTCATCTCGAGTTTGCTTTGGGCGAAACTTTCGAAGCTCGGTAATATTTCGTCGGGACTTGCTTTACCTTTCTCTCGCGATCAAGTTTTTTGCTTCCGTCCACCCATTAAACTAGTAGCGAAAATTCGTCACGTCCTTGGGGAAGAGTGGGTAGAAGGCGATGGATACCTTCTTGACGCAAGCCTTTCATGCACTTTTACCAGGATGCAGTTTTGTATGGCGTAAAAAGCTGTAAATAAATGGTTAGATGCTTTTGACAACAATTTTCGGTAGGCTGGAAAATTAAATTCTGATATGGAATGAGGAAAGTTTCCAGTAAGGAATTGGAGAGTAGTGAGTATTGCATGGCTGAATCGTTGATCAGAATACGGAAACCACGGAAAGCAGGATTGCAGGAACAAGTTTTGGAGAAAGTGGAACAAGATCAATAAAAAACAAAAAACGCTGCAAATCCCTGCAGAACGGCTTATTATTTTGTACAGAATACCCTTCTGTTACAGATCACAGCTCTCTGTATAGATAACCCGTCTACATAATATAATATATACTATTCTATACATATTATGTAGATCGCAGACCCTCCGTAGGTTAATACCTAACCCCGTACTCGTTACTAGGTAACTATCTAAATCACGATTTAAATGTTGCTAAAATAATTCTGTCGATGGCAAACAGTAACTGAAACGGCAAAAAGAAACGCAAATAATGAAGGTCTGACGGAATATTGTTGAAGTGGAGTGAAATAGATGCCCCTTCTGCGTAGATCACTGTTTTCTGTGGTCAGTACCTACTCTCGTGGTCAAGTATAATGAACCGTAGTGTAATAACTTGTCCATCAATAATACTTCAACGGTTGTTCAAGTTGCAAAAGTACCGATCAACAAAATCCAGCCCCTTCTTGGTAGATGAACCGTTGTGTAATAATTTACCGTTGTGTAATAATTTACCGTTATGAAATAATTTACCGTTGTGTAATAATTTACCGTTGTGTAATAATTTGCCCTTGTGTAATAATTTACCATTGTGTAATAATTTACCCATCAATAATACTTCAACGTTTGTTCAAGTTTCAGAAGTACCTACCAACTAAATCCAATAGTCCATCACTTATCAAATGAAATAATATCGCAGAACAACCAACTCGACTTCATACAGCCATCCTTGATTATAATCAGGTGCTCCCTAGTGATGATTATCTGGGCCGGATTTAAACCGTTTGATTCACGATCGTGTTGACGAAGCTTTTTAGTGCACACTAACGGCTGGGCGTACAATGCTCCGGGTGGTCTCAAAAAATTGTTTACCTCAAGACAAATTTAATAACGAGAAAAAAACCATACCCTTCCATCGAAAGTTTTCGAGCTACGGCGTAATGAAAATGTCAACCCCTATTTTGAACCCCTTAGAGATGACTGACGGTAACGTCGAGCTTCGAGGACCAACTAGACCCCGAACGGCACCCGAATTTCATCAATTTTGTTTCATGGTAACTAAGAAAAGTGGCCAGTACGGCGTACGGCGACAGACAGAAATTTTTTTATTGCATTTTTGGATCCTAGGTACATACATACCTTGAAACGTAAACCATCAAATTTTGAGGGGGGGTTAGAATTTTTTTTTCATGCTCGATTCCAATGGTTCATTATTGAAAATAATAAACCAATATAAAACTTGAATAAAGATGGCATAATAATTCAATACCAACTTATGCCAAATTAATTTTCAACTGATACTAAAGTTTGAGTAGTGGGAAGGAAAGAATAGAAAGGTTAAAGAACTGATTGAGGTTACCTCATCATGATAATTTGAAGACAGTTTGTTTAATAATCATATATAAATGCTGAACCTAGTCGCGTCCAATTTTTATTTGACATGTAGTCAACATTTATTTGTTTTCCAATCATTCTCCACTCCTTTCTGAAGCACAAAAATGAAGATAAAATCCCAAGTATGTGGTAGATTTTATGCAGGCAATACGATCTCGCATACCCGAATCTTCATTTTCGTAAAGATACCATGACACAGATTCCTCAACAAAATGCATATCATGTCTTGTAG
Source organism: Leptopterna dolabrata (assembly GCA_954871275.1). Lineage (NCBI taxonomy): Eukaryota > Metazoa > Arthropoda > Insecta > Hemiptera > Miridae > Leptopterna > Leptopterna dolabrata. The sequence continues at coordinate 29,243,008 of OX940983.1, forward strand.
CTATTTCATTTAAATTAAATACTTCTCGTGTCGGCCTCAAGGTTGTTTATTGGCTTTGATCGTAGCTCATAAGGGCATCGGTGACCACCACCATCCTCACCACCATAATGAGCTGGCATCACGACGTCTGTCAGTATCAGACTGAATCAGACTGTAACTTTAAGCGAAGCACAGATGCTCATTATAGAACTTGTACAAAGACAATTTCGAATAGAACCTTCCAAGTCGTTCACTCTTACTACCAGATTCTCTAAAATCGAAATTCACCGGAAGGTATCATTAAAAAATGCGATGTCCCATTTACAGCTCTTCGATTCCCCCTGAGTGCCTTATGTCAAGAGACCAAAAATGAGTTTTGAATAGTTTCAGGAACTTGTATCATTTTGATAAAAACAAGAGGATATAAAAGTCATAAGCAAACGGACAGAAACCGTGACAGGATCGAAAATGAAATGTGAACGTTACCTATGGTCACTTTGGGTCCCCTATAACACCCTACTCATACAGCTGGGGACTACTTTAACTGATTGATATGTTGTAAGATTTTGGGCACTAGCCAGAGGACCTGTCGTAACCCCTCACTCAACTCAGTCCCTTACATCACTGGTGTTCGGTGACTTGTTGGGAAACCACGCGGCAATTAATGAAGCCCCTAATAAGTAGATAGGAAGGCTTTTTGCACGACGGTACCAACGTATATTCAGGTATTAAGTGGTAGGTACCTACCTCAGAGAAATACCGACGTTGCGACCTGGAGTTGGCTTCAACCGTAAAAAGTCTTGTGCTTATAGATTAAAATTTTACCTCACCATAAAATATGGAGGCGTTACGAACGTAGTTTGACCGTAATGAAAACTGCGGAGTTGCGTACTGACATGCACTGGAGTAGGTACAACCAAGTGACACACAGGTAAATTCGATCAGAGATCAGTATTGCCAGAGATTGAGCAATTGATAACAGGAGGTTATGTGAAGTCCCGGATCAGCTCCTCAGTCCTATTGATCGTCAAACATCAAGAAGAGGTTCAATTCTTCACAACAGCATCGAATTCACCCTCAGTGGGGGAATATTAACACGTTTTAGCGAATTTTCAAAGAAAATGAAGCTATTGCAATGGCTTCGAAATTTAAATAATATAAATTTTTGGAAATTTTCTTCATAGAAATCCGTTTCAGACCATTCTAAAACGATTCCTGAAATTTAACACTTTTAGCGAATTTTCAAAGAAAATGAAGCTATTGCAATGGCTTCGAAATTTAAATAATATAAATTTTTGGAAATTTTCTTCATAGAAATCCGTTTCAGACCATTCTAAAACGATTCCTGAAAGTTAACACTTTTTTATATGTATATATATATATATATATTTATATATGTGTCACTCCAGACGATAACTCTCGATAGAATTGAGATAAACAGCTCAAATTTGCACAAAAAATCTATCTTGGCAATCAAAAGGCTAAGTTCGAAGATGGGCGAAATTGGCCTACTCTAAGGAGGGTTTTGGCGCATTTAAAGTGCGCAAAAATTACCCAAAAATCCCCAAAATGTTATTTTCCAACAAGTGACCCCTCATTTTAAAGGTTTTTGCACGCTGAACACGATGGTGGAATCGGATTTTAGATACCTTGATCCGTTCTCAAATTAGAGCATTTAAAGTGCGCAAAAATTACCCAAAAATCCCCAAAATGTTATTTTCTAACAAGTGACCCCTCATTTTAAAGGTTTTTGCACGCTGAACACGATGGTGAAATCGGATTTTAGATATCTAAATCCGTTCTTAAATTAGAGCATTTAAAGTGCGCAAAAATTACCCAAAACTAGGATAATCTTTAAACTCTTACCCCCCCCCCCCACCCCCTTAGAGTGGTCAGATTGAAAAATGTGAGAATTATTAATTGAAGACGAGAGTTCGAAGCAAAAAAGGGGGAGGCAAACGATTAGTACAACTCCTTGAATTTCCCATTTGACATATAATTGTTATGATACCTTCATAGATAGACAAGTACCGGCCCACGTATTACTAGAAGGAAGACGAAAGAAAAAATCTATTTCAAATTATTCAATTTAGGTACTAACAGTAGGAGGAAGAAGGTTAGGTAGGTATCTTATCAATTTATTATCAGTATCATACGAATATTTGATATTCAAAGGTAGGTAGGTACTTAACATGATAAAAATAATATCAATGAAGAAGGAAGGATCTACCTACCTAGTAGAGCAAATCTTGAACTGGTTTTAGATACCAGGCCTGAAATCGTAGTCAAGAGGAAAGGCCATTCAGAAGGAACAAGGAATCTACTCATAACAAACGGTAGAATCAGGATGGACAAAACGTACAAATTAAAATAAATACGAAGAGAATATACATAGAAAACCAAATTTTAGACCGAAGTTTTCCTTTATTCAAAACCATAGCCATTAATTCGAATATTTCTTTGAAAATTCGCTCATTAAGTCATGCTGCATGACTGGTTTTTTTATATGTATATATATATTTATATATGTGTCACTCCAGACGATAACTCTCGATAGAATTGAGATAAACAGCTCAAATTTGCACAAAAAATCTATCTTGGCAATCGAAAGGCTAAGTTCGAAGATGGGCGAAATTGGCCTACTCTAAGGAGGGTTTTGGCGCATTTAAAGTGCGCAAAAATTACCCAAAAATCCCCAAAATGTTATTTTCCAACAAGTGACCCCTCATTTTAAAGGTTTTTGCACGCTGAACACGATGGTGGAATCGGATTTTAGATATCTTGATCCGTTCTCAAATTAGAGCATTTAAAGTGCGCAAAAATTACCCAAAAATCCCCAAAATGTTATTTTCTAACAAGTGACCCCTCATTTTAAAGGTTTTTGCACGCTGAACACGATGGTGAAATCGGATTTTAGATATCTAAATCCGTTCTTAAATTAGAGCATTTAAAGTGCGCAAAAATTACCCAAAACTAGGATAATCTTTAAACTCTTACCCCCCCCCCCCCCCACCCCACCCCCTTAGAGTGGTCAGATTGAAAAATGTGAGAAGTATTAATTGAAGACGAGAGTTCGAAGCAAAAAAGGGGGAGTACACGGGGAACGATTAGTACAACTCCTTGAATTTCCCATTTGACATATAATTGTTATGATACCTTCATAGATAGACAAGTACCGGCCCACGTATTACTAGAAGGAAGACGAAAGAAAAAATCTATTTCAAATTATTCAATTTAGGTACTAACAGTAGGAGGAAGAAGGTTAGGTAGGTATCTTATCAATTTATTATCAGTATCATACGAATATTTGATATTCAAAGGTAGGTAGGTACTTAACATGATAAAAATAATATCAATGAAGAAGGAAGGATCTACCTACCTAGTAGAGCAAATCTTGAACTGGTTTTAGATACCAGGCCTGAAATCGTAGTCAAGAGGAAAGGCCATTCAGAAGGAACAAGGAATCTACTCATAACAAACGGTAGAATCAGGATGGACAAAACGTACAAATTAAAATAAATACGAAGAGAATATACATAGAAAACCAAATTTTAGACCGAAGTTTTCCTTTATTCAAAACCATAGCCATTAATTCGAATATTTCTTTGAAAATTCGCTCATTAAGTCATGCTGCATGACTGGTTTACTATTGGTTTGATAAACATAAATTTAATCGTCAGATAGGTACCTAATAGACTGAATCACTGCAACATTACTGAAACAGGAAAAACTTAAAGGTCGATGAACGGACGTGGCTTAGAACCAAGAACCGCAATTTTTGATCCGCCTGTCTGAGCATTATGGTGATAATTGATTCAAATCTCGAAAAAACAGAATTACCCCGAAAACACTATCATCGATAACCGCTGCCGGCTAAACGAAGCGTTTCATAGTCGATCGGTTTCTCGTTTGTTTATTCGTGGCCAGAAGAAAAGAATCACGATCCGAAACGGTCTACTAGGGACGTTCAGGTCCATCGACGATCCAGCGAGCAGATCTTTGGGAATGAACTTCCTTCATCTACAGTAAGACTAAAGAAGACTAAAGCTGCAAAAGGTAAAAGTAACACCAAGCTTCATCAAGAATAAATTATCATAATGTCACATAAAATATGCGATATGACTCGGGCAATCAGCATAGCAGTGTGTGAATTTTGGTAGGTACCTACAATAGAGACCAGATTCAAGGAGGATTCATGATAATTGTCCATAAAACCGAGAGATCTCTATGAAAATTACCTACACCTACTAGGTTTCAAAGCTAATAATTATGAACTACAGCGCAGTGCAGCAGTGTTGCAGCTGTGTTTATATTAAATTTGAAAAGAGTGTCAGCAACTTGACTACTGACAGTTGAACACAGTCTTAGTTAGTCCGACTATTTTGGTTCATTATTTTCAATAATGAACCATTGGAATCGAGCAAGAAAAAAAAAATTCTTACCCCCCCTCAAAATTTGATGGTTTACGTTTCAAGGTATGTAGAATCCAAAACTGCAATAAAAATATTTCTGTCTGTCCGCCGTACGCCGTACTGGCCACTTTTCTTGGTTACCATGAAACAAAATTGATGAAATTCGGGTTATAGGTTCCGTTCGGGGTCTAGTTGGTCCTCGAAGCTCGACGTTACTGTCAGTCATCTCTAAGGGGTTCAAAATAGGTGTTGCAATTTTCAGAACGCCGTATCTCGAAAACTTTCGATTGCAGGGTATTTTTTTTACGTTATTAAATTTGTCTTGAGCTAAACAATTTTTTGAGGCCACCCGGAGCATTGTACGACCAGCCGTTCGTGTGCACCAAAAAGCTTCGTCAACACGATCGTGAATCAAACGGTATAACTCCGGCCCGGATATCATAACTACGGTGCATCATTCTGATTATAATCAAGGATGGCTGTATGAAGTCGAGTTGTTTGTTCTGCGATATTATTTCATTTGACAAGTGATGGACTACTGGATTTTGTTAGTAGGTACCTACTTCTGAAACTTGAACAAACGTTGAAGTATTATTGATGGGTAAATTATTAAACAATGGCAAATTATTACACAACGGTGAATTATTACACAACGGTCAATTACTACATAACGGTAAATTATTACACAACGGTAAATTATTACACAACGGCTCATCTACCCAGAAGGGGCTGGATTTTGTTGATAGGTACTTTTGCAACTTGAACAACCGTTGAAGTATTATTGATGGGTAAATTATTACACAATGGCAAATTATTACACAACGGTAAATTATTACACAACGGCTCATCTACCCAGAAGGGATTGGATTTTGTTGATAGGTACTTTTGCAACTTGAACAACCGTTGTTGTATTATTGATGGGTAAATTATTACACAATGGCAAATTATTACACAACGGCAAATTATTACACAACGGTAAATCATTACACAACGGTAAATTATTACACCACGGTAAATTATTACACCACGGTAAATTATTACACAACGGTAAGTTATTACACAACGGCTCATCTACCAAGAAGGGACAGGATTTTGTTGATAGGTACTTTTGCAACTTGAACAACCGTTGAAGTACTATTGATGGGCAAATTATTACACAACGGTTCATTATTCTATCTCCGTAGAAGGGGAACCTATACAGGTAAATTATTACACAACGGTTTAGGTAGGTACCTAGTAACGAGTACGGGGTTAGGTACTAACCTACGGAGGGTGTGGAATAGTACATGTGTTATATAGAAGGGTTATCTATACAGAGAGCTGTGATCTGTAACAGGAGGGTATTCTGTATAAAATAATAAACCGTTGTGCAGGGATTTGCAGCGTTTTTGGCTATGATTTGATACCTAGCCATTGCTAGAAGTTTGAATCTAATTTCTTCAAATATTTCATTATTGTGACATGGGTAAGTTTGCCTTATCACCGCACGATATGATGATTTGATGCGGTCAATATGCAGGTTAAATCAAATGCATGGCAGTTGGATCCCTCAATGACATCCATAATTAAAATTGATCAGTCCCAAAATCAAGAAAGTTTTATTAGATAATAGAAAGAAATTCTTATGTCAAAGAATCCATCTAATTATGAAGTTTTTCCAGACCTGATTCCATTCAACTTCAAACGAGTGTCTATAACTAAACGAATAGGAATTGAAGGTACCTGGAAGACAAAACATACTCCAAGAAGGTCTGGTGAGGAGCACTTCGGTCTGGAATACATTTAGCAGAAGAAATGAATTGCGGAAGTGCTCTTCACTTTAGGATGGAAAAATTGACTCTTTGAAGCGGAGGATTTAATTGAACATGACCTGTTGACGTTTGAATAGCTTTCGATAGCTTGACTTCAGAGCGGATACAGTTAGTTGGGCCAAGGACAGATCCCCATCTTTTCTTTGTTTTGACAACTGACTACATGGTTTTTATGAATGTTTAGTAGGCAATTTCTTGCTCCTTTAGTGATTCATGAAGTCTGGAAAACTTATCGGAACAGTTAAGTACCTACCTACCTACTCAGTTCGATAATATGTTTATGCGGTGAAGGACGAAAGAGCGAGCGAGCTTAAAATTGCTTAAAATTGAGCCAGTGGGTGGACGAAAGAGCGACTTCTAGTACCAAAAGAGCGAATCAAACACTCCCAAAAGAGCGAGTACGACCTCATCAGTGGGAAGTTCACAACGTTTGGGAATAGGAGGATGGGAATCAGGGATAAAGTGAAGCAATTGGATGAGAAATAAAATGTTTGAATAACCCATGCAAGTACATAGGTAGTCCTTGTTTCAAATGAACTCGAAACAGTTATTTTGTGGGGCGAAGAAACCCGTTTTCAATGTACATGTTTTCATTTTTGGAGTCAATTCCTATTTCACCGATTGCTTTAGAACACCGACTTTTTTCAAATACTGTAATCGACTGATTTTTGACCGACAGTAACTGCCGCTGGGCACTTTCAATTGGTACATCTCCACTTCACGTTACCATCGCTATAATCGCGAGAATGTCGATAAAAAAAGTTGTCTAGCACTAAACACCGAGCCATCTTGTCTGTTGTCGTGGTGGTGAACATTTTACCAACTGGCTGGCACCAAACAACTGATCGACAACAAGCTAGGAGATGTAATCATCAAGAAGGGACAAGTGGGGCAGATCAAACATTGATAGGAGTATCTCCACCAACCACCAGCCAACCTGTTTACATCAATATTTACCAACAAACCTAAAGTCGCTCTTTTGAGACAGTCAGATCCTTTGTTGTTGTGAACAATGGCTCACCGTTTTGGGTCACGGATTAACACAGACTCGCTCTTATGGGCTGCACCCATTTTTATGTAGGTACGTTTCCTAGGTGCTGTAAATAAGTCATCCAACTTCAGGAAGAAACTTGAATCGGGAAGGAAAAATTATTATGTAGCGAATGCAAGAACTTGACCCATCCGAGAGGAATTCTAGGTGTTTGGGTCTTGGTGAGGGGGTAGGCATTCCATCTAGGAGAAATCAACCAGCTGGGCGGGGTATCCCTTAAATATGTGCCACACTCTTCTTAATCCCTTGAAAGTGAAAGAGAGTCTTTTGCCGAAAGAATGAGCGGACTTCGCAACGGTCATACCAACCGATCCTATCGAACGCGCACGCGCTGTATCCCGTCGGTTTATCGCCTGTTCGACAAGCTCCGGCACACACTAGCCTCAAGGGGTGTTTCGATTTGCAAAATGAGATAATGTATTCAGACAATTTATTGGGCGTTATTTAAATTTCAACTGTTGTAAATTCATTGTATCACGACTCGGCGATGATTACCATAACCATCTAAGGGTGGTCCTTCGATTGAATTTTATCTAAACTAGAGGTCATTGAAAACTGAAGGAAAATAAGGACTGGGAAGAAGGTAGTTGGGAACATGAGATGAAAATTGAGCTCTCACATTTGGGGAGAAGAAGAAAGTTCGACAGCTAATGTTCTCCGCTTCACGTAAATACTTTGAATTACCTATGGATATGTTTTTGGGCTTCAGAAGACGCCTAGCTCGACTGACTCTGGAGAAATAACAGTTGGAATGCTTTTAAGATACGATTTTTCAAATGAGATTGGCACCTTGCTTAAATATTAAACGTACAATGGTCTTGCTCAAAATTTTCAGGACAAGTTAGGTACCCAATCGTATAAATTCAACGGAACAAGGACATGCTCAGACTTCTCCTTTCGTGACCATGCGAGAGTAAGATACCTAATCAAATTTATTAGGTACTACATGAATTTTACAAGCAAGAACGAGAAATAACAAGGACATCTTTGAGAGGAATGAGAGATTATTTAAATATTTTAGTATATTTTTCACTCCTCTTGAATGTTGTAATGTAATTGGGCTCGCCCGTGAAATAAATAAATAAATGCGAGGACGTGACGGAAGTAGTATTATATATTTTACAATGCAGAAACGGGAGACAACGAGGAATAAATGAACAATGCCAGAACGAGAAATGATGAATTAGTTAAACAAACGCAAAACACAAAAAGGAGATAGAATAACAAGATTATAGGTGGGTAGTTCCTGACTGAACTATTCTTGAAGAACTAACTCCGCCAACTGAACTATTTTTCGACTTAGTTCACTTCACTGAACGTTCGTTTACAAGGACCACACAGTAAACGCATCAAGGACCCCGTGTATAGAGATGGATATTGGATGTAGGAAGGGGAACCAAAACTATGAACTAAGAACTAAAGAACTAGTAACTCACCCACTCACTCGCAAGAGCGACTCAGTTAGTTCTTTAGGTCATAGGAACGATGGATACTACAAGAGGAATTTATAGTACCCACTGAGCGATATTTCCTTAGTTCATAAGGAGTTATTTAGATAGGAGTTAGTTCAGATGGGGTGGATATTACTTAAGGAGTTTATAGTATCACGGGACGACAGTTAAAGGAAGAAGGAACTAAGACGGTATCGTATATCTTCGTTATCCTATACTAGCCTGACCGCTCGCTTCGCTCGCTATCCGAGATACGCTGTACGCAGTATCGTGGAACCAACAAACGACGGAAAAATCCCATAGCCTACCGGGTATTTGTGCCCAATTTTATCAAAATCCGTCAAGCCATTCAGGAGTTGACCATGGTCGACCATAGTTCCGCTATGGTCAGGGAATTAAAAATGCGCCTACGTTCAACTTGGGAGGCTACCGGATATTGGTGCCAAATTTGGTCGATATCCGTTGAGCAATTCGGGATTCGACCATGGAGGGGCCCATGGATGCGCTATGGTCGACCGCGGGGGTAGTCCGAAGGGTCGATCGTAGATAGAATTTCACGTAGATTACGAATACGCGATAAAAAATAGGGGTTACCATTTCAATTAACGAAGTTGACCATGGTCGACCATAGTTCCGCTATGGTGAGGGAATTAAAAATGCGACGTTGCACAACTTGGGAGCCTACTGGATATTCGTGCCAAATTTGGTCGATATCCGTTGAGCAATTCGGGATTCGACCATGGAGGGGCCCATGGATGCGCTATGGTCGACCGCGGGGGTAGTCCGAAGGGTCGATCGTAGATAGAATTTAACGAAGATTACGAATACGCGATAAAAAATAGGGGTTACCATTTCAATTAACGAAGTTGACCATGGTCGACCATAGTTCCGCTATGGTCAGGGAATTAAAAATGCGCCTACGTTCAACTTGGGGGGCTACCGGATATTGGTGCCAAATTTGGTCGATATCCGTTGAGCAATTCGGGATTCGACCATGGAGGGGCCCATGGATGCGCTATGGTCGACCGCGGGGGTAGTCCGAAGGGTCGATCGTAGATAGAATTTCACGTAGATTACGAATACGCGATAAAAAATAGGGGTTACTATTTCAATTAACGAAGTTGACCATGGTCGACCATAGTTCCGCTATGGTCAGGGAATTAAAAATGCGACGTTGCACAACTTGGGAGCCTACCGGATATTCGTGCCAAATTTGGTCGATATCCGTTGGGCAATTCGGGATTCGACCATGGAGGGGCCCATGGATGCGCTATGGTCGACCGCGGGGGTAGTCCTAAGGGTCGATCGTAGATAGAATTTCACGTAGATGACGAATACGCGATAAAAAATAGGGGTTACCATTTCAATAACGAAGTTGACCATGGTCGACCATAGTTCCGCTATGGTGAGGGAATTAAAAATGCGACGTTGCACAACTTGGGAGCCTACCGGATATTCGTGCCAAATTTGGTCGATATCCGTCGAGCCGTTTGGCCGTGCATAGAAAGACACACAGACAGACAGACAGAGATCCGTTTTTATAATATAGTAGGGATAGTCAAGTTTTTGTGTTGCGTGAATGGAAACGAAAAGAAACTGGAATGAACTACTGAAAACTCAAAACAACTACCTACTCCTTCCAAGGAGTGAACTAACTGAACTTGAGTCCCTGAAATGAACTACTCTTACCCACCACTACAAGATGTTTGAAAAAATGGCTGAATGGATGAAGCAACGTACCTATGTACATACTGGTACGTACACAGCATGCAAATCAGTGCTTCGATCTTTGCATCGCCTAATCGATAGATCTCGACAATATGACCTATTATTACTTAGGTTAACTCATGTGTATATAAACAAACGAAATTTGATGAGTGATATTTGCGTTTCTGAAAGATCTTCTATCAAACCTGTTGTCTCCGATACACATAGAACAGCACCCGCCAATCGCCGAGTACCCCCACGCCCCCATCCGAGAAGAAAGTACAATGCGATCCAAGCACAAGCTGGTAGGGGGTTTTACGTGATCAGACTCTGGTTGAACCTCAAAATTAACAGTCGGAGCGCATCTTTCGAGAAACCATTCTCCTCCTGTCAAATTGTGAGAGTCCAACGAGCAGAGTTGCCATTCTAAGGGGTCCTCTCTCGGAATTTCACTGAGTGGTGAGACGGAACTGAATACTTGTACTTTCTTTTGAGAAAACCAAACTCGTGCCTTATCTGATGTTTTGACACATCACTATCGGTGTCGAGCATAAGAAAGCTGTTCAATACGCCAGAGTGACTCATGTAGAGTTTATTTTTATGACAAGAAAGAAGAAGGAACAGCATTTTCGCGCACGTTTTCATACTGCCAGTTGGATCCTTTTGTTGATCATTGGGATTCTTATCAGGTTTTAGCTCAGCAAAGATTTATTTATTATTATACAAGATCATATTTATTATCATGAGCACAGTTCACACGCTATCGAAGCTCGAGGAGTTGCACTATGATTCAGTATAAGAATTGTTGTTAAACTGCACTTATCTCTGAAAATATAAATTCAAAGCATGCTTTTGAAATGCTGTTATCTCCATTAGTACAAATAACTTATTCTTTTTTGGTGGACGAGTTAAAAAAATGGATGAATAAAAGGTGGATGAAAAAAAAAGTGGATGAATAAAAGGAATGAATAAACAAAATTCTTGCTCGCCCACCGTACACTTAGCACTTTCCTTAGTTACCATGAACAAAATTGATGAAATTAGGTTTGTAGGTCACGCATGGGGTCCAGTTGGTCCTGAAGCTCAGCACTACTGTCAGACAAGGTGAAAAATAGGGGTTGAACATTTCAAAACGCCGTAGGTCGAAAACTTTCAATAGTAGGGCACCTATAACGTTCTATGACGTTTTAAAACTGATTCGGAACTTTAGGATTTTTTGGGACCACCCGGAGCACTGGACGTTCAGCCGTTCGTTCACAGTATGCCCTGAAGATTTAACCGAAGAGCTTCGTCAACACGAGTGTGAATCATACTGTATACATAACTCTACCTTTGACACCAGGAGCACGATTATAATCACGCATAGCTTTATGAAATCGAGTTTGTCGCTCCGTGACATTATTTGAAGGAAGATAGTTATTTTGGATTTTGTTTATAGGTAGGTACAAGTTTGTTGTTCACAGTCAAATGAATCATTCAAATTAGGTGAAAATTTGGGAATATGTCGAGGGTCCGACTCAGGTTCAGCGACCCATCAGAATTGCAAAAATGACAGGGTGACTCGTGGGGCGAGGGTTATCTATACAGGAAAAGGTTAAACCGTTGTGTAATAATTTGCAATGTTTTTCTAATAGAACATCAAGATAGTTGGGTATCTAATAGATTTATCTTGTAAGCGTTCAAAAGTTTTGACGGAAGTTACAAACATTTTCTTCAGAGTGCTCATACATAATAAAATGCTACTAAGTACTCATAATTTTTGTATGCAATATTGTAAGGGAAATTCATCCAAGGTAAGTAAGTTGCAAAACCAACCTATGTTGCACACCGACGATTCAGTTAAGTTGGCAGATTCCTGACCATGGGAACGAGGAAATAAAGATGAAGTAAAAGTATGGCTGCGGGGGAATAAAACATATTGCAAAAGTGGATTTGCTTCGAAATCGCGATAAAACTCGTGGAATGCGGAGCAGTGGAAATCTATTAGCGGTGCGGTCGGGTTCGACTTGTTGCCAAATCCTTTCACAAAGACAAGACCGGTTCCGTGCATGTGGGAGCCCCTTCGAACCACTTTCTACGTCAACCATAAACAGTCGCATTAACTCAAACGAATGGTAGGTAGGTAACAATGAAAACATGACGAAACAGAACTGGATTGAAGCGAGGGATCGATGAAATTTCGTCAGTTGTTCATATGAAGAAGAAATTACCTATTTCAAGTTTAGAAACCTCACCTTTACAGATATTTGGATTGAAAGACCACCATCATCAAAGCGACTTGTGAATACCATCAGTGACCAAGAAGTCAAGGTACAATTTCGGTTTGGAACGTGGATAAACCATCAAGCATTGTGTATGTCAACAAACTCATCTGACAAGGTTACGTCCATCACCGAAACCCTGCATATTATTTTATATATAAAATCTTAAATAATTTTATATATAAAATCTTTAATAATTTTATATATAAAATCTTCTTCTCACCTTCAGTCAATATCTTCAAATCCACAATGGCATCACCCCCGACCTTCTAACATACAGTGCAAACATTTATTTATTTTCTCCCACATTACATTTTATTTTCATTTTCAGTCTTTTGTCTTTCTTTTATATCTATTTGCTTTCCATTATTTTTCGACTTTTGCGCATCTCATGCACATTGGGTACTTTTCCTTTCAACTATCTTACTACTTTTTTACTTTCTCTTTTTATTACCCTTACTGAAACTCTCGTGTGATTGGGTTCTCCCGTAATAAATCAAATTTCGCGATGAGTTTCTTTGATAAAATTAAAAATTTCTGAATTTTCTTCGTTGAGAATTGTAATTAATTTAGTAAAATTGACGATGAGTTGCAAAGGTAGTTGGAATTAATAACTACCGTAAAAAGCCTTAATAAACTGTTCAACAGTTGACAACTGATTGAGAATAATAATTGTTAGGTGCTCCAAAAATTTGCTTAACCGCATGACAACAACTTTTTCTATAGGTACGCCTTTCATAAAAGTAACAGAAACAAGGAAGTTCTGCACTCATAAATCAGCTTCCATAGTTCGAGCATGATACGTGGTTCATGTGGCAAGTTTTTTTTTTGGTGTTCATACCAACCAAACAACACCATTTAGAAAATTTAGAAGAATTTTCTAAATTAGGCAGCAAATCAATAAGGTTCAGGCAATCAAACAATAGATATACCTATGAAATAATTTGTCACTGTATTCAGCGCGTTATTCCCAAGCCAAGGTTGTTCAGCTGACAAATAGCTTTTCTTGATTCCATTAAGTACGTGAAAATTCAAGAGCAAGACCTCATTGCAACCAATAACATCGATTACTCTTACCAATAGAAAGTGACAGGCAGTGTGGATATTGTAGTAGGTACATATAACAGCCAGGCATAAGGCATCACAGGAGAAACGAATTATTGAAAAATATAGTCCTACTAACTTGGCAAGGCTTTCAGTTTAAAACAAAGAATACGGGGTCAAAGTGGTCTTCTAACTGACAGCTTTGTGCCAAGTTCATTTTGCTTTAGTGCATCATCACCTTGCGCAACTGTTGTGAGAAATACGCTAAAGAGGCGATTAAGGGAGGCCTCATATCTCATATTTATCTTTTGTCTTCTCTCCATCTTCCTTCACCTTTCTCTTCAGCACTCAACTGGTATCTGCGTCGAGACCAGTTACATCACCGCCTTCGCTGTACTAATGCGTTGGGCGTACCTGCGCTCCACTGAAACGACATCTTTACACGTGGCAGGGATATTATAGTTTTATTCGTTTTTACCACGGCCCGATTTCTACTGTTTAGTCCGTTATTTAGTTTAGTATACTATTATGCGTAACGGCCTAGAGAGGAATGGGGTGTTCTTTAGTCCTGCCCCCCACGCTCTTGGCAGGTGGGATTGTGATAAATTCATCAGTTTTTATTCCGCAGCCCCGTCCACTTGATCTATATGTCCAACTAATCTATATGGTACCAATCAGTTGATTGGGGGATGTTTTTATTTTATTCCGGATGTTTTTATGTAGGACACGTTTCATGTTTTTACAACCGCAACAAAAACAACCGATCGGCTGATTAGTACCATATAGATTAGTTGGACATATAGATCAAGTGGAATAAAAACTGATGAATTTATCACAATCCCACCTGCCAAGAGCGTGGGGGGCAGGACTAAAGTTTTACACCAGTCAAAAACTTTAGTGCTGCCCACGCACTTTTTTCGAATGCTTTTAAAACAGTGAAATTCGAATTTTCTTTGTTTCGGATTTAAATAGACGGAAAGAGGAGATTTTGACGATTCAAAAGCACTACACATTTGTTCAAAACGGTTGAGATTAGGGTTTCAAATCTGGCTTTGAAAATGGGGGGCAGCACTAAAGAACACCCGAGGAATGCTTTACTGTAGCAGCTCCAACGGCATCCAGTACTTCTGTGAAGAAATCTTAATCAACGGATAAAACTCGCGATATGTTCGGTTTCACAGTACCAGCATACCTATTCCGTCTGTTTCAAAACATTTGCAGTAGGTTTATACGATGTACAGAAGTCAAACTGCAATTTTCTCATCACACTTCTCAACATTGAGTAAAAATATGAATATTCCGCGAAGATTGTTCTCCAAATTTAGGGTAGCTTCATGGGGTTGAGAAGTTCGAATGACCACCTTCCAGCTCCGAAGCATTGTACCTACAATATTAATCAGCTCATTTCTTGTATATAAAAAAGTTTGCCCTAATAATATCATCATAATAAATAATTATTCAACTTAACATCCCTATCCCACTGTCGATCGCTCCCGTCTTTACTATTTACACTAAATGCTCCTTATTGTTGTGTAATGTGTAACAACAGGATGTAATGTGAATGTGATCAGAACACGTTTATACGTAAAATATTTGCAGATGATCAGATGCACGTAATCATCTACGTGCATCTGAGATAGGTATCGTCACGGGTAGGAAGGTTTTGTTTGAAGTATTTAAAAATGGACCTTCAAATATATGGACACGTTGGGAGGCGAAAGACTCAGCAGTATCAGGAAAGTACTGTACTGACAATGCAGAGACATTTCCATATTATTACCCCTACTACCAACTTTCTTTAGGTTTTCTTGTATGCTGAGATTCATGGGTAGGTGTAACGATCGCACTATACAGATGAGTGAGAGGGGTGGGGAACTGTAGA
Organism: Leptopterna dolabrata; assembly: GCA_954871275.1. Classification (NCBI taxonomy): domain Eukaryota; kingdom Metazoa; phylum Arthropoda; class Insecta; order Hemiptera; family Miridae; genus Leptopterna; species Leptopterna dolabrata. The sequence continues at coordinate 29,258,606 of OX940983.1, forward strand.
AACATGATGTAATACATGTACAGATGTACATAGTTCTGTCAAGGTAAATTAGAGAGCTATAAAGTAAAATGCGTTGAGTACAGTGTAAAGAGTGATTGAGAGAAATGGTATATTTGCCATAAAATTCTCTTCCTAATACGCATTTCATTATCTGTGAACATCACTTACATATATGTAGCGACACCACAGCAATCCGATCAGTCTCCGTATAATTTTCCGTGTGAATTCCAACACAAGCGCGACAAAAGCGATTCGTTCAGTGCCTTATTATCAAAGGTGGATGCCGGGTATATGCCATCCGTTTCGGCACGCACCCCGAGACAAATGAGGGGGTACTCGCTGCGAGCACATCTCGCCACAGCTGTGTCGGATCCGATGAAAAGGGGAATAAGAACGACAAAGGTAAAACGAGGCGACCTTGCCAGCAGTAACCTTGACATTCATGGGGCCACTGCACGCCTGCAAGCCTTTCCCCGCTTAAACGCCCTCGTACTAAGTTTTCTCAACAGGAGTGACCACGACACTGCTGAAATGCACCTCTAAATATGAAAATCGTTTGCAAATTGTAGGGAATGAAACACGGAGATTTTTGGATTTTTCGACACGGAAACTTTCAACAATTAACACCATTTAAAAAAGCAATAGTAAGGCGAAGGTGCTGTCAACTGATTGTGCATGCACAAAACCAAAGGATTGTTATCAGATAGTTTCCACAGAGACTACTGAAGTTGACGCCAATCTGGACATGAACTTCACTGACATTAATAAATGTAAATATTAAGGAAAACCTTACAAGTTTCTGTTTTTTCTATAATGTATGGTTCTTTGGACAAGGTTTTCAAAGCCATAGATGTATTATGTATCTTTAGTATAATGCTACAAGCAGGAGCGTAGCGTGCCTCTGGTGACGGGGGTACCGCAATGAATTCCACCCCCCCCCCCCCCCAACATTCACACTTCCTCACACACTCTAAAAATGTAAATGTGAAGCAGTTCTTAGCAAGCTGTTTGTCAAAGGAATTTTATGATATTATTGATCTTCCAAATTCATTAGAAATAATTCATAACATTCCCTTGCAAACAAAATAAAAGGTTTTTCGAACTACAGCCTGATAACCATTGGTAGCTATTGTATGTTTCAACAGTGAAATGCCGAGTGTACTCACGGTTACGTTCCTTCACAACTCTCTTGAAATCAGGCAACGTTGAGGTTGACCGGCCGGCTCTGATGATGTCGTTCTTTTCGCTAAAACTACGAAAACTAAACGAACGCCGAACCACGGAGCAATTAACGCAACAACTATCCATTTTAGGAGGAGACTAGGACACTAGGAAAGATTCGAATTCAAACAACTAAACCTGAAATTAGGAACAATTATTGTGAAAACTACAAGTAATAAAATTATGAGAAAACAGGCCGTCGTAAGAATAGCTTCCGAAAAGCAAAATGGATGACAGTGACACTAGAAGTTGTCAAAGTTTTTTTCTCGAGTTTTTAATTGATAGCTACAATCGATCCATACGCCAGTATCCCTCCTCACCAAGATTGGATACGCTGGATATTTGCGCTAGCCCAACTTACTAACACAGTCTCCTGAAGATGTGTAAGACACTCACTCACACACGCAAACACACTCACACAGACGATGTAGAGACACACACATCGGATTCTGGGCCTCCGCAGGACTAGTAGCGGTACCCCAGCGACCTTGAGATTTCAAATATTCGAAACCTGCTGAAAACCATATGATTCTAATCGACTAATCGATACTTGGCTGTTTTTCGTCCATGACTGGCAGACATGGAGGTTGGAGGATAGTTCATAGAGGGAGAGTCATGGAGGATGGAGTTATGAGTGGACAATTCAAATTGCTACCTACCTACGGAATGTAATTTTTTTCATTTTTCGTGTAGGGTAGCGCCGGTACCCCCAGTACCCCTGACGCTACGCGCCTGGCTACAAGATAGACAGACAGACAACTGCCGCTTCCTTTCGTGCCAGTTTCCGAGGCGCCTAGCTGGGGGAAACCCAGAGGCGGCCGAAGAACGTAAAGCAAATTCGTAAGCCTTGCATTTCTCTATCCTCCGATGTGGCTTCACTCTTATTAGTGCTTGAGGCCATAATCCTCCGCAGTTCTTGTTTGCTGCTCTTTCTTTTACATTGGTAATCTCTTCTAAAGAACAACGAAATTTCACTTTTTAATCCTTGAGGGGAGGAGAAAACCCCCTACCCTTTTCTCTTTCTTCCTTCCTGGGTATTTGAGTTAATTTCCAATTTTGCACGACAGTGAAACACCACAGTTGACTTCTGCTCTGCCTATAACTGTACGAATCGAAAGAAAAATACATCAAGTTTCATATGTAAGTTTTTAATTAATTTATTATTACTAACTACTACCTTTTTCATAAAAAATCTGTAGGTATTTAGATACTTCACTTAGTATTCAACCAAGATCCACGTTACTAGACATTTCTTCGTATTGCTTAGATTCCTGATTATCGCCTGGTGAGAACAATAGCGTCTCAAGTCCAAAAAGAGGTTTTTGAGGAAATCGACTTTGAAGTTACGTCAAAACATTAAACACAAATTTCAGTGTTAAAAATTTGCGTATCAAAGAACTTGTTTTTTTCATTCTGCTTGAAATTTCATGCTCTATCAAGGTAAAGTGATTTCAAGATTGTCAATCCAATAGGAGATATTTAGATTTTGAGTTAAGCCACTACTGCTTCTCTCGCTGACTAGTTTTTGGTTTATTATTTTCAATAATGAACCATTGGAATCGAGCATGAAAACGCTGCAAATCCCTGCACAACGGTTTATTATTTTGTATAGAATACCCTTCTGTTACAGATCACAGCTCTATGTATAGATAACCCGTCTATATAATATAATATGTACTATTCTATGCATAATTATGTAGATCGCAGACCCTCCGTAGGTTAGTACCTAACCCCGTACTCGTTACTAGGTACCTACCTAAATCACGAGTTAAATGTTGCTAAAATAATTCTGCCGATGACAAACAGTACCTAACAAAAAGAAACACACATAATGAAGTTCTGAAAAGAAATTGTTGATGAGGAGTGAAAAAAGTTGCAAAAGTACCTACGTAGATGGTGTAATGAACCGTTGTGTAATAATTTACCGTTGAGTAATGATTTACCGTAGTAATAATTTACCCATCAATAATACTTCAACGTTTGTTCAAGTTTCACTACCTACCAACAAACTCCAAAAGAGCCATCATTTTTCAAATTAAATAATATCACAGAACAACCAACTCGACTTCATACTCCGCCAATATAATCAGGTGATCCCTACCAATGATTGGCCGTATTCACAAATTCCTATTGTGGGCGCGTCTCTGGTTACGAGAATTGGTTTGAATTGTATACAATTTCATTCACACTGGAGTCGAAAATGCCTGTCGGTGCAAACTTCGGGGCCTTACTGTGAACGAACGGCTGGACGTACGATGCTCCGGATGGTCTTAAAAAACTCGCAAGTTCAAGAATTATTTAAAACCGTAAAAATATTTACGTAAAAAAATGGTATAGGCGTTTTGAAAATTTCAACCCCTATTTTGAACCCCTTAGAGATGACTCACAGTAACGTCGAGCTTCGAGGACCAACTAGACGCCGAACGGAACCTATAACCCGAATTTCATCAATTTTTTTTCATGGTAACTAAGAAAAGTGGCCCGTACGGCGTACGGCGGACAGACAGAAATATTTTTATTGCAGTTTTGGATTCTACATACCTTGAAACGTAAACCATCAAATTTTGAGGGGGGGTAAGAATTTTTTTTTTCATGCTCGATTCCAATGGTTCATTGAAAATAATAAACCAAAAAAAAATTCTTACCCCCCCTCAAAATTTGATGGTTTACGTTTCAAGGTATGTAGAATCCAAAACTGCAATAAAAATATTTCTGTCTGTCCGCCGTACGCCGTACGCCGTACGGGCCACTTTTCTTAGTTACCATGAAAAAAAATTGATGAAATTCGGGTTATAGGTTCCGTTCGGCGTCTAGTTGGTCCTCGAAGCTCGACGTTACTGTGAGTCATCTCTAAGGGGTTCAAAATAGGGGTTGAAATTTTCAAAACGCCTATACCATTTTTTTACGTAAATATTTTTACGGTTTTAAATAGTTCTTGAACTTGCGAGTTTTTTAAGACCATCCGGAGCATCGTACGTCCAGCCGTTCGTTCACAGTAAGGCCCCGAAGTTTGCACCGACAGGCATTTTCGACTCCAGTGTGAATGAAATTGTATACAATTCAAACCAAATCTCGTAACCAGAGACGCGCCCACAATAGGAATTTGTGAATACGGCCAATCATTGGTAGGGATCACCTGATTATATTGGCGGAGTATGAAGTCGAGTTGGTTGTTCTGTGATATTATTTAATTTGAAAAATGATGGCTCTTTTGGAGTTTGTTGGTAGGTAGTGAAACGTGAACAAACGTTGAAGTATTATTGATGGGTAAATTATTACGACGGTAAATCATTACTCAACGGTAAATTATTACACAACGGTTCATTATACCATCTACGTAGAAGGGGCTGGAGTTTGTTGGTAGGTACTTTTGCAACTTTTTTCACTCCTCATCAACAATTTCTTTTCAGAACTTCATTATGTGTGTTTCTTTTTGTTAGGTACTGTTTGTCATCGGTAGAATTATTTTAGCAACATTTAACTCGTGATTTAGGTAGGTACCTAGTAACGAGTACGGGGTTAGGTACTAACCTACGGTGGGTCTGCGATCTACATAATATGTATATAATAGTACATATCATATTATATAGACGGGTTATCTATACATAGAGCTGTGATCTGTAACAGAAGGGTATTCTATACAAAATAATAAACCGTTGTGCAGGGATTTGCAGCGTTTTGAAAAGTACCGTGGCTTAAGGATAATAAGTAACCCAATATTCGTCGAAAAATGTATTTAGAACCTGGATCACAAATTCATTCACAAATCGTTCTAAGCACGTAAGTATATAGTGAAAAGTAGGTAATTAAAAATATTCTTAGATCCAAAAAATAATATAGTTCAAGGTTGTTGAGATATTGTATGTTATTTTTGGTAGGTGCCTACACATAATAGCGCTAACACATTGTTTACGAAGCACGATGATGAAAAACGGGGTTCCTCCTAAAACGAGTGGTCAGTTGACAATAAATGACACCGTGTTCCATAGCATGTTTTGATGTTTCGTACTATGTCCAATGCGATCCGATTTGAGCTACTTACTACTTGCCCGCAATTTATTAGTCTACGCAGATGTGGGCTAACAACTCAAGATTCGCAAAGGCTGATAAGTTTTGAATGGAGAGGACATGAAGGGCCGCAGCAGGTCGCTTACTCAGCTTGCCACTCCCTGAGTTTGTTGTGATATGAGGAATAACACAAATTACGGAAGACGAAAGTCCTACTGACTCAGTCAGACGCATTCCAACTGAGTCACTACAGAGTGCAAATACACAATCATATCGACCAAATCATCGAAAGATTTTCTTCGAAAAAAGTTCCGTGCTGGAGCTGGAAGTAGTGAAAATTGATGTTTTCGACGTGCTGCAACGCGGATTATACTATTCGCCGGATTCATCCTTCGCGATTTCTACCTTATCACAAGTGAAAAGCCCCCCTTTTAAAGGAAGTCGGGGGATCCGTTTTCGTTCTCGTTGAAACGTAAAGAAAGACAACTTGGAAAGTCTGTAGCTGAGAGAAGTGAAGGTGTTTTCCGGCGCCAGTTTTTCGGAGTAGGTTAATTGGATCGTGCACAACTCACAACAACTAACAATACCTCCTCACTAACCCACCTCATCAAGTATCTAACGTAGGCGGTGATAGCAAGGACGTCGATATCTGAACCAATGCGAAGTCGCTGGTTCCCCATCGTGTTTGACCTATTGCCTTCACGTCTTTGGAATGGATCTATCATACTATAACCTTTATAGTAATTAGAATATGGTGGGTACCCCCCCTCCCCACAATAGCGATCGCCAAGCTTTTTACCAAGTTCAGCCACCTTTGATTATTTGGATGGACGAGGACGGAAAACAATATCCACGTTACCATCAAGTAATAAAAACAATGGCCACCACAAACGAAACACCTTGGATGTATTTCGAGGTTTCACTTTGCAGGAGACGTGTGTGCGGATCTGAATAGTGTTATGGACGTGTCAAAGCGGTTTAACCTCGGGAAATTACGAAGCCGAGTAGACAGTGCGCCACACGCATCTTTAGAAAACTTCTCTTGAATGAATAAAACATGCCAAGTGTCGTCCCCGCTCTCAATAATAAAATCGGTTATTTTCAGCTCCTACCTACCAAACGAATAGGGAACAGGGACTCATGTAAAAGAGGCGCCTCCAAAAACAAATAAATGCGGGCGAGGCAGGCTGAGTCAGTGACCCAAGAGCCATCATGGACCTCTCTATGCAAATCTGAAATAGCAACCTAAGTTTCTTTCGCATGCTGATCTTTTATCGTCATGATAAGGTGTTTTAGGGAAAGAAAATTAAATCAGTCACCTTCTGATTTCCTCAACCCCTTCACGTTTTTTTTACTACTGTGTGTAGCTATCTGGTAATCAACGGTGTCTCCAGTTCCGCAAGGGGAACCCGCGGTTTTCTCCCTCGTTACAACACACTGCTCCCTTCCTAACGAGCCGTGTAAACTTTCGCCCTAAACCTCTAATGATTCGCCGAGGTCCTTCATGTACCTACCCCCGTGCAGTTGTAATGTCGTTTTAGTTCGTCGCCTCCGCGTTAGCTCATCTTTTGGGTCACGGACTGTTGAGTGTGAAACCAACAGAGGCATCCGAGATCAGTCGACTGACGAATTGGCAAATTATGACATTTATGACTACAGTTCGAAGAAATAGGAGTTTCAGTAAGACAAATCTGTAGAGAAACACTAATATACAGATCAAAATGGGGTACGGGCATGGTTCACACAGTGGGTATATTTTAATGAAACTAGATTCTATTCTGAGAGCTTGACACCACCCTACGGAGCTAACTTGACACCAACCGCACTGTCCTACGATAAGTAGTTATTTTTCTACGACTATTCAAAGTTTCCAGTAATTTTGACGCCGCAGTGGGCAGCGCAAGCCCAGGCGAGAGGGTTACAAAGACGAAAATTAATAGAATTTTTGAATAATCATAGAAAACGAACTCCTTGTCGTAGGACCGTGTGGTTAGTGTCACAATTCTCAGGATGAAATCTACTTTCATAAAATTAAAATAAAAAAATAAATACGTGAGCATACCCCTCTGCTTGTTGGGATTCAGATCTATGACTTATTATTACTCTCAGGAAGTCATAACAAACACAAGAACGGCCGTTTACGTGACCCACTACTAGCGCTTAACCATTTATCGCGAGAGTTCACGATGACAGCTAGTGTGAAGATCACACTAGCATCTGTATTCTAGCGCTTGTATAATGTGTTTATGTGTGACACCCACAAGAAAACCTGGAATATTTGATTCCAGTGTCTCCGTTTGGAGATAACCACCTGAGCACCTACGGGAAGTGGGAATGCCACTAAGACATATCAGGAAATGAGGGAAAACAGGGATTAACACAATCAGCGTCCGAAACTACAGTGAGTCCAGTACTGGAGACAGTCGAGCATTCTTGTCCGCGTAAAGTGGCAATTCGAGCATTCTCAAGATTGATTACTCTGTACCTATTTCATTTCAAATAAATAGCCTAGTATCTTCTGACATGAACATTCGAGAAAACTATGGCACTGTACGTCGAATCGTAACTATAAACAAATAAAAAAACGGGGTTGTCTATTTACAATTATACACAACTAATATACTGATACACCGGTTTCGGTGATCAAACCATCGTCAGCAACAAACTAACTTATTATTAATTTGTTCCTGCTAACATATGGCCAATCCAGTGAGGAACTAATGTAAGCGACTAATAAGCGGTGATGTAGAAAAGAAACTCCAGTCTCATCGCCGAATATCTTTCGGTTTTTGTTCGAACGAGCAGGAGGATTGGGAAAACAAAACCAATACAACGAAAATCGTCATAGCGAACATTTAGGAAAAAACGCTGCAAAGTCCTTGACACTTGGGTTTATTATTCTATCGGACATACCTAACTGCAGAAATGTTGCTGTACCTTTATTGTTTCTTTCATGCGCAATAATTGAAATAGTTATTTACGATGGTTTCCACCAATTTTGACCCCCAAAAACACAATCTCGGCTCCTTTTTTTTCAGATTATCTTTGAACATTGATAGTGCCATTTAATTGTCTTGATCCGCCTGCTAATACTAATTCTAGTGTTATTATACAAATTTATGGTGACTTCAGACAATTTCCCAGGTTTTTGACTCATAAAAAATGAATTTCGGGAGCTCAACCTTCGTTACAACCTCAATTCTTCACTCTTTGGTCGAAATCAACTTCATATTCGGTCGTCTCGCCTTAAAAAAACATGGAAAACGATACATCACAAGCTCGTGTTCACTAAAACCTCGAAAACCCCTATTTTTACCTCGACTTTTCTCCCATAACACCCTTGGGTGTCTTCCGATCGGGCTGACGAGCTTTGGAGCACATCTAGGACCCAAATGTGTTCCCAAATGGGGACCCAAACTGTGTGCGGAAGAACGACGATTTTATACCAAAATTTAACGTAAATTTAAGGCTGAAACTTCGTTAGAACCTCAATTTTCCATTCTTCGGTCAAAATCGACTTCATATTCGGTCTTCTCGTCCTAAAAAACATGGAAAGCGATACCAAAAGCTCATGTTACTCAAACGCAAAAAACACAAAAAATAACTATTTTTACACCCATTTTTTATTCCGATCGGGCTGCAAAGTTTCGGGACACAACTACGGCCCAAACGGAGCATGTGTGCGAAAGAACGATTTTTTTAGACCGAAAATGATGTAGTTATGCGTGATACGGCGGACGGCGTACGGCGGACGGCGTACGGCGGACGGCGTACGGACATAGCATTTTTGTAACCTACGCACCCTGAAACGCAAGAGGTACCTACCCTGGTACGCAACCAGAAGTACCTATTTTTATACCCATTTTCACCCATAACACCCCTGAGTATATTCCGATCGGGCTGCAAAGTTTCGGGACAACTAGGGCCCGAATGGAGCATGTGTGCGAAATTTTGAGTTTTTTAGATCGAAAATGAAGCCGGTATGCATGATACGGCGGACGGCGGACGTACATTGCATTTTCTGAATCTACGCACCTTGAAACGTAAAAGAAAAAATTTTGAGGTGGGTGTTATACAATTTTTTTGCTGAGCGAATACATAGGTGTATTATTCACAGAATAATAAACCAATACCTAGTTTTACAAACAGGCCAACAACCAAAACGCGCATTTCCCCTCTCCACCATTCTTATCCAACTTTCATATCGTCAGAAGTCGCTCCCCTTATCGTTTCATCTGACATTTTCCAAACCATTCCGCAGTTTGTTTCTTCCCCGCCTCAAGTTAAACCTTGAATATCTGTTGTAACCACTTAACAGCGAAATGGCCCGAATGTTAACCCTGACTCACTGGGCACAATGTTTAAAACGAGAGTTCAACCGCCTCTGGCGCAGTTCCTTTTCAGGTCCAACCACCCGCGACCCCAAGTTTCCTTCCCATGCTAAAATACCTTTCGGAAAGAAGAAAAAGGACTTTGGTGTGTCAGACACGCAATAGTGGATTACATGGAGTTAATTCGTCCTGGCTCATTGCGGTCTGGTGAGGGCACCACGCAACATTGGATTCGTTCTGTTCTCGGAAGAGCCTGCTAGGTTTGTGCCCTTTTCTCATAATTCCATTAAAAATGATTGCAATATTGTGGTCAGGGTTACCGGTTGCAGTATCGCAATTTTTCAAATTATGGGGGGGAAAACTGGTGTAAATATAGAAGGGTGATAGCTGCAGTATGCAGAAGAAAACTAACAAAGGCTGAATTGATGTTGGTAATGACAGCAAGTAATTACCGAGATAAGACTGCACAGATATTCGCAAAGTCTTAATTTTACTCACGAATGAAGTTGGCAATATGCAATGGCTTCAGACATAGGTTGGAGCGAATAATTATGACTGATGAGCAAGTGAGTTAGCTACCAACCATCCATGCAGATGGACATTTCTGAGCCAGGATATTGGGTACGTCACAAGTAATAGACACGTTATATGGCTACGAGATCCCGGATCGTCGACGGGATCCAGTGACAAGGGAGGAATCGGCTATGCAATTGAGGCTACCTTTCGAGTCCCTCGCAACTGCCTCGGATGCTTCTCTGAGATTTGTCTTGTTTAATTGTGATTCGTATTGGGTCTGATATATGAGACAAGCATGATATTCTACTGTAATCAACGATAACAGATTATACACAGCTGTAAGACGTTCGCTACTGATCATAGTGGGCTGGTCGAGTCACGGTTGGCGTTTCCATCCGGATCACAACAGCCTGATCTTTTACCAGATCACGCCATCCGTGAGCTTGACATGACTTTATTAAAGATTGGGGAGGAACATTATCAAAATACCGACATAACCCTCGAGGTCATGGGCCCTTTTTGATTTTTTTGACACGAGTTCACGAAAAAAGAAAGGAAAAGCCTTTCATTTCATCTAAAGTGGGGTCAACTGGGACAACAGAAATGCCACGATTGGTGATCTCTTCCTCGATGAGAAGTTCGGTTTACATAATGGAACATCCGTGATGAAGGTAACGCAAGTCACCTCAAAAGGTTACAAGGTGGCGATCAAGTTAACGAGATCTGTCATGGTATACCAAAGGTGTATTATTAACACAAGACAATCTTACGTCACAAAGGGATTTATTCCTATTGTATCAAGTGCACGTAGGAGTACCTAGCCCATCAACGATACCAGATATTTAGATTTTGAAACTAAACTAAACTTCAGGGTACCAATGTCGTATGCGATCTACGCTCAACCCGTGCTCTACACGTATCACCCAAGGATGTAGTATGCGATCTACTAAATTGGGAAACAGCAAACAAGTAAAATGAAGCTTACCTTAGAATTAAGTAGGTACTCCGGTCGTCGTTTTAGATAGCTCCAGGAGTGAAGCACGTCACAATAATTGTCAAATTTGTTATTGAGGAGTAGTCCTCTTCAAGTCCGTCCAAAAGGCGTCGAAAACATTTCCATTTGCTGGAAGGAGGGAACGCCACCACTCTTCGACCAATTGCCTTTCCAACAAGTTACTAGCTCCCCTGACTTTAATTTTATAACGCAATTTTACATGCCGCCATAAACATTCAATGGTTTGAGTGTTGGCTCCAGTGGACGGGTCTATGAAATTCTCGGAGTGGTTCACGGTGTTGTGGGTGTATCCCTCGGCGTTCAGGGTTGCGTAAGCACGCCATTGATCCGACACAATCACTGATCCAGCTTCAATTTCGTTTTTAATGATAGGAAGCAGCGTCGCCCTGTCCCGTTTGTCAACGACAAAAAACCTCCGTTCTAGAATATCTCCCCGCTTACAACACATGCCGAACACCCACGGGCCTTGAACACGCGTGCCGTAGTTCCGTTGATTTGACTCTTCGCCGTCGGTGCCATCATCTTCCAAGTCGTCTGGTACTAGCTGAACTTGTGCCGCATCAGGTTGCCTATCGCTCCGTAAAAGTCGCCCGCGGTTGTACTTGCGTTTTCCCTGAAACAGCGACTCGTCGATTTGGACCTCTACACCTTTACCCCCCATCTTACTACGTTCCTGGTACACATCCCAACAAACGTCTCTACACAAATTGTACCAATCAGTAACAGTATGCCCACTCCTACCCGTCCATTTAGACACATCACCAACAGGAGCTAAATTACACCAAAACCAAACCAACTCAACTATCTGGCACAACGACAGTCCACTATTGCACCGCCCATTCTGATCGTTGTAAGTAAGTAAAAAATTTATTTGTTTTTCGAATCGAGCAGTATGTTTGGCACCCTCTTTTAACACATCTCAGAGTTACAGTTTTAATTACTTGACCTTCAGCATCGCGTTTCCGCGTCGCTCTCTCGCACTGCTTCAGGTGCCCCCCACACAGCTCACCATCCCTCATTTTCGTGCACTTCTCTTGCCCGGGCAGCACATCTTTCCCCTTTAAGAACTGTACGCACATTTCTTCATTTAAAATCACCGTGGTGTAGAGGTCGCGGAGAAGCATGTTGACGGAGGAGCCGAACTGCGAGGACTGATTAGACCAAGTACGGATAAAAATAGGGATGAGGCAGATAACCGAACTTGAGGTGAAAGGGCATCGGGCACGGTTGTACATAGGTCGCATCAGATTATATAAACATTCATTCAAGCTCGTTGAGAGCAAGAAAACAACCGTAGGTCGCACGGTTGAATGTAGATCGCATACTACACCTGCACAGTGAGCGTAGATCGCATACGACATTGGTACCAACTTCAGTTCATAAAATAAAATAATAATACCAACTTAATTTCAACGGAGGGATAATAAAGTACATCCAGCAAGTCAAGAAAACACTTATTGATGTTAGTTTCTGAGATACCTAACCTAATAACTATACGAGAATAATTAAATTTTAACAAACTATCTTTACTCGAACAACCTACTTAACCGGATGGAGATAATGAAGACTGTTTATAATAGGCACTGGGTCACCCTCCCACAAAGTACCAGGCTTACTTTTGAATGTCAAGATGATGCACCTCATTATACCTACTACTACTTAGCTACGACATAACACTCAAGTACATTAATGATTTAATTGGCTACGACCTAACATTTCCTTCCAGCATTTATCATAATGTTCTTGGGCAGGGGGGAAATCTGAAATTTACGACACCAAGAAGTGTAACCGACACCGATAAACAAAATTAGCTAGGTAGGTAGGTTCCCGAAACAATAAGTTGTAGGTACAAACAACATCCGAAATTTCCGACACCAAAAAACAACGCTGCAATTCCCCGCAGGCTAATTAATTAATTTCATTATTGTTTGAATTCATCAATCATTTCATTACATTTCAATCGAGTAAATAGTGACCACAGAAGGTAATTTCTTTGCTGTTTTGACCTACGAGGATAAAATTCAAAATCAAGCCGCTGTAGGACTGGTAAGAATAACGAGGTGAGGACCCTCCCTAATTAGTTGAGTTAGCCCTGAGACTAATTTTGTTCCAGTTTGACCTGCGAGGATGAAATTCGCATGAACCCTCTGTAGTAGTAAGAACGAAGAGGTGAGGATCTACCTGATCAGCAGAGCGAGCCCTGAGGCTAATTTCACTCCTGTTTTGACCTACGAGGATGAAATTCGAAATGGAGCCTCTGTAGGACTGGTGACTAAGAATAACGAGGAGGGGACCCTCCCTAATCAGCTGAGTGAGCCCTGAGACTGATTTCACTCCTGTTTCACCAGTGATGATGAGATTCGCAATGAAGCCTCTTTAGGACTAGTAAGAATGACGAGGTGAGGATCTCCCTAATCAGCAGAGCGAGCCCTGAGGCTAATTTTACTCCTGTTTCACCTGCGAAGATGAAATTCGAAATGGAGCCTCTGTAGGACTGGTAAGAATGACGAGGTGAGGACTAACCCTCACCAGGACTCCCTGGTGAGGCTAGGTTAGGACTCCCTAACCAGCTGAGGCTAATTTCACCACTGTTTTGACGTACGAGGATAAAATTTGAAATGAAGCCTCTGCAGGACTGGTGAGAAGAAAGACAAGGTGGGGGATCCTCCCGGCTGAGGGAGCCTTTCTTCTATCCCAAAATTTCTCCGTTTAACGCCACAAAAAAAATAAAAAATTAAACCACATTTTTTCCGTTTTCACGGAAAACATTGAATGTGGATACGCAGCAATAGGGTAATGTCAATTCGTGAGTCCAAAAACATGTCTATGGTTCAATGCTTTTCCGTGAAAGGGAGAAAATGTGGTTTTGGTTTATTATTCTGTGAATAATACACCTATGTGATCCCTCAGCAAAGAATTTCTTGGACACCCGCTCAAAAGTTTTTCTTTTACGTTTCAAGGTGCGCAGATTCCAATAATGCAATGTCAGTCCGCCGCCCACCGTATCAACCATATCTACCTTTATTTTTGGTCTAAAAAATTCGTTGAGCTTGTGAGGTATCGCTTTCCATGTTTTATAGGGCGAGGAGACAGAATATAAAGTCGATTTTTACCAATGAGCGAAGAATTGAGGTTATAACAAAGTTTCAGCCTTAAATTCTTGTCTAAAATCGTCGTTCTTTCGCACACAAGCTTCATCTGGGTCCTCCTTTGTGCTCCCAAGCTCGGCAGTCCGATCGGAATACACCCAGAGGTGTTATGGGTGAAAAATTTATGTAAAAATAAGGATTTTTCGAGGTTGTTTTTCTGGTTTTAGTGAACATGAGCTTGCCAGGTATCGTTTTCCATGTTTTATGAAACTTTAATTCCCGGGGCGGCTCCAGCACGCGATTTAGGGCTTTCCTGGGTGGAGCACGAGGGTAGGTATTGACCATAGAAAACAGTTATCTACTCAGAAGGGGTATATCTATACACGTAAATAATAAACCGTTGTGTAATAATTTGCAACGTTTTTTAAAATGGTTACCTATGCGTCAAAATAAAATCCTACTTCTGTTTGTCTGCACATTGGTCAACATTTATGGATTAAACTAGCTTACCTGTAAGTGACGTTTAATCGTAATTATACCACGGAGGACGCCTGGAGATGTTCGACAACCATGTAGTACCAAACCGTTCCGAACATCTCCAGGCGTCCGTAGGGGTATAATAAATTATGGTTTATGCTATCTGAAGACTAGGTCGACAACATTATCCCGATTTTTCTCCTTCCGTCTTTAAGTTTGTTCGCCCATCACGACCATACGGCCATCAAGAATGGACTAAACATGTATGGTACCTAGTCCAACTTAAAATCGGAAATTCCGTAAATCAGACCGGATGGTGGAGTACATACGGCATAAACTGAGTCAAAAAATCGACTAGGATGGTATCCGAAATCAACGTTTATAGGAATTTCAAAAATAAACAAAGGGAGAATGGGGGATGGCAAAGCAATAATGAAAAACACCTTAAACTATTCAGGATGGTACGTTTTGAATGGAACATTAGATTGTCAAGGACAATTCAGCTAGAAATTTTCGTCAATCCAAGAGTCTGAAGTAAGTACCTAAGTAACCAGCTAGCTTGAAGTAAGTTAGGAATTTATCATTTGTGGAGGAAACAGGGCGATCCAGTGGTGATGAGAATAGTGCAAATATTAATATACCAGTGCCTAATGTAAATTATAAATAGCCTGCGATAATAATCGGCTCACAGGAATTTCATCTGTCGTATTCAACGAGTACCTAAATTTGGGTCATCAGTTCGCATAGGTTGATGCGAACCATCACATTAGGTTGGAAACTATTTCATATTTTCCATTTCGCTTTTAGCTCAGTAAAATAATTCTGGTTGGATTATTTAGCTCACACTTCAATATTGTTCCGAAATCTAAACTAAGCTTTCAATACCAAAGCGTTGGTGCAACTCGTTGCAACGTTAGCTCTAAAAGATACGGTAATTGGTGAATGGAACAAAACGGGTACCTACTGCACTCGTGGGAATGGATTCAACATAATCTGAGAACCTATCTACAATACCTACAGGACTGTGAAAACATTATCACCATCACTTCTTCTCTTTAAAATATTTTATGCACAGAGGTATGGTATATACTAAACCATGCATGATAGTCAACGAAAGTCTCGCTGACCTTTTTCGAGCCTCTGTTTTCGAAAACGTTTGATAGGGATTGTTCTACTCTCTTATCTACAAGATTTGAACAAAAGCACTCAAGGACGGCGGAAACGTGATGAAAGGCTAGCGCAACGAAATAAGCAAGCGGGCGACTACAGCCAGTCATGACATTTAGGTCGATTTTGTTACCAGATTTCATCATACCGTACTGTTAAAGTTCAGTACGATTTTCTATACAAAACTAACTTTCAGAAATAGACGTTAATCTATATTGGCTGGAAATGAATTCAGGTTGCAAGAGTTCCTAAGTACCTAGTTACAGCCCTAAATACACCTACTCGGATAAGGAGAGAGAGGGGCAAAAAATGTTACTAGTAACAGTACCGAGGGTATAAAGAGTGTCCGGATTAGTTAAAAATTTGCGTCAATTTTCACCCCATGTTGAGACAGAACGCAATAAATACTAGCTGCTAGGAACTAATAATACGGATTTGAACAATGAAATCCATTAGTCGAGATGATAACCTAAAAACTGAGAACCATTATTATGCCATCCAAGAATGATGCAGTAATTTTTTGTCATAGGTCGTCTAAGTAAAGCGATCTAACAGTGGTGGATATTTAGATGAAGTAGCCTTGTTAACCCAATTTGTCTCCTCCCACAAAGCAAATAACAACAGGAAGCAGCCAGCGGAGCGCAATGTCAGACGGCCTGGGAACTCACGAATAACAGTAAAACTCGCGTTACTAGGTGTGGTTTGTTCTTAGGTGAATAAGTAGGTATCGCGTTTTCGCAACAATATCCTCCAAACGAGAGAGAATGGCAGAATATACCTTCTCGATGTTAGAATACAATAGACTGGGTTAGGATCTATATCTACCTCTAAGGATACACCAAAATGCAATCAATTTGCTAGTACCATTAATTATGATAGACCAAACGGATTTTAACATGTGTAATTACCCAACTCTGTTCTACTGACATGGTTGAGTTTTGAAAGGGCAGGTCATTCACGCATATACCTGAAACAAAAAACCAATACCCATTTAGGTCACATTATTTCTGGGTGAGAAAGAATAAAGTATCTCAGGGCGAGAAAGAATAAAGAAAATCGAAGGAAAAGTTGAAAAATGATAGAGAGTATCTACGCATATAAAAAATGTAATTATGCCTTGTACACTGATAATTCTACAACAGTACCTATACTCAAAGTTAAAACTTGCTATAAAAAAATATGATTTGAGGTTTGAACTGAGGCTTTGAAATTTCATGGCTGTCAATAATAACTGGCACATCACTATTATCGAGGAGGCCGGGGTCGGAAGTAACTACCGCAGGGTAGATAGGTATCATCTAAGACAGAACTAACGGTATCATCGAACATTTTGAGTTTATAATAATAGTTAGGTCCACCGCTATGGATTCATTTGGGGTCTGTCACTTGGTGGTTAGGATTGGGATGGTGACAACTGCGGCCCGTCGCACAGTGGGGAAAAGTAGCCATTTAGGTGGACAAAAATCATAATTCTGGTGACATGCGTGGTATAAATATTTACTACTCATGTCTCTGAAGGCGCAAAAATCAAATTTGCTGTCTAAAGATGTAAAATGTACCGAAACCAATTATTGACGACCTACTTTCCTTCGAATACTTCAAATCCTGTTTTCGGTACGCTCCTGGATTCAGCTGTGAGGTATCAAAATGTCATGGTGATCCACGTATCAGTTCATTATTATAATTTCAGCATTTGAGAAGGTATAATAGGGCTTAGTAAAACAATCACAATCAAACATAGAGCAGCCTAGGTATATTCCCCCTTCAAATATTTGCTTAACACCAAGTGGTTCACGCTTTTCTTATCATGTATTAAACTGAAGAAATCCATCCTCTTCAAGGTGGAATTTCCTGCAAAAATAATGAACATAGATCAGTTCAACAGATCCCATGATCGTATAGGCCAGCGATTCCCAACCTGGGGTGCGCGCACCCCCCGGGGGTGCGCGGGAGCCCCTTTGGGGGTGCGTGGAAAAAATAGAGTAATGGCGGACATTTTTGGGAAAAAATTTGATTAATATTTTTCGTTCTTTTGCCACACCGCCGCTACCACAACCAACTGTGAACTGATCTACTCAAGTGTGAATGGGGTGTACCCACACATTTTTAATATTTTTTATCTTGAAAGTAGATGTTGAGAAAAGACAGGACCTACATCGTTTTTGTGCGAGGGATGTAGTGACGCGCCGAGAAGGGGAGGAAGAGAAGCATAGATTTGAGGGTATACTTGTCCACAATTGAACCAGATTTCAAAAAAATGTGTACCACGATACAGCCTCAAGGATCTCATTAATTTGCCCCAAAATTACTCGTTTATTTATTCATTTATAAATTTACGGGCTAGTCTAATTTAGTCTCATTCCTGTCTTCTTGTCAATAATGTAATTTTGCAATATTAAAACATTATATTATTATAGTTACATATTATGTAACTCCTACTCTTTCGATCTCTTTAGTTACCTACCTACCTACCTGTGTTACTTTTACCTTGATGCTCATGTGCATTGTTTTTACTACAAACTTTATTTTAAATCTGTGTGCATACTTATACACTATATTTTATACTTTTATATATATACTTATAAAATAAAATGTGTGTATACTTTTTTGTTTGTTTTGTTCAAGTCTGTTATAAATCAACTTCTGACACAGCGCCTTTACTATACCTATCTATTTGGTATTTACGTAAGTCGGGGGTGCGCCGGCTGAAACTGAGTTGCTGGGGGGTGCGAATGAGAAAAAAGGTTGGGAACCGCTGGTATAGGCAGTTATAAGCAATTGGAAATGGCTTATTCTTGTTCTATAAATCATTCTCAAAGATATTTTGGAGGTTTTGGGTCGGCCCTCGTCGAACCTTCTTTATTAGAGATTTATTAGAGCTTAAGTGATTAGAGGTTACCTACATTAATTGCCACCATGACACTCAATGAGACCAGACGGACAAATACTGAGGTTGCCGAAGTTAGGGCAACCCTCCGCGCGTACGAATGAACGTGTGATTAACGAACAAATTAATGGCAGTAAGCTAAGCGCTCTGAATATCTTTTCTACAGCTCCTCAACTGTCGTTTTTTATGGCAGCACTCTTTTGTTGTGATTTTGATTTTTCGATTTTTGTCCAGCTGAAGACACTTTTTCCCACTGTTTCAATTCCAACGCCGCATCAGACAGTTCATCATTGGTAAGGGGTTTCTTGTAAGTAGGAGGTTACTCAATGAATAGCAGGTAGGATTCAACGTTCAAGTACACTGAATAAGAATCTTATAATACAATTATTATTATAGTTGATTCAAGATAATATTTGTGAGACCCTCAATGTTTCTGTTGAACAAGGCACAACTGAGCAGTGGAAGTCTAAGCTAGGTAATACCTATACCTTTTTAGGAGAGCAAGACAAAGCCGAAACGTGCACCTATTAAACGGTTATTCATATTTAGAAGACTATACTTTCAAAGCGTGAAAGCATGAGACGTCTAGACTGTAATAAGTCATCATTTTTAAGGCCGAGATGACGCTAACCATCTACCTCGCTTCAGTGTTGGGATTTCATAACGACTACCACCTTCCTTCATAAAAACGCTTCCTCCAACGGTACAAGCTATGAGTAGACAGCACCACCACTCGCTCCAAAGTCCTGTAGAAGACCGCAAACTGTCAACGGAGCACGTAACGTAACCAGGGTTTTAATGGGAAAAACAAGAACCGTCTTTACGGGACTCCGTTCTTGCTTCTGTGATGAGATGACGCAGAAGGATGACGGGATTTTGCCGGCTAAATAACTTTCGGGTAAAAAATATCTCAAGGGAAGACGGTTTTCATTATTCTGGTCTCTTGGTGGACCATTTTGGACAATATTCGACCGCACAACCAAGATTACATGGGTAAGTAGGTACCTACTTGAACAAAATGGGAAGAGAAATAATAAAAAATCTATAATCTTTCTGGAAAGAGCGAATGGGTGTTCCACAGATTAATATTATTAAAAGCTAATTGCCATCGCGAAGTAAGTAGGTACTTACTATTACCCAGCCTTGCAGTATTCAAAATTCCAACTATGTAGGTGCAGTGAACTAGTTACCAAATTATGTCAGCAGCCCTCTCCAGATAGGTAGGTAAATGGTACATAAATGCTAAAATAGTCCTGTTTAGCAACTATAACAGGTAGGTACCGTAGGTATCCAAAATAAACCTATGAGCTCCCGGGCTAAATAGATGGAGGTAGAACTTGGCTGATAAAAGTAGCAATCGTAAGCAAGCATTCCTGTGGCTCAAATCAGCGGAGATTGCGGCGAAAAATTGTTGCCATATTAATTATTGAATGCATCTACTTGTAGGGTAAACAGATAAATTTGTCCCATTTACTGATCTCCTCTTTCTGGAATGTTGTTGCGCACCCGATGCGTAAAACGGTTTGGCAAAAAACTTCACCCGAAAAAACATGACAGACGAAATTAATCCATAAAATCCAGTAAACTCAGCACCATTACCTACCATCAACTATCATTATAGGTATAATCCATAAAATTCCATGAATTTCTTCAACTTGGTACAGCCTTGAAAACATGCGAATTGAAAGTACGAAATAATCTGGGGCGTTCAGCAGTTTTCGGTTGCTACCTATATTCTTCACTTTGCCTACTCGTATTCTGTTGGGTATAATGATTTGAATGCGTTCAAGTTCCACACAGTATCCAGGCTTGCTGGTGTAGATGGGCTTGAGATGATCCTATTAAAGAACTATTTCTAATACTGCCTTGAATTTAGAAACTTACTTAATTTGAATCTGAATTCGATTTCTTACACCTCCATACTTGACCCCCCGTAGGAGTCACCTGGAGATTCCAAAGGCTCGTTGTATGAGGTCTTCGTAAAAAAAAGTCAATTTCCTTCACTAGGAGTCATTTCGAAATACCGAGGAGGTTATAGTAGATGGATGTTAGTTTTATCCTACCATTCTAAACATCTAATTTGTGCAGCGTGACTCCGCCGGAGGGGAACTGTTGACAAGAGTTCACTGACCCAGCTGACCGGCCAGAGCTACGCAGGCCTTTCGAATCGTCGCAAACCTTTCTTTTCACTTTCCTTGGCAACCTCCAGGCCCAAGAGGATAAAGTTCATTTATAAAGAAGAAATGGAGGAGGCAAAGGTTGCAAACGATTTTTCCCCTGCGCTAAAAATAACCACTAAACCCAAAATAATTTCAGTTACAAAATAGAAAACTAGGATTCAGATTCCGAGCCTAGTCAGAGATGTGGCAACGTGGGAATCAATTAATAGCATGTGTTGACCCTGGGCCTCGCAACGGTTCGACTTTGAAAGACCTTGAATATTATTTACGTCGCGGTCCCAGGAGCCGCACATGTAATCTACTCGTACACAAAATCACTGGACGGTTTCTAATTCTGGAACCTGAAACAGGTTGTTTTGGTACCAAAGGCTCATCGGCCGAGAATGGCCACACTGAAGGATCTTGAAACCCGAATTCCTTGGAGTATTCGGAAAGCAGAGGAGCTATTCTGAGTGTTGTTTTGACTTGGAATTATAGAGTTAATTACCCAGGTAGAAGCTGGAGGAGAAGCATAGATCAGGAGATCACATATAGTAAGTATCAAATGGACAGGTTGGGTTTTCTGTCAGTATAGGTACGTAGGAAATATGAGGGAAAACTTGAATGAATCTGCTAGGTAGCCCCATCGGGTGGCAACACCTGATTCCCTAGGCGGCAATGGCAGTTAGTTATTACGACAATATTTATTCACTTAACATTTTTGAGTAAATTATCCCGTGTCATTCCACTGGGTTTGAACCAAGGCGAGTAGAGAGAGGTTTGAACTCTACAAGCCTTGGGTTTGAACAATAAACGTCAGATTGTCGGTATTTCGTGACCAAGTAAGTGTACGTGAGTTATAACCGAAAATATGATATTTCCGCTGAAGGGTGGCAGGACATCTACCCAAACATTAATTTCTGTTAGTTCATGAGAATGACACAAAGGATAAAGGATAAAGATGCTCATGATTCTGCCATTCTCTTACGAGGGAAGATTACCCTACCGAACCGGAGTTATTCGCTTTACTAGCAACTACAACTGACCTTCCTTACCATAAAAATGTGTCCGGTCGTATTTCCCACATTTTATAACACTGGTCCACTTCCTACGATAACTGGCTCATCTCGAGTTTCCACGCAACGCAAGCCCGTCATTTACCGTCAGCAAACTCCCATGATAGCCATCTTAATAATCCTTTTAAGCCCGTTAAACGCTCTTCAAGTATAGTTTCAAACAATGAAACTATAAGCCAAACGACTCAGCTAATGCTGTTTTTCGACCCCATTATACTTCCTATTCATTTTGCTGATGTTTGTTTTATGGAGTTCCCACAACAGAACGATAGAATTCCTTACCTTCTCTAGAAATATCTATTGTATCTATAACAATTACGACTGCCTAGGAAGTAGACATGTTTATTTTTGCATGAGGTTTCTTACCTAGTAGGTAATCACACCAATGGAAGACGCGATTGAAAAAACGCTGCAAATTCCTTGTCACATGGGTTTATTATTCTATTGGACATACCTAAAGAAATGGTGGCTGTTCATGTTTCGTTTCTTTCGTGTGAAATAATTGAAATAGCCTTTTTTGTTAGTTACCACCAATTTCGGCCCCCAAAAACTATGAACCCTCCCTACCTGGTTAGAAACATTCCTCAATGTTCACACAACAAATTCCCAAAGTTGCACTCCAATTGGTCAAGTAGTTTTGAAATTTCTGTAGACCCCCCCCCCCCTCTCATAACCTGTACCCCCCTCCCACTAACATCCTGATTGAAGTACCTCTTGAATGTACTCGTCGAGCTGAATCCAGAATCTAATTACAATCGGATTTACGTCCAACCGTTCAAAGTTATTATAAGCATAAACGTCCTCATAGAAGTGATTATAACACGTTTTTTAGTAGTATTTCATTCATAGCGTTTCAACGGATGGACAGATTCAAATGCGGATTTTTCATAAACCTTCCCAGATAAATTCTGCGTCAAATGGTACCTGCCGCAACTTTCTACGTTCAGCCGTTCTCAATTGATGCCGAGACAAACAAACAAACAAACAAACAGACAAACAAACAGACACTGTTTTATTATATGTATAGATTGGACATACCTAAAGAAATGGTGGCTGTTCATGTTTCGTTTCTTTCGTGTGAAATCATTGAAATAGCCTTTTTTGTTAGTTACCACCAATTTCGGCCCCCAAAAACTCGAATTTTTCGAGCTCCTATTTTTGACAAATTATCTTTGATCATTGATAGTGCCATTAACTGTCATGATTCACCTGTTGATACTACTTTTCGTGTTATCATACAAAAATGTATCTTGATTTCAGACGATTTTCCAGGTTTGTGACTCATAAAAAATGAATTTTGGGAACTGAAACTTCGTTAGAACCTCTACTTTCCACTCTTTGGTCAAAACTTCATATTCGGTCTCCTAGCCGTAAAAAACATGGGAAACTATACCTCACAACCTCATGTTACTAAAACACCAAAAAAAATTTACACCCATTTTTCATCCATTGGTATATTCGGGTGTTATGGGGGGCTGCAAAGCTTCGGGACACATCTAGGGCCTAAATGGAGCCCGTGCGCGAAAGAACAAATTTTTTAGACCGAAAATAAAGTATTTATGGATGATAGGCGTACGGCGAAGGGTGGATGGCAGACGGACATTGCATTTTTGAAATCTATGCACCTTGAAACGTAAAAGAAAAAAATTTTTGAGGGTGTCTTATATAGGAGTATTATTCACAGAACAATAAATCAAAAGGGGTTTGTCACATTTGTAACAGTCTGATGTCCTGTGATGTGACAGTCAGGAGATCTGATGCTTCAAAATTAGGCTTATTCACGTCAATGTTTCAAGTTGAGGCGCTTAGCAACACCTTGAAGGGAAAAAACCCTCGCGAACCAAACAAAAATGTCAAATAAAAACGCCACTAAACTTATCGATTTTTTTACATTCTGTACATAGTGTGCGCATACTCTTCCACTGGTTTCTTGTAGGATTATGCAAAACCATTGCTTCAACTTGTAACACGCAGGGTTATATCCAGATACAATCCATTAGGGTTAGTTTGTTATATGTGTCCTTACCAAACAATGATGCCAAGGGTAAAAGACCAGGCATAAAGCCGTTTTAAAAAAATGCTTAGATTGTTCTTAGAAGTGAGGTAACTTGGAGCCACTTGTTCCTTGAAACTTCCCGAAAATTCATTCCATATCGCAGCCGTAGCATATCTACATACCTATTATTTCCTATCCATACAAGACACAATTACTGAAATACAGGGTGAAATCGCATTCACGTAGGTACACATTCAAGGTGAAGTGTAGGTACTGAAATATGAAACTGAACATGACATACATAGTAGGTACATAATGAAATACGTGAAATATGAAATTTCACTGTATGAAATTTTGTGTGATGCTCTCACAAATAAGATTTTTGCGATAGGTACCATTTCTATTTTCTATTTTTAGAACAGCTGGGCGCATGAATTGCGGAGGGGTCGAGGAACCTTTATCTCTTAGACTTCTAGATAAGAATAACACGTTAGGGAGCCCCGATCTGCCGAGGGAAGTCTAGAAGCTTAATTAGGTACTTTACCATTCAGCCAACGATGGTAACACTCAATGCAGAGCCTTTTGAGACTGGTGAGTATAAGAGCGACAAGGTAGGGATTAAGGACCCACTCTGCAACCGCGAATCTAACTCAATTTATAGGAACATATATAGGGTATTCGCGAGTTTGCCAGGTAGACACAAATTAATGGCCAGAAATTGGCAAATTGCCAGAAATATATTTTCAACTGGATACGTAGGTACTGGTATTACCGCTGTTTGTAGCTCCAACAAACTTCTCATCAGCTGATGAAATTCTTGATTTTTTAAATTTATTCATTTTTGAATTTTAGTTTGGACTTAATCAAAACCTGATAGGAATGAATTTGCTACTCTTATCTTTGTAAGGTGCTTATCATTACAGGGATTTTGTTATGGTCCTGATACTCCACGAGCTACTCCCACGCCTGGCGCACTTATTCCGTTCGGACCCACTGCAGCCGGATGTCTTGAATCTCAAACCCGGCGGCAAACCTTCGCCATAAATATTTGGATGTCTTGAATCTCAAACCCGGCGGCAAACCTTCGCCATAAATATTTAAGAAGGAGATCTCGTCAGGAGGTTTAGCGTTCCGCATTCAGGAAGGAGGGTGAGGCCATTGTCGTGCTGGATGCCCAGGACGATCCCTTGATGCGCCTGCAATTCTGCATACCGCTTCAAGCAGCGCCGCAGTCGTGCACTTGAGAAAGTTCACGACGCCGGGCTTGAACCCGACCCCGCCCTGGCCTTTTGCAACAGGTTTTCTCATCCCCTCGATCGCTAACCGACAAAAACGCCCTTTAAATTCGGATCTTCCCCTGACGCTAATTGCGGCCATTTTACTTTCCTTTTTTTAAATCGTCGCTCACCATTAAATTCAGTGAGCCTCCATTTCATTCAGCCGATAGAGGTGGGAGATACTAATTACAACCTCCATATTCACTTACATGCCGAATGGCTGGTAGCTCGGAGGAAACGTAGGCAGGTAGCCAACTTACAAAGGATCTTCCCGCTCAATTTCATAATATGTGTGTACGATACATGTCAGACAGACATTTTCCAGTAAAAATTGACACAACAACGAACACAATGATAAGGGAAGTAGTATCGAGTACCCCAAGGACATTATCCTGGACATAGTAGTTTCCCATATTAGTATCTTGTGGGTAGTTTACCACGAGGGACGTCCTAGAGCCACTTTCTGTCTTCCTTTTAATTTACTTGCATCCGAGAAATAGTAAATAGTAAATGCAATAGTAAATTGCAGGAAAAATGTAAAATTTGGAGTTTAAATAAGTTACGTACTTAGTCCATCTGGGCCGCCTAAAGGTAATGGATATTGAACAATCGCCCCTAAAAAACCCATGCCAGCACGATCTCTGATTGGTAGGCGACTGCATTTATGGCGGGTGAGATGGAATATTTTCGTTCTTCGTGTTTTCATTTCTTGATTTTAAAAATAGTACAAAATGTAGCTCGTCTGTGCCAGTATCATTTGTACCTATCTAACGTAGCTGTATTTTCATAATGATTAAAGGCAGACATATTTTTCAGATGAAAATGCTAAGGCAGGCCCGTAGGTATGGACTTTATGGGCAGTTTGAAATTCGTGTTTCTTCAATTAGGTATTACACCTACCTAGGTACTTGTTTAATTTCATTTCACGCAATTATAAAACCTTGCCAAGCCTGAAACTCGCCAATGTCAGAAAAAATCTTAGGTAATCTGAAGACAGAATGCAAAATATGAAAAGCCAATAATTATTGTCGAAGCAGGCCATGGTCAAGATTTGTACTGGTCGCATTTCTCCCAGTAGAGTAAGTTAACATATTATTTCTCCTTGAGATCACGCTATACCCATGCAAACGAGTGGGTCTCAACCTTAATTTCATGCTGTTAGAGGCTACGTCGATAATAGGTGAAAAAACATTAAATAATTGGAGGACTTTTTTCTATCTCTATTCGATCATTCGACCCAAGGACAGTTTGATCGCTCTGAATCGAAAGTCGTGGTTTAGGCCGGGCGTATATAATTTATAACAGCTCAATTATCAAGATTCCTCAGATAAGCATCAAATTCAGGATTCCCGAGGACTTCAGGATCAGTTTCATACAAGCCTGTATGAAGCTGTCGCTCGACATGTATCATGCAGCACAGCTGCTCTCATGAACACGGGACAGGTTATTGACTGGTCTTTTCGTGCAGACGCGATAACAATAATTTTAAACTGGTTCGATTCGTTAGGTAACTAATCTACCTCAAGACCATTACACACATCTCATCAACCCGTTCTAACATTTACCAATAACGATGTGCCGAGTATTTCCATTATTAGCTGAGTGTATTATCATCGAATAACAACGATGTAATCACATAATTTGTCTTCCAGAAAAATCTCTCGTTGGAAATTACCAAGAAGTCGTTCGGAAGAATTAGAGAATCAACATGTTCGATGAAACCGGGTTTCAAGTACTTGAGTGTTTTTGAGTGGAAGAAATGGGTCTCGTTTCCTCATGTTTCAATAAAAATAATACTGAATTGAAACCGTCGAATGTTCATCAACTAGAAATAATTTAAACGGTATTTGCTATCATGACTTTCACACTAGGCATATTTCTAGGGTTGAGATTAAATGGTTTTCGAATCGACCGTCGCATTTGAAAACATTATGAAAAGAATTCAAAGCCATACTTCTATACAATGTGCAGCCACTTGAAAAGGATTTTCTATGGCTACATCAAAAACTCCACAAGCGATAACATCCACAGGAAAAATTCATGAGCTGGATAGGTATTACATGTATTTGCACACTTAGTTTTTTGAATAATTATCACTCTCCATTTAGAACAACGAGACCGCAACGAGAACAATCGAAAAACCATCAACTTCAATCAGGTAATTCATGTAATTTATTTTTAAGACCCAATGAAGTGTTTGAGTATATAGGTTCTTTTTTTAATAGGTACTCGCATCCTCAATCACTAGTTCGGTGCTGTAATAAGGGGATCAGTGCACACTAGAATAACAGTATGTACCACACAAATGCCTTTTCCAAGGCACAACCATCAACTATGTCAATGATTAGCAATTAACAAGTCTTGTTAGAAGAAGACACAAATTCGCAAGATTGCCAATTGCCGGGATGTTTATTAACAAAATTCAGAAAAGAAAGATGTATTTCTATGATTCATTGTGGTAACGGGAGTGTGAGGTAAGGGGAGAATACATTGTCAATAGCCACCAGTGACAATCGCTACTTACCACCTAGAAAAGTGCGACGAAAGACACCAGTCCATATCAGGCTGTGGATTCACGTAGTAATATATTTTTGCGTTATTTTTCTGTTTGATTTGACAAGCGGTCCCAAAAGGAAAAAAAAATCCCATATCGATCCTTAAGTAAAAAATATATGTTAGTGGGGTGAGTAGATCAAGTGGTGCGTAGCTGTAGTTTTGAACGGGCCACTGGTAGCGATTGTCGCTGTCAGTGATTTACAGGACACCGAAAGGGCAACGACATAAAGCGGATCTATAATGATTGGGTGAGAGACGAAGGCACCCAACTGCCATCTTTGTAAATTGATAAAAACGTTGTTTACGAACTTTGACATTATTAACCAGGCATCTGCTGTATCTTCTTTCAAGTTTAGTGTGCGCGCAAGATAAATTAAGGAGGTAACCCTAGACAGCAATAATTCTGTGATGCACCATAATATTGTCGACGGAAGATTTTTATAAGAAGCACCCGATAAGACAAGAACCTCGCCTAGCGAATAGTGGTATGTTTTATAGCCTGAGGTGCAAGTGACTGGGCACTTCTTGTAAAAGCATAAGGCCGTTTGTGACGCAAGTCTACGGACTTTCCCATGTAAAAAAAAGAGCTGAACCCATTGCAAGAGGCGAGATGGAGGGGGTCGAATTATAAAGCCCAACAAACCAGACACCACCTGAGGGCTCGGGGCGGAACCACTCCCAGTGCAGGACTTGGCCAATATGTTGGAACAGAACCTTTAACCAGCTTAGGCGGTCTCATCCGTTATGGTGCATGGCCCATTTACTAGGTAGAACTAGGTAGAGCCATTATTCATCACTGGAACGCCTTTTATGGTTCATTAGCGCGATGGGGATTTATTGCACAACTTCACGCACGGGGAAACGCTGAAACAGGTTTGCTCACCAAGGGGTGGAAACAGAATGACAAGGTGATCGTTCAGAACGTACAAACCAAACTGCATAATATTCTGAGATGATGGTAAGAATAAGGGAAGAAGAAGAAGGGGACACCCCGAAAACTTCAAGGAACTTGGGAAGGATGACGAAAATGACGATGTATATATTTATGTATACCTAGCGTCAAATATATTCTTCTTTACCTGTGCGGGTTTAGAGCATACCTACAGAGTGTAGAATCGTACATATCAGTATACTCCTAACATAAATTAGATAGATAATATTCAAGAAAGCAGATTCCTCATGAATGGGACCTTAGGTCGAAACGTTGAGACATTTTCTCCTCTTCATGGAATTACATTGAATCGTGGAATCTCTACTATATTATAAAAACGAATCTCTGTCTGTGTGTCTTTCTATGCACGGCCAAACGGCTCGACGGATATCGACCAAATTTGGCACGAATATCCAGTAGGCTCCCAAGTTGTGCAACGTCGCAGTTTTAATTCCCTGACCATAGCGGAACTATGGTCGACCATGGTCAACTTCGTTAATTGAAATGGTAACCCCTATTTTTTATCGCGTATTCGTAATCTACGTGAAATTCTATCTACGATCGACCCTTCGGACTACCCCCGCGGTCGACCATAGTGCATCCATGGGCCCCTCCATGGTCGAATCCCGAATTGCTTTTCACGGCCAAACGGCTCGACGGATATCGACCAAATTTGGCACCAATATCCGGTAGCCTCCCAAGTCGAACGTAGGCGCATTTTCGATTCCCTGACCATAGCGGAACTATGGTCGACCATGGTCAACTTCGTTAATTGAAATGGTATCCCCTATTTTTTATCGCGTATTCGTAATCTACGTGAAATTCTATCTACGATCGACCCTTCGGACTACCCCCGCGGTCGACCATAGCGCATCCATGGGCCCCTCCATGGTCGAATCCCGAATTGCTTTTCACGGCCAAACGGCTCAACGGATATCGACCAAATTTGGCACCAATATCCGGTAGCCTCCCAAGTTGAACGTAGGCGCATTTTTAATTTTTTTTAAGCGGAACTATGGTCGACCATGGTCAACTCCTGAATGGCTTGACGGATATCGACCAAATTTGGCACGAATATCCAGTAGGCTCCCAAGTTGTGCAACGTCGCATTTTTAATTCCCTCACCATAGCGGAACTATGGTTGACCATGGTCAACTTCGTTAATTGAAATGGTAACCCCTATTTTTTATCGCGTATTCGTAATCTACGTGAAATTCTATCTACGATCGACCCTTCGGACTACCCCCGCGGTCAACCATAGCGCATCCATGGGCCCCTCCATGGTCGAATCCCGAATTGCTCAACGGATATCGACCAAATTTGGCACCAATATCCGGTAGCCTCCCAAGTTGAACGTAGGCGCATTTTTAATTCCCTGACCATAGCGGAAATATGGTCGACCATGGTCAACTCCTGAATGGCTTGACGGATTTTGATAAAATTGGGCATAAATACCCGGTGGGCTATGGGATTTTTCCGTCGTTTGTTGGTTCCACGATACTGCGTACAGCGAATCTCGGATAGCGAGCGAAGCGAGCGGTCAGGCTAGTAACATATGTTTTAGGGTATTGAATGTGCATATCCAAATGTCAATACTTTTCCATGAATTGGAGAAAATGAGTAAAAAGTTGTTGTTTGTAATATAATAGATATACTGATTGAGGAATGCATATTTATTAGCTTAAATGAGCAAAAACTTCTCATACGCTTATCAAATTCAAACCCTTCAGATGCTTATCAAGATGGTATTGGATCACGGATGGTTTCTCACGAGTTTCTAGGAGTCAGCTAACCGTCAGAAAAAGCCAGTGCGAACAAACCAATTACTTTTGTTTTAATAACCACTGTTAATAGGTACCTACTTTTGCAACGTGAACAAATTTGGTGCGGAGTCCGTCCAGATCCTTGCCACACGCATAACTTGCTTAATTTGAATCCGAATTTCAATGGCTTTTTCAGGGGTCATGCCTGGTCCGACATCTGAAATTTGGCCGACTACATTTGGGCCTACAGTGATCGTCGCAGTAAGGATTTCCTCAACTGCATTCTTCAGGAGATATTTTCCACCATAGAGCACAGAATAATATAATTTTGCTTCCTCGAAGATTCAAAAACTTCCCCCGGAGTATACCGGTAAGAAGGCGTGTAGGTAGTTATACGGGTACATACCGACCTGCAAGCAGTTTTACTTATACGAACTTTTACTTATAATAGGTACCCATACATCAGGTTGATGTTCATGTGATTAGTAGATTTTGAGAAGGATTTACTTGGCCTCCATAATCACAGATTTCCAATTCATGAAAATGAAACAGACGAACGGTGACGGATTTGAAGAAACCATGAGAACAAAACGCTGCAAACAATGCTTCCTCAATTAGATAACCCTTGAGCCTTGTGCCCTTGCAGAAAGCAAACGGTTTGATCCTACAAATTGGAACCTATTTAAATCAGCATTTATTATTTGTATTTTACTGTAAAGGAAAGATTATTACCAACTGATCATAGGTAAAGACAAATTAAAATTACTAGGTACCAGCAAAAATCCCAAGAACGTTTGTCTTTCAGTTTGTTCTGTCATATAATTACACAGGCATCACCTTTCATCGTATATAGGGATTTCTTTGAAAAATGCGCTGTTTATAAAAACGGCCCAAATATAACTTAATTGACACAGATGGCCTATGGTTAACTAGTTCTTGATGGCCTGGCTAGTTCTTGGGTCAACTTTCGCTTGAGGAAGACTAATACCCCGGTCTCAGAAAAGGAAATATTCTCATAGAGGTTCACAAACTTTGAGAAAGACGCGAAACAAGTTGTTGGGCTCTTTTCCTACTTTTCCGTCGCATTATTGTCCACTTTTATTATAGTGGGATGCGGAATGCAGTTGTGCACGTCTATTCACTCAGTTCTATTCATGGCTTGGCATTGGGAACTGCGACGTTTCCAGCATTATTTTCTAGTGAATGATTTCATAACGGGTGGTAAGGAGGGCTTTTCGCGGTGCAGAACGTGCACCAGGACAGAGTCGGTAATGGTTGTGGCCGTTCTGTACTCCCGATTTCCTACATAATGGCATATTATCAGCGGGATTCTGTGTCTTCCACAGACGCCTCGGCCTTGCAGCGGTTGGGCAGCGAATGAAGGAAGACCAAGGCCGATCGAGTGCTGACCCACTTGTTGTCCTTACATAACGCAGCACAGTCTGTCAGACCTCGCGCGGCACTTCATTGCTAAATTAGATTCAACCACTAAAAATCCTTGCAAAATCACAGTTATGACCAGCAATTCCCAATGAATACAATCCCTCATTGTTACTGCCATAATTCTTAACTCCTAATTAGGGATAACTCCTATACAATTAGGTCCTAATAGCTTGATGGCTGTAGTTCTGGTTGTTGATCAATCGGTGCCGTTCTTCGCAATCAAATGTAAACTCCTCAGTATTATACCTATTCAGTATAGCAGAGGCCACGCCCACATGAGTCAGTCCTTTGCAATTTTTCACATTCAAATGTAGAAATCCAGTACCACTTGTAAAGTACCTACCAATATTTGGTTCGGTAAACGAGTGAACCATTCAAGACCTCGTATGGGAAATTGCTGGCTTCATCACTTTACTCCAGACAGAAAAATGCATTCAAGCAGTAAACTAATGATCGTGTGAGGGCCATTGAAGAAAAACACAAGTTATACTCTATTTTTGGGAAGCACACTGCAGATAAAGGTCTTGAATCAAACAATCAGGAACCATTAATACATAATAAATTATTATTATCTGATCATCTCGCTAGTCAGCATAAAACACTGTTTCAAATTTGGTCTTTTTACAGCTATGTTCTAAAATTGCAGGTAACAACAAGAACTCGGAGATCCTGGAATGGAGAGATGTAGAAAGAGATTGTTATTCAGCAGTTGTCCAATTTTATTTCAGTAAAGTTTTGGTCGGTGAATGGAATTGGTAAGTTGGCTTGAGATTCGTGGATTTCATTGTGTTCGTACGTTGTTTGCATCACGATTTTTATTCAAGTGAAGAATCTTCTGCAGCTCTTCCTGTATATAGACTCACGATTCACGAACAGTCCACCGTATAACGGCTTTTGTCAATGTTTACTCGACTTCTACATGAATGACCTTGCAAACAAGGACACTATAGGGCCTACCTTACTAACTCACAACAACACAATACCTCTAGCAGAAATAGAATTATGTGTACATATAAACACGTTCCAAACTACTATATAGGTACTAAATTGTAGGATAAGCTATTGAAGAATCAATTTTCAACTTCGTAAATACCTACTCAGCCAAAAAAGGTTTTGAAGTTAGGTAATTTTTTTAAACACTTTTGAAACAAAATATGATAATACGTGGGAACGTCTCCATCAGTATGAAATAACACGCTGCTGTAAGTATTGGTTGAAGATGAATCAATATCGTATGATTTGTTGCCTCAACCAAAAGTAATAAGACTAAGGCAAAAGGATAGAATTACTCAGTGTCGATTTCCTACATGTCTTCGATCCTACATCGTAAAGAATTTGATGGCTGATGGACAACCAAGTGGCTAAACTAATAATAACTGAGTATGTAAAACGCTGCAAATTATTACACAACAGAGACAGATGCCCCTTCTGCGTAGATCACTGATTTCTGTGGTCAATACCTACTATACCCTCGTGCTCCCTGCAGGAAAGCCCAAAATCGAGTACCGGAGCTGGCCGGGCAATTACAGTTTCATAAATATTCGGATGATTCTAGAATTCTATCATAAATTGTTTGTTGTTATACATGAAGCATAACGTTTGTTCAAGTTACAAAAGTACCTCTCAACAAACCGAAAATAACCATCATTCTGCAAATGAAATATCATGTAACGGTACGTACATACTAAGTATAATTCACACACATGTTGACGAAGCATTTCGGTGCAAACTTCGGGGCCTTACTGTGAACGGGTGGTCTTCAAAAATTCTCAAATTCGAGATCAATTTATTTAAAAAGTAACAAAACCATACCCTTCTATTGAAAGTTGTCGAACTACGGCGTTCTGGAAATTTCGACCCCCATTTTTCGCGCCTAAGAAATGAATGACAAGAACGCCGAGGCTTCGCGGACCAACTAGCCCCCAAACAACAAACCAATGTTCATCAGTTTTGGTACGGCGGACAGTAGAAATGTTTTTATTCCATTTTCGGATTCTACATAGGTACCTTGAAACAGAAACAATGAAATTTTGAGGGATAACTTTTTTTCCATGCTCGATTCCAAAGGTTCATTATTAAAAACAATAAACACAAATCATGATCCAGTTCAGCATGGGTACCTATGTACTCGTAGTTGGCTGACAAAGCAGTGCCGTGATGAATGATATTCTCAAAGAATAACCCTTGCCACTAATCAAATCTTAGCTAAGTATTTACTAAGTCAACGATTTCCAGAACAAGGTAAAACTAGAAAAACCAGAGGCTACACAGTCAAATAATTATATTATTTGAAAGGTTAGTTAATAAGTATAGTAATAATAATAGTAGTAATAGTAATAATAGTAGTAATTAGTTATTGAAAGGTTCTATTTCCACTAGTACACGAAAAAAAGCGAAAAAGTTACTGTTTGTTACAAACGATGGTTTGATCACCGAAACCAGTATATCAGTGTAATTGTCGCGTTTTTTCGAGTAGGTACGAGTGGAAATGGACAACCTTTCAGTAACTCCGTTTTTCTTTGAAATGGGTTTCCACGATTTCATCGCGAGTGATTTAGTTCGTTTCTGTCTGCTGTCTACTAAACATAACACGGATTAGCGCTATGATTCGTCTCAATAGGGTTACCTCATTTTTCATCATAAGAATGAAATTACACGCTGTTGTAGGTACGTGGATCTAAGAGAGCGGTTAATTTGGAAACCTCTAGCCGCTCTACTTTATCAAGATCTTAAAACTGACATTTTGCTCAAAAGGCAGCATTTTAGGCTTGAATGCACCATCTCGAATAAATAAACTTTCATAAGAGAGGTAGGAACGTCTTTTTTTACAGACGATTTTTATCTATCATCACTCATAGAATGAAGATGCCAAAGCCAGATCTCCTTTCACGAAATGGAACTTATGGTCGAGCGAACTATTTTCGAAAAACAGAAGGCCATGCCCCAGTTCAGTGGTGCGGAAGGGGGATTTCTTTCGGAATTAAGTTCACGACTGCCTTTGGTTCACGGGACATTGATCACGAAATCATGAGACACAGATGAGCGGATGATTAGGCGAGATGGGAAGATGATTCGAGTGATGGGGAAAATTATTGCTACTGGCTCCATCAACTCGTTTCGATCCAATTGCGAAGGAGATCGTCACGATTTTGATTAGCAACCGTGTGTTAGCTACATACATTCAATATGAAATGCCCCATTTTATCAACTTACTAGAAGTCTCAAACATAAACCTAACATTGGGATTCGTCCTACATTTGTACGATTTATTATTTATATTTCTTATACTAACTTTCTTCAAAAGTACCTCGTAACTGGATATTTTTGTATAAACTGCTATTGAAGTCTTTCTAGTTTACCAATAATGTTTCAGAAAACTGCCCGTAACACGACTAATAATGATAGGTAGTTATTCCATAACCGCTGGAAAAAGTGTTGTATGACAAGGATTCAATCCCCTCTATATAGAATTATGTTAGCCCATGTAAGAAAGGAGTACTACTGCTACACTCTGGATTGGCACTTCGCCTTTCCCGCCTTCTTTATCCAGTGCCAAGGTGGTTGAGCAATGTCGAAATATGAACTTATTTGGGACACTTTCCAAGTTTGATTGCTCGTTCAGCTACGCAACTGGAGTTGTTCAATTTTTGACATAGAAATTTAGAATTGGTTTATTATTTTTAATAATAAACCTTTAGAATCGAGCATGAAAAAAAACAAACGTTTTAACCCCCCCCCCCCCCCCCCTCAAAATTTTATGGTTTCCGTTTCAAGGTATGTAGAATCCAAAAATGGAATAAAAAACTTTCTGTCTGCCCGCCGTACTTCGCACTTTTCTTAGTTACCATGAATAAAAATTAATGAAATTCGGTTTGTAGGGCCCGTTTGGGGTCTTGTTGGTCCGCGGAGCTCGGCGTTCTGTCAGTCATCTATAAGGGGGGAAAAATAGGGGTTGACATTTTCAGAACGCCGTTGCTCGAAAACTTTCAATAAAAGGGTAATTTTTAACGTTTTTAAATTGATCTTGAACTAAAGCATTTTTTGAGACCAGCCACTCGATTACATCGAAAAGCTTCGTCAAGGTGATCGTGGACCAAACGGTATGAATCCGGCCCAGACTATAATCATGGACGGCTGTATGAAGTCGAGATAGTTGTTCTGTGATATTATTTCATTTGAAAATTGATGGCTCTTTTGGATTTTGTTGATAGGCAATTGTGGAACCTGTACAAACGTTATGCTTCACGATTTTATTTTTTTTTCTCATTTCATTTCATTTCACAAATCTCAAAGTGGGGAATGACTGGCCTAGCAGAGAGGGCCGACCGTACAGTGCGTGGACTTGGTGTCTTCCACTTCTACCACTGGGCATTCAGGGGGTTCACCCCAGCTCCATCCTCCAGGCCCAGACACCGCATATACGTTCGCGTTCCTCTCAGTCGAACCGAAACCGCCCGTATTATAGAGAACTGCGTCCGCACCCTGACCCACCCCAGAACTTGGAAATACGGTTTCGACCACTTCGTCGATATAGTGATGGCCATTCGCTTCAGGAATATGGAGCATTCCCTGTGCAGTGCTCCGTCGGTCGAGCAGATGAGGGGAGTGAATGACCCCTCATCACGATTAACTACAAATAATTAATGACTGAATTATTGAATCCCGCGCATTTTTATGAAACTTTAATTCCGGGCCGGCCCAAGTACTCGTTTAGGGCTTTCCTGGGGAGAGCTCGAGGGTAGGTATTGACCACAGAAAACTGTGATCTACGCAGGAGAGGCCTCTATGCAGGCAAATAATAAACCGTAGCGTAATAATTTGCGGCATTTTTTACGTCACCCTGTAAGATGAACTTGTTTGAAATCAATGTTATTTCTATAAAGCCATTTCTATAAAGCGATTCGGGTCAATAAATCGATGTCATCTTTAATGAAGCCCCATCATTCCTAAAGAATGACAACCAAAACATTGTGAGCGAACGTGAAGGGAGCGATGAAAGACTGAAGACGAAGGAGACAACGGGAAAAAGAAGGATGAGCCGAGGAGCCACTTTATTACAAGAATCTTCAAAAGTAGGTAGACCAATCACATCTTGACTCTTTCAACTTCCCTCGTCGGTGATTGAGTTATTGTAACATAGGTAGTGCATCCTACGGGGACCGTTGTTGGGAAGTAACTGTTTCCCACAGGGAAGGAATGGGACTGAGCGTGAAGCATGGAAGTTTCGTGTCGTCGTGAGTTCCTCCAAAGATAGGTCAGCTCCCGCCAGGTCTTTCATTCGGTCACTTCCTAAACAAAGGAGGAAGAGCACGTTTTCTTGGGCAGAGCTAAAAGTTAACTGTTGTGGCAGTGGAGCGGTATCCAGAGGAGACTGGAAGGATGAAAAACGCGGTGTAAAGGCAGGTTTTGAAGGCTTGGAGATTGCCTTGTCAAATTGCAAGGTGAGGAATGAGAGTGCCCTAACAGTATAGGTAAGGCTTTTCACAAAGTGAACCATGGGAGCCGATAGTAATAAATAAAAAATAGTACTTGCATGTAAAGCAGAAAACGTAAAACTTTCCATAAGTACGTACCATTCGAGCCTAAAAAATCAAGGTCACGCTACAGGGAATGCGAATGCAATAATAGGAATCCACATCGTTTCTGACCTAAAAATCAGACTCAACACCCTCTAACAAGCCTTCATGATCCAATTTTCAGCAAAAATGCAGGTCAAGCCAAATAATGGCCAAATATTTGGTGGTACCTCCCGAAACGGTCTTCAAATTGCGTAAACAGGGAAAAAACAGAAGACTATAAAAACAGATAAGGTAGTCGCAATTTCTGTTATACATTCAGGTCTTGTTCAAATTCAGAACAAAACGCGTAATTAAGACGGAATGGACGCCTATAGCGGTTTTCCAGTTGGCTTCTTTAACCTCAGGAATTACTGATTTATTTGATTTACCTACCCCTTCTTATTTCTTTTTTCGAGTCCCGAGGCAAAGACTAGCTATGCAGAGATCAGCGCAGCAACTGGGTGCATCCCGAAAACTGCCAAAGCCCAGAGAGAAGTACGGCTACCCCAAGTTTATATTTAAGGCTATGATTTTATCTTATTGATATTTACGTTGGTTGCACTGCAAATATGGGTTATGACAGATGAAAAGTCAAAATTCAACTTCCAGCCATTCAAAATCCACAGATGAGCTAATCAACATGGTCCAGATGATTAACTGATTCACAGCTAAAGTAAAGATTTCTCACGAGCTTCGTCGGATTCCCTACTGTTATGTAAAATATGCGTGGCGGGCTTTCACTTCCCGTACTCCACTGGTAAACTGGTGGAAAAGAAGGAATCACCCAAGGAAACTTGTCTGACCTAGTTTTCTGTTCTCACCATCTGCCACATTGATTGGAACGAAAATGAACTTAACAGACTCACCGATCCCCGCATCTAAATATGATGGTGGTTTGATGCATTTTCTTGTTTCAAGGAAAAATCGATAAGCGTTATTTCGTTACCTGATCATTCCATAAACCTGAGTAGAGCGCACCTATACTACGCTCTGAAACATCATGAATATCCTCAAGGTATGAAGAAAAAGCAAGGACACAAGTGCAAAAAACACACTGCATATGTGAAGGACACACTCAATCACCATTGCCAAAAAGCACTCTCTTTTATCTGCGTACTAAGGATCTGTTCAATTGTAAAACTACAGCATCGGTTAGGTCAATTTTTATCTGTGTTAAGCGAATTGCATAACTCGAAAAGAAAAAACATCATTCAAAAAATATCCTTGAGTATTTCTCGAAGATTGTTATTTATGACAAATGATCGTTAACGTTCGAAATTCGGCACTTCCAAATTCGGTTGTCACGGAGTGGCATACTTGAGTCCCGCTGATTAAGGGAGCCCGTTTGGTTTGGGTGTGTTCCTCAAAAGAAACACAATGGCTCAGTTAGTCATCACGAATTACTTACAGCGACGCCCTTGGTCGCTTGACAGCTACAGCGCTTCGTCTCGGATTTATTGTCCCGGGTTTTCTAGTCAACGCTTGTAAATTTTGGTAAAGGCTTTGAGCTCATTTGTATGCTTCTTGCGATTGGAATCAAAATATGGCTAGCCGCATTCCATAGCGTGACTGTCTTTGCAATCAGTTGCAAGATGAAAATACCGTTTCAGGTCGGTGGCAGACAAAATTTTGAGTTGTTTGTTCCAGAAAAATGATACGGAAACCGGCTGAAACGCAACTCACGGATAGCCAGTGTTGTTAGAAGTGGCACACAAGTTGAATACACAACCCTAAGCTGTTTATAGTATTGGCAGACACCCTAAATATTTTCTGTTCTCAACTACCAATCTGAAAAAGCCAGGTAGGGATCGCAACAAATGCACGTTTTTATGAAGATAAGACTCGGGTATCAGCCAACAAGAGTCAAATTTGGTCCTGTCGTCTCAGTAAACATTTATCCACAACCACCATATTATCTCAAGTCTCAATGAAAGATATCGGAAGTAGCTCAGATTCAGTGCCAAGTAGGGGCTGACCCACTGGTTGTCTCATAATTATTATGTTAATCTAACCCACAGTAAGTAGTTCAGTTCTCAGTTTGTTCAAAAGTAGAATCCCATCAACATTTTTGTAAGTCCTACATAACTTAACCGTAATGACATGTTTTGAGCGGTACCTCACATACCTATCTCACTTTTTACACTCCATCCATAGACGTGACCCTCATTCACAGTTTTTTGGGCCCAGTAATATGAGTATATTCTTCTTCTTTAGCTCTCTTACTGTTCTTTCTCAGGATCTTCATTTGCCCAGTTTTCTTCAGGCTCTTTTTTGCTCCAACGTCACAAGATGATGGCTTTCTTATTATCTTTCAGTCTCACCCTAAGACCCAAAAACTGAGTCGGGTTAGGTGAAGAGGGCTTCAATACGAGAGTTGCGTTGAAAGTAAGTAGCTTCCGAACTAATAACCTTCGGGGGGTCTTGACTGTACTTTTCCCCTCAACAGTAATGAAGAAACCGCTCTACCCGTCAGCCTTCTTCCAAAACTACCTACCTTTCACATCCTTCTCGGACTAGAAAAAATTTAATTTTGACGAGCATCACACCATGCTATGCCAACCATCAATAACGTCAAAATAGATTGAACTCCGGGTGAAGGCAAGCAGAGGTGAAATCGCTGACTGTTCAAGTGTACGTGGTGCTGCCTTTGTGAAACTACCTAGAAATTAAAATTAATAACTTATCTTTTTAAGTGCTATAATTTGTGTCACAAGTTGATTTGGCAGTTTCGTCACTTGTTCAAAAACGATTAAAACAGACAGCTGTTGTGCAAAGGTCGTTTACCCCGTATTTTTCATAGGGCCTTTTCTTTATAATACACTTGCTGTGTAGGGTAGGTAAACAGCAGTTGTAAGAAAAGGCAAATGTAAATAATAATATCATTATAAGATAAAACCACCAATCACATGATACTTCCATGGATTATTATTATAGATTATTTATTGTCTGGCATAAGTCCTTGGACTCGCAAGGTGTTTTAGGATATCACTGAGCCCTCATAATTCACCTCAGTATTCTTCAGCGATCTGTGTATTTCACACATTTAAATATCACGGAGCCATAAAATTAGAGGGATTCAATCTTGAATAACCTGGATTGACGTTTGTTCCTGAAGCAACACCCATAAGCCGAAACCCCATTTACCAATCGGCCTAATTAACAATAATTATTAAATAAAAAATAATTATGAGTCGTTTTATTTATGACGTGACATTGCCGGTAACGTCTGACAGCATCAAACGTCGACCTAATGGCTTTTCCAAAGCCGTTACCACAGCTGGCAAGTTTCCCTTGATTGAAAAGAAACCACTCGACCTCGCTGACGCGCAAGCTGACCTCACAACTCATTTTCGCTCTCCTGCTGAGCTATACAGCGATATTCACCCACTGCATCCCAGGGTGCAGCCGGTGATGTGGAAATAATTTAGTCGATCTGAGCGGGACGGCAGGTTAACCAGAACAGGTTCGCCTACTCGTACGAATTCTATGATTCAGAAACCGGGTGTCATGGAAAGTGGATATTTGATAGGGTTCATATATTATTCACTTATGGGCAACCAGGCCGTCCGCGAGATTGCTGATGTTAACGAGCATAAATTAACAAATGAAAGTTGCAAAAATAGAAGGTCTCATTTTGTCTTTTACAGCCCTAGGGTACTGCCCCAAACTACAAGAACTGCTTGATCAAATAAGGGTTATCACGACAATTATTTCAAGGTGTCTAGTGAAGGCGCAATATTCGCTGATACAGTGAATCCCAACCAAAGACTAGTTAAATACCAGAAGTGGCACTGCTATTATAGAATAAAAAACTATGCAGTATAATGTTTCATCAGTACTCATTTCAGTATTAACCAAAATGTATAACCATGTAAATGTTTTATAAGTTCCTATAAAAAAATTTAGATTTTATAGTGAGGTTTTATGGTCAGAAGATGCACGAAAATCAGAGATACGGGAAGTAACCTGTTGACGGATAGTGTCCTTTCCCTATAGCATTGGCGTAATCATCGCTTACTGTCGCTAGCTGTATGCAAGTGTATTCCTGAGAAACGGGTGGACTGATCCCCTCGGCCTTCTGGGAGTACGTTTATCACGTACCAGATTTTCTGCAACCATCCATCCGAATGCAGCAAAAATTAGAGGACCGAAGGTCAGCCACGCCCACGATTACCTCCGCGGAGCGTGGCTAATGATTTCGACTGGAGGAACTTGAGTTTCTTGAAAATCAGGCACGGAACTTCCAGAATTTAAACTAAGCCCTAAACCAATAATTCAATTTTGCTAGGCTCCCCAAAACACGCTCAAATTTCTGGTAAATGTTTGAGAAAATAGTATTTAGCCGCTTTCATTATACTACTTAGGTAGAAACCAATTTGATGCGATCGTTTGGGCTTATCCAGCATCTTGTGAGAGTTAAGAGGGTTAGTCATCAACAAAATTCAAGGATATCTTCTCTCAAATATAGTCTTCTATGTGTTATGTTCAGAGAGGGTTACACTCTCCTTGAACAATCTGCTCATTGGGTATATATAAGAAACAATGGAATGAACAAACAAAACAGTTTTTTTTTTGTTTAGTTCGAATACCTGAGTAAGAAGTTTGTCAAAAGCCTCTGTTAATGTTTCGTGTGAGAAAACACATCATGTCACATGGGATGGTAAACCATTACAATTTGGCAATTACCATAACCGAAGTTCACGTGTTGATAATAAGATCACACAATGCGCGAAGAATTTGAGATTTCGAGGGGCGTGAAACCGATTCATGCGAGTGAACTACAGAACACAATACGTGACCTATGATCAAA
This sequence comes from Leptopterna dolabrata, assembly GCA_954871275.1. Classification (NCBI taxonomy): domain Eukaryota; kingdom Metazoa; phylum Arthropoda; class Insecta; order Hemiptera; family Miridae; genus Leptopterna; species Leptopterna dolabrata. The sequence goes on from OX940983.1 coordinate 29,300,886, forward strand.
GAGGCACAGGCCTATGGCTTCACTAGCCAATACCTCCTTGCCCTGGACGTATAATGATTGTTCGAGCTAAAACAATCGCTGCCCCCCTCCTCTCTATTGCCCATACAGACAACCACCCAAGCAAACAAGGTGGTAATTATCAGGTTGCATTCCTCAGGTCGGTGACCTTAGCCTCGGCTAGCATCGGCCCTTCGACTATCCGTGAAACGCGTTGGCGGATAGGTCCGCTATCGCTTCCTTCCCAACCTTCATGACCTCAACAGCTCCTGGATAACTGAAGGCTCGGACATGATGACACGTGTCCCCTTATGAGTTCGCTGATGTGTAAGGCCAATTAGAAGACTAATACGGAGGAATAAGCCCGGATTGTTTTAACGACACCTTGTGCACAGCGAAACCATGAGGACTAAGGCAGTTAGATGATTGATAAACAACATAAAATACGAAGTTACTGCCTTCACACTGAGGAACTAACAAATGAAAGAAATTAAATTACAGAAAGTTGATACAGGAAGAGAGACGGTTCGTGGTAGAGGCGTGGGGGTGGGGTTAAAGGGCTATTTTGATCCAAGTATCCGGAGATACACTGAGCAATTCACCCCCTCCACCCCAAAATAGAAACGCTAATTGTACTGTACCATCCAAACAGAGCTACACAAAGAATATATGGATGCCGCCATGCCAGTTGAAATCACATCGTAGGCGTCGAAACCCAAATGAAATATGAGCATATTCCTATATATCACTTTGGACGTTGCCGATCACAACCGCCCCGCATGCTTATGTTGCTAAAATCCTTTTTGTTTTGATTTTTTAGACCAAACAATTGTAAATTTGGACTGGGTAACGAACTGATCATTCTTGCGGAGACTGATTTTTCTGCGCATGAAAGAATTTCTACCATGAAATGCAGCGCCTAATCGGACTGGGACTAGCTGCAATGGATTCAGCACCCCAAAAAACACGACTGACACCCTGCATGCTTATGTTGCTGAAATCCGTTTTGTTTTGATTTTTTAGACCAAAAAATTGTAAATTTGTACTGGGTAATGATCATTACTCTTGCGGAGACGGATTTTTCTGCGCAAGAAAGAATTTCTACCATGAAAATTATCTTGCAAATTATATTATATAATATACATACGAAAAAGTGAAAATCTATAATTCAGATCTCCGATGCATGAAACGGATTTTGGAGAGGTTTCCCGTTCACAGGGAGCACCTTTGAAATTTGGGAACGAGCCAAATAGCTACATTTTCTTTGAAAATTCGCTAAAATAATGAACTCCATGACTCGCACGCCGAATAAGGTAAGGTCTCAGCTAAGAACTTCCTGGGAGCGAACCTAAAACTCGAGCAAGTTATTGAACAACAATCAGACGACTAGCGTAGAACAGCAGCAGTTCGTGAATTGGCTGGTTCTATTATCCTTCTGAAGTAACCGCGGCATCGTTTACATCCAACACAACAACGTGGAACGACCGGACTTGAGCACTTTCACTAGCCCTCGCAATGGCAGTTCAACCTGTGGTGAGAGGGTGGTCGATAACAACGCTTACGAATTTCAGGTGATTCACGAGGCCCCAGGTGGTTTCTTGAACATTTTACATATATTGAAAATAGCTTTAATATTTCCACGATGCAAATATACTGGCACCGGATTAACTGTGCACATTAGGTACTGACCGGAAAAAAAATTATGGAAGTAAAGCCAAGGTTTCGGGTAGGAACAGAAGTCGAAGTAATAAGAAAAACCGAAGTTTGCCAAATAATAACGACGGTGATACTAAATAGAAAAGAATGACTAAATGTCAGGAAGAAAAAATTAACGTACCCAGGTATTTGAACTATCGGTACCATGTTCATGTCAACAATGGGGCATTCCAGTGAGTCTGAAAATAAGATTATTTTTGGAACATTTCTGTTCAAATGACGGTGAAAAGGAGTGTGGGAAAGGTAGGTAATTTGTGTAAAAATATAAGGTAGGAAATACGAAATGAGTATATCGGATGTTGGAAAAGAGCGGGTCCTACGTCTACATCGCGGACTGGGCTGTGTGTGTTGTGTGCTCGCGCAAGAAGCGCTAAGGTATTATAGTATCCATAGGGATCACGGCGATCAAGCTCTCCGCTCATTCTGCCTAACGTTACTTTACCGTACAAGAATGGTCAAGTAACGTGAGCTACAGCGTAACTTCAGCTGTTATAATTTCCGCCTCTACCTTGTTTATTCCGTTTTAATTTGACCCCGATACTAGGAGGCACTAAAATATCTACGTCACGTAAAATATCTATTTGCTTCTCTGATTATGTTAACATTTTCTCGACGAACCGACCCAATTTTCGCTAACTCCAAGCAATTACTTTGGAAAAATTGTTACCCCATTTTGAACACCTACTCCCAAACCATTTTTGTGGGTAATGAAACAGTATATTTTATCGAGTAATCAAATTCTATAACAACTCTGGAGAATTTGAAGTAGGTAGTTTGGTAATTTTGGTTTATTACATACTTTCAATAATGAACCTTTGGAATCGAGCATGAACCCTCCTCCTCAAAATTCGAAGGTTTACGTTTCAAGGTATGTACAATCCGAAAATGCAATAAAAAAAATTCTGCCTGTCCGCCGTACATGGTACTTAGCACTTTTCTAAGTTACCATGAACCAAAATCAATGAAATTTTGTTTTCAGGGCCCGTTTGGGGTCTAGTTGGCCCGCCAAGCTCAGCGTTACTGCCAGTCGTATCTAAGGGGTGAAAAATAGGGGTTGAAATTTTCAGAACTCCGTAGCTCGAAAACTTTCAATAGAGGGGTATGGTTTTTTTTTAAAGTTTTAAAATTGATCTTGAACTCAAGCATTTTTTGAGACTACCCGGAGCATTGTACGACCAGTCGTTCTTTTGCACCGAAAAGTTTCGTCAACATGATTGTGAATCAAATAAATCAGGCCCTGATATCACTGCTAGGGAGTACCTGATTATAATAACCGATGGCTGTATGAAGTCGAGGTGGTTGTTCTGTGATATTATTCCATTTGAAAAATGATGGCTCTTTTAGAATTTGTTGATAAGTACTTTTGCAACTTGAACAAATGTTATGCTTCATGAATAACATGAATTATTGAATCCCGCGCATTTTTATGAAATTTAATTCCCGGGCTGGCTCCAGTTTTCGATTTAGGGATTTCCTGGGGTTAGCTCGAGGGCAGGTATTGAAGGTGTTGAAGAAAACTGATCTTCGCAGCAGGGGCATCTATACAGGTAAATTATTACACAACGGTTCCTCATACAACTGTTTATTATTTACCTTATGCTTCATGAATAACAAAAAATAATTGCTGATAGAAATACTGAAACCCGCGCATTTTTATCAAAGTGTAATTCCCTTGGGGGAGCTGAAGGGTAGATATCGACCACAGAAAACTGATCTACGCAGAAAGTGTATCTATACAGGTAAATTATTCTACAACCGTTTCTTACACAACGGTTTATAATTTTACCTTGTTTCATGAATAACAAAAAATAATTAACTATCGAATTATTGAATCCCTCGCATTTTTACGAAACTGTAATTACCGGGCCGGTTCCGGTACGCGGTTTAGGGCTTTCGTGTGGGGAGCACGAGGGTAGGTATTGACCACAGAAAACAGTGCTCTACGCAGAAGGGGCATCTATATAGGTAGATAATAAACCATTGTGTACCTGAGTGCCTAAGTTGTGTGTTGTGTGTGAGTACCTAAGTTATTATGATGACAGGTGGAAGCTGAATAATTTGTCTCATCTGCTCTGCGTGGGTATGATAAGGGCGATGGTGAAAAAAAGGGTCGTGACGGGACGTGAAACGACTTCCGCTCTCGAGTTCTGTGCTTCGATTTCCTTTACTGTTATTTTACAATCGGCTGATCCATTACCATTACAAAAGCCCTAGGCCGATGAACCCTGCAGGACTTTGAAAGAACCTACTGCGCATGCTGCCACTGTGATATGACAACAAAAATACAAAACGCTGCAAATCCCTACACAACGGATTATTATTATGTATAGAACACCCTTCTGTTACACAGCACATTCTCCGTATAGAACACCTTTCTGTTACAGATCACAGCTCTCTGTATAGGTAACCCTTCTGTATATATCACAAACCCTCCGCTGCTTAGTACCTAACCCCGTACTCGTTACTACGGCGTATCTAAATCACGTGTTGAATGTTGCTAAAATAACTGCATCAATGATAAACAGTAGCTAAAATGGTAAAAAGAAACAAAAATGAAGTTCTGGTGGGGTTTCGATCTCGGGAACTTTGGAGTTACAGTCCGTCACGCATACAACTGCGCTATTATAGTGTCAACCTGGCCGAGAGTCCTGTGATCTGTGCTCTCAACTACTCAACTTGATGCCTGAATACTCGCTGCTCTTTACGGACAATTGTATAGCAAATTTTATGGCAACATCGTAGAATTCTCCGGATGGTATCAAAAAATCAGAAAAAGTCAAACAATATAAAAATGCAAACAAATCCACACCATAAAATAAAATTACGTGAGTGTCCATAGGTACGTAAATTAAAAAATGCAGATACCTAATAGAACAATTAGGAAGAGTACACATTTATCTGAATGCAAAAATCCTAAAAGTTCGTTTAAAGCAAAAAGGATCAAAGAGGAAATATTCTCTGGATGCTTCCTGAATAGGTACGCATGCCTACAAGGCACTGTGATGTGAACCAAGTACGTACGCATTAATATCAGCAATTGTTATTCAACTCCAATACGACTGGAATACCGATGAGAAAACATTTTCTTCACCCCTTACGGTCAACCAAGTGATTTAATAAAATTGATACTAAATATCATCATGAAATTATTACATAGAATAAATTATTCAATTTCCAAAAGAATGGATTAAAACTAAATCCATTGCTGAGAAATTATTACCAAAACTCTCCATCACAAACATAATGAAGATCTTGCACGACTAGGTAGGTATGATGTTTTATTTTTCAACTCTCTTCTTATTAATTTAAAGCTCAAGATCCTATAAGGTGCAAAATGATGCATATCCGATCAGCAAAAACGATCGAAAATGTCTTGTTAGCCTTTGCTACATTGCGACCCCTCCCCAAACCAGTTCGGTTCTTCGACAACGTCACGAACTTTCTCCCCTCCTTTTCATGGCTTGCCAAAGAATTTCGAGCTGAAAATTGACATGCAGGCGTTTTCATGGCTAAATCTGATCTTGAGGCCGAGAATGCGAAATTGGGAAGTACGTAGTATCACAGATTCCTAACATTTAAATACCCACCTACTGGCCGACAGAGCAGTAGGTACGCTCGATTGCGTTTCACGGATTTCTTACTATCATTTGAAGGGGTTTGAAGATAAAAAACGCTGCAAATCCCAGCACAACGGTTTATTCTTTTGTACAGAATACCCTTCTGTTACAGATCACAGCTCTCTGTATAGATAACCCTTCTGTATAATACAATATTTACTATTCTATACATATTATGTAGATCGCACACCCTCCGTATATAGGTTAGTACCTAACCCCGTAATCGTTACTAGGTACCTACCTAAATCACGAGTTATATGTTGCTAAAATAATTCTGTCTATGACAAACAGTAACTAAAATGGCAAAAAGAAACGCAACTGATGAAGTTCTGAAGGAAAATGGTTGATGTGGAGTGAAATAGATGCCCCTTCTGCGTAGATCACTGTTTTCTGTGGTCAATACCTGTCGTGAGTCCCTCCCGGAACCACTCCTAGTAGACTCAAGTTCTCACAAATATTTCTGTAACCAACTTTAGTTCCTGTTAATAAACGGTAGGAGTGGGGACACAAGCCGCAGGACCTGGTGCACAACCTGGAGCCCCTCCATCCTCTCCCAACAAGGGAGTTGGAAGGAGAAGGCTTCCGGGTCTATAAAACCCCGGATCCTGCGACTTTTCACTCATTCTACGATTCCTCTAGCTGCCAGCTACTCTCTCTCTCTCTCCTTACCATGTCTCTCTCCTACTCCCAAAAGATCTAGCCGATGGTGGAGGTTCGCCCTTAACCAGAACTAGCAAACACTCCTAAAAGATCGGTGGAGGTCCGCCCTTAACCGCACAAACATATCCAAAAAGATCCAGCCCATGGTGACGCCCTTAACCAGAACTGGCAAATTCCACAAAAGATCGGTGGAGGTCCGCCCTTAACCGCACACATCCAAAAAGATCCAGCCGATGGTGGAGGTTTCGCCCTTAACCAGAACTGGCAAATTCCCCCCTCGCCTCTCGTGGTGAATTTTAGCCAATTTTAAATTCATCACAATACCTATAATGAACCGTTGTGGAATAACTTGCCCATCAATAGGTAATACTTCAACGGTTGTTCAAGTTGCAAAAGTATCCATCACAAAATCCAGCCCCTTCTTGGTAAATGAACCGTTGTGTAATAATTTACCGTTATGTAATAATTTACCGTTGTGTAATAATTTGCCGTTGTGTGGTAATAATTTACCCATCAATAATACTTCAACGTTTGTTCAAGTTTCACAATACCTACCAACGAAATCCAATAGTCCATCACTTACCAAATGAAATAATATCACAGAACAACCAACTCGACTTCATACAGCCATCCTTGATTATAATCAGGTGCTCCCTAGCGATGATATCCGGGCTGGATTTATACCGTTTGATTCACGATCGTGTTGACGAAGCTTTTTGGTGCACACGACCGGCTGGACAAACAATGCTCCGGGTGGTCTCAAAAAATTGTTTAGCTCAAGGCAAATTTAATATCGTTAAAAAAAACCATACCCTTCAATCGAAAGTTTTCGAGCTACGGCGTTCTGAACATTTCAACCCCTATTTTGAACCCCTTAGAGGTGACTGACAGTAACGTCGAGCTTCGAGGACCAACTAGGCCTTGAACGGAACCTATAACCCAAATTTCATCAATTTCGTTTCACGGTAACTCAGAAAAGTGGCCCGTACGGCGTACGGCGGACAGACAGAAATATTTTTATTGCATTTTCGGATTCTACATACCTTAAACGTAAACCATCAAATTTTGAGGGGGGTTAGAATTTTTTTTTTTCGTGCTCGATTCCAATGATTCATTATTGAAAATAATAAACCAATAGCAAAAATGGTAGGTAACTCCCGATAAATAGTATCTGCTACCGTTTCAGAACAATGAATCATCTCGTTTGACACTGTCGACTCCCGCACCTTCCTCAAGACAGGAATTAATAATGAATAGCTAAGCCGGGGAAGGTTAAGTATGCATCGTCAAGGGGAACTTGTCGCCCTAATACGGGCAACCTCTAAATTGGCCTTATTACTATCTACATCAGGCAAAGGTGTGGCACTGAACAGAGCGTTATTAGCGGGGTCTTGGTTCCCCAGACTCCCACACCAATTCCCAGGAGTATTTCTCCGTTTGTTCCATTTTTCGATCTTACAAATGGGCTGATGAAGTGCCTACCACTTGGGATTGTAGTCGTATCATTTCTTGAAATATATCAAGGAAAAATGATCTCATAATGTTTCTCACGTCATTGAAGACTTAAAAAGTATTTCTGAACATTGCAGCAACAGCTGTGCAATATTTGTCAATTTTCTACAAAAAATCGCAAATGCATTGGCTTCATTTTGGCATCATTATTTCCAGTAGTGAACCTTTTCAACCGAGCATAAAAAAAAAATGAAAAACCCCCCTCAAAATTTGATGGTTTCTTTTGCAAGGTACCCAGAATCCGAAAATGGAATAAAAACCGCTGCACACTATTACACAACGGTTTATTATTCACCTGTATAGATGCCCCTTCTGCGTAGATAACTGTTTTGTGGTCAATACCTACCTACCTCGTGCTTCCCCCAGAAAAGCCCTAAATCGAGTACTGCAGCCGGCCGGGGCGGCGGGGGGCAGTTTTATAACTAATATGCGGTAGTTTGTTGTTTGCATTTCCCCCATGATTTATTTATAATTCCTTTTGAGAGTACTTTCAATCGCAAAACTAGTGGTGATGATACGAAGAAGTTCAAGTTGCTCGGTGAAAAAAAATTGATTACAAATTCTGATATAAAATGTATTTATTTGAAAAACATCAGTCGGTAGAAGATGTAGACAGACAGTTCAATTAACCGATGAAAAAAAAGGAAAATAGATTATCAGATAACATATTGTAGCTTAGAACAACGTTATCTTTCTAGAGCTCTCTCACGTTTACTCTGCCCTCAAATGTACATAATATTTCCTTCCTCCCTTCCGTTGCGGAGATAGGCGATAGGTGTTGGGATTTTTAATCATTCGGACAACTGGTACCTGGGTAGTAAAAGAATTGAGTTCCAACAGAGATGCCTGAAGTAATTCTTTTACAGACAATGAATCTTTTTGTTAAAAAGCATTTCAATGAGATGATCTTCAGTTGAAAAGTATCAGTGCTCCAAACACAAAACATGCACGGCACCGTCTACAGATAGAAAGTAGTAGGTCCGCAACTCCTTTCGTATCTTAATTTCAACAAACCTGGCCTTCTTGACTTTAACTTTGATGTTTTCGGGAGTATTATGTATTTTAACTTTCACAAAAAAATTTATTTGAAAATGTGGAAACTAAATTATAAATGCTGGTCAACTCACGATTAGACAGTTGTAATACTGGAGAAACAAATTCTTACCTGCAACAATAATATCAATACACATAATTAGTCATAGAGATTAGAACCAGTTCAAGACATTGACATAAAAGAATAAGACCTAGAGATCTCTGATGGGACAGTAATTAATTTGGACCGCCCAAAGTAAATTTTCGAAGAAATTTTATACAGTGGATCTAACGAGCATAGAATAGTCTAAAATTATAAGGCGCCAAGATAGGCCGATTTAGGTGCCAATAGAGAAAAACCAGATAATACCTACGTTGTTTTTATTCCGCAACTCGAAAACCATAATACAAGTGTTAAAAAATACTTAGTTTATAAATTTTATACGAGAAAAACTACTATAACAATACAATAACATAGTATATGGTCGAGAGAGAGCAATCCATGGATTACATTGTTCGGCCTCGGTAGTATGGGTGAAATTAGCTGTCCGTATTCACAACAGGTAGTATTTTGTAGGGTACCTACAGTTCGAAAGAAAGGATTTTTTTCAATTAACAATCCGGGCCATTGCGGTAATTAAGAAGCGGCATTCCCCGTAAACAAGGTCTGAACGATGATCTAGATATATGGAAACTAGAAACTATTGAAGAAAGATGGTTTTTTTGGACCACTAGGTTGTAGGTTATGGCGGTTTCACGGTTTTAACGTCTACGCATGCGTAGTCTCTAATTACAATCCGAATACTCTATAATACTAACGCGACAAAATTCATGTAGGACCAACTAGGACCTAACCCTGAAATCTAAATAGAACTTAACCCTAAACTACCATCAACATTTGAGCCAATTTGGACCATTGTGATGTGGGTTCGACGTTTTTCACGTGCGCGCATGCGCAATCTATTACTGATCTAAATGCGACGAAATTTATGAGGGATTAACTAAGACCTAATCCCGAACTACCATGAAAATTTGAGTCAATTTGGACCATTGGGTCGTGAGTTATGGCGGTTAGCAGAAATGCGTACACACGCACACACATTCACAACTACCTAAAGGAGCTAAAATTTCCTTCTTTTAGCGAATTTTCGAAGAAAAAGAAGCTATTGTTCTCGGTCCAAAATTTTTAAAACTCGAATTTCCGAAAGATTTTTATACCAAAATCCGTTTCAGACCATCCTGAATTCCCTGCCGAAAGACACCAAAAATTATATGTATATATATATATATTTATATATATATTTATATATATATTTATATATTTATATATATATTTATATATGTATGTGTCATTCCAGACGATAACTCTCGAAAGAATTGAGATAAAAAGTTCAAATTTGCACGAAAAATCTGTCTTGGCAATCGACAGGCTAAGTTCGAAGATGGGCAGAATCGGGTCAACCTAAGGGGGAGTTTTGGGGAGTTTTAGGGGGGGGAAATTACCCATAAATTCCCAAAATGAAAAAGTCTGACAAGTGACACCTCATTTTAAAGGTTTTTGTACGCTGAACACGATGGTGAAATCAGAATTGCGATATCTCATTCCGTTCTCAAACTGGAGCACTTTGAAGATGAAGGAACGTGGTTATTTCTTGAGATGTTCTTCCTGGTTCGTCTGCTCTAATCTGATAACGGAATGGGATATCGCAATTCTGACTTCACCATCGTGTTCAGCGTTGGAAAATCTACAAACCGAGGTGTTACTCGGCAAAAAATGGAACAAAAAATTTGTTACCTACGTACCCAATACCTACTCTTCTGGTATTCAAAACATTTTTGATTTCCCCCTCCCCCTCCTTCCACCCCAAATTTTACTTTGCGTAAAACTACTCCTGTTTTAATTTTGTATCAAGTTGGGAAAACATTGGCCGAAAATTAATTTTCAGAAAATTTTAGGCGGAGGAGGAAGATGCCGAAAACTTCAAAAATTCGCTCTTATAGCCATGCTGCATGACTGTGGTTTTTTCTGATGGGTTCTGCTCAGCGTGGTCGAAAATGAGGAAATCCGCTTTCCCCCCCTCAAAATAATGAAAATTGTCGAAAAAAGAAAAAAAACGAAAACACAAGGCCTCGACCACTTCTGAGGGGCCGAGCCTAAACAACAAAAAGAACAAACAATAGTTCAAGGGGTCACTATGACGTCATTTCCAATAGCTTTCGTGGTGAACTGAAAAGACTATTGTTTGGCCACCGGTGAATGATACCAGTGAAAGCTATAGTTACATCAAGTAGGTATAAAGAATAATTTCCCCCACCGCTCCAAACAAGGAAAGTTCCAACTGCAGAGGTCCTTCACCTTCAAAGCTTTGTGCGGATCTTTTGTTTTATCCTGACAAAGAACTAAGATCGGTTACCACTACCAAGTCGCAAAACACCAACACGTACGATTCAGACAGCGATATTTTTCAAGAAACTGGGCATAAGAATATCACTATCTAAATATAAATTATGCAATGCGATAGCGATAACAGATTTCCGAGCAGAAAGTCTATTATATTATTATGGAGGTCCCTTCAAAGCGTGAATATACTCGTACCATCTGAGAGGCATTAACTACTTCTATTCAACAGACTACAAAACACCCAAAATTCTAACAGTATTTGGAGTAGTAAAATGAAAAATCCGATGAAACGTCCTTAGTTGTTTATTCACCAGTTTTCAATGCAAAAAAACCGAGTCATAAAGCGAAGATTGATTACGCACATATAAATTCAAATAAGTAAGCTGCAAGGAATCCAAGTGATAGAAAAGTTAAAAGAGCGTTGCAAGGTGCGAATTCCATATTGCGGAAGTCAGTTCAACCTAAATCGTTTCAGGGAGGGCCCGTTGGAACTACGGTAAACAATTTATTAGATATAGCACGTACCTTCGTATATGTATCTATTTATACACCCTATGGGGCAATGCGCACGTATACATTTTATTTTTTCAAAATGAAAGTAGGTTCCATTTTAAGAATTTAAGAAGCAGACCGACACAACTCCTACGGTTCGTTTTCTATGATTTTTCAAAGATTCCAACACTTCCTAGGTAAACAGGGGGGCCCCGCCCAGGCGATAGGGTTACAATGACCTAGGAAGTGTTGGAATCTTTGAAAAATCATATAAAAATAAATATTAGTCGTAGGAGAGTGCGGCTGGTCTCAAAATTCTTAGAATGAAACCCACTTTAATTTAAAAACAATATAAACCGCTTCTATCACCCATGCGCATACCCCCTTGGAAGTAACGAGTGTTGAATAGTAACCGTGACCTGGTGATACGAGCTTTGAATTCATAAGCTTGAATAGTAAGCTTTGGGAGGTAATAACATTTATGATATTGATGAGTGAATTCGACACAGTAGTTAGTTGATGGTATGTTTCTTCTACTGAGGCCAAGCGTTAAGAACTGAAGGACTAGTATTCGAGTCCTTAGGCAAGAAGGAATTCGTTTGGCGAGGTCGATGCCTCAAAGGGTTAATTACAAGTTTGTGAGGTCTTCTCCCTATCGACAGTTCATGTCTCACCGTGGTATCACGTAACCCTGACCATGGTAACTTGAATCTGAACCGCCTTTCTTCCACATTCTTCAGACAGGCTCGATCGCTCTACCAGCATCCCACGGCGCGAGTCCGATATAGGCGAAACCTTTCAGCACAACATTTACATTGATCTCGTAATGAAGATCTAGATTAGCAACAGGGTTCAGAGACGGGATTTCATTAAAGACTGTTGAGGTGCTTAACAGAAGGGCAGAAATTCTGATATGGTCGGCAGAACTTAATTGTTGTTGCCAACAATCCTGGGCCATTTCTGTAGTCACATCCTTTACAAGGCATACCAAAGAATTTCGAACCGAAAATTGGCACGCGGGGGTTTCCGCTAAATCCGTTTTTGAGGCTGAAAATGAGAAATTCCGACCCATGCCAGTTCTCCATTGACTGATGACTGGGATTAACACATTATAACAACAACGTTTGAAATAGGAAAGAAAGAAAGAAAGAATCTTACCGATTTCTGAATATTTCTGTTCTTAATGAATGTTTATAAGTTACAACCTTACGGTCAAGAAGGCAGTTTCGGCTTAAGAAGGAAGCGTTGCTCAAATACTTCAGTTAGTCATAATAGGTGGATCATATCCATCCATATTATGTTTATGCTTCCTATTCACAAGCTTAACAAGTAAACTGAATTATTTATACCTACCTAATATAATTTTCACAAACTATTCGGAATAGCAATGAGATCACCACGCACTGATGACTTTTACTATTACCTTCCACTTGGATCGATAACAGATGGATGGGAATCCGAGCTCAGAATAATTTATTTTTATAAATAGATTTTCCGAACTGGAGAGATGCATCTCAACAACAATAATTTAGGTGATACTGAACGAAATCGTAACCTGTTTTACCAGAAATTTAAATACAATTCGATGATCAAGCACCTATTCACACAACAGTGTAGTGGACCGCATTCGGAAAGGGAAGACAGAAAGCTGAAGAAAAAAAAGTAAGAATTAGAAGCAAGTATGTACTACAGGCGTTGTTTTTCCGCAAACTTGATGAGTGCTCAACTAGGTAGTTTATTAATGTTTTAATTGCGGAAAGCCCAGCAGCTGGTATAAATATTTACCTACCAGGAACACGGCATGTGTACATACCCCGTGTTGTCGGTAAATTCCCCATTCATTCGTTCAGGGTTGTCGTTGTGTTGTCAACAAACGAGACAATTAGTCAAGCGAACCAGGCGACCTTGCAAGAGCCGATGTGTGCCTTGAAAAGCCCCTATTCAAGCCTCTTCATGACGAAAAGGATTTTTCATTTGCCAAAATAGTGGTGAACAGAAACTGGCGTTCCCTCCGTTTCTTGCAAATATTCTCGCGAACCAGAGAAAATGTTGAATAAACAACAGTAGTCGTGACGAATCACACGACCCGAAACAAGCGAATAAAAGCGTAATGAACAGCATTTTGTCGGAAAATGATAGAATTTCCATAATACTGCCCATAATGGACGATAATAATATCTTGGTCCCGCTAACCGCAGCCGATCAAGGCTGGTTTGTGGTTGGGAATGGACCGCAAGACAATGAAAAATCGATGGAAAAACCGCCAAGGTGGGTCAAAGCTTTTGAATTGAGCCTTCGGAAGATTAAGAGGCAAATAGAATGATAGCGTGCAGAGCAAGATATTCAGTAGGTACCTATTCGATTACTTAATACTACCTAGAGTAGTTACTTACTAAATAACCGTGAATGATCTTTCTATAAATAATATTGTAACAAACAACGCTGATAAAGATGATAACGAGTGGCACTGTGTATTTTCTATCGCAGTTCAACAATCACTGCATTTTCAACCTAACAACATAACAATCAACCATCTACTCAACAACACATGTGGGCTTGGAAACCCCCACAATATTTATAGATCATATTATGATGATCACATTATATAATGATCATATTATGATCATGATCATTATATATTGAATGAACACTCGAGAACCTACTCAATGATAACTGATAAGTTGAACTGTTACACAATCACCTTTCTTTACCACACCACCTTTACGGTAATATACGAAACCCTAATGTTAGAATCCGAACAGAAGCGGAGATTTTCTTCAATTGATTTTGCTTCAGTTACCTACATGAAATATCCCACTATCTTGCATAAATATCTTCGAATAGAACTTGGATGTTTATCACACCTTCCACTGAATATTTCACAAAACTAATAATATAAACCATCGCACAATCGCACTTTTGTGAGAGAATATTAATATAAACTAGAAAGTCTTAATTTTTACAGGAACTTTACATCCACAAAATGCTTATGGCGGTCATTGAAACCGAGAGGGAAATACACTGCCAAGGTGATGGCACAGGAGCTTCCTCGTCACAATCAGAGTGACCCATTATAAAATAGAACAGACTCGGAAGCAAAATAACATAACATTACATTACATTACATTACATTACATAACATTACATAACGTTAAATATACATATTACATAACATTACATTACATAACATAACATTACATAACATAACATTACATAACATTACATGAAATATACATATTATACATAACATGACTTCCATAATACATTACGTCCATTATACATAACTAGCCTGACCGCCCGCTTCGCTCGCTATCCGAGATTCGCTGTACGCAGTATCGTGGAACCAACAAACGACGGAAAAATCCCATACCCTACCGGGTATTTGTGCCCAATTTTATCAAAATCCGTCAAGCCATTCAGGAGTTGACCATTGTCGACCATATTTCCGCTATGGTCAGGGAATTAAAAATGCGCCTACGTTCAACTTGGGAGGCTACCGGATATTGGTGCCAAATTTGGTCGATATCCGTTGAGCAATTCGGGATTCGACCATGGAGGGGCCCATGGATGCGCTAAGGTCGACCGCGGGGGTAGTCCGAAGGGTCGATCGTAGATAGAATTTCACGTAGATTACGAATACGCGATAAAAAATAGGGGTTACCATTTCAATTAACGAAGTTGACCATGGTCGACCATAGTTCCGCTATGGTCAGGGAATTAAAAATGCGACGTTGCACAACTTGGGAGCCTACTGGATATTCGTGCCAAATTTGGTCGATATCCGTTGAGCAATTCGGGATTCGACCATGGAGGGGCCCATGGATGCGCTATGGTCGACCGCGGGGGTAGTCCGAAGGGTCGATCGTAGATAGAATTTCACGTAGATTACGAATACGCGATAAAAAATAGGGGTTACCATTTCAATTAACTAAGTTGACCATGGTCGACCATAGTTCCGCTATGGTCAGGGAATTAAAAATGCGACGTTGCACAACTTGGGAGCCTACTGGATATTCGTGCCAAATTTGGTTGATATCCATCAAGCCATTCAGGAGTTGACCATGGTCGACCATAGTTCCGCTATGGTCAGGGAATTAAAAATGCGACGTTGCACAACTTGGGAGCCTACTGGATATTCGTGCCAAATTTGGTCGATATCCGTCAAGCCATTCAGGAGTTGACCATGGTCGACCATAGTTCCGCTATGGTCAGGGAATTGAAAATGCGACGTTGCACAACTTGGGAGCCTACTGGATATTCGTGCCAAATTTGGTTGATATCCGTCGAGCCGTTTGGCCGTGCATAGAAGGACAGACAGACAGACAGAGCGCATGCGCAGGGCGAACCGCTGGCTCTATCATGTTGAAATTTATATGGGACCTCAATGGGCCCTACCCGCTTAATCCCTGAGAATTACATTGAAATTGGGTGAAATCTTTGGTTACTACGGCTGTAACAAGGAAATTGAATCTATTTCACGCCAGCGCATGCGCAGAGCGCACCGAGGGTCCGATCATGCTGAAATTCATACTGGAACTCACTAGGCCTTGTCCAAACAACCCTTGAAAATTTGAGCGAAATTGAATCAAAATTGTGAAAGTTATGCGTGTTTGTTGAATTTAACGTTAGCGCATGCGCAGGGCGTACCGCTGGATCAATCATGTTGAAATTTGTATGGGACCTCAAGGGGCCTTATCCGCACCATCCCTCAAAATTTGAGCTGAATCAATTCAAAATCGTGGAAGTTATGGCTGTAACAAGGAAATGCGGACAGACTCACAGACTCACAGACTCACAGACTCACAGATTCACAGACTCACAGACTCACAGACTCACAGACCGACAGACACGGAACCAAATTTGTTCAGTAGGCTTTGAAACGCAAAATGCAAGTGGAAATTTTGATTTCTGAAGACAAAAATTTTTTGGCTCACGAAAGTGAACACAAGGCTTCCGCTGCTTCGCAGACTCGGAAGCAAAATGGAATCAAGGGAACTTGTGAGGCAAATAAACCCAAGCCAACATCAATGGGTTTCTCTTCGTTGCGAACGGTACGACCAAGTGATGAGACGACGAACTACTATTGCAGTTTCTGGGTGGCAATGACTGGCCTAGTAGCAATAAATACCTTTGGGTTTGAATCTCAGTATCTATTCTGTATGATGAAGAGTAGTCAGAAATGAGCGAGAATGTATTATCCCAAAGAAGCCTAGAAAGCTAATATAGATTATGGAAAGAAGTGTTGAAGTGCGTGGACTCAGCTTTCTAGGACTGGCAATGCAAACGCAATGACAACCAACCATTTCGATTCGATGATTCACAAGCTGCGGAGTACACGTGATAACAAATTATTTTACGTAAGTAGTGGAAGATGACGCCACGAAACTGACCCTTATTGCTTAATGATAACGGGGCCTCAACCCGCCAAATGGTCTTCAAGATCGGAACGAAAAACTCGTCCGACGGAGATGATGGAATGTGCTCCAATTTCCTCCAGCTCGACCGAGTGCAGAAACCTGTTGGAGAACCTGCAGCCAGCGCCACGTAGGCTGAGACTAGTCCTTAGGGAAAGCACATGAATCTAAGGAGAGTGATTATTAATTGCGGCATTAAACGGATTGTGGGAACTTTTACTGACCCCGAAGTGCCGTGCGAAGATGGTTGTATTACAGCCTGATTCATTAAGTAGGTAATGAAGGTAGACATCTAAAATCTCCTGTTTCAGAATCCGTGAATCAATGTGTTTTTGACGACGTAACTGACTAGAGGTTGGTTAATGTTCTGGTGGAAATGCAACAACGATCCCACATGATCAACTTGAACAACCAAATTTTAGGAACCTGTTAGTGCGGAATTCATTGTCCTCACTCACTTAGAAGGTGACAGTTTACTCACGTGAGTTGAGGGTGCCCTCAAACGATCACTTACTTGAGCTACCTATTCATGGAGGTTCGCTTACATTAGAGTGTCCTCATCTTGAGAGGGCTCTCAATTTGAGTTGAGAGCGTCCTCAATTGCAGCCATAGCCCAGTGAGTGAAGCTATTCTACTCACATCTGGGAGCAGTGAAGTTGCCGCATTCTTCATCCCACTCATCAAGCACGACGAAAGAAAGTTCAATATAATATAAAATACGAAAGGTATATCATGCATGAACTGCAAAGCATGGAAGCCCACTGAATTAATAATGTGGGTAAATACTGGAGGGAACTTTCCAGGGACATCTCAATTCAGTGCATTCTCAGCTTATCCCATGTTTTGTGTTTATGAACTGCATGGTGAGTGAATGCTCAAGCGTTTAATAAAGCATTCACTGACTTCAGGTCTATGAATACGAAAAACGTTTGAGGGGCCCTCAGAAGCTCACTAGGTAAACGCTCAGCTGTAATTAAGGACTATGAATTCCGCCCCTAATCCCATTTGACCACAACTTGGTTATTGGGTATCTAAAGTGAGAGAACTTCCCCAAACCTTCCTGAGTAATCCTCCGGAGAGCATGGTACTGGTAGCAATCCTTGCTTATGTATAATTATGACAGCAACGAAGTAACGCTTGCGTACGAGTCTGCAACACATTGGGACATTTTATGTCCCAATGGGAATTTAGGTACTTATCGGTTAACGGGAGGCCACTCATCTATTCAGCTATTCAGAAGTCCCAAACAACCTGCTCATTCACGGGATAGTTTCTGGGATTGTTTATCTTTTTTGAGATGCGAGCGCTAGCGAGCATCCAGATCGCTTGACAATGCATTCCACTAATCTATTCAGAAGTCCCAAACAACCTTCAGCTTTTTTTGTAAAACAAATTTGAAAGAATTGTAAAAAATCGCGTCTTTACCCAACTTGGTACCGCCTGCCACACGTTCCACGTTTGCCATCATTCGACACTGAGTGAAAACACATCCAGACAACGAACGAAAGCGATAACTAATAATTCAGAAAATAATAATTTAAATAATTATTAAATTAAACAAGGTAGTCAGCAACAAGTAGTGAAGAAATTCATTGTTTACTAGAATCGAATGTGGTAACCTTGCACCACCATGTATACCTACCCGCCTTTTTTTCCATCATGCTCAGCTCAGCTACCGCGCCAGGTACGGGGGTACGGTTAACAAGAAAATGTTCAATAAAATCACACGATTCCAACGAGTGGTGAACGAGTTTTGTACGATGAAAAATGGCAAACATGAAGTTCCGTAGAAACGAATCGGTTGTAAGCGAAAATCATCAGAATGGTCGGTTAGAAACCGGCATCCCGCCGTCCTTTCCTTGTTTAGTCTCCATTACTACTCACTGTAACGCTTTTGTTTACCGGTATCGTATAACGGTTTCGTTTAACGCTTTTCGGGTCCATGTGCCAAAGTAAAGACATAAAATGACAAAAACAAGTGTCTTGCCGACAAGCTTGGCTGACGCCAAGCTCCAAGTTAATCAGCCGTTCCTTCACCTAGACAGTCGCATACCTCTAAATTAATTTCGTTCCAAATTCCTTCTCACGAGACATCATTCAGTCGCAATAAAGCAGCGTCACACCTAACCATCCTACATTTAGCTGGACCAGCTACACGATCATCGAAACTTCTTAATTACAGAGACCAGCCAAAACTGGTTGGAAAGACGTAATGCCAAACCCCCAAACTGTTGTACCGATTGCGTCGAACCCCAAAATCAAGCCTAACCTACAGACCTCACACCCAACATTAAAAGAGTCTAACCGATCATTTTCATTCGGATCCCTTGCAAAATCGATGTCTGATATCGATCGGCCCGAACTGGGAAACCGTTACGAACGTCGTCTTGTATCGTTTCAATTCCACACCACAAATTAAGTACACACCTAATCTTATACACATGCTCATACAGTAACGATAGTAATATTAACCACCACCATTTATAATGAATGTATATACCTACAGTCTGTTTCAGAATACTGGAGAAGAAGAAGTAGATTTTGTTCAAAGAACCTGAATGCCTCTACATCAATATTATTTTTTACGTACCAACCGCAATATAATTCTGGAAACCATGCTACCGACTAAAATAAAATAAATTTTTTTTAATCAACTGCGTAGGAATAGGTAGGTAGCTGAATGATATTTCTGCGCTCTGGCGTATTTGTCAGACTACTGCAATTATAATAGACGGAGTAGGTAGCATGAATTGGAGCAGCAAACGAGCTCAAAATGAATTCCGGAAATATTTGAAATCTAGAATACGGTCTTTCAGGAGTTTTCATTCGCCTGTTGCAGAAAGAGAGCCATTAAAAATTTGCAATTGTGGAAATAATTGTGTTATTTAAAACAAAATTGATGGGTTTGTCATTTTTCCACATTACAAGGTAAGGCATAAAAGATGAATATCTTTACAAGAGTGACTGAGATGCAAGCATTCAATTTGATACGTAACCTACGTAGCTGCTAATAAATTATTTTATTTTCAAAATTATTTACACTCATCATAATGGGGTACGGATGAGAAATTGTGATCCCCTCCCCTTCCGGAGGCTAATATAATAATATAGAGCCGAAAATTGACACAGGGATTTCAAGAGGGTGCGGGATTCGATTAAAAAGATCTTAATTCCGACTCATGTGGAAACATTTTTTTGAATAGGTTTAGTTAATTTTAGTGATATATTGGAGACTAGGAAAGCTAAAATTATTGTCACAAAGTTTGGGCATTTTTGGTTCCTTCCTGGCAGAAGAATGAAACCGAACTGCCGATTTATTTCTATTCCCTTCCCAAGTCGTAGAGCAAAGATACGCATCATTAGGGTTTTGCTTCAACTTTGGTGGCGTAGGCTGGTTCCGGAAGGAAAACCTTTTTGATTCCTTCTGTTAGAATGGATTAAGAAGGTGATGTAATTGAAAGATTAAAAGAGATTGTAAGATGTAACTGAAGATTGCCTAACATTTTCGAAAGCACATAACTATTATAGGTATAGGTATTGTAGGTATAGGGATTGTTGTGGTTGGCGAATTGCCTATCACGCAATGAAGAAGATTTAAAGCGTGGCAAATCCGTTAGATAAACCCAGAGTTTACATTCCATTTATGAGCCACTGCCTGGGCAATTTTCTAAAACCCACCAACCGCAAACCTCTACTCAATCCTGTTTTATGTAATGAGACCACCCTTAGAGGCGGTTACCCTCTAACGACCATCTACTTAAGCAGGTGTCGTTATTTCACTCAATCTCCACTCATACTTTGCTCGAGTTGAGTAAAGGCGGCCGAATCAAAGACATCTAATCGTTCCGGTTGAGCTGGTACTCGAGATTTTTAGCGACTGGGTTCTTTGAGATCGTAATTCCGACTGTCAATTGGCTCTAGAGATTTGTGCAAGTCGGGTTTGCGTAACGGAACTGAAACTCAAGTCATTAGCTACAGTAGCCGTTCCTAATCCAATACATTCTTACCCAGGTCATCAGAAAAATACAACTCAGTCAATAAATAACCAACCAATGAGATTGTTCTGCTTATTAAAAAAAGTAAACAGAACCCCAGTCGGTTTCTACTGCAGGAATATTCTCGGTAGCAGGTTTCACTATACTCGAATAATTCCGAAAGGTTCAAATGCAGATGTAATCAGTGCTGTGGACTGGTGGGAATGAAGATGACTTCTCATCAAAAAGTTCAAACCAATCATATTTCAGTAATAATCTCCCAATAAGAACATATTTCATCATATTCAGTTAACAGGTATACCGAGCCCAAAAATAACTAACTCATCTTTTTCATTTTAATACATGGTGGCGGGAAATGGGTGACCAAATTTAAAATTGACGCAAAATTTTTACTTTTTGAGATATCGGGTTGAAATAACGCGAATTGAAGGTACAATTAGAAGTCCTCCTTGATTGATGCATTCTTGCAGTCGCTCGTCGAAATTGCTCATGATGTTCTCCAACATTTCTCCAGCATATTCGCGTCTAATCGCATCCGAGTTCGTGGTTTATCCATGTAAACCTTTCAACTGAGAGACACCCAGAAAAAGTAGATGGCGGGGGGGGGGGGGGGGGGTCCGGAGAGCGCGGCGGCCATGTAACGTCACCAATGCGAGAAATCAGTCATCACACGTCCGGGAAAAGTTTGACGGACAACATTCATTGAAATTCTCGCCGTGTTTGCAGTTACCCGTCTTGCTGTAATCAAATGTGGTCCGTATCCCATACGGCAATTCCTACCGAAATGTTGGAGGACGTCGCGAGCAACTTCGGCGAGCGTCTGCAAGAATGCATCAGTCAAGGAGGACGCCATCTACCGGACATGCTATCCATACACTTTTTCCTATTCAATAAACTTCCGATCTGTACCTTCAACCTGTCACCTCAAAAAATAAAAATTTGGCTTCAGTTTCAAAAGTTTTCACCCATTTCCCGCCACCCTGTACATGCTTTCCTCTGGGAACTCAGTAAGAATAAATGATCAGCCAGGACCTAGGTGGAAAACATTTAGTCCAGTGCACGTCTACAGTAATCCATAAATTACTAGGCTTCGGCTGAAATAGCGCTGCGAATACATGCGCAGACGAAAGTGATACAGGTGCCAACCTCCACTTTCCCCCACCCCCTCCATATTTCAGCTCATTTCGAAAATTTTTTCGAATAGTTATGGGTGATGGATCCATAAATCACTACCAATATCAATGCCTTCTGATTCTCCGTTGTCTTTGAGTTTTCTTCATTTCAATGATTTGGCCGCTCCGCATCAAAGGTCAAATATCTTACCACCGAACCCACGTCGCAGCAAAATGAACGAAACTTTCTTTTGAAACGTCGAATGCTCGGCGGGAGTGAACAGGTCGGACGGTAAAAGATGCCGGTTTCGCGTCGGAAATGTCACTGTCAGGAGCGGGGTCTCCTGTGGACCGGGTTCCCCGCGGTTCCTGAGGAGATCCTGGGGCGTCAGGCTCTGGATTCCTGAGCAGGTGGGGGCGATCGCCAGCTTTCCACTGTCGTTATGGAGGTCGGGGTGCAGTCCTGTGCACTGTAACCCGGACAACCAGACCCTTCTTTGGGCAAGACTTTTTACCAAGTCGAAACTCTTAAGCTAGTTTTCCATTCAGAACGCAGTTCTCACTTACATGATGTTTACCAATAAACAGTGGTGGAACCATAAAATGTTACTGGGTGGGGGTGGCCAAGGGAAAACTTCATTTCCTTCCCCCAACTCCTTTTAACAAAAACCTATAAGAAATAACACAGTCCATTAAAATTTTATAATTAGTACAATATAATACAATAATTTGATAATACTACTACCCCCCCCCCCCCAAATCACCTATTATTATTATTATCATTATTACATTGAGGAAGTGGGAAAACATCCCACCTCTGTTCATACCCGCCGAACAATCGACGTTCAGAAGAAAGTTCTGATTATCTTTGCTGTCATTAGGGTTCGTTGGGAGGGTTTCCGGTCTATGATACGGAACCATCGTACGGAACGACCAAAAATCCCGGGAAAGAAGAATATTAATTGAGACCAGAAGATATTGATACTGGAACAACATGGACACAGACCAATACCATACAAACTTTGAAGTCTTACCGCTAGGAACTTTCACGTTGATCACGGATAAAGGTGTAAGGTATGTAGTATTTCATGGGTACCTGAATGGACCTTACCAATTTTCAAGGCAAGAAACACTTCTTCAACTTTTGTTCCACACAACACAAAAGGAACGCTCAAATTGAAAGCCACTTCTCATCATTTCGATTTAAGCGTTCCTCGCTCGTGTTTTTAGCCCAAAGTACTCGAAAAAATTAGTTCTAATTGTAAGCGGTGTTCTAAGAAGCGGGCACAGTACAGAGACATATTATAAATACAGTATGTATTCGTGATTTGGGGCCCAGGCGATCTGGCAAATACGACGCAAAACCAATTATAGAGAAACCAGCAAAATAACAGAAACAGACCGTCTCTCATCCCTCATTAGTTCAATACACATTACCAGAATTCGGATATACCTACAGGTTCCCACAACATCTAAATTTCAGAAAGTCTCTTCTATAGTTTTCCTAGTGAACAAATGAACATATTTATGGATTTGGCATAGTGGACTATCTGCTATACTGCCGTGATTTGGTAAAACGCCTCAACTAAATGTTTTTCAAAATTGGGGTTTTCACGTAATATCCTAAGTTCCACCTGCACTTTACGGTGGTGACGTCAAAAGGAAAATTCCCTTTAATTCCCGTCAGGAAAATCAGGATACCCGGGATTACGCAGGCGAAACACCTCAAATCACTAACCATGCAGGCAAAACGACTCAAATCATAAGGCAAAACGACTCAAATGATATGCCAAAAACACAGTCTATCAATATTAAACCAGAAGACTTCAACTCGGGAATATTGGCGATGAAGCATTTTGCCAGCAAATCGTTCGCCTCATTTTTAGGTTGATTTTCTGGCTGCAAACTTGACTCTTAACGCCAGTGGTTTGTATGTAGCCAAAAACCTTCATTATTGTCAATAATGAACCATTGGAATCGAGCATGAAAACAAAAATTCTTACCCCCCCCTAAAAATTTGATGGTTTACGTTTCAAGGTACGTAGAATCCGAAAATGCAACAAAAATATTTCTGTCTGTCCGCCGTACGCCGCACGGTGGGACGAAACGCGTATCTAGCGGTTCAAAAGTCGAAAAATTAAGACATTTTTTGGCAGGAGGAAACCTGTTCTCCTATCATAGGTGATCTTAGAGAAATCAAAAGAAGAAATAATAACTCGCTGTACCGTCTGTGTAAACAAAGACGATTTGACAACCAGAGCCGATGAGAATGATAGTGCATTCAGTTGTAGTTCATGCGAGTGAGAAGAAGCTGTGGTTCTGTTTTTAAAGTGCATCCAGTTGTATTTTATGCAGGTGAGAAGAAGCTGTGGTCCTGTTTTTACACATTTTTTCCGATCGATGGAAATCTTGGAGGGAAGTATGTAGAAATTTTTTTCGCACATTACTTTTTCGCCTTTTTGTTGTTTTACCGTCCGTTTATAGACTACCATTTCCACAGAACCTAATGGAACCTGGAAACTGAAATAGTTTTGCGTTCTAGGGACCTTTCTGAAGGGCTAAAAAAAAATTGGTTCCCGAAGTTTCCCCTAAGGGCGCGACAGAATTATGAAATTTTTCAGGTACGAAAATCGTCGCAGGTGACCGTTTCTTGGTGGAGGCGTTAAAGAACCGTCAGGGCGAAGAAACTCCCTACATTTCCAACTCCTTCGGAGAGGAAAATTCGTCTTTTTGCCCTCCTCGAGAGTAGCCGAGGCAATGGGATCGTTCCTGAATGTTTCGAAGAAATTATTTTGGAACGATTTGCTGGATTCGTGAACGTACTGAGGAAAAAGTGGTCCCAATCCAACAGCACTTGGGGTCGATTTTTGTGTGATCACGAAACGTGGATGAATGGTCAAATACAAATTTAAAAAAATGACAATGTAGCCGTGACATCTTCTGCCATGGGACGGCCATCAAGATGAAGGGTATTCTGTGCAGAATAATAAACCGCTGTGCAGGGATTTGCAGCGTTTTTTGTCATATACTTTCATTACTCATTAGTTCCCATACCTTAGCGGATGACATCAGGTATTTTACCAGTTGTTTTGGTAAACACCTTCGGCTGACAAACAGCCTCAATTTGTACAATAATACTCGTACTCATGCCTCCCTGTGCCTAGTCAGTCGTGTACCCTCAGTCCAGGTCGCCCAGCCAAGGTAATCCTTATACTTTCCTCTGGAATACAGTCTTTTCAAGTACCCAGAAAAAAGTCTTTGGCTCAAAGAACCCTAATACACGACATATCACAGTATTGCTTGCAAGTTGTACGTAGGAATGTTGCTTGAAAAACTTTCAAAACGCCTTTTATGCGAAAAAAACTATATCATGTTGTGAAGTTGGTTTTCTCTCGATATTTCACATGGATGGGTTTAAGCCCTCATTAATAATCGATAATCGAAAGAATGAAGTTATTACCAACTGGAAGAATGTGAGCCAGTTTTTCACCAATAACGTTTGATTCATTCCCCTGAAAAATTAACTTTTCAGGAGATGAGGCGTTTTGCCTTAACTACGGCAGTAATAGCGGTCCTTGCTGTTTTACTGTGTGAATTAATTCTTTCTTAAATAGAGATGATTGCAATGCGTTGACTGTGTAAACTTGTGTTTTACACACCCCAAAAACCCAGTGACCTGGAAAAAAATACGCTGAATTCTTGAGTCAAGTTCCGCAGTCATGAAAAAGCTTGACTGAACGACGGACCATTGTTTAGGGCTGTTACCGGTCACGTGGATGTCAACCTTTTCCCAACCCGAGTCATTAATTTGCCCCAGTTGTTCGAAGGGACCTCAATAACAATCTCGTGGTTGGCCTCATTCGTCTTATGTTAGAAACCTTCAACAACTTCAATTTTTTAGGAATCATCCTAGCTACAGTTTTCTGAAGTAAGGTGTACTACCTAACTACCATAGGTATTTTTGCAACAAGGTACTTTACATATCGAAATGCGTTGGCTTGGGGTTCATTTTTCAAGGAAACCGTTCAACTAATATTTCAGAAGGTAGGAGGAAATTTTCTGTTTAGAAAAATGCTGAGAGGTAACTGAGGATATTACTATAACGCTAACCATGAAAATAATGAAATAATGCACGATTTCCATCCGATGGTTGTGAAAGGTAAATCTATGTTAGGTATCTACCTAATAAGATAGGTTTACCTTCCATAAGTGATATGTTTTTTAAATTTCTCATTAGGAAGTGTCCATGAATCGATGAGTGACTGGGAATGAGAACTTCCTCCTTAAAAAAAAGGAGGAGGTTCTCACTCAGTTCGCCCTGTTTCTACTCGTACGTTCTTTTTTAATGTTTTCCAGCGATTTATTCCGAAAAAATACTGGACCGATTTCGATGAATATTTTTTCAAATGAAAGAGGCTCATCCCACAGTGGTGCCACACTAGTTTTGTAAGAAGAAGAGTAGTACATAGCACGAGACTTGATGAAAGAAAATAGCCTGCCAACTGCTGGGGTTTATGCTCAACTAAAAACCCCACACGTAGCCTTTATATTGTATCCCTTGGTATACATTTTAGTTGGAATTTTGCGCCGTCTTCAAAATTGTTGTTGCATCGGTTCTAAATATATTACTTATGTTTGCTGAGCATAAAAATTATTTTTTACTTTTGTTTTATACACCTACCTTTGAAGTGTGTTTTCTTTTTTGTTGAAAACATTTTTATCATCACAATCGGATTCAGCAAGCCCCTATGAACGCTGAAATATTTTGTTGCTGCATGCCCCATCCCCTCCTCCAACCTCAAGGGAGGGGTCAACAACGTCATTATAATATCATCATCATTACAATTATGTTTCAACACCTACTGACCTCACACCCCTCTTATGGCAACTTTTTGAGCTCTCACTAAGGTTAAGAAAGATTCAAGGTCCGCAAGGGCAATAGGATTTTTCGATCACAGAAATATGAGGTTTGTTCGCAGTGACCATCTGAGGGTTACCTGACCGTCAGAAAGGCGTTTGGCCGTTCGCGCTGATCTCCAGCTATTTTCGAACTGCATAGTATCCATGACCGTCTGTTCGCAATGTTTTCCGCACTATCCAACGCCAGTTTTCTGAACGTCATTCCAGTACACAACAGAAGATAGGGCGGACGAGAAACTGACCAAGCACTGCCTTCTCGATCCCCAACCATTATCAAACTCAAACCCTTCTCAAACGGTTATCAAGATGGTGTTGGGTCATGGATAGTTTCTTACCGTTTTCTATGAGTCATGCAAACGTCAGAAAAAGCCAGTGAGAACAAAGCATATTGGGCATACGATATATTTAGGTGTATACATATCATAGAACATCATATCAATTTATTAAAACTGAACTCTGATCTGATGGACTCCATGTCATTAGATCTACTGCTAGCAGGGAGTATCGACCGTCGTCATTGCTGGAGAGAAAGAGTAAAACTACCTACTGGGCGACCGTGTTTCGATACAGTATATTATGGACCACAGAAAGTTTTATTGCAGTACAGCACAGCATCCTTCGAAAGTTCCTCTCCAGATTTCAATTAACCCTAAAACCACTTCAAGTAGTAAGATCCCCCGACATTATAAGGCGAATTCCGCGGAATCTTGAGACTTGAAACGCGCTCGATAGTCGATGAAAGAAATCGATTAATGAAAAAAAGTTTTATCTCAGGTATTCATAGTTGAAGTACATAATAATTTGTAGCGTAATAAATATGGTATGAAATATTCTTTGGCGGCATGTTTCAGTTCAAGAGAGTGATGAAGTATGCGAGAAGTTCATCATTTCGCAATGGAAGCAAGGAAAATCAAAATAGAAAACGTTGGAAATTTATTGCAAAACGGTTCACTATTTACCAGTATAGATGCCCCTTCTGCGTAGATCACTGTTTTCTGTCGTCAATACCTACCATCGTGCTCCCCCCAGGAAAGCCTTAGCACTGAAGCCGGCCGGGCAATTACAGTTTCATAAATATGCGGTAGATTCAAGAATTCTGTCATTGATAATTTTTTATTATGCACGATGAAGCATACCGTTTGTTTAAGTTACAGAAGTATACCTATCAACAAAATCCAAAATAACCATATAATTATCCTTCTTAGAATGAAATAAAATCACGGAGCAACCCAGCAAGATTTCATACAGCCACGCGTTATTACAATCAGTTGTTGTTCCCTAGCAATGATTTCTGGGATGGATGTATATACCGTTTCATTCATAAAATCAGGGAGCAACCAGCACGATTTCATACAGCCACGCGTGATTACAATCAGCTGTTCCCTTGCAATGATTTCTGGGATGGATGTATACAACGTTTCATTCACACGCATGTTGACGGCTGGGTACAATTACTCCCACTGGTCTTGAATAATTCACACAAGTGTGGTCCGAGACAGGAAAACAGAGCTTAGCATATTCGTTAATTACACTACGATTCGGTGAATCCTTGCCAAACAAGTAGGTAGCTGTAACGAGTGGATGTAACGTGCCTACGGAGAGTTTCCTGGTATAATAAAAACTGATGAAAGTGGATTTGTATCCTTGACAGTCTGACAAGTCGTGACCACTTAGGCTCTGGTCGGTACGGATGAAAGTTCCAATGTTGACGACTTATAAAGTACTTTCCTTCTTTCTATATTGCTCTTCTTCCGTCGAGATGAACGGACATAGACAATGGCATCGGACGAGAGTATCTTTTGTCGGTCAGATGAGAGCGCATATTAGCCCAGCATGATAGATATTGCAGCTGTTATGAAAAGTGGACTGAGTATGGTGCAATGTTCCTGACCTAAAAATCTCAACGCACTTTGACAGCGAAGGAATCTCATTTTTACCCTAGCTAGGAGTTGAGGTCGTGACCAGTGCGCCCTTCAATCAACTCTCATCATAGAAAGGCCCTCACGCGTGAAATATGATTTTAAACACTCACTCTCCCATCTTTAGAAGGTACGAATCGTCTGGCAACCAAGTGGGGCTAGGAATTCGAAACTAGACTTAGCCAAGCAGTTGCCATAAAGTATGCCTTCCTTAGCCGTACAGGCATATAATCATGCTCTGAGAAGAAAAATATCAAATTAAAGACGTATTTTTTCCCATAGAAAAACCTTCAAGACCAAAGGAAATCAACATAATGTTACCATAATTATTGCCCGCAACAGTGACATAATTATGATCAGTGCTTTCGTAAAAATGATCAATAAATCATTCATAAAATTCTTACCCATCCATTTATGGATTCTGAAAGAATTATCGTAATGGGTTTCTTTAAGTGTGCATTCGATGGTTCGAAGAGGGAATAAGTAATTTACTTGGTGCCCTATAATTCGAGGTTACATGCGATTCAAGACATTATTCAGTGAAGACTCAAATCAACATTAGTAATCCAAAAATTACGAGAGGTAGATGCCGAATAGATCAACGGAATGGATGTGAATTTAATGCGAGTCCGGAAGTTGTTAGGGCTCGTTTTTGAGAGTAGGTACATAATATTATCATCTTTGTAAAGAAAGAGACTTAAAAGACATATAACACGTTCTGCCACGAGGGAGACGGGAGACATAGATATAAAAAAATTTTCTCGTTGAGAGAAACGTTATATTAATATTGGTGGTAGGTAGGTAAGTATTTAAAAAAGTCATAGCTAGCACAAATTATGGCAAAAATCGTATGCTAATTTAAAAAACATATAATTATTCCGATTGTTACTGCTGAGGCAGTTTGCAGGGTGGTACATTAAGCTGTTGGTATTTTTGGCGATCAATTCGAATTACTTCCTCCGTCTTGAACATTGGGGTCCTCATCTGAGTTGAGACGAGATGAAAAAACTACCGAGTGATAAGCGGGTTGGGTCGCTCGAGCGGACAAGTGGCAAACTAACGGTCGGATCCCTTCCAGAAGACGTTGAGGATACCTTCCCAATGAATGCTTTCCGAATGAATGCTTCCCAAATGAGTCCCGCATCAAGAAGGAATGTGACCTTTGCAGTGACGAGTCCGCAGACCGTTCCTACAATGGGGTTGTTCTTGGACTGGTATTATCGTCAACGCTTGAAAATAGGGGAGAATGCCAATAATATAATGTAACGTGGTAATGATATAACAGGAGAGGTGGGTAATTACTTGAATTTGTAAATAACTGAACATGCTACGGGTTACTTGGACAATAAACAGTAGTTCTTCATCTTCATCGTTAAAGGGCCAAAACGTTTGTATTAAGAAACATATTTCGCCTCATTTAACGTATCCTCTGGTTCACAATCGAATCAGTTACATCACAATCAATCAATTTTACAATCAATCACGCACAACAACAACCTCGGCGAAGGAATATATTATGGCCTACGAATCGCCTTGCCTTGCACTCCGAGCACAGTTTGGGTGCATTTGTTTGAGAAGTCAATGCTCCGAGAACAATTCATTTAATTTTACAAAACTTTTCTGAAAGTTTAGCATTAATTTTAACTTAGATAACTATATTGAGAACCGGGATGGTAAGAGTACATCAGTATGAATTATATAATTGGGCTTAGCCCATTACTCTATATAGATCACTGATGGACTCAACAGAGACTAGACTGAGAAGATAATCCAACTATCCATAAAAATACATGAATGAAACACAAAAATGCGATTGCCAATTCACAGAAGTTATCTCCAGTTCTATTAAATCGATTAAAATGAAATCTGGAGTCGAACGGGTCCTATTTATACCCTTAACGTAGCCCAGTTTTACCCATATTTGATAGGGAGCGGAAAATTCACGTAGGTCCACGTTGACCCACCTTCAGAAGAGAAAGGTAATAAAGAAATGAAGGTAAAGAAATAAGGTAATGAAACTTGATATTGTAAAATCCTATTAGAAGTTTCAACGAGCAACTTAATAAATTTATAGGCCCATCCCGGAAAGCAATATCAGAGAGTAACTCAGAAAGCTGTCGATTTGTTTGTCAGGGGTCAGTTGCGGCCTTCCTACCTAATTAATTTGCTAGTTCTTAGGGATCGTAATTGAACAAGAAGTTTTAGTTTTTTCAAATCGAACATATCAAAATTAAATTCAAATTAAATCAAAGTCAAATGGCATTTGAAGAGCTGGATTCGAAAAAAGAAGCACAAGTCGCAAGTGTGACAGTGCCAGACCAAATTGGTTGCATTGCATAAAGACGAATGTAGCGTACGATGGGTATCGGGTGATACACGATCGACTCTTTCAGAGAAGGGAAGATGTGCTCTGTAATCTGTTATGAGATCAGGTCGAATGTCGGAAGCGGATACCGCAAGACAACCGATACTGATATCCTCGCTGTTTCAAGGTTTGCCAATAACTTTCGTAGGCCTTGGGTGAAGTTTTTCGAGGCCCGGTATTAGAAAGCGCTCCACAGGGGTCGTTAGGTGGTGCCATGTTTTGTCTGCCTCTCTTCAATAAGATGACGGAACTTGAGGAAACAATTTGCAGGATGCGTGAGCGTGAAAATTGAGACAGAATTATTTTTCATACAGTGAAGACCTTTCGGAGAGGTGTGGATTTTACTCACGTTTGTTAGCAGTAGTAAAGGGTAGGACTGCTATTGTACAAACATATCTACAGTCTTGTACATAATACAATCTTGTACAGTATTGTACAAACATATCTAGAGTCAAACCCTCTGTCCCAATACAAAGGAACCGTCTATTGAGATTAATTATGAAAACATCACGACGTATCGTGATATTGATCCCGAAGTACCGTGATATTGATACTGAAACTCTAGTTCAACAACTCTTTCTTCCCTGTTGTGTACGCTTCATGATTACGAAAATAAGTGTGTAATACAATGAATGGCATGCGGTGTTAGTAATTAGGTGAAAATCAGAAAACCCAGTGCGCGTAGGCTGTTGTCAGTGGGTAAATGGGCTCATGCGGTGCCGACGGCCTCAGTCTCACTTTCGTCTCATTTCTCTCACAAGAACCTTGACTTGAATAACCGATGGTGATTTTTTAAATTCTTTTAGTTACTGTCACTTTTAGAAAGTGAACGGTAGTAGGTTCAAAATGAATTCATTGCAGGTAGGAAGGTGTTTTTGCTTTCAATTTCGGAATAACTGTCGGCAATTTTCATTTAGTGGAACCTTTCTCAGCTAATCTTCCATAAACTGGGTGACTTCGCATAATATAATGGGAATTCAATCGGCCTCGCATAGATGCAAAATGATTATTGCACTTACACCCCCGTTGATGATGTGCCCATGTCAATCCAAATAAAACACTGAAAACCCACGTAAATCTATATGTGGTCGGTCGAGATTCCTGATTAATCGCCTTATCATCGATCAAAATGTCAGATCATCCTGATCATGAGCAAATCAACGGAATCATTTGATTAGTTTAAGCTCAGCTCTGAAGGCAAACGCCTTCAGTCTATTTACGCTCGTGAAAACCCAAGGAAGTACCGACCCAACATGAAGGTGTATTTTAAATCCAAGTGGTGGGGGCCCAGGGCGCTCTCGGAGCGAAGCAGTCTAGTTCTGTCCCATGGGTGAAGATAGATTCCATGTCACTCCTTAGTACTTGATGGTTACACACCTACCTACTCTGTTAGACCTAGTAAGTCGTACGTTTTTGAAAGGAAGAGTGTTCCTGTTTGATGAGCTGATTTTAATCGAATCCTAATCACTGCATAATCAAAGCCTCATAATAAATTATTAATGTCCTGACAAAGTGTATCAACACAGCCTGCAGTTTGTTTAAAGACTGTCAGTTCTTTCAAAGCCCTAATTCACTATGGGTGATTATCCTGATGATAAAGAAGGAGAGATTAAGGAGGATCAACCTTATTTTACGACATCAGAAGTGGGATCACGTGGCAAGTATGATATTATCAAAATCCGTGGGGAACGCAAATTTTCGTGAAAACAGGATTTTTTTCGCGCTATGATTAGCCCTATGAACTTGAAATGCCATTATAACCTGTAACCTCATGCAAGACCCTGCCACGTCCCAAACGCCCCACATCCAATTTTTGGTAGCACTCGCCCCCAGCAAGACATCATTGATTAAACACCACCATCAGCTGAGGCAATGCACGCAGTACTGCTGCAGCAAAATGTCTATTTCATTGTATTCAGGGTGAAGTTAAGAAGGATAAGGATTGGAGGACAATGGAAGTATAACTGTGATCCTTAACCCCACTCAAACAACTTTCCCAAAGGATTGCCAAGGTTTTCGGGCCCACTCCTTATGGATACCAGAGTTTCCTTTGTCAGTTCGGAAAGTTGTGGAGAGCTATACATTGGATTAGCATTATATTGTGCAGCTATACATTGAAAACCCACGGTCTGTCAACTAATTTGGCTGCTACTGTCAAAATACCGTGTCAGAGATCTCGGTATTTGAAATTTAATGTCGCTAATGTGGGTTCGGCCAAACATATTCGCGATGTTTTCTCTACCACTAGAAGTTTGTCTGTGTGATATTTTTCGTTGTGGATAGGTTCGTATCTGGATTGTGAAAATTAACATCTACCCCAAATCTCAATAATATTTGAAATATCGACGTTTGGTCTCCTTCCTCTTCACTAAAGCAATCTTCCTGTTTATGCATTATCTCATATAGGTTGAGATATAATACGACCTATTACGATACGAGGATTCGTTAAGGGATGTGAACGCTTGTTCTAATTGAAATAAGAAACGATAAACTTATAGGGCTGCATATTTATAGTTTAGAATTTCGCATTTTTCAACCTCAAAATCGGATTCAGCGCCTTTGAAAATCAGCTGCACCAGATCGATAGGAAGGTGGGTAGGTACACTAAACGAGCGAGGGAAGAGTGAAATCAGGGTACGAAGTTAAAGTAAATAGAACATTCTAAACTTCCGAACTGTACACAACATGATCAGTGAAGGATGAAATAGTAATAGTTTTTTAGGTGGAGTTTTACCGTAGGCAACCTATAGACCACATCCTGAGGTTTTTTCGTACTACGCTGTAGCGAAAAACCGCTAGGTACTCCAAACATCAACAATTCGAGTAGGTGAGATCCAAGCTGGAAGAAGCTGGAAGAAGAGCTGGTTCAGGAGGCGTTCACCTCTTGGTGGCAAAGCCTGTCAGTGCGAATAGGCCGGCTGAGAAAGGAAGAGTTGCTTTCTGTCTGACGGTGATACCCCGATCGAGTATATCATGTTACCCTCTGTAGATAATTTATTACTTAGGCGGATGTAAAGGGGATATTGTGCACGTATGGCAAACTTGACCCACGCAACGTGCTTAGCCAACATGCCCGTTTGCCACAACTAACGATGCACCTGCGTCACCATTCATTCAATAAAGTGCCGACCTATAATATAACTACGATAATAATTTTCGAAGTTTCAACCAATGCTGATGCCACAGAGGGCAGGGAGGTCCCGCCCGGGCGAGGGGTGCAATGACGTCAGAATTGGTGGAAAATTTGAAAAATCATAGAATAAGAACTACTTATCGTAGGATAGTGCGGTTGGTTTCAAAGTTCTCAGAATGGAATCTAGTTTCATTTAAACAAAAATATATATATATATATATATAAACTTTTGTGACCCAAGCGCATGTATACCCTGAATTTTACCTCCCAATGCTGTAGATTAAAAACCACAACCTATTATATGGCACAAATGCAACTCCGAACCCGAGTGGCGAGTCTTGACAATGATAATCTTTGGCGGCTTCTTGCGGAACCACGCAGACGGTACCCAACTTGGAATGTAGGACGCCAACCGTGACTTTCAATTGACAGGGTTTTCTTTAGGGGAAAGATCCAGATAGATGGGTCACACAGATGTTAACGTCATGCATTTTTGATTGGGAGATTGTATTTTCTTTGTGCATCCTATCTTTGGAGCCTGCTCATGAGCCTTGATTGCAGTGCATCACTAGTAAGAAAACTATGATAAGAGCATTGATGTTAAGTAGAAACCGAAGTCAAGAGGAACACAGTAGGTACCTGACCAACAGTAGATATATTTATACTGATACATAAATATTACAATCTGTCTGATGATGTGCAACACAACATGGTGCACAGATCAGCAGTTTGAACAGCAACTCTACCTGAAAGGCAGTCAGAATAGACAATGCCGAGATTGCCGGCGTTTCATACTTTGCGGTTATCACAGGCACTGGAAAGGTTGAATATCAAAATCCGTCATGATAGGTAATTTATTATTATTAAGGATTTTAGTTTTGATTTTACAATCGAACCATGGGGGCTGGGGCGTTTCTTTCAAAGGCAACCTGATAAATAGGATAATACCATTCACGGAATTCAAATTTTCAGCGTCGCTGTTCTAATAATTACGGGTTAGCTCGAATGTTTCCGAAGTTCCAAGTAAGTACTTAATCAAGTGTTTAAATGAGCCATTTAGTTGTGTAATGCTATATAGGATTATTCAGTATGAGGTAGGCCAACAATCGTAAGGGCGACGGAAAATTATCGAGAGGCTGCGAGTGCCGGCGCCGGGCTGAAGTTGAAGTGCATTCCTCTAGGAGGACGTCAACGCTCAGTCAAAAGGCCAGTCGGTCAGTTACTTTCTACATTGGAACAAACCTAATAGAAACCTTTCGGCCAGCACGTAGTAAGGTACGGGTATTTTCCACCTCAAAAACAACTGGTTTGCTTACGCGACGTGATCTGTTCATCATGCATCGCGGGAATATTCCACTGCTTTTGAAATAGACATTACTGATTAAAAGGAACCTAAACCTAATGCTGAATCTAGTCTCGCGAAGTAACTTTTTTTTCCAAACCTTGGAAAAGGTTCTGTTATCAAGCCTTGAATACAATTCGAATTTTCTAATGATTTGATATCTCATTTGCATCCCTATCAATTTACCAAGTGAAGCAACATTTCCCGTGAGCTTTCATTCCAAACGAAAATCTTCTGTGTTAGGTAGCTACCACATTTTGCTTCCGAATCTGCAAGGCAGCGGAAGCTTTGTTTTCACTTTCGAAATGAAATTTTTTTGTGCTCCAAAATCAAAATTTCTACTTGCATTTTGCGTTTCAGAGCCTCCTGAACAAATTTGGTTTCGTGTCTGTCTGTCTGTCCACATTTCCTTGCCACAGCCATAACTTCCACAATTTTGATCCGATTTCAATCTAAGTTTCAGGAATTGTATGGGTTTAGCGCTAGATGGCCCCCTATCAGTTTCATCATGATCGAATCAACAGTAGCCTATGCGCAGCCGCTAACGAGATTTTCTTGTTACGGTTATAACTCCATCAATTTTGAACGGATTTTGGTCAGATTTTCAGGGACGGGGTCCCATACGACATTCATCATGATTGAATCAGCGGTGGCAGTGGCACGTGGCACTGGCACCTCGTACATTCCAAACGTCGAGCATTCCAGACCATAGAACTATAAATCTGGACGGGCCTCTGCGTGGACGAATGAAATGACGGGCTCCACACCCTGCTCAGCTGATGTGCTAAATTCTCTCCTGTTCACCCTAGGAAGTTGAAATTTGATAGGGACTCTTTGCGTTCTCAGTTCTATACGTGGACTAATTACTCTATCTTAAAGCATGAATACTAACTTCGAATTAGGTATCCTTATTATTAAATAACAGTTAAATAATTCCGCTAATTAATCTGAATCTTTATGTATGAAAATTTAATGGTGACATCATGTGAAGGCCACGAGGAAGCTTCTGTGCCGTGTCCTTGGCAGGGTATTTTAGGTTGTTGTGGTTCAATGCCTTGAAATTTGGGGCTTTTTTGTACCTTAACATGCATAAAGAATAAATATTCAATAGGTAAAGGGGTCTTTAATACGTACCAACAGTAAGTTAGCCTAAATGAACGAGCGGTTAGCAGAAGAATAGGTAGCACCTATTCTACCGCAGCTCGTTCATTTACCCTACTCTATATTCAAAAGGAAAAAATAAGCGATCTTAATCCATTTTTGCGATCCGATAAAAATAAATTAGGAATAGATAATTATTTACTCTAACTTAAAAAAAAACTCAACAGAGCTTAACTGGATCTCCTGCCAGTAAGGTGTATCTGTACATAGGCCACATTGTCCGTATTCAGATCTCAAATAGTACCTGTTAGCCATAATATAGGACACTATCCTAGTACAGGCACGAATAATATCTAGACGGACGTAGAACAAAGTGACTTTTCGAGGCTCAACTAGATCTTTCAAAATGAACTTTATAAAGAGAACGTTCAAGGGACTGAATGGGTCATCCTTTAGCTGTCATCCTTTAGCTGTTCACTCACAGGATGAATACTTGGTCAGCAAAAATGTGCGAACATTAGTTGAATTCCGCTCATGAAGACAGGATGAAAAAAGTGTAAGTCTGACCAACTGACAGAGGAGAAAGAAGGGCTGAAATTCAGAGCGCACCGTTGCACTTCGAAGCGCACATTTCCCACGTAGATCCAACCCAGAGCTCCATTTTCACTGTTCATTGTAGGAACGTGACTGTTTTCCATTTCGCTCCGACCAAATGGTTTGAAACAGTTTGGAAACAGTTAGGGGCCCCTGACTGCGTTCGGCAATTATCGTCACGTGGAGTTTGGCCATTTACTAATTCCTATGCCGTTTTAGTGGGTGGCGATCCTAGTCTCCAAACTGTCAACGTCATTTGGTCAACCACCGGCCACATATCAATACCAGCGTTTCAACAGTAGCTCTAGGCCGGGCCTCTACCTCTAGGAGGGCCTCCTCCGCGTACTCGTACTCGTACACGGGCGACTGATCCCACTGCGGTTTAGTACATTAGGGGGCCTCCACTACACGCGTATTTAGGATTTAAACTTTAGGCGATACCAAGCGACAAGCGCCGAATACCGTTCGGACGGGATTGGTCGCATTTTCAAGCGATCTCGGCTCCCCATCCCCTTCGTCCCTTCACAACCACCGCACATTCCCGCACTTCATTTCCACGGAGCTGCACTGCAAAATCACGCATGTTTAGCTAAACGCGACACGAGGATCCCAGTCGCCTCGTGCCGCTTCCTCAAAGTCGCCTCTCATCGCCTGATCGCTTGGTTGCTCGGTTTCGCTTCTAGTGGAGAACCGGCCTAAAGTAAAATTAAAAGCGCATTTCTATCGGCTACCTATCTACGGTACCTACTTATGATGATATGTACACATCTAAGATGGACACATCGTCTTTATTTGGGTGTTACCTCGTCTCAGTTTTCAAAACCTTGTTTCTTTCATGTGGATGTGATAGGGCTATTCTCCAGCAGCAAGTATATGCTCGAGACTCGCGAAACAAGAAAAATTCGTGAAATAAGAATTGCTAGGTACGGCCAAGTGAATATGGAATGAAGGGAGCATCGAACAATAAATTAGATAGATTATTAGATTATTATTATTATTAGAGTAGTAGATTATCTTATTAAACTTGGATCGATAGTAATTTACAAACCATGTGTCTATGGCTGAAATTTCCCTCAAAACCTTTCTTTTTCTAGCCTTTTTAACACAAAATAATGCCCTTGGACCGTTAAAGTAGGCATGAATTATCACAAAAATGTACCTATTTACATGGTTGTGGATGTCGATATTTCCTATCAAAGTTGAAAAATAGGAAATAATTTCATCAACAGCTTTGATGCACTGTGATGCTAAGGGTCAACAGTCCTCGCAGTTTCATTCAGATCAACGTTCTCAGTACTAGGTACCTACAGCTTATCTTGCGTAGGTATTCCATTTCTAACAAGTAACAAGATCGCTCGAACTTTAAATTTCAGTTAAGTGTAGTAAAAGCATGGTCACCACGAAACAAAGGTTCAGTTAACAAAACAAGTTCAAACAATCAATACGCTGACCATAGATCATGGCAATGTTGCTGTAGGTAATTGTGATATGATGCTACAGAGCGCGTTACTTACAGAATATTGGACCTCCAGCTTGGGGAAAGATAGACATCCCAAACGGTCGTTCAAGAAGAACGACTGTGCATACCTACTTTGTATAATATACACTTGATACGACTGTATGTACCTGAACATATTATGTTCAAGTACCCGTAGTACTTACCTTTGTATATGTTCAAGTACCCCCAGTTTAAGTACCGCTTAGTTCTTTGATGCATATTTATGTAATAATAGGAAGCTGTACAAGCCTTATAATAGTAACCGGTTACAGCAAACTGTGATACAACGGAACGTACGTAGTAGTGGCTCGTGCTGTCACGATTTCTCCCACAATTTTATTTACACTTTGTAGTTTCATCACAGAGGAAACAAACGGAAGAAAGGACACATCACGACTCCAGTGCTGACCATCGTCACGGTTTCAACGGTTTTTATGGAGAAACTTGACGCCGGAATAATAAAGTTTTATGGGAGCGAGGAACCAAATTCTTTTAATATAAACAGTCTGATATATGTGACAATTTTACGACGCCCAACTACGGGGTGGAATCATGAGAATCGGAGGGACAGGACGACCAGTCATCCGATTCATAGTTTCTGTTTGTGTGATACAATCTGTACACTGTCAGGCTGCTCAACTGTATCCTTAATCAAGGCGACTATTCCTACTGTTTATCCAGGTATTAGCATTACTGAAATGTCCAGCACGCACTACAAGTTTAATCATGAACGTAACATACCTTGGCGAGAGATCCTCATAAAAATCAGCAAATTCGGCAGGCTCAACACTGTTTTGACAGGACAAAGAGGTGAATCACAAACTATGAAACCCGGACAACGAACGCGATCAACTTGCCACGAGTCGCCAAAGCGAATGAGAGGCTGAAGAACTCCTGGGGCAAGGCCTCCCCTCCATGGGGCGCAACAGGTCCTGCTTGCCGCGGGGTGGGCGGCTTCAGGACGGGAATCCACCGATTTTCGAAGCTCGGAGGGAATGAATCACCGGCTGATAAGCAGGTTGATAGCCATTCCCAGGTACCTACGGGTTTGGAGAGAATAACTGGCGAGAATAACATTAATGAGAGTCGCGATTCCGCGAAACTGATAGGCACCTTGTGGATCACTTCAGCCTAAACATGAAAACAGGTGATAATGGACACAGGAACAGGATAGAAACACATTCTGTTGATCCTACCAAAACTGACCTTTGCAGCGAAAAACGGCACCGCTAGTTATGCATTTCATCACGTTGAACATTGTGAATTATTCATAGGTGACATACATTTTGTGCTTTACGTAATCCCAACAAGTTAAGCCTTGCGGCAAATGAGCCCAATTCCATCTACCTACCGGTGAATGATTTTCATAATTTTCGTAGTTCAGCATGATAAACAGGGCTATTGTATTAAAATCAAAGCATCCTGCATGGTTTTAGGGACCTGGTTTTAGGTACACCTGGGCACGGAAGGGGGTCAGCGTCAAAGAAAAGGAGTCTAGCCCTCGGGCACTGGCGGGGCGGCACTCAGTGCCGCTTTCCGATCAAAATCACGATTACTCTGCAGTGTGTCAAACCACCGGTAGAACACGCTCAGGTATCTTTCAAGCAACTATCATAATATGTCCCCTTAGTCCTAACTGCTTCCATTATGCTCTTATCAGTCGTCAATGATCTCATAAAGAGAGAGGGTGCGCGCTCTCGGTACTGCGTACCGCCCGCCAGTTCTAGTCAGTATAAAGTCGGCACAGTGTACCGCCTGCCCGTGAACTTTTGACAAAAGTTTTTGTTTGTTCCTTTGCCGAAATGGCTAGTGGTCGTCGAGTTATGAGTGATTCAGAGATCGCGAGCATTCTACAAGCTGTGGAAGAAGATGAAGACAATTTTAGTCAAGATCATGCTCCACATTTCGACTCAGCGATTTGAGTGAGGGGGAAGGGAAGTTGTTCGACCCGATGATCATTCTACTGACAGTGAATGTTCAAGAGATGAAGCAGCTCCACTGACTTTTTCAGAGGATGAAATTACCGATTTTCACATTTTCTTTGCTAATTAAAAGCTATGTTAAGCTATGTTGTTAGCTAAGTGTTGGTGATGGCTCATTTTTTTTTTTCAAATGACTTACAGTTCCTGAATTTATTGAGTTACTTACCTCATATGTGTGTAAGTTTATTGTATTTTACTGAATTACGTATGGTGAAGTTCTATTGCGTTTTCTAATTACAAACTTTTATAAAATTTGCATGTTTTATATTATTGCCAACCTGATCAAGACTTAAGCTGACCATTTTTGGGAAAAATTTCCCATCGGCTTAACAGAAAATAGGTTTCCGCAATTTCTACAGAGGCTATTTTAAAGGCTAAGTTAGGTGGTATATTAATTGTTGCGCAAAACTACGAACAAACGTTCCTATTATGGGAAAAGTTGCCATACCACTCCATACCGCCCGCCGGCGATCTACTTCCCCTCATAGGTGCCAGTGCCCGAGGGCTAGAATAACGTAAAAAATCTAATAAAACATTCCTTTCCCAGAAGGCCGATCAGGTCAAAAAAGGCAAGGTCATAAACCATACAAACAAGTGGCACTAACAATCCTGACATCTTTTATACATTCATAACCGCGCTGTTCATATTCATTTGCGACATCAGATGATGAATTGTTCGCCAGGCATTATGTGAATAGGTAGGTACCTCTTCTGGAATGAAAATTGGGTCATGAGTGTAGTCTTCGAAATCATTACGTATTGCTAAAAATAACTCCAAAATAACTCCGTAAGCCGAAGATGAAGAAAGAATATTGTAATTATTAGCTTATTTAGGATTAGGAAATAACGTTGCGACAGCGAGACCTCTCTGACCGGGTCTTGCGGAACGAATGTTCCCTTATCAGATCCTGTCTCATGCATCATCGGAGGTA
Organism: Leptopterna dolabrata; assembly: GCA_954871275.1. Classification (NCBI taxonomy): domain Eukaryota; kingdom Metazoa; phylum Arthropoda; class Insecta; order Hemiptera; family Miridae; genus Leptopterna; species Leptopterna dolabrata. The sequence continues at coordinate 29,342,620 of OX940983.1, forward strand.
CCCAAGAAGCACAAAAAGAGCCGCTCCCACGCTTCAAAAAGACCCTTCGGAAACACGCAGAAGACAGAGTCGAGTTCTGTCAACTTCTTTCGACTACGGATCATCGCAATTATATCTGATCGGAGGAAACAATAATGGCTTCCCCTGAAGCTATTCTGATAAGCAGATCGGTCACGACATGACCTGACGAGTGTCGACATGTTCATCAAAATCAATCCCGCCCGTCTGTTCGCAGCAGGTGCCCTCAATAGGGAGGACGCAATATTGTTGTTGTAATCAAATTTTCAATCATTGCTACGATGACTGCCAACACATAAGGCTGGCAAAACCTAATTTATTACAAAATAAATGGATAGGTGCAACTAAAACATCATGAGCACAACTTTATGACAAAATTACACCTATCTGCCATATTATTTAGAAACAACTAACTATGAGAATTTTGAAAACGTGGTTCTTTTACACGTCACCCATCTGTGATGGGGTCATCACAGAGATGGCTCAGAGATCATGCCTTCACATGGACACTGATGACTAGACCTGGAGCCTGGACTACTGTGTACATTTGACCCTAAAAATCGACCAAATCTAATGTGTTCAAAAGTTTATGAAATGTTGGACAAACTTCGAAATCAAAAAAGTAGGGTCTAACTCAATACAAAGTTAATACATAATTTTAAACATTTTTACTATAAACTATTTACTCTTATAAAACAGCATTTGGCGAATTTTATAGGTACACTAACATTACTACAATATAAACAATAGAAACCATCAATCACTCTGGGGCAATCTGTATATTCCTTCAAGTGTGGGGTCGTTTTCTTGATCAGAACAACTCATCTCTTCTTCATCTTCGGATCCAGAGTCGAACTCATTTTCTTCTAAGCGGATTATCAGCTGTTGCACATTCTGCCCTAGGCCAATCTCTGCCTCCCAAGCTTCTTCAATTATTTTTTTCGCGTGATGTACAGCGTTGAACCAATTAGCAGGCGTCACTTCCTGTACAGCTTCTCTTGTTACACGTTCTACCGCACTCAGGGTGAACTCTCTATTTTTCCTCGCAACATCGTTTTAGCGAATTTTCGAAGAAAAGGAAGCTATTGTTCTCGGTCCAAAATTTTTAAAACTCGAATTTCCGAAAGATTTTTATACCAAAATCCGTATCAGACCATCCTGAATTCCCTGCCGAAAGACACCAAAAATTATATGTATATATAAAAATATATTTATATATATATTTATATATTTATATATGTATGTGTCATTCCAGACGATAACTCTCGAAAGAATTGAGATAAAAAGTTCAAATTTGCACGAAAAATCTGTCTTGGCAATCGACAGGCTAAGTTCGAAGATGGGCAGAATCGGGTCACCCTAAGGGGGAGTTTTGGGAGTTTTAGGGGGGGAAAATTACCCATAAATTCCCAAAATGAAAAAGTCTGACAAGTGACACCTCATTTTAAAGGTTTTTGTACGCTGAACACGATGGTGAAATCAGAATTGCGATATCTCACTCCATTCTCAAACTGGAGCACTTTGAAGATGAAGGAACGTGGTTATTTCTTGAGATGTTCTTCCTGGTTCGTCTGCTCTAATCTGATAACGGAATGGGATATCGCAATTCTGACTTCACCAACGTGTTCAGCGTTGGAAAATCTACAAACCGAGGTGTTACTCGGCAAAAAATGGAACAAAAAATTTGTTACGTACCCAATACCTACTCTTCTGGTATTCAAAACATTTTTGATTTCCCCCTCCCCCTCCTTCCACCCCCAATTTTACTTTGCGAAAAACTACTCCTGTTTTAATTTTGTTTGGTATCAAGTTGGGAAAACATTGGCCGAAAATTAATTTTCAGAAAATTTTAGGCGGAGGAGGAAGATGCCGAAAACTTCGAAAATTCGCTCTTATAGCCATGCTGCATGACTGTGGTTTTTTAATTTGTGCCCAAATAAGTTCTATAGCATATTACGCACAATGACTGTGTGGCCACGCTGTTCTGCTAGCTCATCCAACTCGTACTTCTTGAAAATGGGCTTGTAGACGTAGACGACAGAGACGGTCACTATAACCTGATGGGGTTCAGAGCAAAAGTGAGAAAGGTGGCCGTAGGGTAGTTCGGCACCGTTAGGTATGGGTAATTGACCTCCCTCCAACAACTCAAACGGTGGTGTGGAGTGGAGGTGATCCCATGCACACAGAAAAATCTGCCAGACTATAAATAGGAGAAGCAATGCAGGATGTAAAGAGCTTGAGAAGAAGAAGAATAAGCCGATTTACGCTACCCGTGGATTACGGCAGAGAGCCGTAAATGTCTCCTCGTTACCTGAGGCTACCTAAATATTCTAACAGGAAATAACAACTAGGAAGGCCACCTAGCCTAACGGCAGTATGTAGGTATCTATTTTTAGTTCCTTTCTCGTGCGCCAACCACTTGTTTTAGAGAGAAAGAGAGAGAACAACGCGGGGGGGGGGGGGGGGGATTTCGCAAGAATATGCATTTTAGTACACAGAAGATAGGGTGGACGAGAAACTGATGATGCAATCAATGCCTTCTCGATTCCACACCCTTATCAAACACTTATTAAGATGGTAATGGATCATGGATGGTTTCTTACGGTTCTCTAGGAGTCAGCAAACCGTCAGGAAAAGGAAGTGCGAACAAACCTATAGGCACCTAACAAAACTACATAATTATGCAAATATGCAAAATACCAGGCTCTACTGATGGCTCTTCTTGGACTACTTCTTCGAACCCACTTTATGACCTATCCAGAAGGGATGCCATGCTGAACATTTGGATTCTGACTGCTTCTTACAAACTGAACCATCAACCATCATCATTCATCATCTGTGTCATTTATAAAGATGATACATGTAGTCACCCGCATTACGCCTCTGCACAGTTTGGGCATAGCTGAAGCTAGTTTTAGCGAATTTTCAAAGAAAATGAAGCTATTGCAATGGCTTCGAAATTTAAATAATATAAATTTTTGGAAATTTTCTTCATAGAAATCCGTTTCAGACCATTCTAAAACGATTCCTGAAATTTAACACTTTTTTATATGTATATATATATATATATTTATTTATATATGTGTCACTCCAGACGATAACTCTCGATAGAATTGAGATAAACAGCTCAAATTTGCACAAAAAATCTATCTTGGCAATCGAAAGGCTAAGTTCGAAGATGGGCGAAATTGGCCTACTCTAAGGAGGGTTTTGGCGCATTTAAAGTGCGCATAAATTACCCAAAAATCCCCAAAATGTTATTTTCCAACAAGTGACCCCTCATTTTAAAGGTTTTTGCACGCTGAACACGATGGTGGAATCGGATTTTAGATATCTTGATCCGTTCTCAAATTAGAGCATTTAAAGTGCGCAAAAATTACCTAAAAATCCCCAAAATGTTATTTTCTAACAAGTGACCCCTCATTTTAAAGGTTTTTGCACGCTGAACACGATGGTGGAATCGGATTTTAGATATCTTGATCCGTTCTCAAATTAGAGCATTTAAAGTGCGCAAAAATTACACAAAAATCCCCAAAATGTTATTTTCCAACAAGTGACCCCTCATTTTAAAGGTTTTTGCACGCTGAACACGATGGTGGAATCGGATTTTAGATATCTTGATCCGTTCTCAAATTAGAGCATTTAAAGTGCGCAAAAATTACCCAAAAATCCCCAAAATGTTATTTTCTAACAAGTGACCCCTCATTTTAAAGGTTTTTGCACGCTGAACACGATAGTGAAATCGGATTTTAGATATCTAAATCCGTTCTTAAATTAGAGCATTTAAAGTGCGCAAAAATTACCCAAAACTAGGATAATCTTTAAACTCTTACCCCCACCCCCTTAGAGTGGTCAGATTGAAAAATGTGAGAAGTATTAATTGAAGACGAGAGTTCGAAGCAAAAAAGGGGGAGGCAAACGATTAGTACAACTCCTTGAATTTACCCACAGCGATCAAATAAATAAGCACTTAGTACAATTACGTAATAAACAAACGGTAGAATCAGGATGGACAAAACGTACAAATTAAAATAAATACGAAGAGAATATACATAGAAAACCAAATTTTAGACCGAAGTTTTCCTTTATTCAAAACCATAGCCATTAATTCGAATATTTCTTTGAAAATTCGCTCATTAAGTCATGCTGCATGACTGATTTTTTTAGGGGAGGTGTTCGAAAAGGCAATGGTGCCCTTTCACTATGGATGTTGCTTGGGAGGCTCAAGTGAGTTATGGATCACTCCTCCTATGAACGGATTCCGATTCCTTCATGACCGTTAAACCCCGTGGAACCGTTCAGTGCGAATACTCCGTAACACAATGAAAAGCTCCATAAAAGCGTTATAGACGCCCCAGTAAAACAGTACGCCAGGGTACTGCGCTGGGCGATTGTTCCCTCCGGACTGTAGGAACGGGGTAAGGCGGTGAATAGTTGGGCCATCAAAGTTCATCAACCTCGGGTGTATAGCTTGGAGTTGATATATGTTCAATTTGGATGGAAACTATTCCCGAAGAGGTCGGACAGATATGTGTTTTGGACTGATAAACAATGGTGCTTCAAAGTGGCAAGTGAATGAAATGGAATAGCCGTTCATGAATAAGCAATACGTAAAAATGAGACCTAACACGGCTGGAGAAAGCAATAAACAACCACACCGTACACTAGGTATGTAGGTACCTCGTGTAGGTACTACGGAAAATCAAGCTAGTACATGGTCAGCAGGAAAACATGGTTTATGATAATATATGTACGTTCACAAGAGAATGTGCCTACCAATAGGGCGGAAATTCAAGTTATGAAGGCGTGCGTCTTTCACAATCCACTTCCCCATTCACATGACTGGATACAGAATCACAATGTACAATATCTGACAGTATTACAGACCACAACGATTTTACCGACGCGCCGAACAACTCTCTTAATACTACTATGCCCCGAAATGGGAAAGTAGGTACCCCCTCAGACCCATCTGATTATGAAGGAAACTCGAAACCCCAATTCCTCTCGCCCAAGGAAACCCCATCGCCATCGGAACTTCGAATCAGTTCAACCGATGATCGGATACTGACCGCAGAACACCCAGGCCGAAGTTACATTGCATAATCCCCGTAAATTTTCTTCTCTCAAACCGAAACCCACGGCGTAACCTGTTACTTACAAGGGTAAGCAAAATCTGTTCCGCCTTGAGGGGGCTCAGATCATGAAAGGATAGACGAAAAATCTGATATAGTTCAACTGAATAGAACGTGCCCTGTTTTCCTGCCTTTTATTATTTTTTCCTCCCTTCTCTAACCGTTGCGCAAAACTCTATTGTATGCGCCACGCGGATTCAGAGATTGGGTGTTTATCGAGATTTCATGACTCAACACGATAGGTTTGATTGTTTTCATAGTTTTTCGAGTGGTCGCAATAAGTCCGAGTATATTGCAACGTTCATCAACATGAAATATTTCGCATGTCAGGTAGAAATGGATTAGGTAGGTTGGATTAGGTAGGTAACTAGTGAAAGGAAATGCTAATTAAGGCTAAAAACCGATATGAGAGAGACTGTGATCATGTAAGAACCCCCAAGCGAAGGTGCTTCGTCATTTTGCAATATAGGTAGAGCAATCAGCCGATGAACAAAAACTGCGAATTCCCTCAAATTGGTTTCCTCTTTCATTCCCTACTTCTTGATAACCCTCTAAAGGACCCTAGAAATCTAAAACCACACTTAATTACATAAAAATTTAGATCCCTATTGCGAGGAAAGTAGCTGAAGAAAATTAAACTAAGAAACATATTATTATAGATCAGTGGTTCTCAACCTGGGGGGCGCGCCCCCCTGGGGGGGCGCAAGCGAACTTTAGGGGGGGCGCGAGACTGTCTGAAAACAGTGGGTAACAATCACAAAGTAGGATTGGAAGATATTAACAGACAGGAACAGACAGGCGTCACGAGACCAAGGTGACAGCTGAGTAAACAAAACTGATCTCTACTCCAGTAGTTATAATGCGTGTATACATTGTATTTGAGATAATCGATACAATCGATATTGGCGGGGCTATAACATACTTGTACCCTAATAACTTCCCCAGAAGCAATGCATCAGGCAGAGGTATGATGATAGCAGGAAAATGAAAACTATTTATATGACAAATTCACAATAAAAAGACTGGAAGAGGTAAAAATGGAAGCATTCGAGAATCCAGAGCCGAGCAAACGGGAATACAGCTGCTCGTTACTTCGTTAGGGTTCACTTCGTCATGCCAACGACGCCTGAGCTAATGAAAACGAATGGTACGCTATAATATTATAGTAAAAATGGAGTTGATCACTTTCATCAGTAAGAAGCGACACTTGAATACCGAACATAAAGAGCATTGTGCAACAGAAACAGTGCCAACCTTCGCATTGAATAATTTGAATAGAATATTTTCATAAAATAAAGTTTATTATTATTTTTGTAATAAATCCTTTGTTATGAAAAAAACCTGCGTGCTTCTCTTTTTCAATTCAATCTGAGGTGGAGGGGAGGGGGGGGGGGGGGCACACAAAAAATGCTCATGATGCTGGGGGGGGCATGACCGAGGAAAGGTTGAGAACCACTGTTATAGATGAACACGGAAACAAAGATTATTTAAGCAAATTATAAACAGTTTATGTGACGCATCTAATGTGACTCCCCCACACATAGCACAGGGCTTGCTTGCTCCACTGTGTGGCAGTCCTCCGCCAAAAATAAATAGAATTTAGACTAAAGTAGGAACGTTTCATATCAATGTATCAATATTTGTTATATAATATACCTATGTCGGTTTATTATTTTCAATAATGAACCTCTGGAATCGAGCATGAAAAAAAAAACAAATTTTTACCCCCCCTCAAAATTTGAAAGTTTCCGTTTCAAGGTATGTAGAATACGAAAATGCAATTAAAAAAAATGCTGTCCGTCCGCCGTACACCGTACTTCGCACTTTTATTAGTTACCATGAACCAAAATTGACGAAATTCAGTTTATAAGCCCCATTTGGGGTCTAGTTGGTCCTCAAAGCTCGGCGTTAATGTCATCAGTCATCCCTCAGGGGTGAAAAATAGGGGTTGAAATCTCCAGGATTCCGTTATCTCGAATTTTTTCACGGTTTTAAATAGTTCTCGAACTTCTCGTCGACACTACGAGTATGTGCCAGAAGCTTGCACCGACAGGCTTTTTCAACAGGAGGGTGAATGAAATTGTATATATTCAGCCCAGATATCATCGCTAGGAACGCGGCAACAATCGGGAATTGGCTCCGAGATAATCACTGATAGGGAGCACCTGATTATATTCACGGAGCATGAAGTCGAGTTGGTTGTTCTGTGATATTATTTCATTTGAAAATCTCTTTTGGAGTTTGTTGATAGGTAGTGAAACTTGAACAAACGTTAAATAATTATTGATGGGTAAATTATTACACAGTGGTAAATTATTACACAAAGGTAAATTATTACACAACGGTTCATTATACTATCTACGTAGAAGGGGCTGGAGTTTGTTGGTAGGTAATTTTTACAACTTGAACAACCGTTGAAGTATTATTGATGGGAAAATTATTACACAACGGTAAATAATCACTCAAAGGTAAATTATTGCACAACGGTTCATTATACACAACGGTTTATTATTTTCCTTGTGCTTCATGAATAACTACAAAATAATAAATTAATGATTGAATTATTGAATCCCGCGCATTTGTAGGAAACTTTAATTCCGGGGCCGGCTCCAGTACTCGATTTAGGGCTTTTTCTGGGGGGAGCTCGAGGGTACTGACCACAGAAAACAGTGATCTACGCAGAAGGGGCATCTATACAGGTATTTTTTAATCGAAGAATAAATACAGTTTCATTTCATTTCATGTTGCAAGGGAATGTACCTAATGTAAATGGAGGTAGAATGAATTATGGGAGAGGTGGAGGCTGAGGCTGCCCAGTCTACCCTTGATTCCAGTTGGAAGTAAAAGTAACGCGTTGGACTGAGTGCATACATATGAATAGCTCACATTCAGAAGACATGCGGGCATGACGCAAGTGGCACGATCGCACACGCACGACACTTCCTATGACGCGCGCCCCACATTTCGACACCGATGATATTGTATTATCTGCCCGGTCAGCCGTTGCAAATGATAGTTTTTAAATTTCGACCATGCTCACACCTACTTTATGGGACCGCATGCACGATAAAATGTTACCACCTACAGAGCCCATCTCGTTCTGGTTCTACGTGAGTGTTTGACGTACGCGAACCAATACATCGTCTTAAACTAGAGTGAACTTGGAAGAATCGCAGCCAACCGATCTGAGTGGAAAGCTTATTGCATCTTCCCTATGCTCCCAAAGGAGTTGAAGGATTTCAGTAAGTAAGTACATTTCAGACAACGTGGTAGGTACATCCACGGTCCACATCAGACATTTTTAGCTAGATCTCTAACGAACCATTACTTTGATAGCAAACCATAACAAACAAAAAATTCACCATAAAATAACACATCTATAATTCAGGTACCAGATGGTACCTGAGTACTAAATATTCGGTCTGAACAGGAAGTACGCAATTATTATGTAGTAAATGAATCGTAATTCGGTCAGTTTGTTCCTAGATCAAGATTGAGGGATTTCACATTAATTTTCAGTTTTAAACCAAGAGACAACGGTCATCATAGCAATTTTCGAATGAGTCAAGGGTAGTCCAAGTTGATATCCCTGATCATCGAAGTTTTAGCGTGGTAAGATATGCGGAAAGGTAATAGCAGCCAACGAGGAGGCTCGAGTCTCAATTTACAGCTTGCATTTACAATCTACAAAAGGATGAAGACATTTCATCAACTTTCGCTTGGCAACTAATTCAAACTCTCTGTCGAACTCTTCGAGAAAACTAAATCATTTTCCCTCAGACAGCGTAAGTTAGCGTGACAAGTAAATTCAACTCTATCCGGACTGGCTGCCACCAAAACTGCCAGAATCATTCTCGATGTTCGGAATGACAGAAAAAAAGTTTCAGGATTTCAGAACCTTACGCTTTCCTGGTCAGTTCCCCACTCAAACCCCCCAGCCATCGTTCCACCATTTTCTACTTTTCACTAGCGAGCTCTTTGAAGCTGAGAATAGTAAAAAAAAACCCTCTTTGTTTTCCTTCCCTTGTTCACAATCAATTGTTTGATAGCCTGCTCGATTCGTTTCGGCGATTTTCTAGTCAAAAGGCCCGAGTGAAAGCCCCTTCCTCCTCCCCACTTCTATGGATATCCTTTGTTTTCATAAAACCTGCTGACTTAATGTGTCTTTGAATGAAACCTGTTGAATGGATTATTCAAGATCAAGAAGCTATCTAAGGGGAAACTCATGTTATTCAATAAGAACATGTGTTTTAAGACGTTTTATAGCCGTTCGCCTACAGAATTTGAATATATCAAACTCAGCTTTGATATATAGGTACGCTTTTGTAAACGTGGAAGATACTTTGAAAACTCAGTGACTTCCATAGGACGACTGATCGTTTGGATACGTCACGTATGCAGAAACTAACCTCATCAGAAATGTCGCCGAGATGCTTCATGTCCTCAGTCTCCAGCGTTTCGTTGGTCTGCTCCCGCGTCGTCACCTTCTTCTCTCGTATCTCCGTAATAACTCCCGGATCTCCAGAAGCCACCCAGTTCTCAGTTGATCCGTCGCCGAGATCATGGTGCTGTAAATTGAAATCACTCATTAATAACAGTAACCTTTACCATATGATAAGGCCAATGAACAAACACAACTAGTAATAGGCAGAACTTTATGTAATTATAGATCTACAAATGTGACCAGGAGTCCCATCATCACATCTGTAACCTCGAATTTGAACCTCGAAACACTTAATAATGACTAAAATTCTTCCCTCAGGAGTTCTTTACATATTAAAAAAAATCAGTCATGCAGCATGACTTAATGAGCGAATTTTCAAAGAAATATTCGAATTAATGGCTATGGTTTTGAATAAAGGAAAACTTCGGTCTAAAATTTGGTTTTCTATGTATATTCTCTTCGTATTTATTTTAATTTGTACGTTTTGTCCATCCTGATTCTACCGTTTTGGGTTTTGGGTAGGTTTTGCGCACTTTAAATGCTCTAATTTAAGAACGGATTTAGATATCTAAAATCCGATTTCACCATCGTGTTCAGCGTGCAAAAACCTTTAAAATGAGGGGTCACTTGTTAGAAAATAACATTTTGGGGATTTTTGGGTAATTTTTGCGCACTTTAAATGCTCTAATTTGAGAACGGATCAAGATATCTAAAATCCGATTCCACCATCGTGTTCAGCGTGCAAAAACCTTTAAAATGAGGGGTCACTTGTTGGAAAATAACATTTTGGGGATTTTTGGGTAATTTTTGCGCACTTTAAATGCGCCAAAACCCTCCTTAGAGTAGGCCAATTTCGCCCATCTTCGAACTTAGCCTTTCGATTGCCAAGATAGATTTTTTGTGCAAATTTGAGCTGTTTATCTCAATTCTATCGAGAGTTATCGTCTGGAGTGACACATATATAAATATATATATACATATAAAAAAAAACCACAGTCATGCAGCATGGCTATAAGAGCGAATTTTCGAAGTTTTCGGCATCTTCCTCCTCCGCCTAAAATTTTCTGAAAATTAATTTTCGGCCAATGTTTTCCCAACTTGATACCATACAAAATTAAAACAGGAGTAGTTTTACGCAAAGTAAAATTTGGGGTGGAAGGAGGGGGAGGGGGAAATCAAAAATGTTTTGAATACCAGAAGAGGTATTGGGTACGTAACAAATTTTTTGTTCCATTTTTTGCCGAGTAACACCTCGGTTTGTAGATTTTCCTACGCTGAACACGATGGTGAAGTCATAATTGCGATATCCCATTCCGTTATCAGATTAGAGCAGACGAACCAGGAAGAACATCTCAAGAAATAACCACGTTCCTTCATCTTCAAAGTGCTCCAGTTTGAGAACGGAATGAGATATCGCAATTCTGATTTCACCATCGTGTTCAGCGAACAAAAACCTTTAAAATGAGGTGTCACTTGTCAGACTTTTTCATTTTGGGAATTTATGGGTAATTTCCCCCCCCTAAAACTCCCCAAAACTCCCCCTTAGGGTGACCGGATTCTGCCCATCTTCGAACTTAGCCTGTCGATTGCCAAGACAGATTTTTCGTGCAAATTTGAACTTTTTATCTCAATTCTTTCGAGAGTTATCGTCTGGAATGACACATACATATATAAATATATAAATAAATATATATATATATATATATATATATATATATATATATATATATATATATATATATATATATATATATATATATATATATATATATATATATATATATATACATATAATTTTTGGTGTCTTTCGGCAGTGAATTCAGGATGGTCTGAAACGGATTTTGGTATACAAATCTTTCAGAAATTCGAGTTTTAAAAATTTTGGACCGAGAACAATAGCTTCCTTTTCTTCGAAAATTCGCTAAAAGTGTTAAATTTCAGGAATCGTTTTAGAATGGTCTGAAACGGATTTCTATGAAGAAAATTTCCAAAAATTTATATTATTTAAATTTCGAAGCCATTGCAATAGCTTCATTTTCTTTGAAAATTCGCTAAAAGATAATGCAAATGAAAGGAAAATACATACACTATAGACCTAGATGATGACTACTCATCCGTCTATCAATATAATACACATACATATCAATATAATATGTATAGCCACAAACAAGTTTAAATTCTCTCTTGCGTAATTTATCTCCTCAAAAAAAAGGAAACTATCTCTTTGTAACCCAAATACAATGGCCAGAAACACGCGCGTTAAAGGTCACAGGGAACTTCTAGTGCAGGAATCGTGATCTTGAAATCGGCAGCCAATTAAAGTCGTACAAGAGAACTCAACAGGTTGCACCAATAAACCAGCCCTTACGTAAGTAAGGATGGGCTCGTTTTATCAAAAGAGGGGATTCCGACCTGATATTTATGCCAAATACAACACTGCAATACAAATTTATTTTTTAATTAGAGTTTCGAACAAATATGCTCACGATGATGACTTATGATACCATGTCGGCCACGAGACCCAGATTCCACAAAACGCGTAGGTACTTCGACTGTATTTCCTCCCAGCATTCCTCTGTGTGAGGGGAAACATTCTTAACTCCTTGCCAAGCACTTTTAGAAGAAACTGTTTCCCTAAACCCAAGGTTGACCCACGAAGATTTTAATTACTCAGTTGAGAACAGAAGGCCATGAGTAAATTAGGGCTCATAATTCCTAAAATCAAACAGTCAGCTACCATCGTACATCGTATAGACTCAAGTAGTGCAACATTGTAACCATCTGCTTTACTAACTTGTAAGGTGTTACAATAATTACCTAAGCTAATTGAGAAGTTTATTAGTTCTAAATGAACTAGCTAAATCAAGTTTATGTATGTTTATGTATGTTTAGTGCTGAGCGAAGTGATAAAGAAAATTTCTGACAACTACCGGCACGTAGGTATCCTCTGACGCTCCTAACAATTCAGTCGGGAGACTGGAGGCCCTTGTGCCTTCAATGCACGGTTATGCTAAAGCCCGCACTACTAGGACGCAATGCTGGTTTAGCTCATTCTACTTTATCCTCTTCCACCAAGCTAGATAATATATTATTATAAATAATAATATTATAACGTTTGAGTATTAGGACTCGCATTACGTGAACTCTGTGGCGGTCACATCAAGCCAAAACCCTATAAAGAACTCTCCTCAACCAATCTTGCAAATCGTTAGGAGCGTCTGTACTGCATAGGACCTTTGTGTACGTAGGTATTCATTTGATTTGTTTCTAACTGTAAGTGCAATATGTTACCTATAAGATCAACACACCAAATTTTGATCATGATAACTTATACGGAAGATAACGGGAAGTACAGAGTGAAGCGGACTTCTGGTTAGAAAATATTTTGCTGCGCGTAAACTTATCAGATAGCAACATAGAATGAGAATAATTATAGTACGACTCACAGACCACCGATAGTATGAAATAATAACACTTGATTGTAGGACTATCTAAAGCTTAACTACTTATGTATCAAGATCACCACCTATCACACCCACAACCATCTCCACTATGGCATGTCATAGCATTAAACTGAATGGTATTGGATGCGTAATTCAATGCCCCTAGGACTTTGTGTCGTTAAGAAATAATATAATTATATTGCCAGATGTTGATTTTATCATAATCTCGCCTCGTATTATAGGGATCAATAATTCAAAATTGAATTTTCGCGCCATTTGAAAATGCAAAATCGAGTACTCACCGGCAGAATATTGAGATAAATGAGATCAAAGCTATAAATGTGACGAAAGCTAGCTAGCTGAATCATGCCGCTTGCGGACGGCTTTTAGAAGTCATGACGTGTTATGCGGGAACCTGAGAGTTTTACAACCAAATGAAAAAGCAATCCCCTCATGTTCAACTTAATCGCGATAGTGAACCTCAGGTGATAAGGTATGACTTGCACCTACATATCAAGTCAGTTCGAAGTGATAATCGATACTTCCGAGAGTTACTCGACACTAGCCCTACTTTTCGAACCACTTTCAAAATCATACCAGGAGACATACCTAAAATATCAGGTCTGCGAAAGTGATTATATAAGCTTTGACTGTTCTATAGAATTAACATAAATAAAGCTTTGATGTCAGCTCAATTTCTGTCCCTCTAATGTCGAGCCATTTTTACCAACACGAGTTTTTTTAATAGGTTTGTTCGCAGTGACCATCTGGCAGTTATCTGACCGTCAGAAAGGCCGTTCGCACTGATTCTGGGACTTTTCGGAATGTACTGCATCCCCGACCGGCTGTTCACAGCGTTCCCAAGCCAGTTTTCTGATCGTCATTCCAGCACACATAAGATAGGGTAAACTACCATGCACTGCCTTCTCGATTCCCAACGATTATCAAATTCAAACCCGTCTCAGACGCTCATCAATATGGTATTGGATCATGGATGGTTTCATACGGTTTTCTAGGAGTCAGCTAATCGTCAGAAAAAGTCAGTCCTAACAAACTGAAGAATTTAACAATGAACCACGAATCCTAGGTAAGTCGGTACTTAGTTCGAATTTTACCGATTAATACGGATTTCACAAATTACAATACTGTTAAACGTCTGTGATAAAACTGTGGCCATTCCTTCATTCTCTCCAATTTTTGAATTTTCGAGAAAAAAATTCAGTTTTTAGGTTCTAGATTCATCACAATGCCGCCTTTGAGCATTTTTATTTGTGGACTCGAGGAGAAATTGAGGACACCAACCGAGCTGAAAAAGTTATCCAAACAAGTTAGGTACATCGTTACATGCGTTAGTATAATACTGGAAGGCATAATACTGCAGTATAATACTGCTAGTATAATACTGCAATATCTATACGTACATACTGTTCACCTAATGCCTACTACCTATTATATATACATGAACAAACCACTCTCGATTATCTGTCGAACTTGAGCGAAACATGAAGAGTTGGTACTCAAGTTTGCACATGAGTACATGATACCATTTCAAAATTTTAGATGTTTGAAACGCCAGATGCTATAAAGAATCTTAGTTTTGGATGGCAAATTTTCTTTATCCAGTACTTGCATGAATACAAGGCCTTTGGTAGTGAGGAAGGAAAACCAATGGGCAATTTTCGTGAGTTACAAATTCCAAATTTTTTGGCCAAATTCTGTTCAATAATGGAAATTACAGCTTATTGACCACATAATGTGGTGATAACGTCGGAAAGACTAGGGAGAAAAGAGTGTAAAATCTGAATTTCCGAGTACCCGCTAGAAATGATGCATCAGGTAAATCGCCGAGTTGTTCAAATCAAATCCCACTTAGAGCGCCAGTGCATCACTTTAAACGATGTACAGAACCGCAATAGATGGATAGATGGGACTGTAAATTTATAAATAAATTTAAAAAACGTCCTTAAAATCAAACCGAGGGGAGGTTCACCAAAAGTTACAGCAAAGGTTATTAAAGGTTGTCAGGAAGGTTTGCCATTTATAATGTTGGGCTGTTGGCAGCAGTGAGAACCTTCGCCTCCGAGTCTTTGCCCCGCCTCCTTGGGCCAAAAGCCAGTCATCTGACTGGCCAATAGTCCTCACACGTAATTTCTTGCTGCATTTTTATTGTTAATCGCATTTAAAAAATACCGCTTATTTTTGAAAAGGGGCTTCAAACTACCATTTTTCCAAGAGATCTGAATATTTTTTCCAAAAAAATTTTGAGGAGCATTCCCCATTAGATCCTCCCCCTAATTTCATTAACAAAATGTGGTAAGTAGGTAAGCAGTTCAGTTCAACTGACCTCGGTGTTTTCGGACTCATTCTTCTGGGTGTCCTCAGTGGTGGTGGTCGTGACTTTGGGACCGGTGTCTTGAACGACCTTCCCGTCCTCGAGCAGAACCTCCCTTTGTACTCTGGTGGCAATTTGTCTCTTCGTCACCACTTCCACCTTCTTCCTAGTCACCCATTCTTCTGCGAACAAAAAGAAAGGCAACAAATCGTTTATTAACATTCTCCCACGGCTAAAACGTCAAAAGTTTACTGGTTAAATCGCCTGCGAATGACTTCAGTGCCAGGCGGACGAATGGGTGTTCACTAGGTGTTTTGAGCACTGGATGGAACAAGTATTGTATGAATCCTGAATAAATAGCTATTGATTATTGATATCTTATTTCAATAGGAGTTAGATTTTTACTAGCGTTGTTTATCCTAGTAAACAATGCTAGTAAAAATCCATCTCCTGGAGAAAATAAGTATACTAAAATCATCTCGCGGGTTTCCGATATCAAGACAAACAATAACCCACGAGAAATTGGAAGTTCGGAAGTCATTTGTGACAGGATTCTTTTTCATTACATTCACAGAATTCAATGAATATTAGTCAGCATGGAATTTCTAGTAGAAGCCAACGTTTCCTTAAATCCATATTCATTAATATTATTTACATAACTTGAAGAATGAATATGAGGATTTCAGATTGATGAAAATTACCTTCCAACCAATCTACCGGATGGGAAGCATTCAGCTTGTTATGAAGACCGCGAATAATTGAATTTTGATCTCGTAAGAATGCCAAGACGAATGCATGTACTATGTTGTCCATATCTACATCTTTGCAGACGTCGGTATCGTCTAAAATCATCGACTATTTAAATCTCAAACAAAAACTGACCCACCTATTCAAATAATATTCTATTGGGACGGTAATAAATAGGTATCTATCAACTTCGTATTGTCGCATCTAGTGACCAACTTAGGTATGTTATAGTATCCAAAAGGTAAATATCGCACTATCCTTATTATCTGGTCAAAAGTATGTTGTCATATCCAAAAGGTAAATATCCCGCTATCCTTATTATCTGGTCAATTTCATATTCGGGGACATGGGAGTAATCAGCGATTATAACGTTTTCATAAAAAGTAGATCTAACTTTTAAACGTCGATTTAACGGTATCATGGAGGCACTGGCCCGCCAAAATGGAGGCATCGGGCGTGATTACGATACGATAGATCTAACTGTGCTCATTCGCTTTTTGGCGTTTGGTTTGTTGTTTATGTTGTTGACTATAAATAGTGTTACATTATCAATAATAATGTCGCCCACTGAGCCTACCAAGGTGCGTAGGTTATGTTCCTACACAATTTCTCACTAAATGGTCCGATTTCTCTCGAATCTGGTGGGTAGGTGACTGTCCTCTATGGATTTCATTGCGATTGTAATTTACAGATCAACTACACTAGCGCAAGGCAACATTTTATTTTTTGATAGTTAGGTAAGCTGTTTCTCTCTCACATCAGTTCGTTTTCAATACTGATTATAGTGTAGATACCTCGTCACTAAAAATCGATATCATCGAGTTCAAAATAATGTGTTCTATCTCTCTCTCTCATCCATCGAAGACAGCGAATTGTGAAGCCTTCACCTTCGTCCTCCAGTACCAGCCAAAATTCCTGATCAATCCCTTACTCATTTTTGTTGACGTAGAATAATAAAAATATCAATAATAATAATAATAATAATAATAATAATAATAATAATAATAATAATAATAATAATAATAATAATAATATAATAATAATAATTATTATTATTATTATTATTATTATTATAAGCCCCCCACATGCACTTGCGGGTGGGAACAGGCCCTTGTATAGTGATTTCAGACAATTTCACAGGTTTTTGACTAATAAAAAATGAATGTTGGGAGCTTTGGTCAGAATCAACTTCATATTCGATCTTCTCGCTCTAAAAACATAGAAAACGATACCTCACAAGCTCATGTTCACTAAACCTTTAAAAGAAAAAAAAGGAAAAAAAGCGCGAAAACCCCTATTTTTATACCCAACTCCCCCCCATAATACCTTCGGTGTATTCCGATCGGGCTGCCGAGCTTGGGAGCACAACTAGGCCCCACACTGTGTGCGTAAGAACGACCATTTTAGACCAAAATGTAACATACATTTAAGGCTGAAACTTCGTTAGAACCTCAATTTTCCATTCCTTGGTCAAAATCGAAATCATATTCGGACTCGTCGTCCTAAAAAACATGGAAAACGATACCTCACAAGCTCACGTTCCTAAAACACCAAAAAACCCTATTTTTACATCAATTTTTCACCCACAACACCCTTGGGTATATTCCCTTCGGGCTGCAAAGTTTCGGGACCCAACTAGGGCCCATACGGAGCCTCGGTGCCAAATAACGGATCTTCTAGAGCAAAAATAAAGTACGGATGATACGGCGTGCGGCGGACTTTGGAATCTGCGCACCTTGAAACGTAAAAGAAAAAAGTTTGAGGGGAAAAAACCTTTGCTCAGCGAATACTTAGGTGTATTATTCAAGGAATAATAAACCGAAAGTAGGTAACTTTATTTACAACAGCCCCCCTATCGCTTTCACTATCTGGATTATCAATGCGACGGTAAATTTTACTTCGTGCAGAAGCAATTGGAAGTTTGAGTACCGGTATAGTAAATCGTGCAGTAAGCTATTAACTGATGTGGCGCAGAGGTCTTGAGGAGATACGTGAAACTTCAATGGACCAGAGTCGTAAATTATGGTCTGAACTACTTTCCTAATGCAGTGAGTGGGGACGTGTTACCAAGACGGTCGAAGAAGGATTTTACTTTTGCACTTGGCTTCCCATACTGGAAAAGGTGCTGCGGAGATATCCTCATTACCAGCTTTCAGGCTATGAGTATTTTACCGAGAAAGTAGGTAACATGCAATCTCGATCACAAGGAGAAGCAAAAATGGTACATAAATAAAAACGGCACGTTATGGACGAAATAGAACACATCCGTCGAAGTATGAAAAATGAAGCTTTTTCGCACCTAACCATACCGCAAGTCGCATTGATATTGACAGGGACCATCAAGACAAGTCACAGAAATTCTACACTGGTTGAAATGGTCAGGAGGCTCGCTGCATAGGATTGTGCATGCGCTGAGGCCAGTGGAACACTACGGAAATACAACAGCCCATACACATGATTCTGAAAATAATGCGCGTTCCAAGGATTTCACGTAACACAATCAAACTCACAATCACGATAAAAATCAAATGGATCTCCAACCAACAAAAACCAAGGGACCAACCAACATAATGCTGCAAACTTTAATTTTAGATGCGATGGGGAGGGTTAAACCTACAAATTCCGTGTTAGCTTTGTGTAAGAACGACTGTTGAGCATATAACGATCAAAGGGACAACAAAAGTACGTAATGGTGCTTACAACTAGTCAGCGGCCGCGGCGTTATGCCGTATTTCCCTTGTCTGGATCTGTTTTTGTCTACTTATTATTAAGCCATAGGTACTTGTTATTAACATGTTCATTTTTATTAAGCCAAACTTGCTGTTAGCATCTTTTTGAAGCCAAACTTGTTATTAAGAATCTATCTAATCATTAAATTGGTCCAGCTGTTTGGCTGTGATGTCAGGGCAGACAGAAGAAGAGATGAAGAAGAATGCGTAATTTAGGAATTGTATTGGTAGGCATGCCATAGCAAATGTTTTACTGCCTGAAGTATGTGACACTTCAGCTAAGCACGATAATTTCAACAACCCGGTACACATAACTGTTCGTCCTTAGCGGACAATGAAAATCTTAACATCACTTGGCAAGAGATATCCGCGGTGATGACATCATGAGGGAGCAATAAAAATCTCGTTACCGTTGTGGGAACGAGCGGAATTTACATAATGACGCTCACCCGCTTATAAAGACGGAGCCGATACAAGTACCAACCTATATGTATGCTGCACCGGCAGATCTTCGAATGCAGAGACAAAACGTTTCGTGACTTGTTACACCGTCAGTATTACAATCTGCGATTGATGTCTAGTTGAACAACATGGCAGGGGTATTAGTAAGTTAACGCTAAATTTACTGTCGATTAGTGGGTGATTTTAACCTCAATGAAGTGCATAATTGTGCCAGCTCCCTTATGAATTTTAAGGATAAGTACGTTCTCATCTTTCGGTTAACTGTTCTCGATTCTGGTCCTACTCACTCAGTTGGGAACGCAGAAAGCAAACTTGACTTCTGCATTCTAAAAGATATTGATAAATTGCAAGCATACGAAATATTCGATGTACTGGGTATTAGTCACCTTTCCCATATTCAGGTCAGCAGGAGTCAAATTTCCTAAAGCAAACTTGGTGACTCCGTAATTCTCTAAAGTTGCTAAGGTGAAGAATCTGGGGGTCATGCTCGCCTGTGACTTATCTTGGAAGTATTCGGAAATTTTACGGGACGCTGCACACTCTGAAGCGGCTGAGCTAATTTACACCTCAAAAGCTCAAACTAAACCTGGTGAAGACCCTAATTGTTCCTTACTATAGGTACATAATAATGAAGTTACATATATATTTTTTAAACTATACATTATTCTCATTCAATGGATGCTTACTCCTTGAGGAAGATTAATGTGGCAATGAATGTGTTCACAAGCTATGTCTTGGGGTTGAAACCTAGGAGTCATATTTCCTCAGGACAAATTTACAGTTTTGGGAATGGAATTCACCTACTTTTTGCAATTCCGTTCCACAAAATTTATTTTCAAAATGTTAACCCTCAATCGTTTCAAAATACCTTCTTATCAGTCTCACCTGTATCCTGTCTCGAATTTAAACGCGGGCTCTCCATTAGGTACTCAATTTCACTCCAAAAAGAAAGCTTTCCACGACTCTTTCAGGCTTGAAGGGTCTTGGCTGCGGAACTGGCTGCCTATCAGTTTACACGCACGGCCATCGCACTTCAGGCGCACTTCAGCAGGCAATGATTTTTCTCTCGTCTTCCATCTTTAACATACTTTTGTTTACTTTATAATGAAGAATACTCCCTCCCCATTAATAATTCCCTTAGTAATGTTTTTCATTTTAACTATTCATATAAAGCTGCCTCATGTCTTCTATTTATTGTCTTCTTATGCAACGCTAGGAGGGACTAACGCCCTATGTTGTAACCTGCGGATATGTTTAAAACAAATAAATAACAATACACAATGAAAACATTACTTCAACAAGTCGATTCATTACCTACGTTTCATTCATTTCAGGAATCAGGAATCAGAACTGCATTTTAATGAAAAACCCCATTAATCGCTTTCAGATAAGTAACTCATTCTATCAGTTTATGGGCGTTCCTGGACGGCAAGTGGTTTAGTTTGACTCGCGCAAGTGCAGTAACCTTCGTAGCCTGATCCAATCTGTTACCTGCACATCTCCGCGGAGTTGCTTGTAATGAGAAGGTCTGCCGTATTTAAAATGCAAATAACAACAATGCTCCGCCCCGGGCCTCAACCCTGTGCATTTATCACGATCATAATATCTCCGTCGAAGACTCAGTGGAGTTATTAGCAGTAATAGGCCGCATCTGCCTGGCTTTATCCTAAAGATGGTGCGTGCCTCAACGAGCATGTTCCAGGTATTGATCGTGTGTGGGAGAGACCTTGGCTAATGTAAGAAAAACATGTAGACATCTCCTTGTTCCTCGTAAAGGCAAGTGGCAGATCCGATTGCGTGATTCTAGAGCTGTGGTCCTTTGTATTGAGGAACAGATTCGAACGAATTGGTTCCAAACGTGGGGAATCAGGGTGGTTCGCCAGTCTTGGACCAAATTAGCGGTGATTCCGTATGTTTCTTCACCGGAAATAGCTTTAAATGCAAAGTCTTAAAAAAATTCTGCGAATTGAAACTATGGCCGAATGGAACGGAATACAAACGAAACTTGTAGGCAATTTAATTCTGCGTCGAACGGCCAATTATACATACCCGCTTCATATCTGAAAACGCTTGGCCAAATCGGATGAATAGAACCTAATAAATGAATAGAATGTCTGAAACGCGAATTTTTAATTTTGGAAGACAGACATAGTTTATTTCTCACGGTTATAAGACTTTCGCACCTTGGTAGACTAGGAAGAATAAATAGGTACTTTATACCTACTTACCCAGGTAACCGTCAACGATACCAAAAATAACTATACTTTACAGTATAGCAGTTTAGCAGTATAGCGAGTTTTACAGTTATGCAGGTTTTCAACTGTATTCAAGAACAATTAATACAACCAAGAGAACGTCATCATGAGTAAGTAGGCCTAAAAACATTTCAGTGGACGTCCCTCCACCATCAACACCTCAAACTCGTATTTGACCGTACCTACTGCTGATTTCCCGGTTTGCCGAAAGACCACAACCAAGTGAACCCTAATTAGGAAGAGCCACGTCTCTCAGGTAGGTATATAAGCTATAGAAAGTGTAAAAGTGGAGTGTGTGGGAGAGGGGTGGCGGTACAAAGAAGGCTAGTTCCCTCGACCACCGTCGAAAAACCGAGTTCTTCGCTGAGATCGTTTTGACGTTCTCAGCCCCTAGATGCAATACCCCCTTAAGTAGCTAATACTTCAGTAGGAGGAAGTAATACTTAAAGGTAATACCTATTATTTGGAGTATAACTTTTAGGTGTAACTTCAATGACAAACTTCCAGGCCAAGAGGAGGTATGCATGTCACCTCACTCGCAAATAAACAAGTTTCTGAAAACGTTCCACATTATTTATATTGTGAGGCATTTTTCGACGCGAAAATCGCGAGTTGGATCTTCCTTATTGCCCCAGGGGTGTCCCCCGTTAGGGTATAGCAAGAGAACGCATGGCACTCGAGCCTAAATGCCAAGGCCGTTTCGTTATCTTTGGTTGTCATCCTCACGAGATTCTTAAGTGCTCCAGCTAATAATTACACCTTCTTGCTCACGTTCCTAGGCGGCAACCTGCATCATTCCCTTCTCGATTGATCGCTTCAAATAAGCCGATATCCAGGAATCGATGGGTGTAAATTAAAAAGTCTTGCCTATGCCATGTGGGTTAAATGGCTCGAAAAAGCTCCATAACAAGTTTCTGAACAACTTCAGTTGAAAATAAGGTATGGAATGGGTAATTTTCGAGTACCTCCATAGTATTTATTACTGAAGGTTTTTGCTTATAAATCCGTTTTAGCCTAACTATCTCAAATCTAACACAAATATATTATAAGTCATGAAGATATACCCATTAAAGGATTAACTTTAAACTTCAAATCCTTTAATGAGTACCTGTATTTTCTTCGCAATATTGATACGTATGCCAGACAATATTGGTCTAGGCTACATGAAACACTAATTACTTCTTTCAGAATGTCAATACCTACCTACCTAAAGAAAGATGGGTGAGCACGAACTCCGTATTAAGTTTATCGCTGATAATAAAACTTGAGCTTCACACGAGATTTTGAGAAGTATTTAGATGAAACATGGTGGTACAGACAAAAATACTTGTAGGTAGGTACTCCACTTATAATAGCACCTTCCTAGTTCTTCCTTAGCCTCCCAGTCGTTCCTCACTCGAGTAATTTTCACACTCAGTTCAAAACCTCAGGAAAACCTCTGAGAAAGAAGAACCGAAAGAAAACGAGGTAGATGAGAAGCAGGACGGGACAAAACCAGGTGTGAAAAGAACCAAAGAAAATAGGTAGGAGGCAGACGGGACACTGACTGATGACTTCGGTTCAAACCCCAATAAGACTTCCCTTCTCTTCTTATTCTTCTTCGTGCTTCTACTAATTCCGTCCGTTCAACTTCTTCCTCTTCTCCTTTTCATCGCATCGCACCAGGTCGTTCATCACTGCGACCCACAAGGTTTTTGGCAGTTAGTAGGTACTTAAAGTGGTACAACCAAGTAGCAACTTCTCACCATACAACCAAGTATTTAAAGTGGCTCTACCAACTTCTCACCATAAAACCAAACATTAATCACAAAACAAGCAATACGGTTAACAACGAATAATTTTAGGTTAAGAAAATGACCGAATACACACATGTACTCTTCTACAAACGAATTCGACTGCAGTCGTTCATTGGTATCAAATCAAGAAAACAAGTTGTGGGGGTCCGGGCTCAGTCAGGAAACTATGCAACTTTACTTCAAGGCCAGCGTTTCGGTTTATTTGTAAACCATCATCAGGGCTATAAAGACACACCCAAAGGACATAGGTACAGGCAGTAGTAATAGGCAGTACGTAATTATATTACAATGTATACTTATGTGGACATTTGGCATACCTGACAAGTTTATTGTTATCATTTTATAACATGGGATGAGTTGCAGCAGGCATCAAATCAAGTCATAGTAAGCTTTAGAAAACACGAATTCAGTTGAACACTCGTTTAAAACAATGCACCTACTCCGAAGATACAACAACCGGTGTTATTGAAATCAAGGAAACTCATAAGCTTCCCACTCAAGAACTTCCCACCCTT
Organism: Leptopterna dolabrata; assembly: GCA_954871275.1. Taxonomy (NCBI): domain Eukaryota; kingdom Metazoa; phylum Arthropoda; class Insecta; order Hemiptera; family Miridae; genus Leptopterna; species Leptopterna dolabrata. Next base: position 29,366,496 of record OX940983.1, read on the forward strand.
ACCGAGTTAATGGTGATTCATTGCTAATGACTCAGAGAAGACATTTGTTAGAGGACACAAGACACAAACCATAATATGCATACGAATATGAAGAAACAGTAGGATTCTAATAATAAAATTTGCGATGAGATTTATTTAGTTAGCGGGTGGCTTTTCGGTACGCATTTGACACCTACGCAACATTTCACGTTATACGGCTACTCAGGGTAGAAAGTTACACACAATTAATTCAACTATTATAATTATAGGTATATTTTTCATTTACAGTATTACGATCTTGTACAACTATTGACATTATCCTAAACAAATAATTTCATTCAACTTTAAATCTTATCGCAGAATGACACAGTTAATTGGGAGTTCCTACTCCAGTCTCACTAATGTACTCGAAAGCCCTAGCCCGTAACCTAGCAATCTTGTAGGTAACTAGTATTTTTAAAAAACTCCTACCAGCTATACAGGCCGCAGTTCTGCAGTCTTCTTATTTTCTTGACCTACATATAGTTAGAAATAATTATAGGTAACTTTGTCTCGGAATCTAAGGGGTACAAGAAAGTGCAATACAGTAAATTAGAACTTCAAACCAGTGATTTGCTATAGGTATAGGCATTGTTGGAGAACCAAAGAAGAAGAAGGAAAAATATTCAATGAAGATCATATTCGTCTTTATGTTATACATTTTGGCGAGCTCGGAGGCCCAGCCTGCTTCAGATCCATACATACGGACCCAGGTGCTCGCAGTACCAAATCATGAAAATGTGTAATAATTATACTGAATGAACAAACATGCAGACGACACTAAGTGAATAAAAAAAGAACATCTCATGCTGAAACACATACTATCTAGGATGAATTGAATCATCGATCACCTAGGCATATTATGAGCTTGGAGTACCATTTCTACGTCAATTTCCGAGAAAAAAGTACTGAGAGCTACTGAAAGATTGTGTGGAATGGTATTACATACATTAGGTACTAATGTGACTGTTGCTTTTCCTCATCTTCAGGCAATGAAAAATAATTTCATTCATGTCGATTTCTATACTATAGGTGGTCCCTGATGCATTTCCTTACGTTGGTATAATTCCCCATAAAAACCAATTGGGACGCAAATCCGCGTGTGCTGCAACAGTCCTCAATTCCCACTGGGTCCTCACAACTGCGATATGCGTCCTCAACATGGCAAGAGACTTGGCCAGAAAATCTCTGTTCGTCTACGCATACGGAACGGGTTCCGTTACACCTTTGAAGAGCTTCAAGCAGAAACGCGCTGTCAAAGACATGATACGTCACCCCAAGCACATCCAGGGCACCTTGCTATTTGATCATGGAGTAGTAAAAGTGCGGAAAGCCTTCGTTTTCGACATTTTCTTTACTCGCGTGAAGTTCTACAGCAGCAAACTGGAAACTGCGCAGAAGAGATTGTACGAAATTATGTACGAATTTCGGCAGAGGAGATGTGAGGAATGCAAACAGCCGGATTTTGGGAAGTACGACTGTAAAATGGTCAGCTGGAAAACGGAAAATTTCACCTACCCTCATCTTAGGCTGATGGAAGTAACTTTACTGTCATACGATGAATGCGATAGGGTCAATTTGGAGTAGGTTTATCTTTGCGTTAGACCTGCGTTTAGTAAAAATATAGATACGTTTATGTCTCAGTTTGGAAGATGATCCAAAATAAACGCATATTGTCATAAGTATAGGTGATGATGCAACCCAGTATTCCCCCTCCTATTGATTTTCGTCAATTCTAGTAATTATAATACCTGAAAGGCTGTGGATAAACCAAGTACAGCTGAAGGAGTGAAAAACTTCAGAAATTTATAACTCCTGCTCTATGCTAACCCTGGATCCCGTATCAGGAGTAATGGCGAGTCATAGGGAACCGTCCTACGAAAATTGTATGGCTAAGTTAGATATTTTCTCCGTCAAATTCGATTATTCCGAGGTGTAGCAACAAGGCATTATCGACCATCTTGAACTTGATGCTTTCCAAAATAAATATGCACCAGAGAGGTACCACACCAAGGCCATGTTCTCCCTAACCTTACAATCACAGTACCAAGTACTGGAATAGATGGTGGATACTTTAAGGCCGCCTCTATCATGTTCACGGAACCATCCCCACCGACAATGTTTTGCACACAAAAAATGTATTTGGTTTGATGATGTTGCTGAGGCGTTAGGACTAGTGATGGCTTATGTTTTTGTGCCGTGAAGACGTTAGAATAGCTGTACATCAGCTGATGCTGAACAGATAGATGCACTATGGAAGTTAGTCCTGATTTGAATGTTTGAAGTTCGGTTTGATTTGAATAAATTGAAATGGCTCCAGTTCATTAATGCATGTTGCTTGTTCACGTTGATGCCAAACGTATTACTTGCACGTATTACGTCGTCTGACGAGTAGGATCCTAGCCAGGAGAGTGTGCTTGTCATGTCCTTTGATAGAAATGATTACACACCGTCATAAATATGTTACACGTACCTACTTAGTTATCATAATCTGACGTGCAATTGTAGATTCAACGTGGCGAACCCTCCGAAAGCCGCAGTCACAGTTTGCGTTCAGGCGAAAAGATTGGACAAGGCGTCCCCCAAAGGAGCTGAACAACTTACGCCGCAGGAATTCTACGAAAGCGCCGACCAGGGTGCTCCACTAATCTGCGGCGAAGCCGGCACTGACAGGTACTACATCTGGGCAACGTTCTCTCAAACCATGCACTCAACAGTCGAAGAAACTAAAGGCAAAGTGGCTTATGCGTATTTCACCAGCATCGAGTCTATATTGTATGGCTACAGGTTTGACAACCCTTACGTACGAATCAACTGATGTGTAAGCAGCATTTCATCTACCCAATAAACATTTAAAACTCACTAAATCCTTCGACTTCTCAAGCACGTCCATTAGGTGAAGTAATTCTCTGAAAACGTGAGTTTACGAGTGTCTGTTGATGAGGTTGGAATGAATCTGCATTTACTTATTCATGTAGTAGTATCTAGAGAAAATTATGTGTGTTGTAACTAGTGGGTTAATTGTGATGGAGTAGAATGATGCCCATGGAGTGGATGAAATAATAGGTACATATTGTGGAACAGCACTCGAATGCTGATTAGTTCCGGGAAGACAATGAGGCTCCACTACAAGAAGCTTGAAAATCCTCAAATGTTATGAACTGAAATACCTAGGAACCAGGAACATGTTTTAGGTAGCCAACTTCCACCTCCTGACTACGTACTACAGTTACTATCCTACTCTGATATTGTTGGTGAAGACTGTTGCGCGGTAAAAGACTTTCCGAAGGGGCCGACTTGAGAGATCATAGGAGCTGTATACGTTTTGGTGCCACGACGGCGCCAAACAAACCAACCTGCTTTCACTGTTTCTCGAAGTAGTAGGTCAGTTCAATTGTAGATTCAACAAAAAGAACCTTCAGGAGTTGAAGAAAGTAAAACGTCCGAGCGCGACACAGGTGGATGAGCCGAAAGTGAAAACATCTTCTACAGCGAGTTACCTCACCCTGCAGTGCCTAGGGCCACGAACCAGCTGACCACCTCTCGCTGTTGATTCCTTGAACCGAGAGCTTCTTCGTCGTATAAGTACTTGAATTATAATACAAGATTCAGGAATCAATTTAATGCACACATCTCAGTTTAAACATAAATAAAATGATCCTGAAACAAGTCAAAAAAGCTAAGTTGGAGTGATTTGCACTGATTGGAGTGAGTCCGGACTTACGGACTTACAAAGCGTAGGTCACAAGAAGAATGATGTAAAATTTCAGTAAGTAGGACCTCACCAGTACATACAATACAACACTAGTAACCAATAATTATAATAATCATTATAGGAAGAGTATTCCTAGTTACCGAAGCATTTTTTCTGTGGCATGAAGTTAGGGGTTTCAAGTATTTCTGTATCCCGTGTACCTATCATCAGGATTCGCCCATTTGAGTTAACCCTACCCATTCATCATTTCACCATTATTATCTCAACTGACGTCTCAGCGTTGTAGACCAACCACAAATCTACCTCAGCTCTTGCTGAAGATATTAGGGTTACACTCCAGCTCATCTCGTTACTTCTGAAACATGACCTTTTTCATGATGAAGGTCCTTGAAAACCGTTCAAATGAAACAATGACAGCTTTTATTTTTAGCCGTCTTCCTCCCAGTATAAAATGGAAGGAAAATGCCTTTTTTAAGTACAATAACTAACTACACTGGAGCACTTTGCAGCCGAAGTATGAAATATAGCGGTGCCCGCCTTCCATTCGGGCCCTGTAGGCCTTCTCAAACGTGGCCTCGTAGCGCTGGCGCCTTCGGGGGGTTTGGTACAGTAATCTCAATCCCTCACGAGTCGATAGCTATAATCTAGGAAAACCTAAAGAACATAAATTCCCGCTACCCGGAACGCAGCATCTGCAGATTGCTAGCAATCTGTAGTACCTGTTGTAGCAGAGCAAACTCACAATTCCTCAACACATCCTGATATCCACAACAGTAGTGGCAATGCAACATATTTTGAGGTCCCACGAACCTTTTTATTTGCCATTTGTCTTCATCGTCTATAGATTAGTAGGCAGATATGCGTGCCCTCGTGCTTGCGCGTGTGTGTGGTGTTTTTCTCCTGCTAAAGTAACCCTAGCAGAAGGAATTAATTCTCACCTGCTCCTTTCCCTGATTACAGGAGAGGAAGGTATATGTCAACGCTTATTGTTTAATACTTTCTTAAACACACAAAAAATAGCATTAACCCATTAGTTGGTGTAGGTTCCAACGACTAGTTGGTGTAGGTTACAAGTTGACAAAAAAAAAAAAAATCCCTAACTCTACTCATCAAATCAGCATCTGCAGTAGACCTGCCTCCATAATGTGTCCCCCCGATTTCAGTTTGGCAATTCATTGATTGGACAGCATGATCCGTTATCAAACTGAATACAGTCATACAGGCCTAACAATAGAATACTAATTGTTGTCGACAATAAATGCATGTTTTGGTTTATTATTTGCAATAATGAACCTTTGGAATCGAGCATGAGAACAAAATTTTGAACCCCCCCCCCTCAAAACTTGGTGGTTTCCGTTTCAAGGTAAGCAGAATCCGAAAATGGAATATAAAATGTCTGCCCGTCCGGCGAACTTCGCCCTTTCCTTAGTTACAATGAACCAAAATTAACGAAATTGAGTTTCTAAGCCCCATTTGGGGTCTAGTTGGTCCGCGAAGCTCGGCGTTACTCTCAGTCACCTCAAGGTCAGAAATAGGGGTTGAAATTTCCAAAACCTTAGCTCGAAAACTTTTATTAGAAGGGCTAATTTTTAATTTTATTTACATTTTTATTTTTTTTATTTTTTTTAACGTTTCAACCGAGCAGCCGTCCGACTGCTCCGAAAAGCTTCTTCAACATTATTTAATTTGAAGATTTGATAGGTACTTTTTCAATTCGAACAAACACGAATAACAAAAAAACAAATAATTGATGATAGAATTCCTGAATCCACCGCATTTGTATGAAACTGCAGTTCCCCGGCCGGCTACAGTACCTACTCGATTTAGGGCTTTCCTGAGTGGGGGGGGGGGGGGAGGGGTATTGAAAACCGAAAACAGTGACCTACGCAGGAGGGATATCTATATAGATAAACCGTTGCGTAATAATTTGCAGCGTTTTTCTTCATTTTAGAATTATAATTATTTTGTTCTGCTTTTGTGATGCAGTTGCGGAGTATGTAGTACTAGTAGTATAATTTTTACTTACTAGAGAAAATGTTACTGGAAAACGGAAGTTACTTCCTCGGAAACAAGGTCGTACTGCACAATGAACCTTAAAACTTGGAATCCCTCCGAGCCAGGAATTTCCCAACGTGCAATGGTAAACCCCCGCAAAAAGTGAAGAAAAAACTCCAAGGCAACTACGACAGATTTTTTATTTTTATTTTTACAACGGGGTCATCGCGGAGTTATTTTAATTTCGGACTTCCACTTCTGGATGGGAAACAGAGAATGAACGGTCCTTTGTGAGTTCAAAACTAATTGAAGTCGGCGAGAAAACCTATTACCAGTCATTTGAGAATATTGCATTCAGAAAAATGACTCCGACAGAAAATTCCGAAACTTCATTTCCTCTTTCTAGATAACGAGGGGGCTTGAGCAATAAATTGATTTTCTCAGATTGTTCTGTTCAACCTTTGGTTCGTTTTTCCAATCATAGGTTTATTATATGGGGTTTTATGGAAAAAGTAAGATTTATGGGAAGTTTGGTAATGAACAGCTGGTCTACAATAACTTTACCTGTACAACTTATATAAAGATCTCAATAATGAGGAGTACCCGTGACTTCTATATATTATATATATCCCAATATCAGAAAGAAGATTCCATTCTAAGAATTTTGAGAACAAGCGCTCTCTCCTGTGATGAATATTTCTTTTTCTATGAACTTTCAAAGTTTCGGCAACGAGTGACGTCACTATACCCCTCTCCCGCCTGGGCGGGACTCCCTTGCCAAGTGTGACGTCACTCGTTTCCGAAACGTCGAAAGTTCATAGAAAAAGAACTTATTCGTCGAATGAGAGTGAGGGTGGGCTCAAAATAAATAATGGAACCTAATTTCATTAAAAAATATGAACAGAAGTGATGGGTACTCCTCATTATTGGTAGCTGGAGAATTTCGTTCTACATCTCCACACTTTCCCCTACAATGTGCAATCTGGTGTTTAAATTTATTTTTTTTTTCTTCAAAAATTCATGCACGAACATTCTTGACCCACTGCGATCGCGTATCTTCTCCAGTAATTCACTACAAAGGAATGTAAGATAACTTTTACTACGGTTTGGTACATAGGTTCCTCGTAGCTTCCTGCTCTCGATCGAAATGACTATCTCAATCAATACAAACTGCACTGCTACAATTGAATATATTCAAATCCACTGAGGGTTTCAATGATGGCGCATGCACAGACGAAACTTACAGTCCGATTTATGACTCCCTTCCACCATCCATCAAATGTTTTGTTGGCTCTTTTCGACCAACAAATGAGGGGCAGGAAAACTATCTCGTATACTTGGAAACAATAATGATATTAATGACTAGCTGGATTACCCGTGCGCTGCACGGTGAAAAGGAAAGAAATGGGTCTCAGAGCTCACTCGGCTGATCAGGGCGGGAAATTCAAGCTGCTGTTTGAAGAGCACGCCGGAAAAAAAAACGCATCAAGATACGTTCAGTTGTTTGGCCATCCACTCAAGAAATACATACATACATACATACATACATACATACAAACTGAGTTTTATAGATAAGATAATATATATAAAATTCTTTAAAAACTACCATTCCAACAGTGACTGGAGAAAACCTTTAGACAGGGGTGCAGGTCTCCTAAAATTTCGGACTTTCCATGAATGCCAGCGCCTGTTCTTGAGTGGATCTCCATCAGTAAGTATCGACTCAAGATTTTTAGTGGTATAAATCATGCCAAGTAACTCATTCTCGAAGCCTTGTTCTTCTGTTACACAATCTATGGCCGTCCGCTGGACTGATAGAATCGATAGAATGGAATAGAACTGTAAGGCAGAAAGCACGACATACCTATATAGTATATACCTATCCGGCATTTGAAAAATCTGCTAGGTCCTTGTCACATGGGTTTATTATTCTACTGGACATACCCACAAAAATGTTGGCAGTTCATTTATTGATTATTTCATGTGCAATAATTGAAATAGCTATTTTTTATGGTTCCCACCATGTTTGGACCCCCAAAACACGAATTAGGCTCCTATTTTCGACAATCTTTGATCAATGATAGTGCCATTTAATTATCTTGGTTCACCTGTTAATACTACTTCTGGTGTTATTATACAAGTTTATGGTGATTTCAGATATTTCCCAGGTTTTTGACTCACGAAAAATGAATTTTGGGAGCTGAACCTTCGTTACAACCTCAATTCTTCACTCTGGCTAAAATCAACTTCATATTCGGTTTCCTCGCCCTAAAAACATCGAAAACGGTAGGTAACTCACAAGCTCATGTTCACTAAAACGTAAAAAACCCTCGAAAACCCCTATTTTCACACCCATTTTTCACCCTTAACACCCCTGGGTGTATTCCTATCGGGCTGCCGAACTTTGGAGCACAACTAGGACGTAAATGTGTTCCAAATGGGGACCCAAACTGTCTGCGGAAAAACGACGATTTTAGACCAAATTTTAACGTAAAGTTAAGACTGAAACTTCGTTAGAACCTCAATTTTCCATTCTTTGGTCAAAATCCACTTCACATTCCGTCTCCTCGTCCTAAAAAACATGGACAACGATACTTCACAAGCTCATGTTACTTAAACTAAAAAAAAAAAAAATTACCTCCAATTGTCACCCATAACACCCTTGGGTATATTCCGATCGAGCTGCAAAGTTTCGGGACACAACTAGGGCCCAAATGGAGCCTGTTTGCGGAAGAACGAATTTTTACCGAAATTGAAGTAAATATGCATGATACGGCGGACGGTGGACGGCGGACGGTGGACGGACATTACGTTTTTGGAATCTACGCACCTTGAAACGTAAAAGAAAATATTTCGAGGGGGTGTTATAAAATTTGTTTGCTGAGCGAATAGATACGTGTAATATTCACAGAATAATAAATCAAAATTTAGAAGGGGTGTTTTATAAAATATTTGCTGAGCGAATACATAGGTGTATTATTCACAGAATGATACACCAAAAGGCACTGAATAAGAATTGTAAATTTGATGACAACTCCAGAGCATGAATTAGGTTGGTACCTATTTATTCCTAGATTAACATCTGCAACCTTGAACGTTTACACTTCAACAATGGAGCCAATTTTGTGGGGGCATGGCGGCCCCATTACAAATTCAGCCTGAGTGTGAAGTAGGTACTCCATCAATCTTCCATAACCATTTCCTCATTGTGATCCCCTCAAGAAAGAAAAGCTTAGTTTCCTTTTACCTTATTTATTTTTAACGAGATGTTTATCTACTGGCAAAGTGCGACCTTTAATCTCGAAATTCATGATCCACTTGACATTGGTTCGGAGGTTAGAAAGTCCTGTGTCAAACCGTGATATCTACCATGGAATGTGATCAGTTATTAGTGGTACTGGAATCGTTGAAGCATTTTAGTAACAATGACACGTCACTGATGGGGGGGGGGGGGGGGTCTCAGTAAGATTGCGCTTAGGCAATAGAGGTTGAAATGAGAGGTCCTTGAAAGATTCATATTAAGTTATGGGTAGCCGATGAATGTATAACACAATTGATGATTCGCATTTAGACCTGCTTTTTTATAACTTTGACACATTCCTACCTATTTTATTTTTGGTTCCTCCTCGCATTTATGAATAATAATTAATGGATCGTAAGTGGACTTTTGAATCACCTAATACTGAGTCGATCACAGGGTAGTTGAAATAATGCACAAAAATAAATTATAACGGCAGCTGTCTTGCAATAGATCAATAAATTCGCACATTCGAGAAGCATTTCGATGAGATCATTTCAAAAGCGATGAGACGATGTAATTCAATTTTCGAGCAAATTCGCCGTGAAATAATCAATCCACTGGCAAATTTTTCATTCCAATATTCATGGGCCTACATCCGATATTCATGGTTTTAAGATATTCAACTCAGCCATTTGCCTCCGGTTTTCATATTCATGAAGGTTCAAAATTCACGTATATACACGTGAAAACTGCATAATCCACTGAACAACCTTAATGAATTAGTTTACTCATTTTCTCCTACGGATATACAGGTATAAGTAATAGGCCATTATTCCACAATATTTTGCCATTAGATCTTGATGGTGTTCAAAATAATATTATAAAAACAACAGCCCCAAAAACCCAATATCACTGATACTATTCTGAATTTTCAAGGGTGCTGGATAGGATTTGAGGCAAAATTGCAATAGCGGTGCGAGGGAGCTCGTTTCCAATGGTTTGGGAACACGGACCATTCTTGAGGTTTGGTCAGAATATCGGGGAACTAACTAAATACCTACTTACTTGATTGAATGAAAAATTTCTGTACGTCCTAGTTGGTCCGCGAAGCTTGGCGTTACTGTCAGTCATCTCTAAGGGGTGAAAAATAGGGGTTGAAATTTCCCGAACGCCGCAGCTCGGAACTTTCAATGGAACGGCTTTTTAAAAAATTTTGACATTGAACTCAAAACGCTGCAAATCCCTGCACAACGGTTTATTATTTTGTATAGAATACCCTTCTGTTACAGATCACAGCTCTATGTATAGATAACCCGTCTATATAATATGATATGTACTATTATATACATATTATGTAGATCGCAGACCCTCCGTAGGTTAGTACCTAACCCCGTACTCGTTACTAGGTACCTACCTAAATCACGAGTTAAATGTTGCTAAAATAATTCTGCCGATGACAAACAGTACCTAACGAAAAGAAACACACATAATGAAGTTCTGAAAAGAAATTGTTGATGAGGAGTGAAAAAAAGTTGCAAAAGTACCTACCAACAAACTCCAGCCCCTTCTACGTAGATGGTATAATGAACCGTTGTGTAATAATTTACCGTTGAGTAATGATTTACCGTAGTAATAATTTACCCATCAATAATACTTCAACGTTTGTTCAAGTTTCACTACCTACCAACAAACTCCAAAAGAGCCATCATTTTTCAAATTAAATAATATCACAGAACAACCAACTCGACTTCATACTCCGCCAATATAATCAGGTGATCCCTACCAATGATTGGCCGTATTCACAAATTCCTATTGTGGGCGCGTCTCTGGTTACGAGATTTGGTTTGAATTGTATACAATTTCATTCACACTGGAGTCGAAAATGCCTGTCGGTGTAAACTTCGGGGCCTTACTGTGAACGAACGGCTGGACGTACGACGCTCCGGATGGTCTTAAAAAACTCGCAAGTTCAAGAACTATTTGAAACCGTAAAAATATTCACGTAAAAAAATGGTATAGGCGTTTTGAAAATTTCAACCCCTATTTTGAACCCCTTAGAGATGACTCACAGTAACGTCGAGCTTCGAGGACCAACTAGACAGCGAACGGAACCTATAACCCGAATTTCATCAATTTTCTTTCATGGTAACTAAGAAAAGTGGCCCGTACGGCGTAAGGCGTACGGTGTACGGCGTACGGCGTACGGTGTACGGCGGACAGACAGAAATATTTTTATTGCAGTTTTGGATTCTACATACCTTGAAACGTAAACCATCAAATTTTGAGGGGGGGTAAGAATTTTTTTTTTCATGCTCGATTCCAATGGTTCATTATTGAAAATAATAAACCAAAAGTGTGACGTTTCAGTGTGACGAAGAAAGCGTTATGAAAAATTTCTAATGATTTTCACGTACAACCGATTCGTTGCTACGGAACTTTAACTTCGCCAGTTATCATCGTACAAAAATCGTTCACCACTCGTTGGATAGCTCTCGATTTACCTAACCATATTACGTTAACCACTGCGGAGTGCGTGGCCAACAAGCTGCGGTATGAGCGTGATTGTTTAAATAATTGTTTACACGCACAGGTGATCATTCTCAATAAGGTACGTGGTACGTGGTGTGGGTGCGGGAGGGGGCGCAAAGAAAATGTCCCTCGCGGTTGCGTACTTGTACGAAAGCTGTACCCACCGTTTGTATTTTTTTTAAATCAAAGATTAACGAAAACGCTTAAGGTACAAATTAAGGTGCTACGTATGTTTACCTCATTTTCAGCCTACAGCGGTTTGGGTTTATTAGGTATCAATGATCGATCCATCAATCAACTGAAGCTTGTTTTAAATTGATCTCCACTAAAGAATTTTTTGAGACCACCCGGAGCATTGTACGACCAGACGTCCGACTGCACCGAAAAGCTTCATCAACATGCTGGTTGTATACCGTGAATGACACGGTTGTTTGTTCTGTGATATTATTTCACTTGAAGTATGATGACTCTTTCGGATTTTGGTGAAAGGTACTTTTGTAAACTGAACAAACGCTATGCTTCATGAACAACAACAAATAATAATTAATGACTGAATATTATTGAATTCCGTGCATTTTTATTAAACTGTAATTCCTGGGCTGGCTCCAGTACCTACTCGATCCCGGGGGGGGGGGGGGGGGGGGAATAAGCCAACATCCTATCACCCTCGAATATGTACCTACATTCACGTAGTCGGACAAAGTGGAGGGTCTAGTAGTTTATTCTCAGTTCATTTATAGAGCTTGAGGATGTAGGTACCATGTAATTTACAAGCCCAACGATTTCCTACAAGTATACCAAGTTTACCCAACAGAAGTACGAACCGACATCTTTCCCATTGTACTACCTACGTTTTCAGGTAAAATTGAAATAATTCTTGATAATACCAGTAGATAATTATACACATTGTTCAACTTCGATTTATGCAACTTTAAGAAATCAATTCAATAATTTTTCTTCTTTGTCTCTCACAGTCTCGCTACCATCAACTTAACTGTGCAACATGCATAATATATCGATCCCATATCAAAATCCCCAACCAACTTAACAAGCAGCAAACCCCTTCCTGCCCGATGAAGACGTCACACCGAATCTATTTCATATTACAGGAGACGAAAACCCGTGTTTTCCTCGCATCTTGTCTCTCGGTTGGAGTGCGGACATGTGAGACAAGTGCTGCGGGTGTCCTTGCAGACCCGTCTCCGGTTCCATAACACGAAACCCAACGCGCCCTCTCTCAATGGATTCCTCTGGTAAAAAGTAAAAATCGAGGTCACATTTACAATTAGTCAGACTTCCTTAGTCATAATATTGTGAGATGCTAATCTGAATACCATAAAAAGAATAGTTTAGATAATGCGTACAGAATAATTTACCGTACGGCGGACAGACAGAATTTTTTTATTTTTTTCATTTTTTTTTCGGAGTCTGCATACCCTGAAACGTAAGCCATCAAATTTTGGAGGGGGGGGGGAGTTAATTTTTTTTTTTTCGTGCTCGATTTCAAAGGTGTTAATTATTGAAAAAAATAAACCAAAATGGATTTTGTCGATAGGTACTTTTGCAACTTGAACAAACGTAGAAGTATTATAGGGTAAATTTTATTACACAACAGCTATTACACAACGGTTTATTGTTTGCCTTATGCTTCATGAATAAATAATGACTGAACTACGACTGATGAAGATAATTAATGACTAAATAATGATTAATTAATGACCAAAGAAAACAGTGATATAAGCAGAAGGGGCATCTATACAGGTAAATAATAAACCTTTGTGTAACAATTTGCAGCGTTTTTATTGCACTTTCGGATTCTACATACCTTGAAACGTAAACCACCACATTTTGAAGGGGGGGGGGGGGGGGGGGTTAAATGTATTTTTCATGCTCGATTCCGAAAGTTCTTTATTGAAAACAATACCAAAGAATTATGAATCACGAAACTTCTTTTCTTTTTCAAGTGTACCTATTCACCCGTAGAGAAGTAATGGGGGTTCCCTTCCGTTTATTTCCTCAACTTCCTTCTGGGATACGCTTTACAAAAAGTGTCTGGTCCGGTTGTAAGCCTATTATACAGAACTAATTCTTTGGAGCCAACTACTCACACCTTTTCATCTTGGTCTTACACACTGGAATGGTTCAGGATGGTTCACTACTGTCAACATTTCTTCAGGTACCTACTGAGTGACCTAAACTCTCCATACTGAATGTCTCGCAACTCGTTTTTGATTGTATGGGTAACATTCCAGGAATAATAATCTGAAACCGGATTTGGCGATTGGAACAAACCGAATTACTCACAGTTAGTAAATCTGGAGTGCGTGTGTGTGTTTTGTCCAGAGCAAAAATCTTACTCCTACTAAGTCTTCGCATGTTAGAGCTGGATTTTAGTCTAGCAGCTGATCCTTCCACTTGATACATAGATTGAATTGTAGGTTTAGAGTGAAAGTAGGAGTACGTTTATAATGCAATCTCAATAACATGAAGTTGTGCGGTCCAAGTAAAACATATATTATAAACAAAAAGGTCCGTCCAAATTACAAGCTAGGTACTTCTCACCCTAAGCAGAACACAATGGGGGATAGTGGGAGGTATCGCACGCTTGGTGGACTGGTTGGTGAATATAATTTCGATCAACCCTAGTTAGTGAACTCCGGTTGACATCTTCAACTGTATCTCTTTGTCAAAATCACGATCTGCTCCAAATCGTGAAGAAGCAGTGGGACGGGTCCTCGGAACGGTTCACTCACCGGTCCCACTTCCCGGAGGGCTCCCAGGAAGTGACTGTGCCGATCTTATATGCGACCACGAAAGCTGTACGCTTTCATTCAACTTGACTTGCGTTTTTTTGGAGAAAAAAAATTGAATTTTTTTTTTAAATCCAAGATTGTTAATAGGAGTATTAGTCGCAGATTCAATAATGTGGTTACATTGCGGTGTTGGCTGATAGCGGAAGAAATTATCATGTTGGTAAAAACAGAAAATATACCTAATGAAGTCAGAGAGATAAAAATCCATATCAGAAAAAATCCAACGCGGAGAAAACAGGTTCCAAGTTTCTATATAAATGAGATGTGCAGATTAGGCGTTAGTTTTCGGAATATTCTTGTTCAACAATAATTTTCTATGAATTCCTCACTGACATCTACATTGAATCTGAGATGTAGATTGCCATCCTAAGCTAATAACTCACGATTTTCCAGTGATGTGTTCTCGATTCCACGTACCTAGAAAAGAGAAAACAGGTGAGAACAGCACAACAAACTTTATTAAAGTACTTTTACCTGGAAGATATACAAATAAGTGAAACAACTGATGTGTTTATACATTATATGTATAGGAGCACAAGGTACTTGATGGGTGATAATTTTCAAGTCCGGAAAAATTAGTTACTTCAGCTCTAACGTATGGAAAGTGTTGGAATAGGTAGTTTTGTGAGTTGTCATTGGATTTGCATTCTAATAGGCGGAAATAAACGTCATCCCATTCAAGCGAATGCACCCAGCAGCTATGTGACCTCGCTCGAGATGAATAGACAACCTACATGTGACAAACAGGCCAGTGGGTAGGTAACCACTGTAGTTACTGCGGAAATGTTCACGTGTAAAAAAAATAAAATGTTGAACTGGGTGAGTAGGCACAGATCATGTCAAAAACAAGATCCTCGATAATAGCCTTTAGAAACAGCCACTCGAAAATATTCAATAGTAAGTTGTAATTAACAAAAACTACCATAGCACCCGTCCTGGATATGATTAAACAATGCAGAATTTGTATCAGAAACAGATGATTTGAACGGGAAAAATGATGAGATGGTGGGAAAACGATGTATTCGTCAGGAGGCGGTCCAAGTCGGAAGATGATGTCCTCAAGATGAGGGAAGAGTTGATACATGAAGAAGATAAGAGAATCGCACATGAGAGCAAAGGATTGAAACAGTTTACTTTTAGGTCAGTTGGGGCACAATGCTACATCCGTATAAGACTCAGATTTGCCTGAAATTCCAAATTACTTCCATATTCAAAGACCAATTTCTTCAGCAAACATCAAGATGGACTGCAAAAAGCAAACCGCACCGCACAGAGCCTACGACGTTTCTCAAGTCGATATTTTAAGCAATATTATTTGTGAGTTCTAATAATAATGAACTTGATAAGAATTCTTATTTATAGGGTGGAGGCGAAGACCAGCAAGTTGGAAAGAGTAGGTATATCTGGGAACTGCGCTGAGCTCGGGGCCTGGGTTCCTGAGAGTGTCGTTCTGCTGGATAGGGAAGGTAATGCTGAGACTGCCAGATACTACAATACTGTTGTGTAGTACAAACTTTTTGGTTAATATATCATAATACCCATATTCGGTATCAGATGTCCGACATGAATGTATGTCCTTGATGAGTCGCAACACAGCATTTCTCTAGCAAACCTATTTAGATGTACCGCATGACATATTTTCGTGTAGTAACGCTTGATTATATAGAACATATTTTTTAATTACAGTTCAACTATACTATAAGTGTTACATAATATATTAATTTGTTGAATCAAGAAATTCTGGTAAACTTAGGTGACACAGACGTATGGAGTAAAGACCTGGTTCTACCGCTGTTGCTGGACGATTTTATCAAGTACCGCTACGTAGTGGCCACTGATGAGAATTACCGAGAAGAAAACATCAAAAATGGCGACACCGTTCCGTCAGTAAAATCTATCAGAAGGTGGGAGGCGAACCCAACTGTGAGAAAAATCGCCCCCGTTTCGACTGTTCTACAGGTATATTTGGCTGGAGACTGTGATATTATCGATAATGCTTAGTTGTCATCCTCACTTTCCGCATGCAAATTTGGGGATTGTTCTGTTCATAATGGATATGACGAAACGTAAAATACTCATTCCGACCGTCCAATGGAATCTAGTTTCATTACAAAATAATTTATAAGGAAACCGCTTTTGCGACCCCCCCCCCCCCTCCCCACCACTCTTTTGTGGGCAATTACCTACCCCATAGCTCACAAATGTTAACCAAAATCCACCCAATCGCTTGCAAGATTTGGGAGTTGGCGAGATTTCCTGTTATTATGAACCTTCTTTGTAAAACTGATAATCGTGCTTGATAATAGGTAGGTGATTCACGAACCTCTATGGAATGTCACAAACCTGAATCCGTCCGAAGTATCTGATAATTGGAAAGTGGCACATCGGCATTTCCCGTTAGATCATAGCTGAGCATAAGAGCGAGACAAAAAGTTGTTTCTGGAGCACTGAAACATCAATTTCCATGAAGCCAGAATGAAAGAACCAAGTTGTACCCTTAATGGGTAGCTACAACTTCGAAAAATCATGCAATATTTTGTTAACCTCACAACTTAGACGATCTGTAGCAAATATTTTACAGCCCACAGCGTCATTCCGCAAAGAGTACCTGAGCATGTCAGTGCAAGCAATTCGGGAAGCCAGGCGTGAAAAGACAGGGCCCCCTGCACCCGATATTTTCGGTCTGGTCAATGGAAGTAACATCGTCTCCTTGGGATGGCTCACGAATGAGAATGTTTTGATGATCAAACTTTTCCGTAATAACCTGCGGTTATCCGATAAGTCGTTCTCGTCGAAGCCGATATTCATAAAACTCCGAACCATCAGAGTGGAGGCCAATACTCATGGAACCGAAGATTTCTGCGAGGATCTTTCCGATGGATGGCCAGTCGTGGAAGTCTCAGGTTTGAGCGAGAGCCATAGAAAGTTCAGGCGGCAGGAGGAGTATGGAATTCGGTGGTGTGGAGACAATAATTTGATTTTTCTCGTTTTCCACGACAATCCGAGTACACTCGGGCTCGTATTGGAACTATACGTATACGCCAAGCTTCGCGAGAATGTCATTAACGACTTGAGCAAGCCCTACCATACAGGTGCTGCCTGTTTACACCCTTGCACCATCTCCGATCCGGAAGGAATTATTACCACCGACATATTTGACATCAAAGGTAGAACAGTAGGAGAAATCAAACTCAGATATGCAACCATAAAATGTATGAAGCAAATCAAATATAGACTGAATCATTCGTTGGCGAGTCTATGGGCCAGCTTGTGGTCACCGATTTCACCAGATCACCTCAACGTGATCAAAACCTGCTCGCAAACAAGAGACAACACTGTTGCTTCAATCGATGCTACTGCAGCTGAAGGATTCAACTATGTAGAGATATCGATTCAGTACACCAAAGACAACCTACCGATATTCAGTCACAGTGCTTACATTGCCCTGGCACTGAAGAATCCTGGTAACATAAATCCAATAGAACAATACCAAATACCAGTAAATAAATTTACTTTGTCGCAACTTCATAGAATGCGGATTCTTCCACTGGACCAGTGCGACCACATTTTGAAATTGAAGAGGAAAGAGTATCCGAACGACGACAGTAACCGGCCGTTTCCCTCAGTGATGCAGTTGCTGAATAATGTAGACAAAAAGGTTGGGTTCATCATTGAAGTAAGCACAATTCTCCCACGAGAGAACGGCTCGTACAATGAGTACCATCAGTATGACGTGAACGAGAACTTGGAAAAACTTCTGAAAGCTTTGCAGCAATCAGCTGGGAGAAGAGATATAATTCTGGCCAGTTTCCACCCAGACGTATGTGCGATGATGAAGCTGAAGCAAAACACGTATCCGGTGATTTTCTTACCGGAAGGCATGCCGGATAAATATCCACGGTACGACAAAGATGAGAGCTGTAAGGATTTAGACAGCGCCATACATTTTGCTGTCAGTTTTGAGCTGCACGGTTTGGGCCTGTGTGAGGAAACCATCATGTTTCCAGGAAACGCTGAGAAGCTTAAGAATGACAATTTGGTCGTATATTGTTTATATTTTGACAAGAAAAGAGAGACGATTTTGAGGGAGCATATGACCAAATACAAACTGAACGGCATACTCTGTTATCGATCTGACGGGTATGGACGGTTCAGAAGAACACTGGGTTACACCATCACGCCTAAAGTTAATGAGAGGATGCAATTTAGAGAATGGTCGGATGAGGCAATCCAAGATGGTTACATCAAGCCTGAAATCCATCCTTTGGAGCATACAGACAATACTGTGACTACTTTGGAAAACATGATATACCTACCATCAAATCAAAGGCCTACAGGATTGTCGAACTTTAGCACTTCCCCGATTTTGGTTATAAGAAATCCAGAAGTGGTCAAGCGAAGTCCAAACCACAATGAGGTGGCACCTCAAAATGTCAACTGGAGCCGGAAGTAGGTGGACAGAATATGCTCATTCAAAACAATTTGTTATAAACGTTCCAGAACTTGAGTGAGATGACCCCTTGCAGAATAAAATACCGTAAGAAACAAGCACACATTATTGCGTAGTATGCCAAAAAATAACGAACTCTATAACAATTTAAGCGCCTGTAATTATGTGTAGTGAAGCTCGCTAACTAGCAGTAAGTATCTTCCTACATGAGTAAAATTCACTAACACTGCTGGTCGCAATTACTTATATTCTGAACTAAACATTCAGCCTCGTGAACTTTGAGCCTGTGAAGACAACACCAATGGACTATAACACTACGTTATCACAGCATAATTGTACATAGCAGGATTGTATGTAGTTGTTTCTTCATGCCTCAGTATGCTCTTTATATAGATAATATCTACACTATGTTTGGTTCCGGAAGCAGACAGCAGCTGTATCAATTTATTAAGGTAACCTTATCAACTACAGTGGATCTCTTTTCGACTTTTCCTGCAGTAACTACTAAAGGAAGTTATATTCAATTTGCAATTGTTCCAAGGAAGTTAATATGTTAAACAAAAGGTGTTATTATTAGGAGCCAACGGTCCGTGGAATAAAATAATAATCGTTGAGGTGAAAAACAACAATTTCACAACGTTCATGAGTCATGATTGTCATTTCAGATGTGGTGATCGAAGAAATGAATAGAGAGAAACGATAAGGAATCAGACGGAAGAAGGTTTAGGTGGAAGGACTATTCCGCAACCTCTGACCATTGTGGTGTTTTAGCTCAGCTATTGTGGCGGAATCTGACGAAAAAGCATCAAGAAGAAGGAACTGAATGAAACTATCAGGGAAAACCGATCAAACAATGCAGGGACTTTCTAGTTACTGCCAAGAAGGCTCATATAGCTGGGTGTAGCTGTTACTATTATCTAGATACCTGAGTCCTCTGCCGTGGCTATCTGATTCTGATGTGTCTTGGTCCGATTCATTCGTAGTGGCCTGGCGAAGTAAATAGGAAAATCTTTGGTTTTTTGTGGCCAGCGGTGTTTCCTAGTGTTGCAAAAGCACTCGGCCGCTTTACGTAAGAAATCTTATCATCATTGGCAGCACCTTCGAAATTGATGAGTAGATGGCTCACAGAAACCAAAACCTCTTTACCTAAGAAACCTGGCCAGACTTTTATTCTGAATCTACTCATAGCAAGGTATTCAATCTCACATACTTACTGGTCAATGAATTACTGAATGAACATGAAAGGGCACCCAGAGAACATAACCATGACGTACAGCTTAGTGCAGATGAAGTAGTATTCGGTAGTATAGTGGTAGTTTCGCTAAGTACACACTTTTACTGTTTATCCGAGATGGGATGGCATAACTCCAACAATCCTCAAACAAGACAACATTTATGATCATGGATTGCTGTTAGCTCTCAATAAACTTCTGCCAAGTTTAATGGCACATAACTTCCTCGTATCGATAAATTGATCGTATAGATCATAAACGTATAATGAATAACCAATTCGGTACAGATTACGGTGGATTATATCTATAAATTCGACCTGTTGTTATGCATGAAGCATAAAGTGTAGTTTGAAAAAAGGAGGACGTAAATTCCTCCGAGTAGTTTGAAGAACAGTTCCTTGAACATTTCATCAAAACCGGGCCACGGATTCGTGAGAAACTGAGTACCTACCTCAGATTTCGTGTTTGCGCATGCGCCTATCTGATCGTTCTGAAATTCATAGGAGACCTTCTAGGGCCCAATTCGCATGATCCCTGAAAATAAAAACGGAGTTATTGAAAAAATAGTCTATTTCCACTAATAGGTACACGAAAAACGCAAAAAACAGCGTTTTTCGTGTATTAGTGGTAATAGACTATTTTTTCAATAACTCCGTTTTTCTTTGAAATGGGTTTCGACGATTTCTTCGCGAGTGATTTAGTTCGTATCCCTGAAAAGTTCAGCAAAATCGGGCCACAGATCCGTGGGGAAATTGGGTCCATCGGATTCCGCGTTTGCGCATGCACAGTGACAGTACCAGTCATACGACCGTTCTGAAATTCATAAGGGGCCCATCCCGCATGACCTTTGAAAATTTTAGCGAAATCGGATTTGAACTGAGGAAGTTCATATTTGCGTGTGGCCGTGTGGCAAGGATTGGCGGACACACAGACGGACAGATAGACACCGAACCAAATTTGTTCAGAAAGCTCTAAAACGTAAAAAGCGAGTAGAAATATTTTAATTTTGGAAATATTTTAATTTTGGAGACCAAAAAATCGTTTCCTCTAGTTGTAGTGAATGCAAAGCTTCCCCTACTAGAAGCGAAGTGCTTCTACGGGTCGAAGTATTTTGCATGGTTAATAATTTTCAGTAATGAAACTTCGGAAAGGAACCTTTGGAATTCGATCGTCCAGGTAGATATTAATTTCATGAAATGTTGCACACCGTTCCCTAATCCCACGTTCCTAGAAGGGAAACGGAAGGTTTTTTTATACTGCAACAGAGCTAACAATAATCCATAATGTTCCATTTCGTGTTTCTAATGGTTAATAGGAGTTACGCTTTGTGTCAGACACACAAATGGGAACGAAATGGGACGAAAAATGTTTTAATTATTATTATCTCTGGTAGCACAATTGAATGGCGACTGCAGAATGTGCAGGAGGCTATTGTAGATTACGTGAGCCTACAATACCTGTATGTATACCTATCTGCCTACATGTACCTCGGATGTACACCTATCTGCTGACAAATAGTTGTGTTCTTGCTAATATGAGGGGTCAGCACTCTGCGGTATGAATCTGTATCGCAAGTGAATGACTCATCTGAATCTGTCATTAGGCTAAACGTTTCATCTTCCATACATTAACTGTTGAAGGGTGCAATACGGTTTACTTGTTCGCTCTTCATCCTAGAATAGGCGAGAACCTGATATCTCACACCTCTTCATAATATCAACAAGCCCGGGCGTATAAATATTAACTGCATCCAGTCTCAGGATATCCCGTTCATGGTGGAACATAGTGCCAGATGTTGAACTAAACCCATCCTGAGTGGGAAGCGAGTCTTACACCCTTGCAAAAACCGTTTCGCACTGACCAATGAGTCAGACGGTGGAAAAAAAAATCGAACTGGTTTGCTGGTGTAGGTCGGTACCCATTTTCAAGAAAGTCACGAAATAAGGTTCTCAGAACCTTTCTTTGAGATAGCGGTCCGTATCAACGTCGGCGAATGATATTAAGGCGTAGAATTTATTATAAGCACGCTACGGGGGATGAAATTGTTGAGGATTCTGGGAGGCCGAGAAATATTAGTAGAGATGTTTTTTATCCACACGCTCAGTTGATAGAATGTGATGCAGCGTGATGCTTCTATTACTCCAAATGACCACTCGTTTGTCGAGCGTAATGCATTTGGGGAAAACTGAAAGGGAGATGGCCTGCGGAGGCAATGCGTTTGGGGACAGAGGGCACAGTGGGTTTAGGGAAACAATTTTTATGACCACAACAAACTCAAGTTGCTTACACCATCAAAACACGTTTTAGTAGACGGGCACATTTTCGTACGTTCCACATTTTTTCCTTCAAATGTACACTGTGCATGCAAGTATCAACGGCTTCAATATCTCTGTTTCCCTGTTGTTTACGGGTTTTTGAAGGGAAAAACTAAAGAAATGTATTTGCGATTCTGGAATCACTTAAAAGAATTATGCCGGTCGTTGATTAACAATGAATTAATGCCAGAGGTAGTTAACGTTGACTTCGTAAAAGGTGCTCATGCCGCAGTCAAAGCATTTCCTACCTGTCGTCTACAGGGCTACATGTTTCACCTTTTTCCCAGGCATGATGGAGACGTATTCGTCACGAAAAAGCTTTGCGGAAGCACTACAATAAGAAAAGTGACGCTGGATTGTGGATGAAAGTTTTTCACGCTTCCTTTTCTCCTTCCAGAAAAAGTGTACAATGCGTTCCTCAGCCTGATGTATGCAGCACCTTCAGTGGGCACCTCATTTGCTTACTATGTGAACACGACATATATTGAGGATGACTCGATGTTTCCCTCTCTACTTTGGGCGTGTCCACCGACCGAAGACGCGATACGAACAACAATGCTGCAGAAAGCTTCCATGCAGATTTTAACCGTCAATTTTATTCACAACACCCAAGCATTCCTATCGTTATTGACGTCTTGAAGGAAATTCAAACAGAATCGTCCTTCACGATAATCAGTGTGAATAAGGGAATGCACAATAAGCCAAGGGCGGAGCAGGAGCACTACATGGAAATGCTTCTCGGAGCTTGGGAGAAGTACCTACCAAACCGATAAAGACGTTTGCAAATACTTGAATACATTGAGTAACCGCTTCCATCTGAAAGAAATCGAAAGAAGCTGTGATGAAAAAGATTCCCCAAACGCATTGATCCTTGGCAAACGCTTCTCCCCAAACGCATTGCTTTTCCTCCCCAAAAACATTGCGTTTTCGGTCATTTTCCCCAAATTTCATTTTTAAGCCAAATAATAAAGTGAACCAAATTCCTAGCCATAAAAGGGTGTTGACGCACTATCCATTACACCCCAACAGAAACTATAATTCTATTGACCAACGTATCAATTTATCTCTCATTTTCCATCTTTCGTACATATCAGTGATCTGGATGTTTTTCATGATTTTAGCCATTTTTACCGATTTTGGACCATTATAAAGTCAAATTTGACCCATTCTTTTTTGAGAAAAATATTTTATTTTTGTGTCGTTAATACATACCTATTTCTGACCCCAAAAATTCAAATTTGCCCATTATTCTGCATGAAAAGATTTGTCTGTCTTTACTCATCCTTCCATACAATTTTCAGTGATTTTATGTCAACTGCATTTTATCTCAAAATAGGGGTTGAAATCTCCAGGACGCCGTTACCTCTAATTTTTTTTAACGTTTGTAAATAGTTCTTGAACTTGGGAGTTCTTTGAGACCGCCCGGAGCATTGTACGTCCAGCCATTTGTTCACAGTAAGGCCCCGAAGTTTTCACCGACAGGCTTCGCCAACAGGAGGGTGAATCAAACTGTATACATTCAGGCCCGATATCATCGCTAGGGAGCACCTGATTATAGTCACGAGTGGCTGTATGAAGTCGAGTTGGTTGTTCTGTGATATTATTCCATTTGAAAAATGAACTATTCACCTTATGCTTCATGAATAACTACAAATAATAATTAATGATTCAATTATTGAATCCCGCGCGTTTGTATGAAACTTTAATTCCCGGGCGGGCTCCAGTACTCCATTTAGGGCTTTCCTGGAGGGAGCTCGAGGGAAGTGACCACAGAAAACAGTGATCGACGCAGAAGGGGCATCTATTCAGATAAATAATAAACCGTTGTGTAACATAATTTGCAGCGGTTTTATTGCATTTTCGGATTCTACTTGTCAACGTAAACCATCAGATTTTGCGTGGGGGGTTTAACTTTTTTTTTCATACTCGATAAGTAACAATTTTGGTAAAATTTTATTCTAGTGCTTGAAAAAACGCACTGTGAAAGTCAGAGACAACAAGTCGTTTTAAAAACTGAAGAACTATAATTATTTTTATTATCATCAATAATTCATTACTGATAGATTTTCTTTATTGATCAACATAGCTTCTACGAGGGGCGTGGATCACGTTATCATTATTTCCTCCGCCGAGCAGTTGGAGCATAATTATACGTGAAAACTTTTATTGGTGATGGAATGATAAAGAGTTTATTAAGATATTCCTTCTTCCCAGCGGTAATGTTTGAGTTCTTGGTGGCAACAATCCGGTCAGCAATTTTATCATCAACTAATATCATCAGCTAATCAGAAATCGCTAGTTACCGAAAAAATGAATACATTGGGAAATCTCCCGAGTTTTACTAGCAGATCCTTTCTGACACACATACAGTCAGAGCAGTCAATCACAGAAGCAATGTAGCACGATCCTCATAAGGTACCTAACTGTATACTTACAGATTGGATGAAAAGAAGATTCGCGTGAGTATTGATATATTTTTTCCTAGGCCGAGCTATACAGGTAAATAATAAACCGTTGTGTAATAATTTCCAGCGTTTTTCTGATGTGTATAGGGACGTTAACAGAAATTCAGTATCAAAAGTCGCAGTTTATAGATATATACGATAAGTGAGTCCTTTACGGTCCATGTTTATGAGGGTTTTGTACCCAAATGAGCCTTGAGTCTGATTTCCACTGTGATTCGTGAAGGACCGAAGGATACGACAAAAATGTAGATATACTGCCAAGATCAACGAGAACTGATCTCCAGGAACCCTTCAATTCCGACCAAGGAACTCGGCTAAGCAGTTTCGAAAGGCTCTCCAAAGGTCATTCAGAGGACCGAACCTGACCTAGCGCACAGGTGAAAGGGCTTAACCGCCATCGCCCATAACAGCCGCATATCTAACGCCGGTCCCCATAAATTTATTCATCGAGTCGCGCCCGAGCAGGAGCGGAGCGAGATAGCGGAAAAGGTTGAGTCGCCGATACAGTGTAGCGAGTTTACTTGAAAATCGCACAGTTTGTAAAGCCTGACATGTGAATTGCACATTGTGAATTGGCACATTGTGGATTGCACATTGGTGGATATTGGATTTACTGTTACCAACCAGTGATTCAGGACAGGGATTACAGAGGCAGCAATTTTTTGTAAGCCAAGTTAGTGTGACAGGATCATGGAAAAAGGCCAATATTATTATCTGTAGGTAGTCCCTTTAATAAATATGTGTGTTAGATAAGTACCGTTTCCGCATGGACCTCTTCACTTTCACATTCTGAGTCATTGTCTTTGCCCCTTTGACGCACGAACTCCCCAAACACCAAACCTCTCAACAATGGTTTCATAGGCCTACTGCCGTAGTGACGAATGCTATTCTGGTAAGCTGGTTAAATGAAGAAGTAGAAAGTTAAGTAGGAAGGTACCTTCCAAATTAAATTCTGTCGAAGTAAAATGAATTATGTTTGATCGATCTGCAACTTATTTTTGTGGCAAAATTATTTTAAGAATCATAGCGGCTACAACGTTATGATCAGCCACGATTCGTAAGCAGGCACTTCCGATGTCTTGGGATTTTGAAAGGAACGCTAACTGTACCTATGGAAGGTACCTCAAACTCGAACTATACACGAACTAGGTATATGATGTACTAGGTAACTAACTACTGACTATGACTCAGTTGTTTATAGAACCACAGCCCTTGTATGTAGAAATAAGATCTCGCCAAATAAACCTAGAAGTGGGGACAGAAGGCCCAAGAGAGCCGAGGGCCAGCCTGGAGATCCCCACCATCCTCTACTAGCTAGAGGATGGAGGGAGACAGCTCCCAAGCATATAAAAACTCGCCTCCTGCATCTTTTTCCTCATTCTACGCTCTCCTCTACTCGCTGACTACTCTCTCTCCTCCTTACCTCGTCTCTCTCTCTTAACCCAAAAGAATCCATGAATGGTGATGGTACGCCCATAACCAACGGACACGCGTCCTAAAAGATCTCGGGAGTGGTGGTGGTCCACCCATAACCATACCGAGCACACATCCAAAAAGATCCTGGGACTGGTGGTGCTCCGCCCATAACCAAGCCAGGCAACGATCCTAAAAGAATCCGTGAATGGTGGTGGACACATCCTCCTCTTACCGCTCGTGGTGGATACATGTACGCTCAAACACATTCATCACAATTAGGTTCCAGTTACTGGAACCTAACAACCTAACCTAACCTAACATGGACAACTACTGTAGTTGTCCATGTATTCAGGTTTTCAATAGTTATTCATGTATTCAGGTTGTTCAATAGTTGTTTTCAAGTATTCAAAGGAACACCTGAATCGTTACGAGGTGTGCTGGATAGGCACTTTATAATAGTACATACCACATTGTTTAAATTCATTAATCAGTTTAAAAATGTTCCATGTCGAAAATGGACACAATTTTATAATGTTTGACATTTTCTTTGTTCTGGCATAGGTACTCCAACCTCTCAGTACGAAAATAATTTACCAAGTAGATAAGTACCATGGTAAGTACAATACATTAGGAACTAAAGCAGTTGCTTTACATTTTACGTATGTTTCCAAACCTGAACATTTTTTACTGTTCGGGTCGACCTTCTCCCGACTCCCGGGTCGAATCTTTCCCGGATTCCCGAGCTGTACGAGTGAAAACCGGACATGACGTCACCCGACTTTAATGAATGTTGATGAAGCAATTATTTATTAGCTTAAAACTGTTTTATCACGTTGGTCAATCCTGCACCGAATGAAAAAACGCTGCAAATACCTGCACAACGGTTTATTATTTTGTATAGAATACCCTTCTGTTACAGATCACAGCTCTATGTATAGATAACCCGTCTATATAATATGATATGTACTATTCTATACATATTATGTAGATCGCAGACCCTCCGTAGGTTAGTACCTAACCCCGTACTCGTTACTAGGTACCTACCTAACAAAAAGAAACTCACATAATGAAGTTCTGAAAAGAAATTGTTGATGAGGAGTAGTACCTACCTACCAACTTCTACGTAGATGGTATAATGAACCGTTGTGTAATAATTTACCGTTGAGTAATGATTTACCGTAGTAATAATTTACCCATCAATAATACTTCAACGTTTGTTCAAGTTTCACTACCTACCAACAAACTCCAAAAGAGCCATCATTTTTCAAATTAAATAATATCACAGAACAACCAACTCGACTTCATACTCCGCCAATATAATCAGGTGATCCCTAGCAATGATTCTATCTCCGCCAAATTTCCTATTGTGGGCGCGTCTCTGGTTACGAGATTTGGTTTGAATTGTATACAATTTCATTCACACTGGAGTCGAAAATGCCTGTCGGTGCAAACTTCGGGGCCTTACTGTGAACGAACGGCTGGACGTACGATGCTCCGGATGGTCTTAAAAAACTCGCAAGTTCAAGAACTATTTAAAACCGTAAAAATATTTACGTAAAAAAATGGTATAGGCGTTTTGAAAATTTCAACCCCTATTTTGAACCCCTTAGAGATGACTCACAGTAACGTCGAGCTTCGAGGACCAACTAGACGCCGAAGGGAACCTATAACCCGAATTTCATCAATTTTTTTTCATGGTAACTAAGAAAAGTGGCCCGTACGGCGTACGGCGGACAGACAGAAATATTTTTATTGCAGTTTTGGATTCTACATACCTTGAAACGTAAACCATCAAATTTTGAGGGGGTGTAAGAAATTTTTTTTTTTCATGCTCGATTCCAATGGTTCATTATTGAAAATAATAAACCAAAAATCATAGAAAAACAAAAAATCATAATCTACAGAGAAATAACGTTAGTGAAGGACAAAAATTAATCGAATTTTCAACCTCGTAGAAATTTAGACGGCACGCAGAAGAAGTTTTGGGAGGGTCTGAGCGAGGAAACTATGAATATTACCATTAATATTAATAGTGCTACAGAAATTATTGGGATATCCTGCACAAAATATAAACCCCTAAATCGAGTAATGGAGCCGGCCAGGCAATTACAGTATCGTAAATATGCGGTACACTAAGCGCCGCCGCATTTTGGAAGCGTAGTTAAGTGGGTGAAGCCATTGGATGTGTTTACCTACCCCAACAATGAACGCTTGAGGCCGCTTTTACCCAGAGGATCCGTGTTCCGCTAGAGAAGAACATAAAACCGTTAGTATAATGCACTCTTCAAGTTTTGGAAATAGAGTAAATATCAACGACATTTGACATGGTCACTTGTTATGACCTCTTGAACGTATTTTTCTTCTATTACCTACGAAGGTAAAATCAACCTCTTTGGCCATATTGATAGAATAACCTCTTTGGGAAAACTAGAACATAAAAAGGACCTTCTGGGGTCACCGGAGATTGTGATTCTTGGGATAATTCTTGTACATCGAGAAACCAGAAATCAACCTGGTTGAATATTATTCCTCCACCTCTCACCTGCGTGCGTCTCTTGTTGGAGCAAATATCGATAAAGCGATTGGAAGTATAAACAATGAAAGCGATCCCCACGAGAATGGATCCCATCAATCACCCAGAGACCTCCTGCTGAGGCTATCGGCTCTGAATTCGTCTTTAATGATTCGCTCTGGTGATAATCGGACACGACATCCACCCACATGTGGCGCCCTTGGATCTGTTCTTGTTAAGATCGCAAATCAGGTCACGGTCTCTGGATCCGCTTGAGTTACTCAGGCCTATAAACCTGGAGCCGAAGACGTCCTACACTCTTCGAGGCTCGCTATCGTTGTCACGCAATGCGGATTTCCGCCAAGCATAGGCCAAACAACAGGTAGGTATTTCCTGGTTTCTTGACACTTTAGTAGACGATTTTGCAGATTTTCTCAAGAGGATAAACGTGTGAGTCTAATGCAAACGTACTGAATAAGAAAATGTCCTACTTAACCCTTTTTTGTCAGGCTGATGAATCATACCTAGGCACACCAAACAATAATCGTCAACCCAAATAGAGCTGAGAAGTGCATATTATTATTGTGCATATTAAACCTGTCTAAGTTCTTGGAGGCAAATAATGTCTTGTTTGACTCGCAGTTCGGTTTTAGGCCAAACAAGGGGGTGAACGATGCTTTGTTTTCCCTGATATCAGAGCTTCATGGGGTTAGGGATGAAAACCGGAAAGCCATAGTAGCCTTCTTGGACTTGGCCAAAGCATTTGACAGCATAGACCGGTCCATTTTGCTCAAACGTATGGAAGAGGTCGGAATCAGAGGGTCAAGTTACATGTGGTTTGAGAGCTACTTGACGAATCGGGCGCAGGTGGTGTCGACGTGCGACGCAATCAGTGACCCTAAGAGTGTTGCATATGGGGTTATCCAGGGTAGTACTCTCGGACCGATCCTTTTCCTCATTTATATAAACGAAATTGCTAGCGTATTGCGGAATGAAAAGGTGTTTTTGTTTGCTGACGATGCGGCCATTCTGTTTGTGGGTAGTGACTGGAAGACTGTTTTCGATAATGCTCAGCTGGGAATTAATATGGTGAATGAATGGCTTCGCTATAGTTATTTAACCTTGAATGTTAGTAAATCCAAATTTATGACCTTCGGAAATGTTACCAGATCTGATCTCCTGCAAAGCATTGTAATTCATTCCTGTGAAGACCCGACAAATTGTGATTACGAGGAGCTGGGCAGAGTAGATACGTTTAAATATTTAGGCATACAGATAGACTCAAATTTGTCTTGGAAAGCTCATGTTGGTTTTTTGTATGAAAGACTCAAAAAATTCCCAGCACTTTTCTATAACATCCGCCCTGTGCTGGGACTCTCTCAACTCCGCCTCATATATCAGTCTGGTCCAGTCGGTTCTCCAATATGGAATAATCGTCTGGGGAGGAACCTACCCTTCGAATCTGGAAAAAATTCTAATTTTACAGAAATCAATTATTAAAATCATGTATAGGAAGCCTAAACTATTTGATAGTGAATCTGTTTTCAATGTATCTAAGCTGTTTTCTGTGCGTCATTTATTTTTGAAGACTTTATTGCTTTTCTACCATAAAGTCCCTACGTTGATCAGCGTCTCATCGGTCCATGATCATAATACCCGTTTCAAAGCAGCAGGGAAAGTTGTAGCTCCTCTAAATCGCTTAGTTTTGACATCTAAGAGCCCTCATTATATTCTCCATGTGTTATACAATAAATTGAGTGTGGAGCTGAAGTCTCCGTCTACTAGTTCTAAGTCCAAGTATAGGGCTGCAGTGATTTCTTATTTGATTTCCCTGACTCTCGTGAAATCCAACTTGATTTTGAAAAGTATTTATGTATGTTAATGTTCTCTCGTCCTCTTATTATTGTAATGTTGTATTTCCTATCTTTTCGTTGCTTTTCAACTATGAAATGTTTTTTTGTTTGTTTTAGCTTGTTTTGATTTTGATTTTATAGCGGTTGAGATTGTTTCATTTAATACTCTTTTTCTTTCATTGTGCTTACTGGTGTTTGAATAGCTGCTCTTGACCCGTCGCCTCGGGCTTTAGCCTTTAGACGGGCAATATTTGTTCTGCAATTAATTTTATCATTGTTTCAAGACTCAAAAAATTCCCAGCACTTTTCTATAACATCCGCCCTGTGCTGGGACTCTCTCAACTCCGCCTCATATATCATAGTCTGGTCCAGTCGGTTCTCCAATATGGAATAATCGTCTGGGGAGGAACCTACCCTTCGAATCTGGAAAAAATTCTAATTTTACAGAAATCAATTATTAAAATCATGTATAGGAAGCCTAAACTATTTGATAGTGAATCTGTTTTCAATGTATCTAAGCTGTTTTCTGTGCGTCATTTATTTTTGAAGACTTTATTGCTTTTCTACCATAAAGTCCCTACGTTGATCAGCGTCTCATCGGTCCATGATCATAATACCCGTTTCAAAGCAGCAGGGAAAGTTGTAGCTCCTCTAAATCGCTTAGTTTTGACATCTAAGAGCCCTCATTATATTCTCCATGTGTTATACAATAAATTGAGTGTGGAGCTGAAGTCTCCGTCTACTAGTTCTAAGTCCAAGTATAGGGCTGCAGTGATTTCTTATTTGATTTCCCTGACTCTCGTGAAATCCAACTTGATTTTGAAAAGTATTTATGTATGTTAATGTTCTCTCGTCCTCTTATTATTGTAATGTTGTATTTCCTATCTTTTCGTTGCTTTTCAACTATGAAATGTTTTTTTGTTTGTTTTAGCTTGTTTTGATTTTGATTTTATAGCGGTTGAGATTGTTTCATTTAATACTCTTTTTCTTTCATTGTGCTTACTGGTGTTTGAATAGCTGCTCTTGACCCGTCGCCTCGGGCTTTAGCCTTTAGACGGGCAATATTTGTTCTGCAATTAATTTTATCATTGTTTACACCATTTCTGTGAATAAAAAAAGTTTGAATTTGAATTTGAATTTGAATTTGATTCTTACAAAAATTGTGCACATTATCATTGACCCTTACAAAAATTGGGCACGTTATTATTGTCCCTTACAAAAAATGTGCATATTATTGATCCTTACAAATATTGTGCATATTATTATTAATCCTTACAAAAATTGATAAAGAATTATAATTTTTGGGAGAACACCGGATTTCGAATGAGAATGTTGTGGAATTTTTAAGAAAAGGCGTATACGTCTGAATTTCAAAGGAAAGTGGATATTAATGAGGTGGAAAAGCATAACCGAAAATTTCACAAAGTAGGTACTCTATTTCACAAATACTGGTCAGTATTAGGTGCATAGGTACCTAATCATAACAATACCTACCCAAGACTGCAACCGTCGCAGGCAAGTTACCTAGTACTTATTCGCACTGCACGATGAAATTGAAGTTAGACTACGACATCTTCGCGTATGATAACACTATAATAGGTACTATTTAAATCCCACACTTAGGAGAAAATAGGAATCACAGTACCTGCATGTTTCTATGTTGTAAATATTGTTCTATTAGGTTATTATAATAATTCTTCTAGTCTTCAGTTGTTATTGATTATGTTTTTTTTTTCGAACTGTAGCAACCTTGTAATTATTATATTCAGAAATACTGCAACCACCTACCAATCTGTTGACGCATTCGTGCCTCACCCAACAGGACAATGAATAAAGATTAGGTATTATTGCCATCATTTTCTAGAGAGTGTATACAGTGTAGATTGTGTCTAGACTGTGTATACAGCTCACTAGTTTTGATGAATGAAAAACCACTGTTTGGACAAGACAATACCTACTGCCTCGCAGCCCGTGGAATTTGAACTTTAGCAGATGGCGAAAGTTTCTCGGAAGTGGTTCTGAAACCGATCGCTTTTTTCTCAGAGTTGTTTACACCTGACCTGCATGTCCTCGCTGGGCACTGTTTCTGCGAAAATAGGTTTTTGCTTCCTCACTACCGACGGTAGGGAAGCCTTGGATTCGTGGTAGAGTAAAAAAAAAATTTATGCCCTCCATAATGAAAATTTCCATTACCATTTTGCGTTTCAGACGTCGAGGAACATTTTTGGTTCCGTGTCTGTCTGTTTGTGGTAACTCCTTGTAACGCCCACAACATCCGAAATAATAGTCGAAATGGGCTGAAATTTAGTGGGTAGGTGCGGGCTGGATCACATATGGTCCCATTTAATAATAGAAAAACTAAGGTAACTTTCGTTTGCGCATGCGTAAACGTGAAATACTTGAAACTCCCATAACTACCCTAAATATCGTTGAAATGAGTTGAAACTTGGAGGGTCGATCAGGAATAATACATTAATAGTTCCAAATGAATTTCATTGGAATCGTAACGTAATTTTCGTCTGTGCATGCGCGAACATGAAATGTTGACCATTTCCTTGTAACGCTTCTAACTACTTTTCAAGTTCGTCAAGATGATCGTGAATCAAACGGTATAAATCCGGCCCAGATATCATTGCTAGGGAGCACCTGATTATAATCATTGACGGCTGCATGAAGTCGAGTTGTTTGTTCTGTGATATTATTTCATTTGAAGAATGATGATTACTTTGGATTTTGTTGATAGGTACTTTTTCAACTTGAACAAACGTTGAAGTATTATTGGGTAAATTATTACACAACGGTAAATTATCACACAACGGTAAATTATTACACAACTGTTTATTATACTATCTATGCAGAAAGGGCATCCATACATTATTACAAACCAGTTTTTTATTTACCTTATGCTTCATAAATAACTACAAATAATTAGCGACAGAATTTTGTGTTTTTTTTTGGGGGGGGGGGGGGGGGGGTCGAGGGTATTGACCACACAAAACAGTGATCTACGCAGAAGAGGCATCTATACAGGTAAATAATTAACCGTTGTGTAATCATTTGCAGCGTTCGTTTTTAACGCGTTGTGATGAGTGGGGTTATTTGGCCTACCAGAAAAAGTGAAATGGAAGGGCCCTCAGGCTCAGGGTATCATTGTAGGGCCCACAGTTATTGGATATTTATTTCCAAGAAATCTATGATTAAAAAATTCTAGTCATGCGGCATAGCTATAAGGGCGAATTTTCAAAGACATATTCGTGCTGTTGAGTAAAAATATGATAAAGCTAGAAATCGTACCACTTTTAGTAAAATTATATAAATGTTTCGTGATTTCAACCATTTTTAACGACTTCTGACCCACTCTTTTTAGAGAAAAATATTTTCACCATCGAAATAGTCCCTCCGTCGTGAATCACCACCCCACACAACGTCAGGTGGATTAGTATTTAGTCCTTAATACCTATTTTTTGCCCCCTGAAAATCCAAATTTAACGCCTACTCTGTAAGAAAAACAACTGAAACGGTGATTTATATCAATTTTTAGCGATTTTAGCCGTTTTTACCGATTTTTGACCCTTAAAAACTCAAATCTGACCCTCTTGGCATTTTTGCAAATTGCTCATCTGTGAACTCATCCTTCTGTATGGCAATGCAAACTTTTTGGCGAAATGCGGAATTTTTATCATGTACCTAAGGTCAGATAAATTGTCTGTAGTGATACATGAACAAATATACATCTTTTTATATACATATACATATAATATAAATTTTTGTTAAAATCTAGGAATGATTTCAGGATGCTCTGAAACGGATTCGCCTATTTTTAAAAAATTTCAAAAATTCATGTTCTGAAAACTTTGGACCAATTGCAATAGCTTCATTTTCTTTGAAAATTCGCTAAAGATTTCACTTTTGTCGTACATTGATTAAAATCGCGAAATGTCATGTTTCTTGACAATTTTTGCCATTCCATTACGGTATTTGCACCATTATCCTAAACTGTCCTCCTGCATATTGTGTGTTCTACATCATAGCTAAAATTAGGCACTGAGAGTTTAATATATAAAGTAGTGTGAATCAACCAGAGGGGTGGATAACAACGTCAACGAGGGATTCAAAACTTCAATCGAAAAACTTGAAAGAACGACTTTCAATTATTGTATACCTACACAAAATACTAATGGTAAATTCAGTTAGTATTTACAATACGCTTGAATTCGTTGAAAACACGTCAATGTCGTATTAGTGGGGGCGGACTTTATTTGAAACAAAAAACTTCGAATTGACGTGAGAAGGAAACTGCTGAATTCAGATAGCGTGTTCTAGGGTGGCATGCCTTCCAAAAAAGTTCGAATTACCAAATGTATCAAAACAAATAGGATTTATGTAGAATGTTTTCCATCAAAAAGTAGTTTTCCAAGGGGCCAATCGATTGGTTCAAAATATCGAGAGTCGAGCCTACATATACCTCTGATTTGAATGAAACTTGGGGAAGGCCATGCCGATCTGGCTGAAACCTGAGTGGTTCCTCACACTCAAATGACATGACGAAAATTTCTTCAAATTCACGACTGAACGGTGCCGATTTCAAGGCGCGCGCTGGCTGTTGTTGATTCTAGCCGCCTCCTTGATAATGGCTTGGAAGGCATCTAATTGGGTATTTAGAAAGTCATTCATTGCCATGAAGAGGGTCTTCGAACGCGCGAAATGGTGCGTCGGGCCTCAGATTAGCAGTCAGTCAGTCAGTCACGCAGATTGCAATTCTTGTAATAGTTGTAATCGACCTTGGCACAATTGGCACTGGTTCGAGTACCGCTGCAGCCGAGTGTTTTTTTAAAAGAAGACTCCTCAACAGCCTATCGCCAATAAACGAGACAATCGAAGGTCCCGTACGGCACATCATTCATGAAAAGAATACATTAATATTAAAGGCCTCCCAGTTCACCTTCCAAACAGACAATACAATGGGTCGGATCAATTGCTCTTGTTCGCAAACAGCCGAGTCAATTAAAGGCAATCGAGAGCTAAGCGTCTCACTTAGAAGATATTTTTGACTCTCTAAATAAGTTCCCGGCAATAATAATTCAAACAGTGATTTGTATTCGATGGTTGATTATCCAATTTTTTATTTGTCACTCATTTGTATCAAGTAGAAATGATCTATGCACTGCGCCAGATCATGAGTTGGATTGCCCAAGAAATATAACTACTAAGGTTAGATTGAAAGAAGGAAATGTAGTTCTGTAAATTCGGCCCTATGGGGCTAGTGACCATCAAAGCCCTACCGGGCTGGTGACCGATCAAGTGTCACTTGTAAAATTGAGTGCGCAGTACCCAACAACGTTTTCTTATTTTTAACGGAGCATTATTTTCGATTTGAACCGCCGTAGCTATTGTTGCTACATTTTGAGACTTAAGTACAGACAAATAAGGTTTTGTATCAATTCTGTTAACACCTACGGGCACATCTTGTGGCAGTTTAGTGGTGGCCTATGCGTGTCTCCACAACTGAAATCAATGCGGAGATTTGTCCAAAATGAGTTTATGCAATCAAACAAACGTTCAACCTAACTCATCAAAAAAGAACAGGATAACTCAATAGCAAACAAACACTTCAAACTAAACAAATATTAAAAAATATTATTAACAAATTTTATTGAACTTTTCGTCTTGGGGTGTGAAAGTACGTAGGACTGCTATTTTGACAACAATATGCACGGCAATGCTGCTTCCAAAAATTGGAGGCACGGTGATATCGTTACATTCATATCATATTGTACTGCGAAAGGTACCTATAAACTTATACTATCCCACTCCTCCTAGCTTTCGTTGAGTTTCTGAGACAAATAAACTCGATCTTTAAAAATAGTAATATAAGCTTCAATTACTACAAGTATGCCAAAAACATATACCTTAATTTCAATGTATCTATAATTATGACAAATAACATTAAAGTCACCTAACTTTAATGTTATTGGGCTTGCTGTGGTAACCGATCGCCGTACCTAACTCGATCAAAATAACAATTTCGGTTGCTTAACAGAGAAAGTCGCGCCATTTTCTCGCTGGATGATTAGTTTGGGGCTGGATGAGGTTTCACAACCCTATGTGTGCCAGGTCTAATAGCATACGGGCATAAATAACATCTGTTTGGCACGATTTATTGATTGCACCAGAGAACATGAACTTGTTTTGACTGGCCTCATAATTAAGAGTGCATTAGACTAGATCATAAATTACACATTACACTTTACTTACGTCAACCTATTTATCCAGAAAAAATTATGAACCTCGGTATTCTGCTTTGACCTGTCGTTCCTCCTGGTTTCTGTCGCTAAGGTCGAAAGCCGAGTATGACATATCACACAATGTCAATTAGCTGAGTGTGGTCTGAAGCCAATTTATTTCCTCTTACTTACGATGCAGCAATAATTATTATTATGATGGTGCGTCGGAGAACTAAATGGTGGATGAGTTGAGGGCTGCATTTTTGGTAGATGATTTAGATCTGTTGTTGGGAAAGGTAGGTACGTATCAAGTGTAAAACTATTACAATAATTACTTATATTAATATAATTTCTTCAAAAACTGCTGAAGACTGATTAAATTAACTATAGTTATGCATACTCTCAAAACCTGCTCTTCAACAGCGTCCTCTTGAATTTCTTCGCGTGTAACCGTTCAATAAATTACCCTCCTCAAGAGACCATTTCTAAAACCCAATTTATTCCTTATTCATAATTCTACTACTAATGGATTCATCGCGAAATTCTTATGATAATGGAGGAGAAAAAAGTAGCGTGATTCAAACTGTAAGTTTTACATAATCAGATAATCCTGCTTGGAAAACGAACAGTGACGAGGGAGTCTATTTATTCGGGATCATGCGTTTGAGAATAAGGCGGCGTGGGAGTAAGAAATGACACAAGGACGCATCGAGTCTGAACGGGTTATATGAGCACTGAGTGGTTATGAGTTGTGGAGGGGGTCTTAGTATGCAAAACCAGTCGGTTGCCATTGATCAATGTATAGGTAAGTATTGTCATATTGAGCACCTACTGGTTCTGCTTCCTGCCTCCCAAGGTCCCTCTTGTCGTCAGAGTCTTCCTTCCACAGGCGGTCGAAAACGTACAACTTCCGTGTGTGTTTGGATCACTCAGTAACTGCTGTTATACCAAATACCTGCAGGCTCAATTGAGAACACCCCCACCCCCCCCCCCCCCCCCGTTCTTCGACTAGTACGAGGTTTCATTAGAATTTGAGTGACAATGAGATTGATGCCATGTTTGAAATTTTGAAATATCCAACCCTCATGAACCAGTTCAATAACAATAGAAAAAAGTACTTAAGTAGCAGTATGATCGGTAGGCCCTACTAGGACTCTTTTGGAATGATTAATCAATAATAAAATAATTGTCAAAATAAAGAAAACAGCATATTTAATAAGAGCGTACCCTACTCACTGAATCAAGAGCTATTTACAAATACGGATAAGGCTTGAGTCAACGATTTGTAGTGTGAATTTTGCCTTTGAATAATGAATTTTGAAAGAACAATAAATGAAAACCACTCAAAAATCATCGATTTATCAGGTAGGCACCTATGATTAAAATTACCTATCAAAAAACCTACCTATTTAATTATGAGCCAACATGAAATAAGGTTAGTTCAAGCTTCCTCTCAAGTTCAAGTTGAACTGTTCTGGCGCGAGGGGAGCTCAAATGCAGTTTAGCTGTGATCAATATTGATGTGATTTTCCTTCAAGCATAATAAAAAAACTGAGGTGGTGCGATGGCATCAACCTGTAGCTGAAGGACCAAAGACATGAATAGGTATTGGCATTCAGTACAACAGTTAGCAGAAACTAAATCTAAAAGAAGTTGTTTGTAGCATACATGTGGGCTCGCTAACTCCAAGTTGCCTCATCACCCTTCACCCGTATTTTTCTGTTCCTTCTGGCCGGATGCGGCGGCCGATTAGTCCTCGGTTATTGCTAGGTCCGGCTACCACCGCGTTGGACGTATTTCATTCTCTCGCCCGCACCTATTTGGCAGGAGGCAGGCGCGGCGGGACGTTTTTCTCTCGAATCAGTTGCGAAGTGTCGGAATTGGGTTGAGAAATATCCAGGGGAACATTGTTAGGAGTTTACCGCTCACCAGGGAATCCCTAAACTACGCACTTGGCACTTGAGGTGGATCTTTTATTATATCGCTGAGTCCAAAAAGCTCTAGAACTAATTCATACTCATTCTCACACAATTTTACAGCCAGAAAATGCTCAACATCATTGATTTATGCCACCAAAAAAATAATATTATGAAGAGTTCTCACCTTTTCTTTTTCTTTTATAGATATCTACCTATTTACACAGGTATCACTTGATTTGATTTATTTATATTTATTTATTCTATTATTGTTTCTTTTTTTGGTAAGAAATTACGGTGGTGAAGTACCGACGGAAAGCAGGTTTTGTAAGGAAGTAAGGAATGGTATAAGTTGTGTCTATTTTGAGTTCGTACCAAAAATTCTTTTTTATTCTATCGAAGTAATTATTTTTTATGACATCAATTGCTACCACCGTTAGGTACCTACTAGGCAGATACAACCCATCCTCGATGGAGGTAGGACTATCCGCACTTAAATCAATATAATCTATCAATGATATAAGTTCAAGTTTATGATGAAATATGACCTTTTATAACTAAGCAATTACCTATTGTTGCAGATAGGCATACATATATATTAATTATTATTGTTACAAAGATTATCTGTGTAACAAGATGGATATATCAATCAAGCTGAGCCATTTTTAGGTCAACGCTCAAACTGCGGCGTGTAGGAAGAACTTCAGAGCGTGACGTCACTTGAAAACGACGTTTAAAAAAAATATTCGCTATTTCTCACAACTAAATGGAATTTCCTTATCAAGTAACAGCGTAAAAATGATTCGAGGAAAAATATACCCTTCAGTAGGTAAATTTACAGGCAATTATTCATTGCTACCAAGTTACAATGACTTTATTCAGCGCACGATCTTTTCAATCTGGCTTCTTGAAGTCAGAACATGAGAATAAAGAATTCAGAAATGGCGATCAAAAACTATTGGCAGCTACCTCCATCATCTTCTATACGCACCTATATATCAACTATACAACTACTGGTAAATTTATAGTTCGATATCATAAATTCATTCACCCAAGCTAGTGTATACTTTTGCTTGATCATCGAATGAAACTCGAAGAACCTGGTGGCCTAATTTTAGGGAGATTAGATTTTTCAAAAAAGAATTTCGATGGTAGTTTTATCCGTGTCAGGAATGTTACCTATATTTTGAATGGAAAATTTTTTTTCTGTTTAATGGTGATGGGCACATTTTATTGGTAACAGCACAATAAACGGGATATTCCTGGTAAATAAGTGAATAAATTTACGGAACAAACATTTTACGACTGATTATTTTTAGTGTGTGCATATGTTGAGTTTCACGCCAAACCTACAGATTTTAATGCCTAAAACGGTTTTAGTGTGACCTAATCTACTTACACTAATATTAGTGAGTTAAATGTCCAGTCAAATGTAGATACCATACGAAAACCTAGGTAGGTAAGTACATATTAACAGAGTGTTAAATAGGCCTAATGTGCAATACAAATCACTTATTTATTCCTTTTAAGCGCAGAATATTCAACAAGTTACTGTAAGTTTTTTGTCCCCAATGAAGCAACTAAGTTTGCTTCATCTCGCCGCTCGTTATCCCCCCCATTGTAATTCCTGTGAGGCCTTGTCAACGTTTTTCTCCTGAAGCTGTTTGACGCCGAAATGTTCTATCATTCCAGCGGGCAAAGGACTCGGGCCAAGAACTGAATAACCAACGAGTCCGGTACCGTCGTGTTTATACTTTCTCTTGTACCGGTAGGTACTTATTTGGTGATTCTTGCTAGGAAGCTTTTTTTGTGCCAAAAATACTATACAATTAGATTCGATTGACTTAAATTCTTGAATTCCCTAGGTGGTATGAATAATATTTCCATTTTCATGAAAAGTGGAACTCTGTGGTCCAAAATTCCTAGGGCACTATTTTAAGCAAGGTAGGATAAAAAAAGGTAGACTCAAAGAACAATGAGGGGTAACCATGACTTCTGTTTAAATTTTTGAATGGACAGAGATTCCATTCTAAGCATTTTGAGACCAATCGCACTCTTCTACGATGAATAGTTCTTTTGGTATATTATTTTCAATAATGAACCTTTGGAATCGAGGATGAAAACAAAAAAATTTACCCCCCTCCCCCCACCGTCAAAATTTGATGGTTTCCGTTTCAAGGTATGTACAATCCGAAAATGCAATAAAACGTTGCAAATTATAACAAAACTGTTCATTATTTACCAGTATAGATGCCCCTTCTACGGAGATCACTGTTTTCTGTGGTCAGTACCCTCCAGCTCCCCCAGAAAATCTCTAAATGGAGTACTGGAGTCAGCACGGGAATTAAAGTTTCATACAAATGCACGGAAATCAATAATTCAATCATTAATTATTTGTAGTTATTCATGAAGCGTAAGGTACATAATAAACCGTTGTGTACTAATTTACCTCTATAGATGCCCCTTCTGCGTAGATAGTATAATAAGCCATTGTGAAATAATTTACCGTTTGTAACAATTTACCCAATAATACTTCAACGTTTGTTCAAGTTGCGGAAGTACCTACCTATCAACAAAATGAAAAAGATCCATCATTTTTCAAATGAAATAATATCACTGAACAACCAACTCCACTTCATACAGCCATCCGTGACTATACTCAGGTGCTCCCTAGCGATGATATCTGAGCCGATTTACACCGTCTGATTCACTATCATGTTGACGAAGCTTTTCGGTGCAAATGAACGGCTAGTCGTACAGTGCTCCGGAAGGTTTCAAAAAATTCATTAGTTCAAGATCAATTTAGAAATTTGAAAAAAATTACACCGTTATATTGAAATTTTTCGAGCTACGGCGTTCTGCAAATGTCAACCCCTATTTTTCACCCCTTAGAGATGACTGACAGTAACGCCGAGCTTCGAGGACCAACTAGACCCCAAACGGGACCTACAAACCCAATTTTACTAATTTTGGTTCACGGTAACTAAGAAAAGTGCGAAGCACGGTGTACGGCAGACGGACAGAAATTTTTTTATTGCATTTTCGGATTCCACATACCTTGAAACGGAAGCCATCAAACTTTGAGGGGGTGTTAACTTTTTTTTCATGCTAGATTCCAAAGGTTCATTATTGAAAATAATAAACCAAACATTTCTGTCTGTCCGCCGTACGCCATACCTACCCCCTTTCCTTAGTTACCAAGAACCAAAATTGATGAAATTTTGTTTATAGGTCCCATTTGGGGTCTAGCTGGTACTCGAAGCTCGGCGTTAATGTCACTCATCTCTAAGGGATGAAAAATAGGAGTTGATATCTCCAGGACGCCGGTATCTCGAATTTTTTTTGTTTTCAACAAATTCCTTGTAGGTCCCATTTGGTTGGTCCGCGAAGCCCGGCGTTAATGTCAGTCATCTCTAAGGGGTGAAAAGTAGGGGTTGACATCTCCAGGCCGCCGTTGCCTTGAATTTTTTTACGTTTTTGAATGGTTCTTGAACTTGGGAGTTTTTTGAGACCGCCCGGAGCATTGTACGTCCAGCCATTCGTTCACAGTAAGGCCCCGAAGTTTGCACCGACAGGCTTCATCAACAGGAGGGTGGATCAAATTGAATACATTCAGCCCAGATATCATTGCTAGGGATCTACTGATCATTGCTAGGGATCATTGATGGCTGTATAAAGTCGAGTTGGTTGTTCTGTGACATTATTCCATATGAAAAATGATGGCTGTTTTGGATTTTGTTGACAGGTACTTTTGCAACGTGAACAAA
Source organism: Leptopterna dolabrata (assembly GCA_954871275.1). Lineage (NCBI taxonomy): Eukaryota > Metazoa > Arthropoda > Insecta > Hemiptera > Miridae > Leptopterna > Leptopterna dolabrata. Next base: position 29,408,957 of record OX940983.1, read on the forward strand.
CGTTGAAGTATTGTTGGGTAAATTATTACACAACGGTTTATTATTTACCGTATGCTTCATCAATAACTACAAATAATTAATGATTTAATTATTGAATCCCGCGCATTTGTATGAAATTTGAATTCCCGGGCCGGCTCCAGTACTCCATTTAGGGCTTTACTGAAGGGAGGACGAGGGTTGGTACTGACCACAGAAAACAGCGATCTACACAGAAGGGGCATCTATACAGGTAAATAACAAACCGTTGTGTAATAATGTGCAGTTTTTTTCTATGAGTTTTCAAAGTTTCGACAAGAAGCGACGTCACACTGGGCAAGGCAAGGGGGTTCCGACCTGGTGGGAGAGGTACAATGACGTCACTTGTCGAAACTTCGAAAGCTCACAGGAAAAATACTGTTCATCGTAGGAGAGCGCGGTTGGTCTCAAAATTCTTAGAATGGAACCTACGTCATTAGAAAAAAACTACAGGATAAAAATAGAATAGCCTATTTCCACGTAAACTAACAAACTGTAGACCGGTTTCGGTTGTTAAACCATCATCAGTACACAATAGAATTCTATTCTATTGTATACTGATGATGGTTGTGTACTGATGATGGATAGAATTCTATTATATTGCGTACTGATGATGGTTTAACAACCGAAACCGGTCTACAGTTTGTTAGTTTACGTGGAAATAGGCTATTCTATTTTTATCCTGTAGTTTTTTGCTATGGATTTCCACTACTCCACCGCAAGTGATTTAACTTATTTACCTACGTCATTAATTCAAAAATGGGATAGTAATATAAACGTAAGTCATGGGTACTCCTCATTCTTCTTCAGAATTACATTTCAAGGTAGTGGTGAGTTCTCTTCATAATAGTGACTAAGTACCTACTACTAAAAATAATACTGTCTTGTTTCCTGTTCTCCGACATTGAGGGAAAGCCATAAAACCCTAACAAAACTGGAGCGCTAGATAACGAACGAGAGGATAAGTGCTTTAAGTGAGGGATTAAACTTCAGAAACTTCGGGACTTTGACTTTCCTCAGCCATGATCCAAGCAGTGTACTGGGTGCCGAGGAGTTCGTGCCCACTAAAAATTACCAAGAGAAAGGAAAAACGCTGCAAATTATTACACAACGGTTTATTATTTAGCTGTAAGATGCCCTTTCCGCGTAGATCGCTGTTTTCTGTGGTCAGTACCAACCCTCGTCCTCCCTCCAGGAAATCCCTAAATCGAATACTGGAGCCGGTCCGGGAATTAAAGTTTCATACAAACGCGCGGGATTCAATAATTACATCATTATTTTTATTTTTAGTAATTTAAGAAGCATTTTAAGGTAAATAATAAACCGCTGTGTAATATTTTACATGTATAAATGCTTCTGTGTAGAAGTATAATAAACCGTTGTGTAATAATTTACCGTTGTGTAATATATTACCTTTGTGTAATAATTTACCGTTGTGTAATATTTTACCCAATAATACTTCAAATTTTGTTCAAGTTGAAACCGGAAAGCTTCGTCAACATGATCGTGAATCAAATGGTATAAATCCGGCCCAGATATCGTTGCTAGGGAGCACCTGATTATAATCACGGATGGCTGTATGAAGTCGAGTTGGTTATTCTGTGATATTATTTCATTTGGAAAATGATGGATCTTTTGGATGTTGTTGATAGGTACTTTTTGAACTTAACAAACGTTATCCTTCATGAATTCATACTGGTAAATTAGTATTACACAATTCTTACGCAACGTTTTACTACAGAACGGTTTATTATTTCCTTATGCTTCATGAATAACAACAATTAATTAATTATTTAATCCCGCGCATTTTTATGAAACTTCAATTCCCACCGGCTCCGGCTCCAGTATTCGATTTAGGGATTTCCTGGGGGGAGCTCGAGGGTAGGTACTGACCACAGAAAACAGATCTACACGGAAGGGGCACCTATAGAGGTAAATAATAAACCGTTGTGTAATAATTTGCAGCGTCTTTTATTGCATTTTCGGATTCTACATATACCTTGAAACGGAAACCATCAAATTTTGAGGGGGGTTAAAATCTTTTCTTTCATGCTCGATTCCAAAGGTTCACTATTGAAAATAATAAAACAAAAATGACAGCAATATTAGGGCGACCAAAGAAAAATACCTGGTATTCGACTGAGGACGTAACGTTATCAAGTTGCATAGGTTCGTTGCACTATCATTCTTATAAAATTGTGTAATTGGTCGTATATCATACGAATAAGAACATAGCTATACAATTTCCTGTGATCGAGCCCTTTTTAATAAATAACTAGCTTGATCCAAGTATTAAGAGGACCACATTTTCGTAATATCGTTCGGGCCGCCATTATCGTGACTGAAAACATCTACAGAATTGGTCGACTGATCCAACAAAATTTCTAGGTAGGTGCCTGTACCCCCAACTTCAGTCTGTCATCAAGTCATTGTCATAGATAGACTTACTGTTTGTGTTTTACTGTCGAAGAATCATGAATACGGTCCTATACTGTTCCATGTATGCACCCTACGGCGTAGTTAGAATCCGAAAAACGCTGCAAAGTCCTTGTCACTTGGGCTTATTATTCTATCGGACATACTAAAGAAATGCTGCTGTTCATTTATTGTTTCTTCCATGCGCAACAACTGAAATAGTTATTTTAGATGGTTTCCACCACTTTTGGCCCTTAAACACGAATGAGGTACGCTCCTGTTTATTTTTTGTAACAGACTATCTTTGATTATTGATAGTGCCATTTAATTGTCTTCATTCACCTGATAACACAAATTCGAGTCTTATTATACAAATTTATGGTGATTTCAGACAATTTCCCAGGGTTTTGACTTGTAAAAAATGAATTTCGGGAGCTTAACCTTCGTTACAACCTTAATAAATTCTTCACTCTTTGGTCAAAATCAACTTCCTACCTCAAAAGCTCATGTTACTAGAACACTAAAAATACCTACCTATTTTTACACCAATTTTCACACAACACTTCTGAGTATATTCCGATCTGGCTGCAAAGTTTCTGGACACAACTAGGGTCCAAATGGAGCCTGTGTGTGAAAGAACGAATTTTTTAGACCGAAACTGGAGTAGATATGCATGATGCGGACATTGTATTTGTGGAAATAACGCATCAACGTAAGAGAACAAATTTTGAGGGGATGTTATAAAAATGTTTTGCTGGGCGATTACATAGGTGTATTATTCACGGAAAAATAAACCAAAAGGAATAGGCAAAACTGGAATGGGTTGGTGGAATTTCTGTCCGTCCGCCGTACTTCGTTTTTTCTTAGTAAGGTAACACGAACCAAAATTAACGAAATTTGGTATGTAGGTCCCATTTGGGGTCTACCTGATCCGCGAAGGTCTGCGTTATTGTCAGTCTTTTCTAAAGGGTGAAAAATAGGGTTTGCAATTTTCAAAACTCCTTAACCTCGAATTTTTTACGTTTTTAAATGGATCTCGAACTTGGGAATTTTTGAGACCACCCGGATCATTGTACGTCCAGCCATAAGTATTGGACTACAGAAAACAGTGATCTACGCTAGAAACCGTAGCATATTAATTTGCAGCGTCTTTACGATTTTTGAAAGGTAGCCCGTAAATTTTAGTGTAGCTTCTGATATTCCCTGTTAATGCCCATAAAAACGTAAAAAGTGAGCAGGTTAAACTGTTAGAAGTAAAAATAACGGAACTGGCTCACCACCCTGGATCCATACCTTCTTTGCTGGCTGCGATCTGCTCATCAGGAGACACCTGCGAATCCGAAGATGTTATAGAAACAGTTGTCGAGGACGGGATGGGAGAGGGTTGCTCACCTCCCACGATCAGTATCACCACCATAACATCACACTGGCTCCGGCTCCTAATCCAATAATAATCAAGTGTTATTTTTTTTTTTTCAAAAACAGCCAAGTAATTACCATGAACGCCTTTGAACGGATCGGCAGGTCTTCAAGATAAGAGTGGACGTCTGTATGAGTGTACCTACCCTAGAAGAGACTAGAAAACAATCATCTCCTCACCCTCAACTGCTAATCGAATATCCCGAGTGGAATAATCAAGACTAGACAGGGCTGATTGACCCGATAAAATTAACAAACCATTTATATTGCATTTTAGGAAGTAAATGGACCGACGTCCAATAACATTAATAGTCTATTATGTAGGTACAAACCACTTAAATAGTAACGATAAGAGTGGGCAATATATATAATTCTAATCTTATTGTTCTTTTAGCTGATATCTCATTAATGTGTCATTGGTATTGGATGAATTCCCAGTAATCCATCAAGCAAGTTCAGGATATTGATTCATATAATAAGTATGAAGTTGGAGTTATTTACAATAAATTACCGACTTATCAGCTAATGGTTTGCCAAACGTACCTACTTTATTCCAAAGTATTTTATTTTCGATCCTCGTAATTTAAAGGTTTCAAAAGTGCGAAAACGCTTTTTTTCTTGCCATGACAGAAGTCTAAGGGCATAAGTATGTATCTGCCATACGAATAGTTTCCATGGACTTTGAAAATCAAAATGAACACTTACACGCTCCTAAATAGCTGGCTTTTGTACTAACTGAACTGAAATGCTGTCCTCGTTGTCGTTTGGAAAGAACGCACTAGTGCATGATAGGTATACTTAGTAGGTGATAGGTATACATGATAGGTATACTACATTATGGAACATGTAGAAAGAAATTCATGGTGCTCCAAAAAATAACTGCAGGTTTGAAATCAAATCAAAATGGTTCGCCGTTTATTGTAGATCCAGTTAGTTTCGGGTAAAGCTTAGGGTTGGGGCATGTTAATTAAATTCAAGGATTGTTTTGTAAAAATCCTTGAATTAGATTTTAATTAGAATTAGATTTCGTAACAATAAACTAACAAATTAGATACCTAACTAATGTTCTAATTAGAGTTGATCAGAGATATAGTTTTAGAATGGAAATACTACCCAACTGTGGAAAAACTGCGCCAACTTTCTCTAATGAAATCTGGCCACCCATGTGTTCAACAGCCCGCCTATCGTGGAGATTCATGTTCCTACCAGTTTTCAGGTGCTTCTGTAACGGTAAATTCCTAAAGAACTGTGTCTGGGGGGCCCTCGACAGATGTACAAACATTTCCAAGAAGTGATGGCGTGCGATCCGATCCGTTTCCACCAAGACCCTTCTCAGTAAAACACCTATGGACAGCCTAGGCTATGTTTAGTGAGAAAGGCAAGACCTGATTCTACCTATTTGCTCAAGTAACATGCACACAGGTCAAGTTTTGCCAAATCCTCTTCTACAACATTTCGTTTTTCACTCAACCTGCAGTCAAGAAGCAGGATTGTTGAAATTTAAGATAAAACAGAAGTAGGAAGTGGGTTGCAATGAAGATGAATGTGAGGGAATAAACTTTTACATATCGCACTTCATTAATTTAGTTGACTCCTTGCTGCTGTTTACCAACTTGCGATTTACAAGAACTGACTGTACCAGTTAAGGTTAAGTAGGTAACTAATAGTTAAATGCGAGGATCATGGTAATTTATTGTGGTGAACTATGTTACACGTTGACATAGATAGCTACATTCAACTTTAATATATTCGAGTGACTCCTATTTTTGAGTCCTGTTTGGGGTTCCCCTGGTATGAGGGTTGTGCCAGGTATATTGTTAAGAAGTAGGTCAGAATAAAGAGCTATTTTATTCAACGAGAAACGGGCAAATAGTCTTGATCACAGGAATTAAAAAATTAGAAGCCAAAATCCAAATCTACGCAACCAAATTTCCTCACCAGCAACACCAAAATCATCTCCAACGCCTGATTCCCATTATGGTATTTATGTGGCTCTGCCAAAGATTTAAACAATACTCAATCCAGTCAATTCTATGTAACTCTAGATCTCGGAATACTGACTTTAATATTATGCAATGAGTGATGAGTGAATCACATTAGCACTGAAACGAGGAGGCAGAGATAGGAAACTGGGCCCTTATAATACAAAACCTCCTGTGTAGAAAGTATTACGTATTACCTATATATCATTCTTTTTATATCCCGACTGAAAACTGTTGGAATGAGTATTAATTATCCCATTATATTATATTTCGTGAGTTTGTGTATGTGAAAACATCACGGCCAAACGGCTGAACGGATTTTCATGAGGGTGGTCTCATTGTGACCAGCGAGTTACGGGCCAGTTTACAGGCTATAAGTTTATCTTCATTTAAGCTGGAAACACTTGAAAGACTGGTAGATAGGTTTATGAGGGATAGGTACCTCGTAGACAGACCGCTGCAATAACAGCAGTATGCATACCCTGCTTGGAAGTCTTGCGAGACCCCACTTCACCGCCTGGTGGGGATGATAGAGAAGGTCTTGGGTAACAAGCAGATAGCATTTGAAGTTTTCCTGAACATTGAGGGGGCGTTTAGCAATGCCTATTTTGGGACCATGGTCAGAGAATGTGTGGCAGAGAATGTGAGACTTAAAAGCCCTTGCAGCAGTACAAACCAGGTCGAAACTGGTTAGAGGATGCTGGGAGGCGCTGGACTGCCTGGGAGCAGAAAACAAAGTTACCCTGCCCACGCACTGGGGTGGAAGGCAACGAACGGGTAGATAAGCCTCAAGACTCCACAGCCTTTGTGGAGCCGGAACCAGCCTTGGGGATTGCTAAATACTCAGAACCTTCTTGATGGAATGGGCGAGGAAAGAGAATGGAACAAAGATACGAGAAGGTGACCATGGGGGCGCCCTGCAGGAGAAGAGGCTCAGCCGCAATGGAACTACCAAGAAGGAAAACGCGTCTCCTGGTGGTGATGCTGAATGGGCAAGGGTGCTTCCGCAAACATCAGAGCAGAAAGACCCTGCGAGCAGATTAAGTGGGGAAGAGGGCGAAACAGCGTCCCCCGTCCCACCTCCGCTTGGAGTGCCTAGCATTGGAAGCACGACGATTCAGAATCTTCGGGTCCTTGGTCTCCGATGAAATATTGTTGGAAGACAACCTAGCAGGGGGGGGGGGGGGGATCAATAGTATTTAGAGGGAGTAGACTGGTCCCTCTGGCTCGTAGGGCCATGTTCCGCACAATAAGCCTAGGTTTCGGTGCGGTGGAGTGGGCACTGTCCCCACCTTGGTCCCAGAAATAACCTAATCTAATCTAATATGCTATCGCTCGCCCCTCCACACCTTCTCTTTGATCGCTTGCCTTGCCGTCTCTAACGACAGCGTCCGTGTTCGTACTTTTGTGAGACTGAGTGAGAAATTTGTGAAACTGCCATTATCAAGTGCGAATTTTTCGTGGCTTTTCTTCGATGCCTACCGCTCTAGAGCCCGTTGTATGTAGTACATCGGGTTTTCCTGCTAGCAACTATAGAATTTTCTTGTTAAATTGTCATCCAGCTTCCGTTACGGTTGAATAAATGGCATAGAGAAGAGAACTAACCTTATGGTCTATTGCACGGTAGATGATACAGTGATAGGTATTCGAGGGGAAGGACTACTTCTTGTTTGTTTTCGTCACAGCCCCGCGTAGGCGTTCGACTGACTTCCAGATTATAAACGGCATATCGATTGTGTGGGCAGTAATGAAAAAAGTGATCCGACCGGTCCGGGATGACCTGCCGGGTTATCCAATTACCCTACAGCCATTATACCAGATACCTTTCCGTGCCTGGGGGTGACATGCGTTTTTAACACAGTTCTGGAAACATGACACTGCGAGGGATTATGAAATCCATCTTCAACCCTGAACCAACGTCGGTCAGACTCGAATAGTCAAGGGTTTGTTCATATTTACAACATACTGGATCAACCGCGCGTTGCCCAAGCTTCATCGGAATCGAGGAAATCAGGGAATGTCTAAGCTAAGTCAAATTTTGTATTAATTCCACAACTAATCATGCATTTGTACATGAAATATAACCGAATCCAAATCATATTCAATGGCTATGGTATCCTAACTACGTATTATCGGGGTATAAGTTGGTACAATGCACTTACTCATGCGGATAATGAACAACTTACTCAAAATTCATATAGTGGACAATAAGAGAGCTAGTGACCCTATGCCAGTGTGAAATGGGCCACAGAAATTCTGTGCCTGGAATTTCAGTGGCCCAATTAACATTGGCTGACCCTATTAGAGTACACTCTAATAGGATAAATATTTGTCGAGTAAAATGCAAGGGAAGCTCCTGTTACTTTCCGAATTTGCTACGGAAGTTGAAACGAAACGAACAACACAGCATCAGGTGTTGATTAACTGTTACAACTAAGAACTACACCACTACGAATAATTCCACTCCAAGAATCGCTGGTTGAGGGAAAGTTGAAATCGGATGCCTAAACAACGACGTAACGAAACTAACGAGCAAACGTCATCATCGGCAAGATCAAATTACTAATTACCTCGTCATTCGCGTTTCAAAGGACTAATAAATGTTGGAAAGTTTTCCAGTGTTTTTCAGTCATCATTACCATCAGCTTGCTTGATTCATAGGTCTGTGTGCGATGGTATCTTCAAAACCACAGGCATAAATCACAACCACCAAAGGCTACAAGTTTTGGTTTATTATTTTCAATAATGAACCATTGGAATCGAGCATGAAAAAAAAAAATTCTTACCCCCCCTCAAAATTTGATGGTTTACGTTTCAAGGTATGTAGAATCCAAAACTGCAATAAAAATATTTCTGTCTGTCCGCCGTACGCCGTACGGGCCACTTTTCTTAGTTACCATGAAAAAAAATTGATGAAATTCGGGTTATAGGTTCCGTTCGGGGTCTAGTTGGTCCTCGAAGCTCGACGTTACTGTCAGTCATCTCTAAGGGGTTCAAAATAGGGGTTGAAATTTTCAAAACGCCTATACCTTTTTTTACGTGAATCTTTTTACGGTTTTAAATAGTTCTTGAACTTACGAGTTTTTTAAGACCACCCGGAGCACCGTACGTCCAGCCGTTCGTTCACAGTAAGGCCCCGAAATTTGCACCGACAGGCATTTTCGACTCCAGTGTGAATGAAATTGTATACAACAGACGAAATCTCGTCACCAGGGACGCGCAGATTTTATTGGTGGGGTACCTATGAAGTCGAGTTGGTTGTTCTGTGATATTATTTCATTAAATGAAATTTCAAATTTTGAAAAATGATGTGCGTTTCTTTTTGTTAGGTACTGTTTGCAATCGACAGAATTATTTTAGCAACATTTACCTCGTGATTTAGGTAGGTACCTACCTAGTAACGAGTACGGGGTTAGGTATTAACCTACGGAGGGTGTGCGATCCGGCTGGATTTTGTTGATAGGTACTTTTGCAACTTGAACAACCGATGAAGTATTATTGATGGGTAAATTATTACACAATGGCAAATTATTACACAATGGCAAATTATTACACATTGGCAAATTATTACACAATGGCAAATTATTACACAATGGCAAATTATTACACAATGGCAAATTATTACACAATGGCAAATTATTACACAATGGCAAATTATTACACAATGGCAAATTATTACTCAATGGCAAATTATTAGACAACGGCTAATCTACCAAGAAGGGGCTGGATTTTGTTGATAGGTACTTTTGCAACTTGAACAACCGTAGAAGTATTATTGATGGGTAAATTATTACATAATGGCGAATTATTACACAACGACAAATTATTACACAACGGTAAATTATTACACAACGGTAAATTGTTACACAACGGTAAATTATTACACCTACGGAGGTCCGCGATCTACATAATATGTGTAGAATAGTACATATGTTATATAGAAGGGTTATCTATACGGAGACCTGTGATCTGTAACAGGAGGGTATTCTGTACAAAATAATAAACCGTTGTGCAGGGATTTGCAGCGTTTTTTTTTTTTTTTTTGAAAAATGAGAAAGATATTCAAGAAAAAAAAACTGATAGATTCGCACGTAAATATAGATGCTGGTATAGATAGAATATAGATAGATGCTGGTAAAATGCGAATGATGAAAAATATTGGCCGTGAAGTAATGGCCGACGGAAATTAATTAAGTGGATGGTTAGGGAGGCGTGAAATGGGCAATAGCCGCAAGACGTGTTTAGTGGCGCGTGAAAACTGGTTGTTTGCCTCTGATTGAGTTAGCGGCAAGAGATTTAAAAACGCTGCAAATCCCTGCACAACGGTTTATTATTTTGTACAGAATACCCTTCTGTTACAGATCACAGCTCTCTGTATAGATAATCCTTCATATAATATATTTATGTACTATTCTATACATACTATGTGGATCGCCGACCCTCCGTAGGTTATTACCTAACCCCGTACTCGTCACTAGGTACCTACCTAAATCACGAGTTAAATGTTAGATACCTACTAAAATAATTCTGTCGATGACAAAAAGTAACTAAAACGGCATTAGAAACGCAATAATGAAGTTCTAAAGGAAAACTGTTGATGTAGAGTGAAATAGATGCCCCTTCTGCGTAGATCACTGTTTTCTGTGGTCAATACCTACCTCGTGGTCAACTATAATGAGCCGTTGTGTAATAACTTGCCCATCAATAATACTTCAACGGTTGGTCAAGTTGCAAAAGTACCGATCAACAAAATCCAGCCCCTTCTCAGTAGATGAACCGTTGTGTAATAATTTGCCGTTGTTCAATAATTTAGCGTTGTGTAATAATTTGCCGTTGTGTAATAATTTGCCATTGTGTATTAATTTACCCATCAATAATACTTCAACGTTTGTTCAAGTTTCACAAGTACCTACCAACAAAATCCAATAGTCCATCATTTATCAAATGAACTAATATCGCAGAACAACCAACTCGACTTCATACAGCCATCCTTGATTATAATCAGGTGCTCCCTAGTGATGATATCCCGGCCGGATTTATACCGTTTGATCCACAATCGTGTTGACGAAGCTTTTTGGTGCACACGAACGGCTGGACGAACAATGCTCCGGGTTTTCTCAAAAAATGGTTTAGCTCAAGACAAATTTAATAACGTAAAAAAAACCATACCCTTCTATCAAAAGTTTTCAAGATACGGCGTTCTGAAAATTTCAACCCCTATTTTGAACCCCTTAGAGGTGACTGACAGTAACGTCGAGCTTCGAGGACCAACTAGGCCTTGAACGGAACCTATAACCCGAATTTCATCAATTTCGTTTCATGGTAACTAAGAAAAGTGGCCAGTACGGCGTACGGCGGACAGACAGAAATATTTTTATTGCATTTTCGGATTCTACGTACCTTGAAACGTAAACCATCAAATTTTGAGGGGGGGTTAGAATTTTTTTTTTTTTTCATGCTCGATTCCAATGGTTCATTATTGAAAATAATAAACCAAAAATTTTAAAAAACTACCCGGTAAAAGTGTAATGATATTTTTGTGATGTAGATTAGTTCAATCTCCTTAATCTCAAGTACAAACCTAGTTTTTTATTGGTGAAGTATACAGGTATGGGAATATGCCGAATTTCTCTCTTCATGGGCTCAGAAAGGGTTTGAGTTTCGGGGGCAGATAGGACTTGGGCTTGGGTTCTAGAAAGGGCATGTACGAAATATGACTCCAGTCCGACAATTAGGGCGCGGTGGAGGGAAAAAATACCGTAACTGGCCACTAAGCGATGAGCATAAGAAGACGTCAACTCGACAAATATTACAATAAAAATAATCGAAAATATTACAATAAAACCGAATAACATAGTACGGAGCTTTAGCAGTGGTAGAATCTTGAATGAAGGTGGTACAAAACCAAATCACAACACACAACCATTGATTGAGTTGGTAGGCAGGAACGAAATTGTCCGTTTCATTTGACCTGCCATAGTATTTTCCTGTTCATCTTCGTACCATTTCCAAATAATCATGAAAATGCACAGTTTGGAACTGCTTGTGCCACCCAAGTCGGATCTCCTGACTTGGATTCTCCAGTTTCACCTCCACATCCTACCATTTGCTATGGCTTAAACCTAGGAGAAAGTGCGTATCTCATCAGTTTGCAACAAGATAATAAATTATTAGCTATTTAGTTTTTAAAAAATGCACCTACCCCTGCGTTGCTATAAGTAGTTTTGCTACCTAAAATGTTTCATAATTACCTGTATGTTTAATGATGATTACCCTCGACTTTGTAGTTATTTAAAGAAATATTACTTACAATAAATCAGAATAACAAAGTAGCACGTACCTTTAGTAGTGTGTACAATCCGAGAATGAAGGTAGAATCCAGTTCGTAGCACTAACCGCATACACAACCACTGATCAGTGCACACACGTTATTCATCGGATTGCTCATACCACTTCGCGGTCAATCGGCGGATCATTCCGAGGCGATTCGAGAAAAAACACAAAAACACAATAATCTAGTCCAGGAATTATTGTTTAAAGATGAATTTTGACGAAAAACTACCACAAACCTACCATCCGTCGCGGGTGATCGAGGGACTGACTAATAGAGAGGGGCGGCAAGGTGGGGAAGGTGGTGGGGAGGGGAAAGTAGGCACTTAGGTACTTGTAACTTTAATTATTTTTCCCTTCATTTTACCCGACTTATTGTCTTTACCTGTTTTTACCCTTTTCCAAAAAAATCCACGAAATGATTGAAGTTACCAATCTACGAGTACGTGGCACTGGGTCTGCCCGCCAGAGCTTAAACTCTCCAGATGTAGGTTAATACTTGGAATTTTCCATCTATTTTATTGGAATTGGTCATTAATGCGATCTTGAATTTCAATAAACCACCAATAGTTGTATAGTTGGTGTTTTAATCGTTCCAAGTAACTTAAATCATGTTGTGAACTGATGCCCTCGTGGCACAACCAGTGCCACATAGATTAGTAACTTGTATATTATTTCTTCGATTGTTTGAAGCAGTTAGGAAAAGAAAAACAATGAAAATTCAGGTAAAAAAATAAATGAATAAATAAATAAATAAATAAAAATCGATCGACCGATCGTATCGATCTACCCCACCACGCCCAGCCACATCACCTTCCCCACCCTGCCGCCCCACTCTATTAGTCAGTCTGGCCCGATCACCCGCGACGGATGGTAGGTAAGTGGTAGTTTTTATTCCAAATTCATCATAGAAGAATAATTCCTGGACTAAATTTTACTGTGTTATTGTGAGTTTTCTCCTCGAATCGCTTCGGTATCCGCCGATTTAATCGGGAGAAGTGATATGGGCAATTCGAAAACTAACGTGGGTGCATTGTCGGCCCGCGCCGATGATGATTGTGTTCAGTGCTGCGATTTGGATTCCACCACCTTCATTCTCCGACCGTCCAATACTAAAGGTACCGTAAAATTATGTTATTTAGGTTTATTCTAAGTAATATTTTCTTTATAATTTAACATGTCGAGGATAGTAATTATGAATTTAGGTACCTATCTACCTACTTGGAAGTTTCGACCTATTTGATTTGAATTTCCGAAAACCATCTATAAGAGTTTTTAGTGTTCTCATCGTTCCGAGTACCTGTGTGAATCAGGAGAATCGTCTCTCTGGTGGCACAGCCCATGCCACGTAGACATACCCACCTACCTTACCTACACATTTCTTCAACTGTTTTGAGCAGTTCCGAACCGAAAAATACATTAGTAGTAGTATTCAGATAAATGAAAGGAGAAAATATTAAGTAAATATACCTACCAAGGCCCACCCTGCTGATACTTTCTGAAGTCAGTCCGTTGATCACCCGCTACTGGTTGGTATGCGGTCGTCAAAATGCGTCTTTATTCCTGGATTACATTATATTATATAAATTATTTTTGGTGTGCTTTCTCCTGGAATCGTCTCGGTATTATCCGCCGAATAACCGCGAGAAGTGATATGGACACTCCGATACCTCACGTGAGTGCAGGTTGGCCCGTATTGACCAGTGTTTTTGATTATTAGTGCTGCGATTTGGGTTCTACCACCTTCATTCATGGATCATCCGCTACTAAAGGTAAGTACAACTCTGTTATTTCCCTTGATTTAAGTAATATTTCCCTATAACTATAAACGCGAGTGTAACAAAATCACGAATTCAGGTATCTACTTGGGAGGTTCTACATATTTGATTGAACTTCGTGGTTAACACGATCTTGAATTTCCAAAAACTACTGATAAGGGATCTAGACGGTGTTCTCATCGTTCGGAGTACCTGTGTGAATCAGGAGAATCGTTGCTCTGGTGGCACAGCCCATGCCACGTAGACATACCTACCTACCTTACCTACACATTTCTCTAATTGTCTGGATAAGTTACGAACCGAAAAATAAATTGAGAATTCAGATAAATGAAAGGGGAGAATATGAAGTAAAAACCTACCAAGGCCCACTCTGCTGATACTTTCTGAAGTCAGTCCGTTGATCACCCGCTACTGGTTGGTATGCGGTAGTTTTTCGTCAAAATTCATCTAAACAATAATTCCTGGACTAGATTATAAATTTTGGTGTGTTTTCTCCTGGAATCGCCTCAGTATTATCCGCCGAATAACCGCGAGAAGTGATATGGACACTCCGATACCTAACGCGAGTGCAGGTTGGCCCGTATTGACCAGTGATTGTGGTTTTGATTATTAGTGCTGCGATTTGGGTTCTACCACCTTCATTCACGGATCATCCGCTACTAAAGGTAAGTACAACTCTGTTATTTCCCTTGATTTAAGTAATATTTCCCTATAACTATAAACGAGAGTGTAACAAAATCACGAAATCAGGTATCTACTTGGGAGGTTCTACATATTTGATTGAACTTCGTGGTTAACACGATCTTGAATTTCCAAAAACTACTGATAAGGGATCTAGACGGTGTTCTCATCGTTCGGAGTACCTGTCTGAATCAGGAGAATCGATCGTCTGGTGGCACAGCCCATGCCACGTAGACATACCTACCTACCTTACCTACACATTTCTTTAATTGTCTGGATAAGTTACGAACCGAAAACATGGAAAATGATATCTCAGAAGCTCATGTTACTAACATGTTACTAAAACGCAGAAAGTATCTATTTTTACACACATTTTCACTCATAACACCCCTGGGTATAATCCGATCGGGATGAAAAGTTTCGGGACACAACTAGGGCCCAAATGGAGCATGTGTGCGAAAGAACGATTTTTTTAGACCGAAAATGAAGCCTGTAGACGTGATACGGCGTACGGCGGACGGCGGACGGACATTGCATTTTTTGAATCTACGCACCTTGAAACGGAAAAGAAAAAAGTTTGAGGGGGTGTTATAAAAAATTTTTGCTGAGCGAATACATAGGTGTATTATTCACAGAATAATAAACCAAAAGAGACTTCGACGAACGGGTAAGTCGCAAGAGCATCATAATATTGTTATAGATTGACAAAAATACTTATAACTTCGTGTATTCGATTAAATACAAGTTCTATTAAGTGGAACCCTCAAATCGGTAGAGATGAATATAAGGGTAAGTTAGGTTGTTTGGAATAGATAACCTTAAATTACCCGTGTTCTGTACCTAGTTTTACATCAGAAGAAAAAATATTGCGAACCATTTAGTCCAGTCTGTGAGTACATGATGTATGAATATACCTAATCGTACACTGCACAAGATGTTTGGGAATTATCTACCTACAGTTGCGCAAAACGGCGACAATCGCATAAACCTCAGAAGTTCGCGTTTGCTACCATATTAGTATTCAGTGGTTACTAATACCCACTAAAAAATATTAGTGGGTAATAATACCCACTAAAAAAGCTAACATATTAGTATTCAGTGGGTACTAATACCCACTAAAAAATATGACGGGTAATCAGTGGGTACTGAATACCCACTGAACACCCGTCATGATTTTTAGCGATTGTTAAAAGTTTTCTTTGTGGGTTGGTTTGTGGGGTTTTTTTGCGTTACCACTTGAAACTGGTAACTTTCAGAAAACCACAAAGAAAAATAATAAACTGCTGTGTAATAATTAGCAGCGTTTTTTATGAGGATGACTATAAGATCAGCGAAAAGTAGTCTATAACAATGGAGTTACCTACATAGTTTTGTCAAAAAAATCCCGGTTTGGTACCACAGTGCGCTTTGCAGTCAAAAAATGTTTGGAACAATCCGTAATAGTAAATTAGGCAGACCTCCAGATATAGAGCTTGCAAGGGATGAAGTAATGGGAAGAAAGGCGTGTGTTGCGGCACTTATCGTTCGACGTTTCAACCAGTAGACTCCCTCCATCTTATTTAACTCGACGTGCCAATTTGTAGCCCGAAGTGTTTTCAAATATGAGACAACAAAAAAGGTGGGAAGAAAGATGCTCGTGACGCCAGAAATATTTAGGCACGTCGAAGGCGTCATTATTGTTAGTGATTCTTCCGTCCATTAGTCGACAATATTACAAAACTCGTTCAAATCCACGTTGGCGAATATTTTGCAACGCTGATGGAGGAACTATGTCCGAAATGGAAATGAAAACGATCCACGATGGAGGCACCTTATTGTTGAGTCTTGTCAACGGATGCAACTGTCTCCTAACGAGAAGAACAACTCGGCTAGATGGGGAGCAGAGGCAAAATGCTCGCCAAAGAAAAACGAAACGAGCGGACTGAAAGAGTGCATCACACGTCACTCTTCACCTTCATACGGTCTCGTATGCTACGCGGACCGTAGCAGCGTTTTCAGTGAAAGTGAAACTACTGTTTCCGGCTAATGATCTCACAGGGGAAATGCTACCTCGTTTACAGGACCAGTGGGTAGTTTCAAGCGTAATAATGGTTTTAGTCGAATGCGCCAATACGCCCAGTTAGCGCAATTTTCAGCACCAAAAGTTCAACGACACCAGGAAATCCTCAAAAATTTTATACCTATTCATACTTCATTCAGTATACTTACACATACTTTTATGTGAAACACCACATAACTGCCTACTTAATAATATTAAGACATCCTTTTTTTTAACAGACTTTAAAAAAGGAGGATTTCTATGGTGAATTTAGGTTGATGTAAAATTCACCATGAGAGGTGGAGGTGACTGGATGTAGGATAGGAGTGAATTTACAGCAAAATTGGTGTGTGTTGAATTTTGGTGTGTTTGCGGTTAAGGGCGGACCTCCACCGAGCGTGTGTTGAAAAGGTTAATAGAAGTTAATTTAGGTGAATGAATTTGGTTGCATGAAGTGCGTAAAATTTGGTTGTGTGTGTGTGTGTGCGGTTAAGGGCGAACCTCCACCGAGCGTGTGATAAATTTCGTCAGGTTGGTTAAGGGCGAGACCTCCACCATACCTGACTAAATTTATGTGTGTGTTGAATTTAAGTGAGTGTTGGTGCGGTTAAGGGCGGACCTCCACCGAGCGTGTAGTATATGTCATCCGGATCGGTTAAGGGCGAGACCTCCACCTGATCCTGATGAAATGTGTGTGAGCGAACTTAGTGGTGAAATTTGTGTAGCGAGTGTGTGCGGTTAAGGGCGGACCTCCACCTGATCCTGATGAAATGTGTGTGAGCGAACTTAGTGGTGAAATTTGTGTAGCGAGTGTGTGCGGTTAAGGGCGGACCTCCACCGAGCGTGTAGTGTGTTTCATCAGGGTTGGTTAAGGGCGAGACCTCCACCTAACTCTGATGAAATGGGTGAGTGTGAATTTACTGTGTGTGTGAATTTACTATGAGAGCATTTGAGAAGTGAAGTTTGAGAGAAGAGGTTTGAGGAGGAAGAGAGAGTAGCCAGCAGCTAGAGGAGACGTAGAATGGCGAAAATGGCGCAGGATCCGGGGTTATATAGACACTGAAGGTGGGGTTTCAGGTTGAGCCGGGTCCTGCGTCGTCGGTTGCCCCACTCTTACCGTTTATTCCCAGAGCCTTATTTTTACAGGTTGTTTTTGGTGAGAACTTAATTCTAGTGAGTTGGAGTTCCGGGAGGGACTCACGACAATTTCTATGTTCATGTTTTTATATTTATCTAGCGATTATTCCGAAACTACTGGGCCGATTTAGACGAATCTTTTTTTAAATGAAAGGGAGGATCATCCCCATGTGGTCCCATACTAGTTTTTAAAGTAAAAATTTAGTACTGGGGTAGTACAGGTTACTATTTAAAATGGGGGCCAGTTATACTGATTTCTAGTGCTTTGACAGACACTCCACGATTTGACGACAGAAAACAGCCTGCCAAAGATTACTGACAGGATAACCCAGTGGATGCCCCAGTAATGATGGTAACAGTAGATACTTGATAGCGTAAGGCTACTTGACTACTGGCGTTGTCATAGAAAAGTGTAGTTAACAAAAAAATTATTTGAAGAACTTTCGAAAAAAGCAGTACCAATATAGTACCAATATACAACGGAAAAGTAAAGAGTAATTTTTATGCTGAAAAATTTAATTTATTCAAAGCCAATACAACAAAATTTTTGAAGTCGGTGCCAAATTTTAACTAAAAACCCCACTCAAAGCCTTCATATTGTATCCCTTGGTTTTAAACGTTTTAGTTGAAATTTGGCACCGATTTCAAAAACTTTGTTGTATCGCCTTTGAATAAATAACATTCGCTCATTCATTGTTATTTATTTATTCATTTTTATGTTTTTGACATATCACATCAGATCAGCAAGACTATGTACGTACCCAGCTATTCATCAGAATTTCTCTACGGATATGAAAATATGAAATACCAACCTGGGATGATAAGGAAGTAGGTATATTATCATAAATTATTATTTTAAGCCTTTTTGTCAAAGACACAAAAAATTGACACAGTAAGTTATACTAAGGATTGAAACTTTTATCTCTGAGGTTTTAAGGAGTGCCCTTGCAAGTAACTAACAGGTACGTACTTCGTATGTGCATATAATGAAATGATCTGTTACTTCTTTTCATTAGTACTCTTCCGATCATAATAATAGGTATCATGAAGCTCAAAAAAGGTGCAAATATTTTAATACCTTTATAACACTTCACGTTCATCAGGTGTATATTGATCTAGGAGGTTGTCTGGAGGTGGAGATTGTACTCCAGTAATACACCAGAATTTGTTCCAGAACTCTGTTCCAGATGCAAGATATTTTTCAATTAATGCTGATGAACGATAGGAAGATAATCTCAATAAAAAGCAAATAGTTCATTTCATACGGGAAATTATAGGTACGTTTCTTAGGAAACGATGTTTCTTAGGAAACTTTATGGTTCTTGTTCAGGCGGGATTTACACTCGTATCTACTTTGATGTCGAAATATACTATTCAGTAGGCTTGGGAATTGGTTTCCAGAAATCGGATGTAGCACAACGTTAGGTGTTTTATTGAGGGTCAAAAGGTTCCCGACCTTAGGTTTAGGTGCGCCCGGGCTGATCACGAAGGCTTAAAAAGCCTTGAGAAGTGACGTTGTAAGTTATCATTCATCCAAGCGAGAGTAAGTTGGAGTTACAAACTTGATGTCGGAGAACCGTAAAAAATGAATTTGTTGCGTTGAGAAAAAGAGTTTAAATTGATGAACTAGTTAGTAGGTAGGTATTTCAAATAAGGACGATATAAATAGATTTACCTACTTAACTTACTTCCAATTGGTACCGTAAAACAGTAGCTGACACTGCCAGATAGATTAAATCTTGGATGTGCTGGGTCACAGGAGGATTGCTGTATACAAAAATGAAACAAACAGGCCTGAATGCGTTAATTTTAATTGCACTACAGATTTCGAGTTTGGCGTATTTTGGAATGGGTAAGATGCTTACCTATTGATTTTATTTGAAATTTAGTCACAGCAACAATTCAAAATGGAGTATTCAATTTGTGATCGGATAGCCACTACCATAAGGGCTGGATAAAACCATTCAATCACTAATCTCTGCAAAATACACCTGTCTACCTAATTCCTGTGTAGTTTGGCTTTTTCGGTCGTCATCGAATTTGTCAATTTTTATTTTTAAAACAGACAACGGATTTCTAAACCAGGCGTTTCTCTGTCTTCAATGTGAAGGTCGTACAGGTGCACGGATCACGCACTTTACGCATTTTGAAAACCCAATTTTGTAGCATGAAAAAGTGGGTCGTTTAGTTTTAATCCGTAATCGTAACTAATTATGCTAATCCGGCTGGGATCAGTTTTGTAATGACTTGGTATCTACACTAAATAAAACCCACAGCCCAGGTGTGGCACATAACAATCAAAAGTTAGGTACCTACAGGAGATATAATTTGACAATACCTAGGTACCTCATTTCAAACGCAACAGAATGTTGCTGTGAACTGAAAGGAATTATACAGCAAGAGGTGGAAGGAGTAAACCGAAAGACCTTTCAGCTGGACGTTACCTACGTACCTACGTTACTCAAATTATCTTCTCACTCCCAAAAACAAACATACCCCAAAATTGGTCAAAATAGACTAGCCTCCGCTCTTTTGACCCGCCCTTGTCCAAAATTCATCCTGCGATGGTTTTGCTTCGAACAAATCGCGGGAAGTAATTTTGATTACTCGCCGCTATACGTGTGTTTGTATTTGTGGAGTTGTCGCGTGCAAGTGAGGCTACCTGTTTCGTTTTTTACTAGCTAGCCCTGACTGTCTACAAACAACAGAAGGATGAGGTAAGCCTCATAAATAGAGTTGAGACTTCCACGGAAAAACGGCCCCTAGCGCGAAGACGGCTTCATTTCAAATTCATAGGAGCGGCAAACAAACCGCAGAAGCCTGGCAAGGGGACGAGCTTGGGATTGGTCAGTTTTTCTCACATAAGCCATAGGAAAATCTCCCTCTTATCTCCCCGCATTACTCCACGTCTCCACTCTCTCAACTCATTGTGCGCCATCCGGAAGGAATCCTCTGCACTTGCATCCTTTCATCTTGTTAACCCCTGACCTTTTGATTTACTCATCTTTCTCCAAGTTGAAGGGGTCGTGCAAGAATAATAATCTCCGAGCATTTATTTGTTCGTAGCAATCCTTACCAGGGCTTCATTATTATAAAATTCCCCCCAGCCGACTCTCTTTAAATGTTTCCCACCCGGTACGTGCAAACAAATTGACTTTTTTCCCGTTTCCCTGAATCAACTTGGTGAGGATTCCTACAATTTCGATCCGGCTCGTCATTATGTTGTTAGAACCCATCAGTTGGTAGGTAACTAGAAACGTTTAGGGGTGGTTTACCAGGTTCAGTAGTGTCGATGACCTTCACAGGTTCTAGCGACTCATTAAATCAGAGTGCTCAGTTGAAGAACGAAAGAAAAGAGAATTGAACTTGATAAATACACAGGTTTTACTTGTCTTTATTGGTAAATCGTTCAATCGCGTGAAGTGAGCGTTAGGTAGTTCATACTCTTGATGCTCAAACTCGTTATGAGCATCCTAGTGTGATTGCAACTGCGTGCCTAGAACATACCACACGTCATTGAAAACCAGTGCAATACTTCACCTTGAAGAATCCAACTGCGAATTATACACAGCTGGTAACTTTTATTATATTTACCCTCCAACTTCTAAATTTCAACTCTTGTAATCCTTAATGCATTCATGATGAGTTCATTGTCGATATCCAGCAGATTTTGATAGAATTTTCAAGGAAGCTGCTGGCTGTCCACTAAACGGTCCCATTAAAATTCGATGCGTACGTCAATAAATAAAACCGGATTATTCGAAGCAGTTGAAAGTTGATTTCAGCAGAATGCAGATAGATTACAAAATGTAATGCCACTGACGACATATCACATTAATAGATACCTATCTATTCCTTATAATATCTACTCCGAATCTCACATAACAATGCTGACTTCGTGTATTTCCGATGCATCCGTTGGACCATGAAAGGAATAGTTCTAGATTTATAACGGTAAAGAAAATATTCAGCAAATTTTCCCCAAAATTTTCATTCAAAATTAATTTGGTTCCACCAGTGGGGTGCAACCTGATCTTATGTCAAAAGTATGATAATTATTTTTTATTAGTCTTGATCCAAGCCCTTACGCAATCAGTAGGGAACGGTTTCTTTTTTTTTCAAAATATCCAGAACAGAATGTTAACAATAGACAAAATATTTTTTTCCGATCATGACTCGTAGTAACCATCACCTGTCCAAAATCCATCATAAATCAATTTGTCTCAATGCCGATCAAATGAACTATTCCAACTTGCAAAAAACCGACCGCACCGCTTCAAGGACGCTTTTACCTTGAAACAGCTTCTCCTCCTTATTAGCTTCCTAAAACTGGTTTGATTATTCAATCTTATAAAATGTACCCGTGTTCCCTGGCTATTATTAAAATAGTTTAGTATTTTAAAAAGAGCAAAAACTGATATTTTAGAATGAGAAAGAATGTAGTAGGTACGTACCTAAACACGCTGTAAAAACCAACGGTACAACTGGGATGGGTCCTTACTCCCTTATACGGTACACTTCTTCATATCAGATTGGGAATGTTACACCCATCTAACGACATGAAAATGGTTAAGAGAAACAAGTTATTTTGCTCTGGGTTCTGCCACAAAAAAATACGGGCATTAAATACAGCTAAGCAGAATGACGTGCAGTTTCTTTTTTGTAACGAGCCGGTCTCAACAGACGTTGTACGTGTGTTGATGAGGTTTGGTAAGGATGGTAGATAAATTTTGGTCTTTAGTGATGATTGGACAACTCCATTTTCAATCCAAAACAAGCTGAGTTTCAACAAAGTAAACATCTTTACGACAGAGTTAAATAAGATCTCTTCAACGAAAATAAAATATCCAAGTGTTTTAGTAGTGATGTTCTGGCATAAATTGATGTTGTAAATTGGATAAATTCAATATTACTAACAAGATCCCCTATTATAAAGTTCAACCAATCTATAATAAATAGTCTACAATCTATTGTCGTCTTGATAGTTGAGTAGTTCTTTCAGCAGTTGAGTGGTAAGTGGTCAAATTTGGTCCCACACTCATTTCACTTACTACTTTCACGCACCTACTTGAAAGTGAGAACTTGAAAGAAGAAAAGTAAAGCAGAACGCGGTAGGTAGATATGTCACTCCGCAAGAGCTATTGCATGCAAAATCAAATAGCATATTTTTCATTTAAACCGACGAGAGAAAGGGACATATCGCGAGATCTAGATGAGGAAATAGGAATCCAGTTCTAGAAGGATTGTATTGCATGCGATCTGGATCGAGCCGGCAGTTTCAGGATTCCTATCGCCACGCCGGTCTACCTAGTTACCGCTGTTATACTCCAATGCCACGTTCCGTGTTTGGAACACTAGAACAATCATGAAATGGAAGAAAGGGGATTCAAGTAGTACAAGTCAAACTCAGGAAAAGGAAAAAAAATAAATAAATAAATAAACCATTAAAAGAGGCCCGTATTTGTTTCGGCAGTATATTTCCTTCTACTTGCCACAGTCAGTTGAATAATCCTTCATTTCCAAATGGCACCTACTGGCCTCCACAACGATTTTACGTAGGAACCTATAGTATGTAAAATTCTTACCTACCTACCAACTATTTCCTACCATAGGGTATGAATCCTGAAAAGTGGAGACGGGATTATTGGTCCACAACATCTATTCTTATGGTTAATGGTTTACATGAAAAATGTATACCATGATAATGAAGTTGGTATTTTCCCGCATATTACTTAAAATCTTCTTGCTTCCATCGAATTTCCATTCTCAGCAAGTAGATCACTCATGTTTTCTACGTACGAATAACTCATGTTTTCCCTTGACTCTATTCCATTTGCGTGGGTACAAATTCAATTAGAATTTTGAATTCAGAATTTTTAAAGGAAAAACGCTGCAAATTCTTATACAAAGGTTTATCATTTTCCATTATAAAACGCTGCAAAGTCCTTGTCACATGGACATAATGTCCTTGGACATATATACAGAAATGTTGGCTGTTCATTTATTGTTTCTTTCACGTGAAATAATATTGAAATAGCCATTTCTGATGGTTTCCACCAATTTTGGCCCCCAAAACACGAATTAGGTGATAATTTGAAAAAAAATTAGGTGAGCTCCTTTTTTTTCGCAAATTATCTTTGACCATTGTGAGTGCTATTTAATCGTCTTGATCCACATGTTGAAACTTTTCCTAGTGTTATTATACAAACTGATTGTGATTTCAGACGATTTTCCAGGTTTTTGAATCACGAAAAATCAATTTTGGGAGCTGAACAGTTGGTAGAACCTCAATTTTCCACTCTGGTCAAAATCGACTTCATATTCGGTCTTCTCGTCCCAAAAATATGGAAAACGATACCTCAAAAGCTCATGTTGCTAAAACGCAAAAAGTACCTATTTTTACACACATTTTCACTCATAACACCCCTGGGTATATCCCGATCGGG
This sequence comes from Leptopterna dolabrata, assembly GCA_954871275.1. Taxonomy (NCBI): domain Eukaryota; kingdom Metazoa; phylum Arthropoda; class Insecta; order Hemiptera; family Miridae; genus Leptopterna; species Leptopterna dolabrata. Next base: position 29,433,198 of record OX940983.1, read on the forward strand.
CTGAAAAGTTTCGGGACACAACTAGGGCCCAAATGGAGTATGTGTGCGAAAGAACGACTTTTTTAGACCGAAAATGAAGCCTGTACACGTGATACGGCGTACTGCGTATGGTAAAAAAATTTTGAGGGGGTGTTACAAAAATTTTTTGCTGAGCGAATACATTATGTATTATTCACAGAATAATAAACCAAAATAAACCAACCTATCCCTTCTACGTAGATCACTGAATTCCTACCTGCCCATGCACGCGTTCACACAGACACGAGAAACCACCTGAGTCAAAGTATTGTATAGGTAAGCTCTAACGTTCGGCAATAATAGTTACCTACCTACATAAATAAGCATTTTCCCACCTCCCCCATGAAAGATAAAACCGTATCAGGGACGCCCTGGATGCACTCGTAATCAGCTTGAAATTTCCCTATAAAACCTTCAATAACAATTACTGACATTCAATCAGGCATATTTACCTACCTATTGGAAAAGAGGTACGTCGAACTCAAGAAGTGCCATCTCTCCGTCCGAGCGGACGCCGCGTCGTGTCTTGAACGAGAGGGGCCTTGAGCAACGTTTTTGAAAAGTCAACATCACGACAGGTTGCGACTGTGACGTAAGGGAAACCCACGTGACTTCAGAGGACAATCATAGCCAGTTCCACCTGACAGCATCCACGCTATCGTCTTCGTTCGCGAACTGGATGAGGTACAGATGACTCATTCGCTGGGCCTTCGGTAATACGATACCGCCATGCAATAGAGTGGATTGAATGGAATGTGGAAAGCGGTCCGCTCATTATTTATCCGAATTTGATCATGTTTACGTCCGCTAACTACCTACTTGAATGAAACTTCGGAATTGAGGCCTATTCAACTAATGTTCACTTACTTGACTTACTAGCTCATTTTACTCCACGGGGGAGCATAGGGCCTAAAATGTTAATGACAATATAATAGGTAGGTGATGTAGCGTTTCGCGAGTTGATCCTGAACAAATGACAGTTTCAAACATTACCTGATTACATCATTTATGATGTTTATTCGTAGGACGTTTAAGTAGATACAATTATGGCAGTAAACATTTTTGACAGAATATTGAGCAGAATATTTTGTGCTCTAAATAGGACAACTTAGCGACTCCTCTAGTTAATGATACCTACTTGGACTGTTGGAATATTATAAAGTGATATATTTATGTAACTCCAGGTTTTCCCATTCGTTATTAAAGAAAATAAGCAAAGGGGTTCAACAACCGTGCTTTTGCTGAGGAGTTACAAGGAAAGTTACTATATACAGATTCCCGACAATACATCGGTAGCGTATGATACAACTTGGTGAAAATCGACTGAATGTTAATTTATTATGAACGAGATCTGGACTAAATGCGCAGTGGGACAGAACGCGTTCCACGGGCAAATAAGAGACGACTGACTGGTGACACGATTCGTCACGGCATCTTCGCCCAGTTCGAATTAGCAAACTTTATCTACAACTGAATTAAACAGTAGCACCGAACTATGTACAGAAAAACAGAAGTGGCTAATGCTGGACTCATTCGTGCATTGTAAGAAAATCCAGGTACCTATAGTACTTGAAAGGTAATCTACCGTGCATCAGTCGATTCGTCACACAACCATTTACTAGGTAAGAAAAGGTAAGAAAAAAGATGTGATGAATCGTAATGTGTGATGAAACGGTTGTCGCCAAACCTACCTACATTTATTATAATAAACTCATAGTGAGAGAAATGAAAGTAAAAAACGCTGAAATTATTACATAACGGTTTATTATTTACTCATATAGACGCTCCTTCTGCGTAGACCACTGTTTTCTGTGGTCAGTACCCTCGAGCTCCCTCCAGGAAAGCCCTAAATGGAGTACTGGAGCCGGCCCGGAAATTAAAGTTTCATACAAACGCGCGGGATTTAATAAGTAAATCATTAATTATTATTTGTAGTTATTCATGAAGCGTAAGGTAAATAATAAACCGGTGTGTAATAATTTACCTATATACTCGTAGATGCCCCTTCTGCGTAGATCGTATAATAAACCATTGAGCAATAATTTATTGCTGGTTAATAGTTTACCGTTGCCTAATAATTTACCGATGTGTTACCCAATAATACATCAACGTTTCTACAAGTTGCAAAAGTACCTATCAACAAAATCCAAAAGGGCCATCATTTTTCAAATGGAATAATATCACGGAACAACCAACTAGACTTCTCACAGCCATCCGTGATTATAATCAGGTGCTCCCTAGCAATGATATTTGGTACGAACTAAATCACTCGCGACGAAATTTTTTTCCATTTTTTCTTTTCCGTTTCAAGGTGCGTAGATTCCAAAAATGCAATGTCCGTCCGCCGTCCGCCGTATCACGTGTACAGGCTTCATTTTCGGTCTAAAAAATCGTTCTTTCGCACACATGCTCCATTTGGGCCCTAGTTGTGTCCCGAAACTTTTCAGCCCGATCGGAATATACCCAGGGGTGTTATGAGTGAAAATGTGTGTAAAAATAGGTACTTTTTGCGTTTTAGCAACATGTTGGTAACATGAGCTTTTAAGGTATCGTTTTTCATGTTTTTGGGGACGAGAAGACCGAATATGAAGTCGATTTTGACCAAAGAATAGAAAATTGAGGTTCTACCAGATGTTCAGCTCCCGAAATTGATTTTTTATGAGTCAAAAACCTGGGAAATCGTCTGAAATCACCATCAATTTGTAGAATAACACTAGGAAAAGTGTCAAAACGTGGATCAAGACGATTAAATGGCACTACCAGTGATCAGCGATAATTTAAAAAAAAAAAAAAAGAAAGAAAGAGGAGCTTACCTTATTCGTGTTTTGGGGGCCACAATTGGTGGAAACCACCAGAGATAGCTATTTCAATTATTTTATAATATATGAAAGAAACAATAAATGAACAGCCAGCATTTCTGCAGGTATATCCAATAGAATAATAAACCCATGTGACAAGGACTTTGCAGCGTTTTTTACTCCACTTTTGGATTCTGCATACCTTGAGACGGAAACCATCAAATTTTGAGGGGTAGGTTAAATTTTTTTTTTCGTGCTCGATTCCAAAGGTTCATTATTGAAAATAATAAACGAACATCCGATAAACCTCAACGGCTTTCATTATCTCCCCAAGGACGAGATTAATGATTAGGTGGGTAATTATAATTAAATTACCGAACAGTAACTGTTGGGTCCCAATAGTTTTTTTATTTGTATTAGATACTAAATTATAACTAAGTACCAACATATCTATAATCTTGATATAATGAACCTTTGAATCGAGCATTAAAAAAAAATACCCCCTCAAAATTTGATGGTTTTGGTTTCAAGGTAAGTACGTAGAACCCGAAAATGCAATAACAAATTTTTTGTCCGTCCGCCGTACTTCGCACCAAAATTAATGAAATTCGGTTTGTAGGTCCCGTTTGGGGTCTAGTTGGTCCGAGAAGCTCGGCGTTACTGTCAGTCATCTCTAAGGGGTGAAAAATGGGGGTTGAAATTTTCAGAACGCCGTAGCTCGAAAGCTTTCAACAGAAGGGTATGGTTTTTTACGTTTTTAAATTGATCTTGAACTAAAGAATTTTTTGAGACCACCCGGAGCATTGTACGTCCAGCTGTTCGTTTGCACCGAAAAGCGTCGTCAACATGATCGTAAATCAAACGGTAAATCCGGCCCAAATATCATTACTAAGGACCACCTGATTATAATCACTGATGGCTGTATGAAGTCGAGTTGGTTGTTGTGTGATATTATTATTCCATTTGATAAATGATGGCTCTTTTCGATTGTGTTGTTAGGTACTTTTGCAACTTGAAAAACGTTATGCTTCATGAATAACAACAAATAATTAATGAATGAATTATTAAATCCCGTGCATTTTTATGAAATGTAATTTTCGGGCTGGCTCCAGTTCTCGATTTATGGCTTTTCTGGGGGGCGCTCGAGGGTAGGTATTGAAGAAAACTGATCCTCGCAGAAGGGGCATCTATAAAGGTAAATTATTACACCACGGTTTCTCACTCAACTGTTTATTACACAACGTTTTGTTATTCACCTTATGCTTCATGAATAACAGCAAATAATCAATTATTGAATTAATTATTGAGCCCCACGCCTTTTTATGTAATTGTAATTCGCGGGGTTTAGGGCTTTCCTGGGAGGAGGTCGAGGGTACTGACCACAGAAAACTGATCTGCGCAGAAGGGGCATCTATAGGTAAATTATTACACAACGAGTTCTTACACAACTGTTTATAATTTTACCTTATCCTTCATGAATACCAATGAACAATTAATTATTGAATCCCACGCATTTTTATGAAACTGTAATTCCCGGGCCGGTTCCGGTACGCGATTTAGGGCTTTCCTGGGAGGGAGCACAAGGGTTGGTATTGACCACAGAAAATAGTGATCTACGTATAAGGGGCATCCATACAGGTAAATACTAAACCGTTGTTCAATAATTTGCAGCGTTTTTAATTGCCATTAAAACTACAAAGCAGGCAATCTTGGTATGTACTGACTGATTTACTCATTGGAGGACCAAGGTTAATACTTAACCTTACTTAGGTTAAACCAAACCGAGAAATTGATATGTCCAATTAAGTAAGTTCAAGCTATAATATTATAATACTCGCTATTAATCTATTGATTGAAGAATTTCTCTGTTTGGAACCCTACCTTAGCATTACTATTTGTTCCGAAAAAGTCGAGAACAACGTTCAAATATAGGCCAACATTGGGAAACTATGACAGTATTAATAATTATTATTCATTTATTAGAGTTCAAGAAAGTATTATTATTCCCTTGGAGAAATGGTATTTACAAAATAGTGTTTTTTCCTATCTACGGTTTTAAATATGTGTATGGATACAGTAGGGGTTTTCAGATTTCAGATGCACAGGCAGTTGTGGAGGCCACTGTGACTCATTGGCTACTTGAAACCAACGAGCGGAAAGTGAATTTCCGTGAATTGCCCTCGCTTAAGGCTCCAAAGACACGTTATCTTGTCAGATATAAATCTTTTTCGCAACTGCATTAGGACATTGGTGAACATCAAAAGGCGGATTTATGAATGTATTGTCTACAATAATTATGATAACTGCTGCAGAAATTAACTGCAACCAAAATCTTTTCGACAATGAATTATTTTTCTTGGGAGTTCATTCTTCTACTAGTTCACTCCCATAGTAAATAATGACGTATACATTTTAATAATAGGTAGTGCTAATATTATCTACTTACACAAATTTATAAGATCTCTTACTTGAATTATATTTTTTCTAATTAATTAAAATTATAAGTAAAATAAGATTGATAGGGATGATGGTATTTAAACACAATAAACAATTTTGAATAAAAGTTCAGAAGCTTAAGAAATATTCAAATATGGGGACAAAACAATTAACCTAAAAATATAGGCAGTAGATAGGTAACTTCGAATATTTATTTGGTGATGCGTACGGTCATGCCGTTGCATGATGAACTTCTCCTTCAAGTAGATACCTACCCAATGAAGCTCCCGGAACCCTATGACCCTAGTATCCGTACCTACCACAAGATTGCTCCCTCAAAGATTTAAATGTGGTAGTAAATTCACTGTGATGAACTTCATGATAAATAGGTACGTCTAGTACGAGGGATGCGTGGATAGTTCAAAAATTTGTCTGCCCGCTCCAACAAAGATTTTTCGCACTGGGCTCAAGTCTAGATTTAGAGCTCCAAGTTTAGATTTTACAAGTAGATGCCTATGTGACACCAACTTACTTTCATCGCCTGGGTAGTTTTCGTTGTGTTTATTTCATTTATTACTGGGTACCGTCGTTAAATCATTGCAGTACTGCAGTACATATACAGCGTCCTAAGGAACACCTTAATGAGAGGTATTTAATCATCATCATGTAATATTTTGCGAGCAGCGTTTTTCAGTTGTGGACTTATAATTAAGTAATTTGATAATCAATGTAATTTGCCAACCTATTAATGCCATGTGGCTTTTACAATAAACGATAACCACAATAAGTAGATAGTTTACCTACTTATTTTAAGACTAAGCGTATAGCTATATGAAGACAATGAAACTGCCTATGTTGAAATAATCAATAGGTAGTTAAGTATGTTGAAATAATTAATAATGTCTTATTACTCTTATTAGTAGGTAATACTTCTAAATTGTGTGTAAAACATAGTTAAACTTTTCTTTTTTTATTCTGGATTCCGAAGGTTCATCATTGAAAGAAAATAAAAACCCAAACAAGGTAAAACAATCATACTTAACCTCTCTCCCCGCCACCATCAAAATTTAATGGTTTGCATTTCAAGGTATGTAGGATCGTAGAATTCGAAAATGGAATAAAATATTTCTGTCCGTCCGTACAAGTGCCGAGTAACGGCGGACGGACAAAATTTATTTGGTTTGTCTACCACTTGGGGGTCTCTAGTTGGTCCTCGAATCTCGGCGTACGGTGACAATCCGGGGTTGAAATTATCAGAACGCCGTAGCTCGAAAACTTTCAATAGTGGGTAATGGCTTTATGATTGATTCCGAACTTGAGGATTGTTTGGTAGTTAACCACCTCAATCAGGGTCTTACAGTAACAGGAATTCAGTGACCTATGCAGAAGGGGTTTCTGTACAGGAAAACAGAAACCGGATCATAATAAAGTAGAAGTATGTTATGATAATAGAGTCGAATATGCTATACGAAATATATTTATAGTGTTGCGAAATTCTTTACATAAGTGTGCCATGTTTTTTGTGTTTTTTGTTTTTAACTTGAGGATTAAGCCGATCCGTTCTAGGCTCTGAATATGTACAAATGGCTACCTGGAGTTGTATCCCGACGATTTCGACGACCAACGTCGAGCCACACACGACCGGCAGAACGTCACAAAAATACGGGGGAGAAAAAAACACTCGCGGACGGGAAGAACCGCAACGCAAAACGGACTTCACGTGGATCGTACGGAGCTGAGAATGTGACTGAGGTTGTTCGACGGAGAGCGAACGTCCTCCCCCCACAGGCAGCGAGGAAGGCACGCTGGGAAGGTACCCACCTGTTGCTTCAACGTCCAAGCTGTAGGTTGAAACCTGAGGTACCTGCGGGCGGCGGAATTAGAGCTTTCCGCGTCTCGAGTTCAACCCTGATCTCTGCACAAGCGTAAGCGCTTCATTTGCATGTCGGGTAACCGTGGTCAGCTCTGCCAGTAAACTGTCCTTATACTCCAGGACGTGTGCTAATTGCAGATCAAAGCAAGTTTCATCCTTTTTGCCGAGTAGATAGGTACCAAACAATAGAGCATTTTCCTCGAAGAGCAGCTCAACATTACCAGTACCTAATTCCTTGGTTGTGTGAGAGCTGATGGCGAGGGCTTGTAAGTTCATAAGGGTGGGGTGGGCTACATCTCAGTTCATTACTGATATAAATGTCTTATGAACAGGAACCACTTTTGAACAAAAATACTTTTGACAGTTTAACAAATTGGGAGGAGGCATCTACTAGTTTGTGATTTTACCAATGAGGTAGACTGGTGTACATTGGCACAAGTTATGCAGTTATAGTCAAGGCTGGAATGATGAAGTAGTAGACCTGGCCCTGATACCTGTTTCCTGACACTGAAAAGGGGTCGAAGTACCTAGGAACCCTCTGGAGTCGGTTTTATTCCGACATCAAAGTGATTGAATACTGTTGCACGGTGCTAGGATAACTATATTTTTTCCCCGTTTTTTTGCCAAGATCAGAGGGATTCGATGCGTTCAATTTGAACGTGTATTATACAGGTACAAACGTGCATTACACACGTTCGTGTATACGTGTATACACATTCAAACTGAACGCACCGAATCCTTTAGATCTCGAAAAAAAAAACACGGGTATATCCTAGCAGTGCAACGCTGTTCGATGGAGGGACGAAGTATAATAATATAAAGGTGTAAGGTGCAAGAACGGTTCATTCTCCCAGTAGTTCGATGGTGGTGCTCGGTGCAAAGTACAGTACCTTAGCTTTCGAAGAGTAGGACAAAATTTCTTCGAATAAAGGCATAGGCATCAGGCATCATCATTTTTGTAACATCAAGTTCAAAAATCAAGTACTTGATAGGTAGTGTAAAAAATCACAAATACGAGTAAGAGCATGAAATGTGTGACAGAGTGAGAGGAGAGTGACGGTGGACCCTCGAGAGTCCCCACTCTAGACCAGCGAAATTATCACCGGACAATAAGGGTTATCGATTAGGCTTCCACCAAAACGACCCCATTTTCACTGGAACAATAAGCGACTCGAGAACAGCCACCATCACACTCCTCCCCATATGACAAACTTCTGGTAGCAGAATTATGAAAGAGAAAAGGGGGAAAGCAAAGTAGTATGAAGTTCTGGTTCATGAAAGGACGTCTGAACAACGTCAAAGGTGACTAACCTCCATCGCAATGGTACTACCTCAATAATATTTGCTGGTGGAGAACAAAGCTCCTACACACGAGTACTGGCGGAGAAAAAAATGTGTCAGAGGTTGTTGTCCAGTGAATTGTGGTCATCTGGGCAACCTCTAGGTGATCAACCTCCATTGTTAGGATGGAACCTACTGGGACTTGTAAACTGGGGCACGGCATTCCTCGCCTTCAAATAAACTCATTATATTTTAATTATATTGACACTATAAAGGGGGGAAAGGGTGGGGAAGCCAATATAGTGTTATCAAAGGGACAGGATGTTTGTAAAGGAATCCTTCTGGAAACCTTTGGGTTTATCCTTCTGGAAAGCCCACAAAAAGTGGATGGAGTATGGTGAATTACTCAGCGCATACTATTAAACCACGCTTTGCTAACATGTGACAGAGTGAGAGGAGAGTGACGATGGACCCTCGAGATACAATTATTGTTTTGCTAAGAATCAAAGTTGACTCATTATTTATCTTTATTGAGCTCACTCGATTTGTTTTAGAAGTAATTTTTTAAACTTTGTACATTTTTTTACAATAAGTACAATAATGCATGAATATTCTCAATTTCATTTAAATACAGCTCATCTCATTTTAATTTCAACTTTTTGTATTTTTTTCTTCAAGTAGGAGTGGCAAACCTTCATGAGTGGGATTCAAAAGCTGATTCCTTCAACTCCCGCTTATCCATGTTCCACTGTACCCATCTACCTAATTCAACTGTTGTTTTAGTTGTAGCTCATTCATGATTTTTTTTTTTTTTTTTTTTTTTTTTAATGGAAGGTACATTGCTAAAGAATCGTGAAAATGAAGGCTGCATTAAAATAATCACTTTCCAGTTTACTGTAAAAACCAAACAAAATCTGAAAAAAAAGGCGGGTGATGCTTATTGGCTAGAGCTACAACAGCCTCCTCCATCAGTTCCTCCTTCCCAAGGGCCACATACGGCTGCCAGCCCTAAAAACGGACATCATGGTTTTTTCAAGATCCCCATTATTTGACTAGAGCTCGAGACGCGACAACAATATCATGTAAATGCCTACGTGCTCAACCTTGAGGAGCGACGGATCGTTATAGTGAGACACGAAACGCATAGTAACCGCCTGGTAGAGAATGCGCCAACTGAGCTTGAAGAATACACAATGGGCGGGAGTCGAAACTTCAGAAAGACGCTTACCGGATTGTTGGTAGGCGGTGTCTCGAAACATTATGTTATTTCCACTCAGAAATCTTAGAGCAGAATAGTGGGAAGTAAATAAGAAGTAGAACGAAGAAGAATAAGAAGTAAAAGTGTTTTTTGCGTTTTTCGTGTATTAGTGGAAATATACTATTTTTTCAATAACTCCGTTTTTCTTTGAAATGGGTTTCCACGATTTCTTCGCGAGTGATTTAGTTCGAATAAGAAGTAGGTGTGAAAAGTGATTCTATTCCGGTTTATTATTTTCAGTAATGAACCCTTGGAATCGAGCATAAAAGAAAGAAAAGTTTTAAAAACTTGAAGGAATTACATCATTCAAAGATTCACTCAACCTATCACTCTTTAATCATTTCGAATTTTTCTAGTACATCCAACATGCTGCTTCCATTTCTGCTTTCAGGCAGAAATGAAGAAACTCAACATATTGTCTATTGTCTCAACAAAATTGAAGCTATGGTCGGATTCGTTCAAGTGACGTGCAAAGGCCAAATCACCCTTATTAGGTATCCGTAAGATCCTTTTGACATGGATAAGTATATATGGCTGGAGTTTGGTTTGAAATTCTGTGCGGAACGACAAGTTACTGGTTTTCACACAGCTTCTTTTTTTTATGGCGGCTTAGTCAGCATAATTTTTGTGTAAATGGAGAGCTTTCCAACGAGTGGAGAACGATTTCTGTGCGACAAAAACTTATGGAGTTACATTTCCCTAGCTACGGTAACATTTTTAATGATTTTTCAATTACAACCGATCCGTAGATTGTTGTTTACTACAATCAAATGTAGTAACCAGGGTTGTTTTACTGCAGTCAAGTGCTTTTGGATTGTTGGGGTGTGAGGGAGCCAATATTCCGAATTATGCGCTTCAGCGACTGTGAAATAGCACGCGATTCCTTTACTGTTTTCTTACTGAAACATATTATTTCTGTGGTGACGTCGTCGTATTCCTCATCCTCTTCGTGTTTTCCTGATGTGTACTGCTTTTCATCGATGTTATGTCCCCAAAGTCGAAATCGGAACCTATGCGAGCGTTGCATGAACGCATAAGTTCGCTTATGATTAAATTCTACATTTACTCGCCCAACAGGCATACCCATGCTCCTATGTATCCGCTTATAGAATGGAAGTTGACTGGTTTCATGTTCCTTTATCCTTTTCTTAAACTTCCCACCAGTTTGACCACAATATTCAAGTCCACAACAGCACCTCGATTCATAAGCCTGAAATTGAACAATTGATTTATTCACAGTGAGGCCCTGAAATTTGGCTTCGTTAACATGAATGTGAAGAAACTGTATAGGCGTTACATCCAGCCTAGATATCATTGCTACGGAACATCTGATGGCTGTATGAAATCACTGTTTGTTCCGTGATATTTTTTCATTTGATGAATGGTGGTTTAGGATTGATAACTTTTGTAACTTGAACAAATAACATGCATAGCAGCAAATATCAAATAATTACCGAACTCTTGAATCCACCGCATATTATATTTACGAAACTGTCATTTGCTGGCCGGCTCCAGCACTCTACCTATTTAGGGCTTTCCTGGGGGAAGCACGAGGGTAGGTATTGACCACAGAATACAGTGATCTACGCAGAAGGGGCATCTGCACGGAAAATAATAAACCCTTGTGTATTAATTTGCAGAATTTTGGATTTATGAAAGGTTAAATTAATGTTTTACTTAGTTTATTTATTAATCGTGGCAGTACATTGTTGTTCTTGGATGTAGATAACTTTCAAATAGACACCTGAGTCTACGATCAAAGGGCTTAAATTCGCATTAATTTGAAGGTTTTAATTGTGATCTTGTTTAGCGTCTATTTCCATGCTAGTACGCGATTCGTATCCCTACGTATCCCGAAGTCCAATTTCCAATCCCACTGAAAAGATACGTAGTGGCATTCCTTCACCGTTGTAGGATACCGTCACCGCGAAGCACATCTTTACTTCCCAATGGCAATTAGGCACACAATAAACTGACCCCTCGCCTTAGCGTGGGCCTCCCGAGGATGATACCTACCTCTACCTTCCACAAATAAAAGAACGTTAGGGCTGGTTTTCTTTTTTATTCTGCGGAAGGAGGATTTGATCATCATGCAAGAACGTTTATCATAATGATGACCAAATAGAGGAGTTCAAAAACCTCGTCGAGGTTCCCATAGGTCGATAATCGGAACCTTTTCGTGATTCCCCGTGTTCTACCGACTTTTATGCCAGACCTGTCATTTATTGGCTGTTAATATTCATTCATTTTGCATTTTATTCTCTTCAGAATGATAAATGTGAAAAAATCTCTCTGAAGAGCGGACCACCAACTGCGGCATGAACAAAGAGGAAGTCTGTATTCGAATAGTTATCTTTCTTTCTGTCCTGGTGTTGAACTCACTCATTCTCTTCTGTACTTTTCCGTCTATTACCACGTACTAAGAGCGGGAAAACTGTTATTTTTTTAGTTCTAATTGGAATTCATTTAGGAGACAGCAAATATATCGGCTCTAGCATGAAATTCATGGCTTCCCTACCTTCAAATTTCAAAAGATTCACATAATCTTTGATAAATCCGAAATGCTGAAAATTATTAAACAACGGCTTTGTATTTTCCGTGTAGACGCCCCTTCTGCGTAGATCACTGTTTTCTGTGGTCATTACCTACCCTCGTGCTTCCCCCAAGAAACCCATAAATCAAGTTTCTACTGGAGCCAGCTGGGTAATTACATTTCATAAACAATATGCGGTGGATTCAAGAACTTTATCATTAATTACTTATTTGTTGTTATTCGTGAACCATAGGTAACTTTGTTCAAGTTAAAAAAGTACCCATCAACAAAATCCAAATCCAAATTTCTTCAAATGAAAAATATCACGGAACAACCAACTCGATTATGCACAGCGTGATTATAATCAGGTGTTCCCTAGCAATAATAAAATCTGGTCTGGATGTATACCGTTTCATTCACGATCATGTTGACGAAGCTTTTCGGTGCAAACTTCAGTGAACGGCTGGACGTATGATGCTCAGTGTAGTCCCGACAAATTCTCAACTTCAAGATCAAATTAAAAACGTAGTACGAAGTACGGTCGACGGGGAGCATTTTTTTTTAATTCAATTTATTCTACGTACCTTGAAAATAATAAACCAAAAACATACCAAGCTCGCCTGACGTTGTTCGACAAAGGAAATGCTGGTTAATATCCCGTGGTCGCTAATAGTGATTAAATCTTCTTCATGTCAATAATCAAGATTCCTTTCAAACTAATTACTTAATTTACTGGATGTGGTTACTGGACATAATGCTAATGACATTCAGATTATCATTAACATAATTAACAAGCAACGAGCCGCGGGGTCGACGTCAGGGGTTATTGTAACTCAACACTTGCTTCAAGCTTCTAACGATATAGAGAAATGCAAATTGATCGAAGGTTATAGTAGTAGGTAACTTAGATTAAACCAGATTAATATCATTTAAATTCAGTGGCAAGGTTGTTTATATTTCTTTCGATTGCCTTATTATCCACCATTCTTAGAAGGTCCTCATTTGGAATTTTACTCAACCCATTCAATTTGACTAGTCATAAAATGTTCCTCTTTTTTCTAAGATCATCGAACAGGATTATTAATTTCAAGTAAGACTGTAATCGAATTGTGAATCTTCAGAGTAACCAATCAGTTGTTTCTTCTCTGTATAATTTTATATCCAAGGGTTCAAGTGACAGAATTATGACTTTTTGTTCCTTGCAAGATAGATACTTACTGTAGGAACATTTGGTGGTTTTCTAAATATAATTATGAACAGAAAGCCTACTCCTATCACCACGCATTTCAATTCGTAAAAGCGTTTTCATGATTTTTATGTCTGGAAAGAGACCCTTCAGCGGTTCAAATGTAGACTACACACATCAATACTAAAATGGTTGCTACCTACCTACCTTCTTCGTATCATGAGCTAGGAAAGTTATGGGTAAATGTGTTTTGTCCACACCAAGCTCCAACCAACTTTGGTAGGTAGGTACCTACCAAACACATACACACACACATGGAACACACACGGAACTTGGCTACATGGAACTTTGCTAGTTGCTTTGCTGGTTATTAGACACCACGATCGTTCCATAGGGGTCTACCAGGTAAATCATCTGCTCTATCTTGTTTTGAAAATTCTTCAAACCCTCTTATATCTCGTGTAAGATTCTTTGGGGTTTTGACGTTTCCTCTTCAAACTGCATTTCTGATAACTGCAAAAGCACCCTCAAAGGTTCTGTCGCATCCTCACGACCGTCAGATAATTGGTGAGTGATGTTTTGAAAATTATCTCAGAACAGGTAGGCTAGTCATCTGATTATACCCTCTGACTGCGCCTACATTGTATAATAATTTGGTCCCAAGTGCAGTTATTGAAAAGACCATCTTGAGATGAGGATTGCGCAACGTTTATGGAATTCTACGAGTCGTTGATGATACCGAGTGTGTATTAGAATCGGAACGTTCGTGCGATTGAATAACAAGCCGTGAGAAATGGCATACGGGCCTGGCACCGTCACCGATTTAGAAAGCTTGCGGATAATTCGAGTTGTCCCACTTGTCCGATTGTAAACCCGAAGAGTGATCATGATTTACAAACAATCAGCTCCATAGGGAAGGAACGAGCGTTACTGATCATACCCTTATGCGACCTCGATATGTACTTTGCTCAGAATGATCTGATTCACTAATGAGGTAATTAATCAATTAACCACAAGCTTATTTTTCAGTTAACCTCAATCTTATTTTTCCTCTAAAATTTGCAAGATATTTCTATCTGTCTACTTCATACCTAATTCAAAATATCTCATCATGAGTTGGTAGCCAAACATAATTTGGAGATACGTAAATTTTTTCCGTAATAGCTAATTGAATGATTATAATTACCAAATTATAATTACCCATACGAGCAAAAGTAGAGACCAGTGCACTAGTCTCTAGTGATTGCACTTCTTTTTCTTTTTTTTAAATAAATAATTGGCACTGTACAAAAGTACATTTTGCCAAGCACTGACTAAACTAGATCATAATAAACTTCACATAGAAATAACTCTGTTTCCTACTTATCTAATTAAATTACACACGAAAGTTCGTCATTGAAAAGTAGAACTGCATTTTTTTGTCGGGGAGAGTTGAAGAGATGACGCCAGAAATTTGCGCGGGCTAAAATTTTATATCTTTCTAATGAAAATCACCACCATTAGTTCATTCACCATGAGTTGGTAGGTTGGTAGGTAGGGGTGGTAGGTTGTGTTATCGTGAAGTTCTTGGTACAGCTACGAGTCGAAAGGTGTGACTTCATCCGCATTTGAGGACTCAGCGTTGACGAGATTAGATAATCACTGCAAACAAGGAATATGTTAACCAGCAGGAAACTGATATGGGCACACATTAATTTACAACGAAATCGAAGGAATCTCTTTCTGTGTATTCTCTCTGTTAAGTTACTTACTCACTACGTATTACGTAAGTACTTGTTTAAAACTAGCGGGTCCTCACGCAATTTTGAAAATAGGCTCAAATTCTGCCTATGGACCTACGACGCTCAATAATAGCTACTTTTTGTAATGTTTTGTGGCTAAAATATTTTTTATCAATCGCTGTAAGATTGGCAGAGCTTTGACAGTTGTTATTCAGTTTGATTCAGCATGCTAGAAAAAATGAAAAACTACACCAAACACATTTTTCTAACCACTGGTAGCACCACTAGTGTCAGCGTGGCGTCGTTCCCTGTCATCATAGTGGAACCAAAAACTATATAGGTAGGTACAGCAAAGTCTGGGGCTCTAATGAGTATAACATCAAAATGTCAAGTCAGATAGTCAAAATACCAAAAATTGAGACTTGTAGCGCTGTACAGACATACATACATAAATTTATAATTAGTCACCCGCAAATGTCGCTCGACTCTAAGCAAGAGCCTCACTGACGTAAGTCAACTATTTAGTGGGTTCTAATGTAAATTTTTGGTCCCTAAGTACCTACCTATTCTAGATCGTTGGTCTGGTAGGGGAGAGCTGGAGATGACCGGGGTAACAGCCATTCGTTGCAACAAAAAATAACCTTCGAGTGGTGGGTGGTGAGTGACACTGAAATAAGAAGGTAGGTACGTAACTAGAGATTTTGAGAAAAACCTTCGAATCGTGGAATTAACATACATTTACCTATTCGAATTAGACCAAAAACCCAACCAAACTTTTAAGAAAATTCAGTGAAACATTACAGCCAGCGCTACTCAATATTTGCATCTTGGTATACTCAGATACTCCATTCGGATTCATTGGTCTATTTTAAAGATTTGTTGCTGCCTGCTTCTTCTTTGGCGCAACGGTCCTATTAGAGAACCTGGGCCTCCTCGTTGTTGTCATTAGGGAAATAATAAACTCGAATTTAGTTCATTCAAAAACGAGCTAAATCCCTTTGACGCCCACCCCTTGATTATTTGACTAATGAACCTCCTCTGACCGGTTGTTTCTAAGCTGGGACCGCTTTCAAGCATTAGGAAGGAATGCATCTTGTGCAGTGGTTGATGGCATTTCTTCCTAGTGTGGTGCAACGCCTACGGGTCGGAACCATCGACAAAGGCGAATATTGTAACCGAACTCATAAGGTACACATCGTGGAATGATATATAGGCATTGTTCGGGATCGTCGGCCATCCATCATTCCCCACGTCAGTGGAAGTGTTCGTCCATCAGAAGTCGTCGCGAGCTCATCAAGTCTGGGAGCGTTCCGTCTGTTGTCCGTTGCCCGTCTCTGCCGCACCTGGTTTCCATCGCATTGACGCAGTGGCCGTTCTGATAATAACGCGTCAGCAGGTTTCAGTTGTCATACAAATCAGATGGCGATACGTCAACGAAACTGTTTCTCTTCCTAGCTTTTTGAAACGCATTCCAATGCTATAATATTTCTTATTATCATCTACAGGTCCTGACGACAGTAATTACATGAGTTGATTTATTGGTTCCTTTTATTCGGTTAGTGCAAATGGATGGCAGTGGAGGAATTATAAGATGAAAACAATAAGTACTTACAAGTCGATTTTTTCAAGCAATTGTCGGGGACATTAACACATCACTTACGTAACATGTTACTTACAGTTAAGTACAATACTGTAACTTCGGGGCATAAGAACGTGAATTTTGACCAGCTACTGTTAAATTTTGTACAAGTAAGTGGCTAGCAGAAATATTACACTTTTGACGCACAGCTGCTAAGCTGACCAGTCTTCAAGAGGATTTCTGCTCGTTACAGCCGAGTTGAAAAGAGTTATAAGCGTTTCTTCAAGCTGCTATTTTACCATTTTAAATACCCTTCGGGTGCTAAAGAGTAATTTGTGGGAAGTTAAAAAGTCTCGATGATGGTGTTCGCTGTAGTCTATTTTAGTTTATCTGCAAGTATTTGAATAATGTTTAACGTACCTATATGTCTAGTAGGGATTTTCGTGCTTGCTGAAATTCTATAGCTGTGCATTCAGAACTAGCCTGGTCACCGATAATGTCCAATATACTAATATGTAGGTAGGTCCTACAGAGCTTGCTTATCTCATCAGTTCGTCCAGCTCACTCAACATAGGTAGGTATACTCTTACTTAATATTGCCCATTCTCAATCAATCAATCATCATGATTCAATATTTGGCAGTCGTGCATGATCATTATTATCACCATGCTTCCTGACTTTCCTTGATGATACTGCGAAATATAGGTGTGCCCTTCACGTCGGTTTTTCTCGCGCAGCTATAATGAGACGTTCACCCGAACGGTCAAACCGTGATTCTGGTGTCACCGCTATGATTTAATCAGCCTTTCCTTACTCATATCTCAAGGATTTGATGTCGGTCTGCGGATTAAGAATGGACGTTTTTCAAACGGGTTTATTTTTACACGCTCGTGACACCACCCTCTGAGCTTGTTTCACCTTGTTGCCACGACCGGTTTGACATTTGTACAAACAAGTCTGGGTTCGATAACTTGTATTGTTACAGGTAATGGTTATTCACTCAGCTAATATGGGAATCTAACATAAAGCTGATTGGATTAAACGGTAGATTGAAAACCTCGCGGAACGACCGCAGCCGTTTCGTTGAAAACAGGTTCAACGACTTTTCCCGTAAAATATGGACAGTGTAGAGCGAAATCAACGCGTTTTTCACCGGTAAGGATTTTGTCAGTGAAAGTTTCCATGCGTGGACCTCAGGGTGGTACTCTCCCGGCGACGCGTTTTTGAGGATTAGAGCGTAACTTATTAGAAGTGAAAACTCGACGGCATAATTAAGATGGATTTTCTTTTCCACTTGAACACGAAGGAGATTACAGTGAGGTTGCAGAAGACGGCAACGCGAAATTCATCCAACGCTAACGCTAACCATCTCCGTGGTTTCATCAACCTTTCGCCTCACGTATCAAAAACTTTATACGTTCTTCTTCAGCGCGCAGTCGCCCTATGAATGATGACGATTGCGTGACGGACGGATCCTATTACGGAGGTTATGCATATTTCTTATTACCTTCTGCAGTTCCTAATTTTCTTTTGATGACGATTCTATCAGTGCTTCTTGGAAACACTTGTCAGACAAAAAACAGCACAACACCAACAAAGTAAGGTCAGAATGATAAAATTTGGCGCCAGATGTTTCAAAGGGTTGAATATCTACGAGTATAATAATATTATTATACTATCGTGATTTTGTTCGTTTGTAGAATGGCAAGGTATATTATAAGAATGATACGTTGAGCAAAGAAATGTTGACAACCACAGACAAAGAAAATAAGTGGAAATGCAATACACAAGCATCCACCTACAAAACACCAAGCCCAAGAGTTTAGCGAGTAGGTAAATCTCATCGAAATCGTATCAGCAGTTTGGTTGACAACATGCGATGAACACATATTCACGATGATTTATTACCAAGCACTGTTAACCAGTCGGAATAAATTGTCTCCCAAAAGACGTGTGTTCCTCGATCTACTCTTCACATTCATAAACGCTGCAAATCCCTGCACAACGGTTTATTATTTTGTATAGAATACCCTTCTGTTACTTACAGATCACAGCTCTATGTATAGATAACCCGTCTATATAATATGATATGTACTATTCTATTATATACATATTATGTAGATCGCAGACCCTCCGTAGGTTAGTACCTAACCCCGTACTCGTTACTAGGTACCTACCTAAATCACGAGTTAAATGTTGCTAAAATAATTCTGCCGATGACAAACAGTACCTAACAAAAAGAAACACACATAATGAAGTTCTGAAACGAAATTGTTGATGAGGAGTGAAAAAAGTTGCGAAAGTACCTACCAACAAACTCCAGCCCCTTCTACGTAGATGGTATAATGAACCGTTGTGTAATAATTTACCGTTGAGTAATGATTTACCGTAGTAATAATTTACCCATCAATAATACTTCAACGTTTGTTCAAGTTTCACTACCTACCTACAAACTCCAAAAGAGCCATCATTTTTCAAATGAAATAATATCACAGAACAACCAACTCGACTTCATACTCCGCCAATATAATCAGGTGATCCCTAGCAATGATTTCATCTCCGCCAAATTTCCTATTGTGGGCGCGTCTCTGGTTACGAGATTTGGTTTGAATTGTATACAATTTCATTCACACTGGAGTCGAAAATGCCTGTCGGTGCAAACTTCGGGGCCTTACTGTGAACGAACGGCTGGACGTACGATGCTCCGGATGGTCTTAAAAAACTCGCAAGTTCAAGAACTATTTAAAACCGTAAAAATATTTACGTAAAAAAATGGTATAGGCGTTTTGAAAATTTCAACCCCTATTTTGAACCCCTTAGAGATGACTCACAGTAACGTCAAGCTTCGAGGACCAACTAGACGCCGAACGGAACCTATAACCCGAATTTCATCAATTTTCTTTCATGGTAACTAAGAAAAGTGGCCCTTACGGCGTACGGCGTACGGCGTACGGCGGACAGACAGAAATATTTTTATTGCAGTTTTGGATTCTACATACCTTGAAACGTAAACCATCAAATTTTGAGGGGGGGGGGGTAAGAATTTTTTTTTCATGCTCGATTCCAATGGTTCATTATTGAAAATAATAAACCAAAAGTATGTTACATTGGGCAAAACATAGACAAGCTCCCAAGCCAACTTCATCGTTTAACATGCTACTCAAAGATATCGACTAGTGGGTAGGTGACATTGTGAGTCAAACCGAACCTCCGATCTGACACCGCTCGCTGTCAAGAGTCAGGAAGAATCCATTACCATAATTAAAAACAGTGCCACAAAACTGATGCCTTTATCTCCCACCTTATTAGCATTCAATGGGAGGGGAGTATCATTCGATTTGGTTTGGAGGCGTTTCACGGAATCTCAGTTAAAAGTTATGGCACCAAAGAGGTGACCGGACTATCAAACAGATTTTAACGTGATGCTGTTCTTCGATTGTGGCAATCAACTATGAGGTAAGGCTTGTAATACAAATGGATTGTTCAAAAGACAAATCGAAGATTTTCAAGGTTTCAGAATGTGTGTAAATGTTTTGTCTAGATCCAGATTACTAGTAGAAAAGGTTCAAGTATTAGATGGAATGTAAATATGATCTTGATGGAGAGTAGAGAGATACTGCAGACTAACTCGGCTGTAATTTTTCGTACAGTGTTGTCCTGCATTCCTATGTCGTACATTCCTGTGAACAGAGGGGATAACTGTGCTTGCAATTATTAGAACCGTTCCTCTAAACTATGTCGCAACAGCGTGAAGTATTTCCATATTCCATTTTTTGCACTCTTCTGCGGACGCTTTGTCGCTGTGATGGACCGTGGCCCCCTGTCGAACTCCTGAATCGTTCATTGAAAAAAAGGGTTCAACATCCGTTACTAAAACCACACTTTTGGACTGGTGATCATTTAATTTATGATAAATCGGTTGGCACTGAAATCAAGAAGGCCTTATTCGGGGGATTACTAGGTTTTTCACCAGGTGTTTATTTGGGGATTTTCCGCCCATTTCGGCGGTCCTCAGTCGCAGAACAGCGAGGGAACTGAACCACGCGCAGTTTGGTTTCAAGGTCAGAAATCCCCTCACACTTTATACCCACAAACTCTATTGATTACCTACAGAACTGAATGACTCATAGAACAAAAATATACGTAATAGGTCCTCTTCCCCGAAACGCAATAGAATTAGAAGGTATCCAAGATATACGTACCTACACATCACGGAAGCAAAGTAGGTACTCGTATCGTGGGGATATGAGCCGTGACAGAACTACAGCGAAAGTGCCAAGCCCCCTATTATCATTTTGTACGGAATAATACATTCATTACTCGATTATTATTCTGAACGCTAAGCGATCACAAAATGATCTTTAGCGCCGCCTACTTTCCCGTGCCAGGATCTCATAATCGTCGAGAAAGTTCAACACGTATGCTGATTCCTTCTCATGTTGACGTCAACCGCGATGTCTCGCAAGAATTATTTTTACTCGCTGACGAATTTCTATAATAAATTGATTGAAATTATCCCCCACGTTTTACCAGAAAGATGCCAGATGAAGACAATGTCAGTTAGAATTTATTTTAGATTAGGATCATCCATACCTTTGTTGTTTTTTTCTAGGCGCCTACCTGGATGAAATTTGGGGAATATGACGATGTAAAATCAGCAAAAAATTTTAACTACCGGTGCAGTTAAAAAAAAATAAATAAATAAAAACTAACAGCGGCACATACCTACAATGTTGGCTAAATACCAGATAGTGAGGCTAGGTAAGAGGAATTTACCTAGGATGATATTTGAACTTTCAAAGCTTGGAATTTGAAATACTTATGACCCAATTTGATAGTGAAGTTTGGAAGAGTAGTTGAGCCTCAATCTGCTCTATTAATATTTTATACTTGAAATAAAACATATAAAATCCAAACTAATACGATCCTTCCCAACGCCACTATCCAGCAAAGACCTAATAAAATCATGGTGTTGAGCAAATAAGATGTGCTTTAAAATACCTAGAAATAGAACTTAGTTTTGTTTTCATTGACGGATTTTCATAGGCTACAAAATATTTTTTGATAAATTGCGATAGGAAGGTACATGATATAATCTGATAAATCCCACACAGAAATATTTAAAAACTAATATTACTTTTCCTGAGTTAATTCACATGCAAATTTTGATTGGCGTTTTCCTTTGGATTTTTTCTTTAGATGAACAACGAAAGCAACGGCTTTTCTCACTTTCAGCTGTGATTTGTCACCACAGATACAAATGAAATGGATACAAGTTATTATTATTACCGCTGAGTGTTTATCTATTATTGGCATTCGCTGGAGGCACTTTTAATGGACCTAACTGGAATTAACCTAACAAAATTTTCAGTTGTGTTACCTAGGTACTCTTATATTTGAGCCTCTGCGAGCATGAGATAATGTTATGGCTGTGGTAAATAATTTGACAAAAATTGTGTGAAATCTTTGGTACCTAACAAAAAAGTCCTTTAAACCCCGATTTCCACACTAATTAACAATAATTGAAGTATACAAATTCCGATTTGAGTCAATCTCCTCAATAACTTTACGCGGAAACCTGTTCCACGAATTGGATCGAATTGTTCACCCACACTACATCTTCATTCAGTTTAAATTTACACTGTGTATAATACTACCTACTTTGGTTCTGGATGTAACCAATATTCAGCAAAACTAACGTCATATAGAAAGTAAAACATCTTTCGTTGTAGCCGACTGAAATAATGAATGAGGCTTGAGTGAAGAGAGATGGGCACAAAGCAAACAACGGGTAACGGCTGGCTGGGCCGAGGAACATGCTGCAATTTCCACCAATATCCTCATAGAAGTTCCTACCTCTTGTTTAATGGTTCGGAAACCCTCTTTGACAAATGCTTTTGCGAAGTCATAGCCGTTGAATTTGTATCCCTCTAGGTACGTGGGAGGAAAAGGGTGAAAGAGTGGAATGGAAGTAATCTGTCAAACTCTGGCAAAGCTCTAATACTATCAATCATTGAAAGAACCTGAACTTCGAGGAAGACGAGGGGATTTTTTTTTTTCGATGGAGGCAGAGGAGATCGTGGTTTCCAAGGGAAGTCGAGCGGAAAGCTATGTTCGTCTAACCGGTCAGTCGTATTAGTTAGAAAAGGTTAAGTCGAACCCCAGCGCGTTGAATAGTTGAGGAAGTGTTTTTAAAATCATAACTGCGCATGATTAGTTTACGAAGTAACCACCATTACTCACATAATACACACTCGCGTTCCCGCCTGGAGCACCCGTAATGAGGTTCGTCACCCTACAATGTGAGAACAACAACTACACACTATTCTCCACTATCCAGGACCGTGAGGGATGCCAGTCGTCTCAAGATTGATTTATTCAATACGAATTTCAGTTCATTCTTTCGTGCAGTTCGTGCAGTTCGTGCTATGGTAGACAGAATAATTGGACCCATTCTAAAAACGCTGCAAATTATTACACAACGGTTTATTATTTACCTGTATTATAGATGCCCCTTCTACATAGATCACTGTTTTCTGTGTTCAGTACCTACCCTCGAGCTCCCCACAGGAATGGTCTAAATCGAATCATTAATTGTTTGTAGTTATTCATGAAGCATAACGTAAATAATAAACATTGTGTAATAAAACGTTGCGTAAGAAACCGTTGTGTAATAATTTACCCGTATATGCACCCCTTCTGCGTAGATCTGCGTAACTACCCCCGAGCTCACCCAGGAAAGCCGTAAATCAAATAGTGGAGCCGGCACGGGAATTACAGTTTCATAAAAATTCGCGGGGAAGTTTGTGAATAAATCGATTGATTGAAATTAAAGAATAAGTGGACCCATTATAAAAATAGACTTTCCTATTTTGTTCATTTCCTCTTTTTTCCGTTATAAGATTGAGATAAACCTATTATAGGTATATTTCCCTCTCTCTTTTCATGTGTAAATTAAATCATGTATTACTTCGAGAACCGTGATATAAAAAATAATGTAATTTGGCTTTGCCCGTTACATAGATAAATATGATGAAGGCAAGCTATATGACAAGGGCTACAATACTATCATTTACTCGAGCCTGAAAATTAATGACACCAACACAGTTCATTCACATAGGTAGCTTTAAATGTGAACAAATTCATCATTTTCTACTACCATGAAAATTTGAGATAAATTAGGCTAACCAGTAGGTGCAGACGAGAAAGAGCATTAGTTCTTTAGAACTACTAATGGTCCAGTTCATCAGAAGCACAAAAATAACATTTACCATCCATGTCGAACTTGTAACCTCCAATTATATTATTATGATCTAATAAGTCCCGAATTCGCTAATGCGCTGAAACGATCTAAACAAAGGATATACTACCACCTGGGCGCCGACCGAAATTCGTGTGAATTGGATCAAATTCTGCAAAAAGGCACGAGGGGCTTAGCGAGTTGATAAGGTTCTACGGTACCAGCCAATGGACCACGATTGAGATACCTGCCACTGAATGTGTGTCTAAATTGTGGATTGGGGAGTTATAAATACTTTTCGTTCTTTGCATGTACGAAAGTTTCAAGTTGACCCCACACATCTCTCGTGCTACTACGTCTAAACATTTCCGATATTTTTGTTAGCGCACTTTCCACATATATATGGATACTTTCGTGATTCATCACTTCAAAACTGATCTTAAACATAATTATAGTCATTACTTTATTAGATACTCTCACAAGCGACTTCTATTCCCAGTCAGCAAACGGTTCACTTAAATGGCAGTAGAGCTTTCAGATTATGTCAAAAATTTAGGATTTGCTAGTATGTGTGGCTTTGTAGCTGCCCAGCATTGGAGTGTTTAAAAGTTCTGTGTACAGGCACCGCCCAGTAACTCTAGAGCTCTAGACCTAGGCAAATCTCCCTTACGCTGGCTTAGTTATATAGGTAAATCAAGCCTTGTTCTCCCGCGCTCTACATCACCTCGGTGCAAGTCACATCGCACAGCACTGCAGACCATTTACCGACACACCGGCACTTTATTTATGAGGCTCTTTAAAGCCTCCGTGAGCCTATTTTATCCCCGGTGAGGCCCAGCTGTGAGAAAATGCGTTTTGCATAACTGCTCAGCCCTCCAACCCCCTCAGAGATCCGCGTTCTTGAATGAGCGTGAGAAAACCATTTGCGTCCTCGTGTGTATTCCCGATGAACGTCGTAAAGGACCGATTTCCGTCCGTTATTGCTGTGGAATAAGAGAAATAAGTGCGCAGAGAATGGCTCATTGCCCCTACCCAATAACTATAGCTAATGTTTACCATTATATTGCCATAGACTCGTGTGGCAAAAGTACACACGTGATTGATATGGCAATGGTCGTAATAGGGAACAATTGTTTTGCTGAATTCGCCCCCACATTTCGGATTCAAGTTCCAGAAACCCTGGAACTGGTCGGTGTAGATCTATGCAGTTTCACTTCCTCGAGTGGTTAGCGATCGTGGAATATATTAGAGCGTGGGTACCGGGCAAGCAGCAGGTGACTTTCAGCTTTGTTCATTCAGGATACCTCCTGTCATTGAGGAAAACACGGGTTCCTTTCTCAAGTCCTTGAATAGGTAGGTACCTGCACCAAAATGGGAAAAGAGATTCCATGTTGACGATTTTTGTGCTGGCAAGAAATAAATCTCAGTTTGCGTTCGCCATGGCATCTTGCGGTTTTCAAGGGAGTCAAGTTGCAGGTGCAATAACTGCAGCATTTTACATAGTACTACTCAGGGCTTTCGACCCAATTTTTGCGACCCCACTTCATGCATGCAATAACTACGGATGGTGTCGCTAACATGCCCCTCCAACCGAAATTGCCCTTTCTTTAGGTATTTAAACTAGTTGTGATCAGAACTTCCGGAATTTTTGAAAAATCATAGAAAAGGAACTGCACACAGTAGACAGTGCGGTTGGTGTCAAAATTTTCAGGGTGGAATCTAACTTTCATGTTTTTAAATAAATAAATACCTACGTGCACATACCCCATTGTTCGATACTGAATGGCTAGATTACGTATAGATTCTTGACAATTAAAAATATGGGAGGGTTAGGCATGTACGCTATTATTCGGCAGGAGTGTTACTACCTATGTTCTATGTAGGTACTCTATGTACTCAATATCCTAAGGTGTGATTCGAATATTATTAACCAATAAAGAATCTTGAGAAGGATCTTCTTATATTATACGTGAGGTCATTTAGTCCAGTACTCGGAAGCTCTTTGAGGAACAGTTGGTGATCTTGGGAAATATGATTTTCAAAGATTTCCGGGAAGCTGACCACATGAACAATGTAAACAGCGATAACCACAGCTCCAAAGGGATTGGTCTTATAAGTTCGTGGAATACATTAGATGCGTCGGGAGGCCTGGAGGCGACTACAACAGCCCTATAGGTAGCTAGTCCTGGGTGCTGCCGACTCCTGTTTAATTGGTAGGAAATGCCTCTCTGACAGCCGGCAAAGCCATGAATGCCGCTCTCGGGCCTTGAGCATTAAACGGTCTTGATAAGTTAGAACTGCGATGCCAGAGGATTTAGAATCCATTCAGTTGTTTTACAATCGGATAAACACGCAGAAACAGTTTCTTTGTGCCTGAGGGAGAACGTCCGAGTAATCAGGCCTTCTTGATTAGCTCCGTCCAATCTGATTTTCCTCATTCAATCCCGGCACTCAGTTCTTAACAACGGGTACATTACAATTTGAATACCTACGTTCACAAATATTAGCAGGTACCTCATCTTTGCTTTGAAGCTATAGGTATCTGGCAAATGGACCGAGAATGCGGGTAGCTTTTAAACATCATTCAAAAGATGCAAGACAAGTCACCTCCTAGAGGCCTGATATGTCTTGGGGACATGAATGTTTAGGTACATATCAAAATTGATAAAATGTAAGGTGAATATTCAATCGATATAGGTGTAATTATTATACAAAACTAGACGATCTCGCATCGTATAATATTGCTTCAGATATGAAAATCAGTGACAATTACCGTTTACAAGCAAATAGTAGCCTTCATGCGAGTACCTATCCCAAATACTAGGGATACAATTGATTTGCGCACACTAGCATTAATTTGGTTTGGATTGTGTTTAAAAAGCGCACAAATAAGCGCACATGAGGAGCACACAGGTTTAGAATCGAACTGTTGGCACCAATATTGCTCCTTGCTTTGGTTCTGTTGACATTTGGTACGTAAACATGGTCCATCATTCATAATAGTTTTGTCAACTCTCTTGCACAGTATCATCTCCCTCGGCCTTCTATCAGTACGATATCTATAGCCGAGTGTGTCGCTCCTCCGATCGAAATGTTTGTATTAGTATCACGAATAAAGGTGTTCAGTGGTGTTCAGTGCTTGATAAAAGAGAATTATGTTTATCGGAAGTATCGTGAGCACGACGATACCGCCACTTGGCGGTGTTCATCAAAATCGTGTTCGTCGTGCGTATTTACGAACGGGGCCGATTCTCAGACAATACGAGATTCCGGAGTTCACAAGCACGATAGTAAGTCGGACAGATATATAGAACTGCGCCAGATCAGGAATTCATGCAGAAGGAAAGCTGTTGATGAGTAACAAGGCAGACCATCAAAAATCATAAGGCAGTCTCTTAGCTCGATTGAAAATACGTCACTGCACCCTCTGGAAGAAGCCTTGGAACAAGCAGAATCTTTGGAAGTATACACCGGAACAAAAGAAAAATTCATTCATGTGGAGGGTGACATTACACTGTTGACGAACAGCAGTAACTTGAAGTGTTTGTGCGACAGTGAAACAATTTTGGGTGACGGCACGTTCTACGGTTCCCCACGGTTTTTCCCGCAAATGTACACGTTGCACTCGTTCCCTAAGGGGATATACCTCCAGCTCGTATTTTGTTTCCTCCCCGGCAAAACTACAGAATGCTACGTACACATGTTTCGCTCCGTCGTTCGTCTCTGCGAACTCTACGAGTACGATTTCTCGCCAAAAAGCTTCGTGTTAGATTTCGAGAAAGTAGCCCATACATCTGTGTCACAAATGTTCCCCGATAGCATTGTTTCTTGCTGCACTTTTCATTTGGGGCAAGCTCTCTTCCGCCACATTCAGTCGTTGGGACTGAAAGAAGATTACGTCTCTAACAGCAAAATAGGGAAGTATTTGAAAACATTCTTTGGGCTGTCGTATCCCCCACACGATGACGTCGAACTAGCTTACCTCGATTTGTTGGAATTGGTACCACCGGAAGAGAGGCTTTGGTAATTTTTGGAGTGCCTAGCAAAAACGTTCATTAGGCCTAACAGCACTTTCCGTCCAAAACTGTGGGCTAGACCACCACACACGGAATATCCTCGGACGGCTAATGGCCCGGAGTCCTTCCATAGATACATCAAGGACAATTTTCATTCCCCGCAATGCTCCATTCACGAAGTTATTGACTGGCTTGCCAAGTTCCAAAGTGAGACTTACATTAAAATGAACAATAGAGAAAGAGTACCTAAACGCAAGAAGCAGGAGAAGAAGGATGCTGAGCTCATGAAGCTGTACAGTCCCAAGCTGGGTCTTTGTCTAGGATCGACTACGTAAGCAAAGTGGGGATGAAAAGACAAGCTGTTGTAAGTAAATAATGTTTGTTGACGAAGAAATAATGTAATGTAACAACGTCTAACATTCCTGATTCCCCTGATTCAGTTGGGGTTCAGGCGGGTATGCACTTTTCAATATACACTTAGCTCGTTTTGTGTGCGCTTTTCAGTCCTTGAAGTTTACGCTGGTGTGCGCATTTCAATGGTCATTAAGGAGGGATGTGCGCTTTTCTACGGCACCGAAACTAGGTAACCAGAATCAACTTGTGATCAGATCTACTTCCAAACTGAAAGCTGGGATGATAGTTGGAATATCCACGGGGAAACTGATGGACTGCAGTTCACGTATCGGTGGAGCATGGTCCTCAGACTTCAGGCATGACATTGTCGACGGTACAGAAAAACAGGTGGAGGTCGCTTTACTATCAAGAACTGTTGTTGCGCCACTAAAAGCTATTTCCATTGAAAGATACGACCGAGCTCTAACAGGCCCTAAGGACAGTTCGTGAGACGCCCCCTCCGCGACCCACCGCCTTTCGCACATATCGCGATAGCGGCCGGCCCGCGACCTATCGCTTGTGAAATCCGGGCGAGATAGGTTTCGTGGCTGTCGGTGAACCCTTTTTGTCAAGAAACTCTAGAACAAGTGCCAGATGAAGCAGATATCCTACGTTTATATTTTAGCCACGAAACCTCACATAGCACAACTAAATTAAACCTAATTTTACCTATACCCAGTGACGTAGCCGGGGGGGGGGGGGTTAGTGGGGTCATAACCCTTTCCCCCCCTCCCATTGGCTCGAAAACTGTATCACAAAATTAAATTTTCAAGAATGATAACCATCATAAAAGTAACAGAAACAAAATACAACAATACCAGATTAATCGGTAAATCAGTCATGAATAAACAGTTAAATAATACTAGGTACATTTAGTTGATCACAAACGACCAGTGCCATGGCCTTTGTGAATATTTTCCGAGCAAGTAGAACTGAGAACTGAGCTAATAATATCTAAATTCTAATGTATAAAAATATACACCTATTTCTTATCAGTTTTTTGGCACTCCTCTCCAATTTATTTTGCTGTAGATGTTGTTATTGAAATCAGTGTCCATTTTGGATTAGAGCGGGGGATATGCCCGCACTTCATCAATCAGTTTTTCGTTACCCATGTTGAACAAACCTCATGGAAATGAAAAATGACGGCCGTCAAATCCAGCAGGATATTTTTGTCGCCAAGAAACTTCGAGATGACGGCTCGGTAGCGGTGAGCGAAGAAGTGTGGGCGTCTCGTTGATCCATTTTTACCGATTTTTGACCCTTTACAAAGTCAAATTTGACCCAATCTGTTTTTTTGAAAAATACACGTACCTATCATCCAAATAGTCCCTCTTTCTGTCGTGAATCATCAACCCGCACCATGTCAGGTGAATTAATATTAATTTTAGCCCATGATACCAAATTTTGACCCCCCAAAAATCAAAATTTGACCCATATTCTGTACGAAGAACAATTTAAATGGTATTTTTCTGTCTTTACTCACCCTTTCATACCACTTTCAGTGATTTTATATCAATTGTTCGCAATTTTAGCCGTTTTTACAAATTGTTGACCCCTAAAAACTCAAATTAGACCCCCTCAGAATTTCTGAAAATTGCTCATCTTCGAACTCATTTTTTTGTTTGGCAATAAGAACATTTTGGCGAAGTTTGGAATTTTTATCAAGTACCCAAGGTCGACATCGTCTGGAGTGACGCATAAATAAATAAAAATATATAATATACATATAAATTTTTGTTAAAATCTAGGGATGAAATCAGGATGCTCTGAAAAGAATTTTCCTACAAAATTATATCAAAAATTTATGTTTTGAAAATTTTGCACCCATTAAAATAGCTTCATTTTCTTTGAAAATTCACTAACATTGTTGCCAAATAAATAAGTATTATTTTATCAGTTTATCTCACCTAACGTTACCTATAACTATGATGTTATAAGGTATATGGTTATGGTATAAGTTACCTATAACATCTAGTGCTTTGTTAAGGTGGTGGTTATGGTATAAGTTACCTATAACATCTAGTGCTTTGTTAAATTTACATTCAGATTTATTTTTAAAGTCAAATCTTACATTTTCTATTTCCGATAGCCCCCCCCCCCCCCTTCAACAATCCTGGCTATGTCACTGCCTCTACCACTCATTCATTGAAGATGTCCCTATAAGTACTACTTGATTTAACCTTTTCAACCCGGCTGAGAATCAAGCTTCACTGCACTGCCTAACAGGGAATGATTATTTTTGTCTCAACATGGTTGTTACAACAAAATAACCTTGGTTGTACTGAAACCTATCATTTGGAACCTCCGTCTGTCACGATGGCGACTGGTGAACGTAAGTTTACCTTTTATCGACGTCTGTTGCTGAGAAACATAGGTCCCGCAGGTTAGGATATTCATAATATAGGTGAGGCATGTAATCCCACCCGATTTTTCGGCGCTTTTGAGGTGGGATTCTCCTGTCCCAAATCCACAGTCATTTTGATTTTTAGTTTTCATTACCTACCGTGTTGGAAGAAGCATGATGAATATTCACACCTGTATTCACATGAGTATTCCATAGACCCTAAAACGATTGGAACAGTACGTAATTCAATTCCCGATGCATAATATGTCCCAGAAAGTTTGCGAGTGCAAAAACCTGATGGGATCAGGGGTGAAAGGGATAAATCTTCTTATCCGCTTCTTTTCATGCGCTACCAAATTGAAGGTGGAATTTTTCATACGAAAAAGTTGGAATTGTAGCTCATCTCTAGATGCAGGTATCTCTGGATAAGTACTCCCGATAATATAAAACGCTGCGAAGTATTTGTCACATGGGTTTATTGTTCTACTGTACATACCTACAGAAATGGGCTGTTCATTTATTGTTTCTATCATGATGCAATAATTGAAATCGCCATTTTTGATGGTTTCCACCAACTTTGGCCCCCAAAAACACGCATTAGGTTTTTTTTACAAATCATCTTTGATCATTGATAATGCCATTCAACTGCCTTGAGTCACCTGTTGATACTACTTCTAGTATTATTATAAAAATGTATGGTGATTTCAGGCAATTTCCCTGGTTTGTTCATAGAAAATGAATTTTGGGAGCTGAACCTTCGTTGCAACCTCAATTCTTCACTCTTAGGTGAAAATCAAACATGGAAAACGATGCCTCACAAGCTCATGTTACTGAAACACCCAAACCCATATTTGTACACCCATTTTTCACTCATCACACCCTTAGGTAGGTATATTCCGATCAGGCTGCAAAGTTTCGGGAAACAGCCAGGCTCCATTTGGGGGTGAAGACGCTTCATTTTAGCTTCCAGCATAAGCAGTTTTGTCTGGCACATGATTTTAATGGACGGTACTTTAATTTTCATCTTCTCCAGAATCGTTTATGATGATGTCGTAGGAGAGAATGTGCCACTTCCTACAAATAAGTGAACTCATTTGTAGCGTTTCGTCACAGATTCCGTCAGCAGTCTGGTAGGATAAACCATAATAATTATGTACCGAGGAACTGAGGAGATACTGATAAATTGTGTGATTTTTATTCAATTTTATTTTATGTTGTCAAATTCGGTGATTTGACTAACGAAAAGGTATTGGTAGAAATATCTAGTAGGTAACATCGAAGAGTGCTGGGTAATGGCACAGATAGGTATATGGTCACGATGAGCGATCTTCCTTACCGTTTTTCAGGAAGATTTAATTCACTTAAAGTGAAATTTAATGCACAAATTTCAATCAATTTAATTTAACTTATTGATGTTGTAGATTTTCTTCTAGTTTAGATTGTACAACCTCAAAGTTAATTAGGTATTTTCTTCAGAAAATATGGTCACCTTAGATAGGTAAAGCTGAAAGTTATTATCGAAAAGCTCAGTTGTACCTATATAAATATTCTTTTTTATCCTAAATCTTCTTATGAGCTCAGCTTCCCGCTTTCCTTGAGCTCGAAGAGTTATCAGATGTGTTAAAACATCGCCGAAGCCGGCACTTGCGACAAAGTGGGCATTGTTTGCCATCCGGTTTCGTGGTTCAGGCCGGTGAAATTGTTCTCTAGCCATAAAACCTGAGATAACTCATACTGAACCCCAGTTCAAGAGAAAACCGTTCCCTTCACCCATAAAAAATCAAGTCACATTGAGTCAGATTTCATTAGGTTGTTGCTTATCGCCAAACCTGTAAATCATTACCAAGATCTGTTTGTAACCTATCATTTCTGTTAAAGCTGTTCAGGTAAAAAGGAAAACAAGTTTTAACACTCCTAGGAAATATCAGTTGCGGCGGATGCAATGTTGTTGAATACTCTTGGAAATGGTTAGCGGAATGTTGACGGCAATTGAAAAACAAATGAATCCTCTGCTGGTCAAAAATCCATCAATCCCTCACCATAATTATCGTTGTGCGTATTTAATAAATTATAGCAAAAGCTGTCACTTGTATGCACATTAATTTATTATCCTGTAAGTTGCACTTACTGCTCGATTCAAATTAACCCAAGCCAATAAATTATCAAACCAATTTTTCTGTGTTTCAACCTATTCCTAATGATACAGTAAGTTACGGAACAGTATCAGTAATCAACATTTTGTGATCGGGAGTGTCTGAGGTTAGCTTCATTTTACTTTCCCAACGTGGTCCCGGCGGAAAAAAATGCAAATGTTCAAGTTAGTGCCCTCTTACAGGCAGGTTGAGTATGAGGAACCTGCTAAGCAACCTTTGAAACTAGGTAATTTCGAGAGTACTTAGGTAGGACTTTGCTCAAGAATGACCGCCCAGGATGATTGAATGATCCAGGTTGCCCCTCCAGTGTTTTCGTAGCGTTGTTTAGGGAGCAGACGGACGGGCTTGCATGTCAATTTTGGGAAATCATCATCCGATCAGCTCCTTCTATAAAATTTAAAAAAATTTGCTTAATATCCCTTAATGTTGACCATGTATTAATTTCATGTTTGAAATAGGTTAGGGTTTTATCTGGTGTAAAATTCGTGTCGATATTACTCATTTTCATCGAAATAATTGGTTGACAACGGCAAAAAATTGTTTAGTACATAGGTACTTAGCAGTAAATAATGACGTGCCATACTGGTGTGGCGTTTCTCAGACACGTTTGAATAAGCTAGCTTTGGTATCAATATCTCCGAAGTAGGTAACGGTCTGTTTCCTCCATAAAATAATTTGTATAGTTCGGATTTGCAAGTCAATATTTTTTAGTAATTTGTAGCTGAACTCGACGAAGAACGCTGTGAGGGGTGAAGCTAGGGAAGGCCCACGCATGTCAGTTTCTTTCCCATAGTCAGAATGAAATCGATCGAACCTTGAGACTGGTGCTGGGGTATCGTTATGTAGGATGAGGTGATTAGCATAATACTGACGAGATAGGGGACCATGAATGGGCCTTTTTCCTTATTTGACGGGAAAATCATTTAGAACCAAAACAACGCAAGCGTTTTGACGCGTGGAACGTCGATTGCCAACAGTAGTTGTGAGAGGATGGAAGCACGATCCTGCTTGGGAAGCAGATAAGTCTAGGGACGCGGGACCGTCCCGCCCACCAAGAAAACTGAAAACCTCTGCAAGAATAATGTTATACGACAGAGTAAGTAGGGTTTTTACCACCACCCCTCCCCTCTCCCTCGTAAAGCTAGATTCACATGGGACGGCAATTCGGTAGGCAAATCGTTCTACAGTGCTACTGGCCAACGCAAACTGGATTACGGCAACGCAACACATGGATACTATATCAAAATCTCCAGATATTTACCGCTGCCCAAACTTTGCCGGATCTGCGCAGAGGTTACTGCGCACACCTTTCCCGTTTGGTTGTTCGCGCCATATTGGAACATTGTTGGTGTTCGTTAGAAATTTTTTGTGCATATTTTTTTTGTTTTCATTGAACAGTTCAAAAATGAATTTCTGATCATTGCGGTCCACTTCAGATCTGAGATTTGGGACACCAGATAACGTTGTTAACGAAGAAGAAGGTTATGATTCCGCTCACGGATTCCGGCTCCGTACTGCCATGTGAACGACTCTACGGCAAAACCGTTGCTGTACCGGATTGCCTAACTGATTTCCGCCCCAGGTGAACCTAGCTTAACCCCCCCCCCCCCCTCCACCCACAAGGGTTTCCGGTAATGATTTTTCGTAGAACCATACTGTGATGAATTTAAAATTGCATCACGGTGGTGTGAGGGAAATTGCCCAGGCGGTTATGAGCGAATCACCACCGACATCTAGGATCTTTTGAAGGAGAGGTGTCCAGGCGGTTATGAGCGAATCACTACCGACATCTGGAATCTTTTGGAAGAGGAGGTTGCCTAGGCGGTTATGGGCTGACCACCACCGACATCTAGGTTCTTTTAAGAGGAGGAGAGAGCAAGGTAGAGGAGAGAAGAGAGAGCTGGTTAGAGGAAGTGTCGAATGAAGTAAAAGTCGCAGGATCCGGGGTTTTATAGAGAAGTGAGTCCTCTCCCTCCAACCCCCTGTTAGGGGTTGTTGGTGGGGCTCCTCCAGGTTGTGTACCCTGGGTCCTGTGGCTTGTCTCCCCACTCGTTTCGCTTATTCACGGAATCTAACTTTCGTGGTTGAATGTTGGTGAGAACTTAAGTTTACTAGAGGAGTGATCCCTGGAGGGACTCACGACACATACCATTCTCGAGGAGCCCCTGAGGCTGTGTACCAAATGTCAACCCTCGGGACCATCAAGTGCCGAAGTTATGGAAGTTTGAATATCATTAATTTTCAAGCTTTTCTACTTCTTCTTCTTCTTGTCGTTGTTCTTTGATAGGGCTAGCCTCACAGACATGTCTGCAGCTGAGATTTTTTTGGCGGGTAAATTTGTACAACAGGGTAGTTAGTGGGGGGGGGATGACTATTTACGAAAATGTAAGTATTCAAATTCCAAGTTATGTAGCTATCTAATTGATATTGCACTTTAATTATTGTTTGTCAGATTTTTGTTGTTTTGTAAGGGCAAGTGGCGAACGCCTCTGTGATACAGGTATATAAATATCTTAACGAGCTGGCCTACACATCATTAAAACAGTTATTTTCAAAATTTGGGCAGGATGATTTCGTAGGATATGACAACAACTATTGAAATACTTACCCATTAAAATGTATTCATGTCCTTAAGTACCATAATTTATCGTTCTTCGTGACAGTAGGTACATACGCGAATGACTCGCATTTTGACTTCGTTATCCGTTCGTTGTCTTCGTTAGCTTTTATTTAGAGCACCGTTTACCAGTAAAGTTTATTTAGGATAGGTACAAATAAACAGCAAATCAACGATGGATGTTCGCTCTATTTTTGCGGAGCTGGTCATTAATTTCCTACTAGCTGAATGACCAGGTATGGCATCATTATAATGATCACTTATGATGATTATGTTACCAATGGGTGGCAATGGGTGGGGCTTGTGGCGCATTGAGGAGCCGTGTTCGATTTTCGACAATCGAATGTTTCAGAATTAATCGTTGCACTACCTTGATGAGCTTGTCAAATGAAACTTGAGAAACATATCAAGGTAGTATACGGCTATTAAGTAATTTTGGACCATTCATCATGATAATATACCTATACCTCCTGCCTATCTGCCTACATTCATTTAGTTACTGAGATTCAGACGTTACATTGTATTTGAAATGTATGATTTTGAACGTTACACACAGAAGATTACTGTGACTATAGAAACTCGTAAAGAAATAACATTTCAACACCAACAAGCCAAAAGGCAACAAAATTCAACCAGCAATTGACGTCGTTGGGGATGAAAAAGATTCTTTGGACCTCATCCAATACATTGCAGGATTCTTCCTACAAAGCCGAGCTGTATCATCAGGACACTCATGCAAAGGGGTTTTTAAGGTCCATTATTAATCCTGCCTTCCAATAACAACCACCCTACACTTGCCCATCAGTCGTTGGGAAACGCGTTGCGCAAGCGCATTCCTCATTGTAATGAGTATTGTACGCAGTGATTTCCGATATTCACTTGCTCCGTGATCCGTGATTTTTGGTTCGTCAGAAAGAAGGATGATCACGAATGTTTCCCTTCCAAGAATGTTTTCACGTGGCACGTTTCAGTTCTTAATCAGCGACTTCCTCAGTAACGCGTGGGCGAATCCAATCATTACTTATCTGGTTTGGGCGAGGCCACAGGTTGATTAGAACTAGAAAAGACGACATCGCAGAGAATTTTTTTTTTAAATTGATTTTCACAAAAACATCGATCTTACCGACAACTGTTTCACATTTTTATAAATTTGAATGATTTTTCTCAACTCGAAAACTCAAGTGCCCTCATCTCAAAGAAAGAATATTATTTATCCAAAGAGGCCATCTGATCATGTGTCTGTGAAGTTAGTAACAATCACGAACGTTTATAGAGCTGGTTTTTAAAGTTTTATTGGATGGGTAGTTCAACTGTACATCACATAAGGTACCTACCTACCGATAATATTCTCTTTGGGTAGACGTGATAAGTTACGTACGACATATTCTAAATGTATAAGGTAAGTATAATAAGAGTTTACTTTTTATTCTCCTATCTTAGACGTTATTAGTAAAATTCCAAGTTTTAGGGAATTTTCAAAGAAAATGAAGCTACTGCAATGGGTCATGATCTGGATTCCCGCTCAACCATGCCCCCCCCCCCCCCGCCACAAATTCGCTCATGAAAGTCATGAAACACGTAGGCAGGTACGTAAACCACAGCCGCACTTCGCTGTTGGCGAGAAAGAGTAAAAATATTTCCTCCACTTTCCTTTATTGCAAAATTCAATACAAGAATGAACATTCATGATCATTCAAGAATGAACATTCTTGTCAAATGTTATGTTAGTAGAGGTGGCATAGCATGAGGTTACCAAAGTGGATGTGACCGAGTAAATACCTTGTGATATGGGAAGATATCAACATGAATCGAAGTTCACATTGCCAATGCTTTAAATTGTTTTCAGTGGGTGAGGTAAGGTGAGGGTGAAGGTGGTGAAGTGGGGTAGGATGAAAATTTATGAAAAATATCAGAAAAAATTAAATCTTGTAAAATGCTGTTTTTTAATAGGTAGATAGTTACGAGGAACCTCTCCGTTAGGTGAGGAGGAACTGTAAATTGATTTAACTAGGTAATTTATTATTAACTAGTAAGTAATGCTGCAGTCTATACTAATGGGCAGGTAAGAACCTACGAACTTTATTAAGAGCAGAAATTCATCAAATAAGTACCTTGCCTTAGCCACCACTATTTGAAGTACCTTCGTTTGAGTAAGTAATTAGGATAGCAATTTCACACTTAAACTAGAATAAAATACCTAGGTAAGTAATTTTATTACCTAAAGGATAATGAGTAGTAAGTACCCACACTCTGTCAAATTAAGTTGTTTTTCACACTCCTTGCATGGCCGATTACAGCCCCATATTTCAGTCCTGTGAGGCCATAGTAACTCAACATTAAAATATTCACAGTTTTGTTCTTATTTTTTTAAACCCCCCATACCTCGTTCTCAGCCCCAACGCACTCATAAAGTAGAAAACTGAAGCCTTGGTTCAAATTTACTACCCGTCCGCTACTAGCTATTTGTAGATTGAGTACCTACCTCTGTTTCTACCTACGCGGTTTACATCGCTTCATTTTATTTTTTCAGTGAAAACCCGTTACATATCTGGATTTATTCTCTTTCGTACCGTTGCTGGGTAATATTTACGATTTTACTCCTACTTGCGGGGAATAGAACCCCGAGAGGGAAGAACGTCGGACTAATTACATTTCCCTTGACGTCCCTGGGGATCGTAAAAAGTCGACCTTTGTCGGCAGATTTTGCAAAAGGTTCCCAAGGAGCCTCAGGGGATTCGCTGGCTCCCATACCACCACTGTCTCACCAGAATATTGTCAGCAATTACGGGATAAGGTTAGTACCACCCGTATTCCCGAGAGACGCAATGCAACTCGTTACTAATGTCCCTCGCTAAAAGCTACCCCTGGCTACTCCCTGGAGATTTGAGCAGGTCAAAGTCAGTACGAAACTAAAAGCTTTCAGGTTCCGTTTTTTCCTATTTTTGTTTAAATGTATTACGGGAAGGCGGTCTGAGAAAGGTCACAACTTACAGCAATTTATCTTGGTAAGTACTACGTTTTTTCCCAGCAGCTAACTGGGAAAAAGAGGTAGATGACTGCAGAAAGATTGAAAGACCTCTTCATCTTCTAAAATTCTACAATTTATAAATCGTAGAGGCTCCTCACATCGTAATTCAACGTTCACTATTCCCCCAGTCTGATATTAGGAACCTACTTAATTACTTGGTTCATAGATTCTTCCGCTAGTTCATAGATTCTTGATGTTGTAAAGTTTCCATGCCTGAGACAACCCAGGCACACTCATTGTGTTCCTCTGCCAAAAGCCTTCATAATGATTCCATTATGAAGTCTTTAGACAGAGGAACACAACGGAATTCGTTATGTAGTTTTAAGTAGGTACGTAGTTCTTGCATACCTATCCAAGTAGGTAAGTAAGTAGTTCTTACATACCTATCTACAGTTCTAAACCAGATACTAGTAGAACCTAGTTGTACTTACAGCGATTACAATTTATTACTCTGAAAACTCATTATAATTCTGTTCCACTCAATAACATAAGTCGAAAGCCTGCTGGTTGTCGGAAGATATTGCCTCATATGGTCATACTGCATGACCAGAAACTTATTATTATAAACGTAAAAGGCTGCAAAGTCCTAGTCACATGGGTTTATTAATCTATTGGGCATACCTGCACAAATGTTGGCTGTTCATTTATTGTTTCTTTCATGTGCAATAATTGAAATAGCTATTTCTGATGGTTTCCACCAATTTTGGCCCCCCAAAACACGAATTAGGTACGCTCCTTTTTTTCTTATTTTTTTTCAAATTAACTTTGATCATTGGTAGTGCCATTTAATCGTCTTGATTCACGTGTTGACACTTTTTCTAGTGTTATTATACAAATTGATGGTGATTTCAGACGATTTCCCAGGTTTTTGACTCAGAAAAAATAAATTTTGGGAGCTAAACCTTTGGTAGAATCTTAATTTTCCACTCTTTGGTCAAAATCGACTTCACATTCGGTCTACTCGTCCCATAAAACATGGACAACGATACCTCAAAAGCTCGTGTTACTAAAACACAAAATACCTATTTTTATAGCCATTTTCACTCATGACACCCCTGGGTACATTCCGATCGGGCTGCAAAGTTTCGGGACACAACTAGGGCCCAAGTGGAGCCTGTGTGCGAAGGAAAGAATTTTTAGACCGAAAATGAAGTACTTATGCGCGATACGGTAGACGGCGGACGGACATCGGATTTTTGGAATCTACGCACCTTGAAACGTATAAGAAAAAATTTTGAGGGGGTGTTATAAAAATTTGTTGCTGAGCGATTACATAGGTGTTTTATTCACAGAATAATAAACCAAAACGGAGCGGACCTTTCGTTCTTCACTTTTGGTTTATTATTCTCTGAATAATACACCTATGTAATCGCTCAGCAAAAAATTTTTATAACCCCCCCTCAAACTTTTTTCTTTTCCGTTTCAAGGTGCGTAGATTCAAAAAATGCAATGTCCGTCCGCCGTACGCCGTCCGCCGTCCGCCGTACGCCGTCCGCCGTATCACGTGTACAGGCTTCATTTTCGGTCTAAAAAAGTCGTTCTTTCGCACACATGCTCTATTTGGGCCCTAGTTGTGTCCCGAAACTTTTCAGCCCGATCGGAATATACCCAGGGGTGTTGTGAGTGAAAATGTGTGTAAAAATAGGTACTTTTTGCGTTTTAGCAACATGTTGGTAACATGAGCTTTTGAGGTATCGTTTTCCATGTTTTTGGGGACGATAAGATCGAATATGAGGTCGATTTTGGCCAAGGAGTGGAAAATTGAGGTTGTACCAGATGTTCAGCTCCCAAAATTGATTTTGTATAGTCAAAAACCTGCGAAATCGTTTGAAATCACCATCAGTTTGTAGAATAACACTAGAAAAAGTGTCAACACGTGGATCAAGACGATTAAATGGCACTACCAATGATCAAAGTTAATTTGAAAAAAAAAAAAAGATCGTACCTACCTAATTTGTGTTTTGGGGGCCAAAATTGGTGGAAACCATCAGAAATAGCTATTTCAATTATTTCACATGAAACAAACAATAAATGTACAGCCAACATTTCTGTAGAATAATAAACCCCATGTGACAAGGACTTTGCAGCGTTTTTCAGGTAGATCGAGTGTTCCGGTCATGGATACTATACAGTCCGAAGAGTCAGAGAATCACAGTGAAAGGCCAAACGCCTTTCTGGTGGTCACTGCGGACAAACCCATGGATACGGTACTCGTTGACGTAGGTACTCATACCTACCCAGAAAATATTATAACTCGTTATAATATAGGTAATGGACTAGGAATGGTACCGACTTAGTTTGTTATTTAGTAGGTACCTATTATAGAACACACCGTGAATTTCATATATCCCATTGAAAAATTGAGATAAAATACAGAGCACGTTGAATGGTACCCGCCAGTCATTCATACGAGGTTGAGGTAGGTATTAAATAGTACTTCAGCAATGTTTGATGAACATTATACATACCACCTACCTACATATTTTGTGATTTTCCTATATCTAGAGTATCACCGCTAAATTACCGGTGTTTGTAAAATGCCTTTACTCAAGAGTAGAAATCTACATAAGATTTCCGATATATTATGTTATTATTATTTTAGTGATATGCGAACGCTAGTCTTTTCTGCCCAAGTGTACGTACCAGATTATTGATGATCCAGGATT
The DNA here is from genome assembly GCA_954871275.1 of Leptopterna dolabrata. Taxonomy (NCBI): domain Eukaryota; kingdom Metazoa; phylum Arthropoda; class Insecta; order Hemiptera; family Miridae; genus Leptopterna; species Leptopterna dolabrata. The sequence continues at coordinate 29,474,341 of OX940983.1, forward strand.
CTGACGAAGAAACTCAGTTCTGCTCCTCCTAAGAAACATTCACCAATTACGGATGAGTGATGACGAACTTGAAGCTTCCCTTACTACGGCTTTTTGATGTTTGAAGAAAAGCATCACGAACTATTTTACACGCTTTCTCACCATCACGTACCATCTTTACGAGGCACTTAACGGGTTTCCCCCCCCCTTTTTTTTTAATTTTAGCGAAGCAGTAACTCATATTAGGCGAAATCGATCCCCGGAGTCTGCCTTGGCCATTCATTAAAGTTACGGCACCAGGGGAGTAGGAGTCGTCGATTTGTCAAAACTGCGGATGATTTCAACTCCTTTCCTAGGGAATAAATACCTGTTAGCCTCCTAGGCTAACCTTTAGCCTCAGCGAAAATATGTGTATGCAACCATCATAAACATGTTTATGGAATCGGAGGACAAAACAAATCATTAGAAACCAATAAATAAAAGAGAAGCCAAGATGAATAGATATTTGAAACAGATCAATGTACATTACGTGACAAAGCAGAGAGATTATTTTTAATACATAGTAATAAAACCTTTGACTTCCTGCGTAAAAAATACAACGCGTACCTACCTACATGTAAAATGACAAGAAAATATGAATCCCCCTCAAAAACAACCCTGTTGTAAACATTTACCCGCCAAAAAACCTCCTCAGCCTCAAAAAGGATTAATATCCATTTTGCCCGCCAAAATATCTTGCATGCTCGGTGCTTCACACTCGCTCTTGGATGTGCGTGTAGAAACCTGTTCTTTCCCTCTGTGTTGGATGTGCGTATAGAAACCTGTTCCTCCTCCCAAACCTTGAAATTTCTTTCAACGTTGTCTGGCAGGCAGCTTTTGCCCCCCCCCCCCCCCCCCAGGCTAGGTTTTTTTGGCGGGTAAATTTTTACAACAGGTTGTTTTTTGGGGAGGATATCACATCTTTTTGCATTGATGACGTAAACATTTTCCCAGTACCTAAAAAAAACTCAGTACCTATTTAGGCACCTACCTAAATAATTTTAAAATGGGGATCGGGACAAAATGCGCAAAAGGCTTGGAGCATAAATGTGTGGAATTAGCATAATTTTTGAGAGGAAAAAAAAGTAAAGTAACAGCCATTTCACGCTGGGGCTTTCCGTCCGACTGCCTTGCCAGCGTCGCGGACGGAATGGGAAAATAATTTTGGCCTCCAAAATCGAAATTTTCACTCGCATTTTGCGTTTCACAACTTTCCGAACAGATTTACACACATACTAATAACTGCATGTATGTCTGTGCCCGTAAATCCTTAGAACATGGACAAGGGAATAGAAATTTAGGAAAGATTGATTAGTCCCTGTGAAGTACAGGTAGCACTGCGAAATACTCATCTCCATGCGTGATTCTAATAAGGCTGATGTTGTCTCGACCACAGTTTTGGCATTCATCTGGGTAGGTCGGTGGTATTCTAGCTGGCAACATATACCTGGTTTTTATAGCAGCAGCACTGCTATAGTAGCAATTGCAAACTCAAAGCTTGGTTCGTGCTGTTGTCCAGAGCTATCATAATAAAATGTATTACGCCAGCGTGAGGTTCAGGCTTCCTTCTTCCGCTGGGTCACTGGTCACCCCGTGTCGTCCTAGACCCCTGCCGTCAACGTCCTAGACGCCCACTCTCACTGCGATATGCTGGGGAACGCCCATCCTCGGCGACCCGTATATCACTTTCTAAAATGTAAACAAATATCTCCACGTCCCTGCCCATCCCATTCACTTTTACTCGCGGGTGACCTACGACCGCGGCTTCCTATCATCACAGCCATCTGACTCGGGCGTGATTGCGCTTGCGCTCTGCAATTAAAATGAACGTCCCGATACCACCTGCGATAGCTCATGCTGCCGTCCCTTTCAGCAACCTTGGCCAGTACCATCTTTTTCATCTGGTTTTTCTTCTTTCGATTATTTCATTCGTATTCGTCATTTTTAATAATGAACCTATGGAACAAGAAATATTCCCCCCCCCCCCCCCCAAATTTGGTGGTTTCCGTTTCAGTGTACCTACCTACGTGGAATCAAAAATGAAAAAAAAAAAAAATTATTACACAACGGTTTAACATTTAACTATATTATAGATGCCCTTCTGCGTAGATCACAGTTTTCTGTGGCCAATACCTCCCCTCGTGCCCCCCCCCCCCCCCCCCCAGGAAAGCCCTAAATCGAGTAGGAGTAGGCCTACTGGAGCCCCGCCGGAAATTACAGTTTTATAAAAATCCGCGGGATTCATTACGTCAATCATAATATTAATTATTTATTGAGTGATATGATTTCATTTGAGGAATGATGGTTATTTTGGATATTGGATTTTTTTAAAGTTCTTTAAAGAAATGAGAACTTTATTGGCAGCAATATTACAAATAGTTCTCATGGGCCCTTTGAGTTTGTAATATAAACATAATTACTTGAAAGTAAAATGCTCTTAAACTTACAACACAAATTACATTATACTTACAACACAAATTACATTGTTACATTACTTTAATTCAACAAAGAACGTTATGCCTCATGAGTAACAATAAATAATAATTAATTATAGGTATTGAATTCTTGAATCCACGACATATTTATGAAACAGTAGGTACGCAGATACGCATCTATACAAGTAAGTAATAAACCGTTGTGTAATAATTTGCTGCTTTTTTCAACTATCAACAGTGCATAAAATTATGGATAGGTGATTGCAGTCCCTCTGAACTTTTTGGTAGAACTAAGATTGATATTCACGAAAGCCTATATATGCGTTTTACCTCTTTCAAATTTTTAGTATTTTTCATATTTATGTTGGTGTATTTTTAGCCGTTGTTACCATAATATAGCGAATGAGGAATGCTACAAGAGCCATTAAAATCATTCTGACTCGACTCCTTTCCAAGGCCTCAGATCCTTGTTCCAGGCAGGAGGCTCGGCAAGGTTTCACATAGGTTTTTAAATCTGCGGGATAAGAGAAGTCGCAAAACGAAGTGAAGTAGGTACGTGCTTCTGGCTCACGGCTATAAAACAGACATTTTCCCAGATTTACAAATAGTTCTAGCAGTATTTTATCAGAGTTTTGTAATTCATTCATTTCGTATTTCTTTATATTAGTCTATCGTTGTGGAACGGATATTTATAAGCATCATAATTTGTGTGTGATAAATGTGAATATTAGGATCATTCTTTATGTGAAGATGTCCTTATAATACTATTTTGACCTCCAATTTTTATTTTTCATTCTAGTGTATGATGTTCACGACAAGTTCAAGGTTTCCGCGGCCCGAGATAATAAGAGCCCTGACTACGAACAGGTCAGACGCCATAGAAACATAGAAGTACAGTAAACTTCCTCTAATCACATTCCGGATTACAGGATTAATATCGAGAAAAACGCGAATCAAACAAGTTAATAAAAATGACAGTAAAACTTTTTTCTGTTATTAAACCGCTTACATAAGTAGATAAAAAATTGAATATTAATGTAAAATACCTAACTGATACGAAACAAAGAAAATTCAGTAGGTAGGCTTAAAAAAAGTTAATTTGTAGTTGAGGGGTTGGGCCCCCTCGCGCCTTCCGATCGCAAACAAACTTGAAACATGAACAAGGCATCCGGAAGGTAGGGAAGCCTTGGATTCGTGATTGAATAAAATTAAAAAAATGTATGTCCTCCAAAATGAAAATTTCTACTACCATTTTGTGTTTCAGACATCAAGGAACATTTTTGGTTCCGTGTCTGTCTGTCTGTGGTCAATTTCTTTTAACGCCCATAACTACCCGAAATCGGCTGAAATTGGGAGGGGAGGTGCGGGTTGGGTCACAGATGGTTCCATACCAAAATAATCGAAAAGTACTGTAACTTTCGTCTGCGCATGCGCAAATGTGAAATACTTGAAACACCCATAACTACCTTAAATATCGTTGAAATGAGTTCAAACTTGGAGGGTCGTTCAGGAATAATACTTTGATAATTCCATACGAATTTCATTGGAATCATACTGTAACTTTCTTCTGCGCATGCGCGAACATGAAATGTTGACCTTCCTGGTAACGCTTCTAACAACGCGAAAAATAGTCGTAGGGAGCTGAACGTTTTTGGGTACACGTGGGTCGGATCGCAGATGGTCCCATATCAAAATCATTGATGTGGGACCATCGTCATTGGTATGTGAAAAATCGTACCGTATTTTGTCTGCGCATGCGCAAGCGTAAGATCCTCGTAGCGCTCATAACTACCTCATAACCAGCAAATCATCCTAAAGCGGTGAAATTTTGAAGATAGCTGAAGGTGAGGTGTTGGACGGTCTTAAATGCATTCTATAAAAATCGATATTTTACCAACTGATTCTATACGTTCATGTTACAATAAGTGAGGAAGCTATACTGCTCAGCCAAGTTGGCAGGCTTTTTTCATTTTTTTTTCATAAGGTGTGCCGGATTATCCTGCGTGCCGGACTAGAGATGCCGGATTAGAGGAAGTTTACTGAGTGTACTGTGTGTTGTGTTTACTGTTTGTGTATACCACCAACCTACGTTAATGACAAAAGATTAGCGAAATTTGGGCAATTTCGGAACATGAAAATTGGACTTTGTAGTGGTTCTGCTTGAAGTCAGTTAATTCGGAACCAGTTCCTGTTATCCGAGCAGGCTGAAGTGACTGTGTTGTCATTTTCAAGTCCGGTGACTGTGGGTAATGACCTACTTGCATTTTTAGCAAGCTTCACCTTTTTTGGCCAAATTCTGTTCAACAACGGAAATTAACTTTTAAGATATTATTAATTATTGACCACATAATAAGGTCTTTATGTCGGAAAGTCTAGGCAGAAAACGATTGTGTAAATTGTAGAGTTCTCGCTACAAATGACGTATCAGGTAAACTGCCGGGTAGTTCAACTCAAAACCCGCTTAGAGCGCTAGTGCATAACTTGAAAGATATACGGAACCGAAATGGATGGATGAATGGAACCGAAAATTTATAAATAAGTTTAAAAACCACGTCCTCAAAATCAAACCGAGGGGAAGGTCACGGTAAAGGTTCTAGAAGGTTGCTACGAGGTTTGCCATTTCTTAACGTTGGATTGTTTGCAGCACTGGGAACCTTCGAGTCCGAGGCTTCGCTCCGCCTCCTTGGGCCAACAGCTATTCAGATGTCAATAGACCTCATACGTCAATTTTGGCCACATTTTTACTTTAAATCACCCTAATTAAAAAATAACGCTTATTTTTGAAAATGGGCTTCTAACTACCATTTTTCCAAGAGTGCAGCATTTTTTCGTTAAAAAAAAGTTGACGAAAACTCCCCATTTCTTGGGATTACACTTATCATGGAACGAAGATGAGCGTATGTGTTTAGGACCTACCTATGTTTCGCATCTCTTCTCGGAGTTATCGCCTTTTTTGAACGCAGGTGCGGCACTGCAAGCCCTTGAGGCGGCAGGTAGAAGGTCGTTCAGATGTAGAAAAGGCAGAAACGAAGGCATAGAGGCAGGGAGGAGGGGCCCTAGGGGCATAACTTCGTTTCCGATTCCATAAAACCTGGCACAGACGCAAGGTGCCTTTTTATTATTGCCGACCTCGTCAAGGTTATAAATTCCTTAATTGCGAACCGCGAAGGAATTCTCGAGCCCCGACACAATATTTGAACTTTAAAAGTGAATTAGAAGGCGTTTGAATCCGGAAACATTCGCAGGTAGGTGTGAATCGGAGGCGAGAACGCTGAGAAGATGAAGAATGAGACGAGCTTCATTACGTAGGTACCCACATAACGGTTCGCTAAGTACTTCAACCAGTCAAGATATTTTTAGACCTCTAAATTGAATCGATTCAAACCCCAGCGATCTACTATACCTACTATATAGGACAATGAAATGTTGAAATCAACCATGCTCAAACAGTTTAATTCTGCAACATAATAGTGTGTCGATCTGCCCTTGAAACCTCAGAAATTCAGAAATATTAATATAATAAATTTCATCACAAACCAAACTGACCGTGCGCATCGCATTAGTTCGTTATTCATCCAGTTTCTAGCCTTTCATTTGTCGGTATGTTCGAAATGCGTTGTGAGCGCGCACCTGCGCTCCCGGATTACAGAAACAATTATTATTTCAACGTCATCATCCGTGCCCAAGATGACGTGTAGGTATCATCACTGGCTGTTGTACGAGGAAAAGGACTTCGTGAGCGTAATCATTCTAGCCATTCACTTCATGTTCTTGGAAACGTTGAACAGTAGGAAACATAAAAACGTTACCAAACGTACAACTATTCTGTAACAATTATAGCCACAACAATAATTACTAGGAACTAATCATTTCGCCCCTCTGCGATAACTCCTTTAGCAGAATAATGGGCGTACGTGTGGGGTGGTTAGTAGAAAATCGTCCTTTTCATAGGAATATCCCATATATTCTAGATATCCCTTCATCACGTCTACAACTAGTACTGTTGGGACAAATTACCTGCTAAACTGCCGCGAATTTTCATTTCCCCCTGAAGGATACATGCCTACTAACAAGTGAGTACTACAACACATACCTACACTACATTACAGTAGGTACTACATTTTTCAAAATTCATCCAAATTCAGAGAAAATTTTTAATAGTGAGTGGAAAATAAAAGCATCGGAACAAATTAGTTCAAAAGGCAGTTCGGGGTAATTTTGATCAAGTTGAAGCATAGGACGACTTTCCTATCACATCATGAAGAGTCTCCCATGTGGTCAAACTGGCCAAAATGATAATATTTGAATCAGGACAAGATGTAAATGGGGATGATCGGTATTCTGGTGAACAGCGCTGTTCATAAAATATTCTTTTACTAGCAGGAAACCCCGTTTCACTAAATGCAACAGGCTGTAGAGCGGTAGCGCTATCGAAGAGAAGCCACGAGAAATTTGCACTTGATAGGCAATGGCAGTTTCACAAACTTCTGGATAAAAAATTCTGGACTGGTTATTGTTGCTTTTGATTCCCTTTTTTTCCAGTATAAAATACGAACGGCCAATCCCACAGAAGCTTCAAAAACTTGTTTCGAACAAAATCAATTAAAACGGAATCTGAGGAGAAAGTTGGTACACGTACCAAGACTTAATTTAGTTACCACATGTGTTTATCCGGATGACTGTTGCAAAGGATTGCCGCGTTCAGGATGAATGAGAGGAGCATCGGAAAATCAAGGTGGGATACGGTGCACCGTGCCGTGATGCGAGGAATCCAACGATACCAACCGCGAAAAAATAGTTTACACGGAGAAGACGTACAGAGTACAGACCCACATCCTTCGCGGCGTTTTATATAATAGGACTGATGGTGATGAAACGTTCAAAAATATTCGTGTACCGGCTTATTGTAGGCAGGCTACAAGAAACTTCTTAGGTCCTAATACTTATACGGCTCTGAAATGGCTTCTCAAGAAGAATCAATAATGTCAACATTAAATTGTAATAGTGTGTTTGTGGTGGTACACCAATTATTAAGGGCAGCGTGCCGTTAGTGTGGACACACAAGAGGTTTCCACGGTTCACAAGAAAACTTGGACAATTTACGTGTTGACCATTTTGGAATCTAACAAATAACACGTTCAGGTATCAGCAGGTAGAAGAAACTCCGCTAGCTCAACACCTAGGTACCTACCTACCGGATTCTGACGGAATTTCCGACGGATTTTGGTTTATTGTTCTGGAAATAACAGGTAGGTATTCGCTCAGCAAAGAATTTTTTTGAACACCTCCTCAAATTTTTTTCTGTTACGTTTCAAGGTGCGTAGATTTCAAAAGCAACGTCCGTCCGCCGTCCGCGGTGCTATGTCATCCATATCTACCTTTAGTTTTGTTGTAAAATCGTCGCTTTTTCGCACACAGGTTCCATTTGGGCCCTAGTTGTGTCCCGAAACTTCGCAGCCCGATCGAAATATACCCAAGGATGTTATGGGTGAAAAATGGGTGTAAAACTATGGTTTCTTTAGTGTTTCAGTAAAATGAGCTTGTGGGGAATCTTGTTCCATGTTTTTTAGGGTGAGAAGACCAAATATGGAGTCAATTTTGACCAACGAACGAAGAATTGAGGTTCTAACAACGTTTCAGCCTTAAATTTACCTTAACTTTTGGTCTAAAATCGTCGCTCTTCCGCAGGCTCCATTTGGGCCCTTGGTTTGCTCCGAAGCCCGGCAGTCCGATCGGAATACGCTCAGGGGTGTTACGAATGAAACATTAGTGCAAAATTAGGTATTTTTAAAGTATTTGTAAACTTCGGCTTGTGAGGTATCCTTTTCCAAGTTTTTTAGGGCGAGGAGACCGAATATGAAGTTGATTTTGACCAGAGTGAAAAATTGAAGTTCTAACGAAGTTTCAACTCCCAAAATTATTTTTTATGCGTCAAAAATAGGAGCCTAATGCGAATTTTTGGGGGCCGAAATTGGTGGAAACCATAAAAAATAGCTATTTCAATTATTGCACATGAAAGAAACAATAAATGAACAACCAACATTTCTGTAGGTATGTGGTACCAAAAGCAGTTCATTAAATTCATACAACTTCTTTGACACTTCCAGTCCTAGTTCAGGAGAACTTGTTCCAATGATAATGTTGGATGAGAGTTGAGAGGTTGAGGTCATCGGTCACTCGCGCGTTTTCGTTCATCTATTTCAAAGGAAAAGTAAACTGTTGACTTGCCATTTCACGCGGTTTAAAAGGCTCCATTACGAGCAGCCGCCTGGGATGGGCAAGGTGGGGCTTTGAGTTGAAATACCATCGACTTGCTTCAAAAGGGCGAAAACGGGGTCTGGAGTTTTGACCCCGCGGGCCAACTTTGCGGTGAGTGAACGGAGGTTCTTGTCTTGGAAGAATTGAAAAAAATCACAATGCGAGGCATAGTAGGTAGGTACTGTCTTTCAGAGTTCTCGATAAAAATGTTCGACATTATTTTTAAGACGAATAGTACACAATAATATTCGTTGAGTACCTTCCCACCTGATTAATGAACGTAGGTTCATTATGTAGGCTCATTATTCAAGAGTTTATGAACGTATCTAGGTACCGATTCATGTGCCCCATTGACCTAAACGTCAGTACCTTGGCAGTACATTTTATGATTCGAAAGACGAAAATGGTTGCTAACTTAGAACTAAAACTAGTCCCCCTTCCGGAGCAGTTTTCAATCCAGTTCTACCCAACGTGGATATATTGACGAACTGTGATTCACAGTGAGATTTCAGTATTCTGCAAACTTTTATACAACATGTATGTAATATTACGGGCAGTTAGGCCGATGTTCCTGACTTACAAACAATGAGCAGCATGATCACGCTTTGTGGGAACCTTACGGGTTGATTTTTCGTTTCTTACCTTTGTCTGTCTTTTTCTCAGTCATGAGTGACTGATGTCATCACAAACCGAAGGAAGATCACCCAACAAGACATTTCCGTTTCTTCGAATGGAGATTGAGGCAGAAGAACGGGATAACAATCCCGTATGATATAATATAAAAACTCTTCGAGCGGAGTGAAAGGCGAAACAGTTCGTGAAACATGACCCCCAATGGTTCGAAGAACTTCGTGATTGACAGACATAATATGTATCTTCTGGATAAAACGCCAAAATGACATATACGCCTAGGTGCAAGTTGGAAATCATTAGGTATTTGGCGGCGTATTTTGTGTAGGTCGAAACTTTGTTTTGGCCACCGAGACCAGATTTCACAGGATTTAAAATGAAGGTACTTACTGTAATAAAAACAGCTGTGTATTATTCACAGAATAATAAACCAAAATGCACTCACAGAAATCCTACGCACCACCAAATAATCTAGAAAACTTAGTTCATTTTTGCTTCAACTTATCGTTTTACTTACATTTAGGTAACTACTTCTGATATTATTATGGAATTACTAATATCATTAGATAATTTGTCCAGTTTCATGAGTTTATTTTCACTAATGTTTGATTTTAATGGCTTTTTCCTCGACTGCCTACCTGCTTATATTTTTTAAACTTTTGATTTTTTCTTGCTAGTGTTCTTTCCGAGGGGGTGTTGATGTTTAATGGAATTGAAGGTTTGATTTAATGGCCTTTGATTTATGCCGTTTTCTAGATCCTTGAACGTAAATAACTGCATACATTATTCTTTAATATCAGTTCAAGCCAATCTGCTAGTCACAGATTATTTTACATACCACATGAATTAATTGCTCTATTCGCCACTACAAATTAATATCACGCGTTAAATGTTCAGGCAGCAGTAAAATGGCAAAAAGAAACGCAAATATAGTTCTGAAGAGAAATAATTGTTGATGAAAAGTGAAAAACATTCGGTCCTGGAACCGGGATTCGAACTTCTGATTTTTAGCAAATTTTATGGCGACATCCTAGAATGCTCCAGATGGTCTTAAAAATTTAGAAAAAAAAAACTATTTAAAAATTTAAAAAACCCACGCCGAAAACTAAAATTTTCCGAGATAGGGATACTCTGGATATTTCAACCCCTTCTTTTCACCCCTTAGAGTTGAGTGACAGTAAAGCCGAGCTTCGAGGGAATTTTGGTTGATGGGAACTAATATGGTTGATATGGTTGATGGGAAAAAGCCGCGGACGGGTTACGGCGGACGGACGGAAATATTTCTATTCGATATTCGTATTCTACGTCCCTTGAAACGTAACCGATGAAATTTTGAAGGGGAGGGGGGGGGGGGGTAAAACATTTTCCATGGTCGATTCCAAAGTTTCATTATTGAAAATAATTACCCAAACCAATAAAAAACCAAAATGAATTAAAATTTGATTTGTAGGCCCATCTAGTTGGTCTTCGAAGCTCGGCGCCACTGTCTCCAAGGGGTAAAAAATAGGGGATGACATCTTCACGGCGCCATTATCTTGAATTTTTTAGGTTTTTTAATTGATCTCGAATTTAGGAATTTTTGAGACCACCCCGGGCAATGTTCTTCCAGCCGTTTGTTCACAGTAAGGCCCTGAAGTTTTTGCACCGAAAGGCTTCGTCAGCTCGATCGTGAATGAAACGGTATACATCCAGCCGATATATATATATTGTCATTGCAAGGGAACGTTGATCATAATCACGCGTGGCTGTATGAAATCGAGTTTGTTGTTCTGTGATATTATTTCATTTGAAGAATGATGGTTATTTTAGATTTTGTTGGTAGACGTACTTTTTTAACTTCTAAAAACGTTACGCTTCATGAATAACCAAAAAAAATTTATGGTAGAATTATTGAATCCAGTAGTTCCAATTTCATTATCTTTCACATAAATTTTGTTTTTCTTTTCAAATTTTCTTTTTTTTTCTTTCTTTCCTTTTTCTGTCCTTTTTTCCTTGCTCGTTTGTCTTATATAAAATACTTCTTGTGTAATTTGTCAGGAAAGCCATCTTGTGATTTTCATTCTTTGTTACTGTTTTGTACATATATGAGGAGGGGTGTAGTACCTTATATAAGTGTAAACTCAACAATTAATCAAGAATTGAAATTCCCTGGTAGGCTCCAGTTCTCGATTTAGGAATTTCCTGGAGGGAGCTCGAGGGAGGTGTTGACCACAGAATACAGTGATCTAGGCAGAAGAGCAACGATACATGTAAATAATAGTTGTGTAATACCTAATTTGCAGCGTTTTAGAAGACCAAGTAATATTATGTTGCCCATTAGTGCAGCCGTTGTAGGCGGGTGCCTCTACCTGTCTCCTTCCCAGAATTGAATCTGGGCCTTGTGGGAGGGTTTACCAGGAAACAGCCTATTCAGCATGGAAAAGGCGTACTCCTGAAAAGCCAAGTCCCTCCTCACCTCTTTTCTGCGACGTCTAAATAAACCTTCCAATCAGAAGGTGTCTTCATGGCGTGACGAGGCTCCACGTGGAGCCCCCATGGATTTCCGGGACCCTGAAGCCTTCTTGAAGGTTTTCAGTGTAAACCCTTCCCCTCACTTCTTACCCCTCAGCAAACATCCCAAAGCTTTCCCCACTTAGGTCAACTGAAGTAGGGTTTGATATGTACAAATTCAAACTCAGTTGGACCAGTACACCTTCAAGCCTTCAACTAACTTGAATTTTCTCTTTTGGATTCCTTCACTCTTCTCCAGCAAATTATTGACGCATCCCACACGTTACAAGCCTGCATGGCCCAATTGTAGCACACTGGGTTGCCAGCTTTTCGTAGGGAAGAAGCATGACGCCGAATGATGGGGGGACTAGGTTTACAAATAAACTCTGTACGGGTACTTATCGGTTAACGGGAGGCCACTCATTTAACGATTTAAAATTATTTAAATTATTATTTTCTGAATTATTAGTTATCGCTTTCGTTCGTTGTCTGGATGTGTTTTCAGTCAGTGTCGAATGATGGCAAACGTGGAACGTGTGGCAGGCGGTACCAAGTTGGGTAAAGACGCGATTTTTTACAATTCTTTCAAATTTGTTTTACAAAAAAAGCTGAAGGTTGTTTGGGACTTCTGAATAGATTAGTGGAATGCATTGTCAAGCGATCTGGGTGCTCGCTGGCGCTCGCATCTCAAAAAAGATAAACAATCCCAGAAACTATCCCGTGAATGAGCAGGTTGTTTGGGACTTCTGAATAGATGAGTGGCCTCCCGTTAACCGATAAGTACCCTCGTTACGACACCTCAACCTTCATACATGAATTGTAAATAACGATACGTCTCACGTTATGATTATAATAGGTACTTGAGTATTAAAGTAATATCAATCAAACAAGATAGTATCAATCACTACACAATTAATATATTGCTATATAACTATAAATATTATTTTTCAGGTCTAGTAATGCTAAACCAAAAGCAACTAAAATAATGGTAAAGTCCAATCAATTACTTACCATCTAATGAAATAATTAGTATTCTTTTGAATAGGTGCTAAACGAAGGAGGGGCTGTGATCTATACAGAAGGGTTATCTATAAAGAGAGCTGTGATCTGTAACAGAAGGGTGTTCTAGACAGAGAGCTGTGATCTGTAACAGAAGGGTTTCTATACAGAAGATTAAACCGCTTTGTAGGGATTTGCAGCGTTTTTATTCATGGTAAAAAAAAAAGTATGGCGGATGGACAGAAATTTTTTTATTCAATTTCCAGATTCTACGTACCTGCCTTGAAACGGAAACCATCACATTCTGAGGAGGGTTGAAGAAAAAATTTCATACTGGGTCGGTATTGAAAATAATATACCAGAATAGGTGAGAAATGATAGTTCACTGCTCTTAGCTGTTACGCAAAATATAAAAAATGTAGTGATAAACCATTTCTAAAGTTCTTCTTCTGACATAAACAGTGTACAATGTATTTCATGTACATGTGGTTTCGTTGTGGCCAGCATTCGGGTTGGCAGAGCGGCGATTTCATACTTCGTAGTTTACGCGTCGCTTCGTAGAGCGCTCTGAAAGCAGGCCTGTGCAAGTGTGCATCTACAGTCAACCAGTGATAATAATTTGTCGTCGGCAGCACGCCAAACTCACCAAAGTTCAAAATCATAGTTGCGACGCAATGCAATGTGCTATTCTGTTGGAAACTCGGCAGGGTAAAATGACCTCCAGTGTGACCTGGAAATTCGGAGCCCCTTGGAATTAGGAGCGCAACAGACCCGACGATCAGAATATCGCGCTGAGTCGCTAATGCAACTGTTTGTCCCCAGCCTTCCCCTTCTACTGGTTCTTGGCTGATACGAAGTTTTATTGGGCTGAAGCCCACCCCGAGAGTTGTCGCCGTAATGAGGGATTTCCTCCAGGACTTCTACCGTGGGGACACTTCATGACTGGTCATTCTTTCTATTCCAGGCCCTGTAATAAGGTTGAAGGTTCGTCCTACCGCCTCACCGATTAGAGCTCATCTTTTACGTCCTGGCTCTCCGTCCCTTAATGGAACGAAAGTATTTAAATTGTGTTATTTCAAGCCCGACCTTCCGCGAGTGGGTTTTAGATTTTTTTCTGCTCTTTATCGCCGTCATTAGCTGCTTCTGACATCCCTACATAAGTGTCTGATTTCCTTGTAAGTAAATAATTCCATTGTTGTAATGGCGGTCGTAAAGCTGATGTGCTACGGATTGGTAGGGTGCAGGCAACTCCGCAAAAATTGAATATAATATTATGAAAGTCTACAGTTCTGATGGTGGCATCCAAGTAGCAGCATAGTAGCAAATTTAACTGTATAGATAAGTACTGATAATGTATTCAAATGGGTTTCTTCAACGACCAGTGGGCCAAATACGGACTATAACGTATAAACTCTCACCATTCTTGGGGTAAAGACCTGGGATGTAACGTTTAGAAAATTCACTAACCGCCCGCCACTTTGTCGTGGATCACAACGCGATGCGATCGTAAGTGGCTATGGCCGGAGTCCCAAACTAAACAGCAGTAATTTTTTTAAATAATATTGACCCATCGGCTCATAATCAAAATATCATGAATATGCGGAGACTTGCCCGATATAAAGTAAGTCAACAAGATTTCTTGATAGTTGGAGCTGGATACGCCCAAAATAAGTTTAGATTTGTCCATTTTCTCGCAAAAGTCAGCCATTAACATTAGTCAACTATAAAGAAGTTATTTTTATAACTGACTTCTTTGGCCAAAATGGGTTAATATTTCCGCGGTTTGTGGGTGGGTCCCAGACATGAGACTCGTTTCTGCACAGGAAATAACTCAGATCGAGTGTAACAATTAAGATTGAGTAGATGAATACTGGCTGCAGTATTATAGTCGTAAATTCATACGAAATTTCGTATGAGGTATTGGCGAAATTCAAAACTTAACTCGAGTGATATTCATGTATTCCTTCAGCAGGAAGCACAAGATCGTGGTTTTAACAAATCGTTCGACGGCTGAGGTCGTCTATCACTTTTTTTCCCCCTTTTTAATCCCCGTCTTACTGGTAAAACACAGTAGCCAAATAAAGGCGATCACGATTTTTTTTTTCAAACAGCAGTCATCCACGAAACAAAGGGGGCAAGAAACAAAAGAATGACAATATTCACGATCTCGCCAACCGAAACCAAAAGAAGGCGAAACGTTAATATCTTATGCGGCCCAACAGGGGGTCCCTGGAGGCGAGCATTCAGAGCACATCCTGACCAGCCCAAATAAGATGAGAACATCTCCTGCTCAAGCTAAACCAGCAGTTTATTATTCAAGGTATGAAACCCTTGTGGTGGCTCAGAGCGCGGTCTTTGTTCCTTGGGGCAGATCGTGAAGATCTCAGAGGTCCTGGGGGCAGGCAAAGGGGAAGCTTGAAGTTCTGACACGTGATTTCAGCCTTGACCCTGCAGGCCCAGGTCCGGGACATGGGAGGTAAGTTTTGCAAGATGCTGACAACTCACTTTCTTCAGAACAATCAAGTTGAGTGCTATATGTGTGTATGCCATTTTGAGGTTTTACTTGACAGGTTTATATGATTCTTGTGATGTTAAGATTGGAATCCGCATGATGCAAAAACCTGTTGAAAATCCAATGTGCCCAGGTATTTCACCTTGTGACCCTTCGATAAAAACTGAATGTGAACTTGTGATTCGCATGAAATTATATTGCAGCAGGTGAACAACGGTTTTCTCACGAATGAAGTTCCTAATAACCATTAATCATGATTCAA